>OV277349.1:21611114-22211114 GCA_922984085.1 Sicus ferrugineus
GTTTTACTGCAGGACGCTCCAGTATTCCATTAGTCGTTTTAACCTTAGCTCGTCGCACCTGTCCATCCTTCGCTTGAATTATCTCAACTACTTTACCTTTTAGCCATAGATTTCTTGCTTGATTTTCGTCTACTATAAGGACGATGTCTCCTTCCGCTATAGGTTTTACCTTTTCATGCCACTTTCCTCTACGCGTTAACTACACTTCGGAATATAGCGATTTTGAGAAATGGATTGTTCCCACAGAGAGAGGGTGTTTTCGGGGAGACAAGTCGAACAAAGATACACTATAATGGCATCCCAACTCTCTCCATCTACATCGTATAAAGTTAGAGCGGACAGACAGTTATTGATTTCCCGCTGAAGTCGTTTGATTGCAACTCCGGATTCTTTAGAAATTGGGGTGAGGTTAAATAGGGTCCGGAGTTGCGTATTAACAAGTATGCGCTTGTTTTCCAAACGGTCGATTAAATTGTTCCACGCTTGTTCGAAGCCGCTGTCGATCAGTGGAGATTTTTGAACTATCTCCTTTGCTTCACCTTGGGATTTTTGGTTCAGGTGGAACAATTTTTCGACGGGAGAAAGTCGATTATTTCGAATATAGAGCGATGTCTCTAAAGGTTGGCCATGATTGGTAATCACCTTTAAAGACATCAGTATCGCACGGTGGTAAATTGAGTTTGGGTCCCGAGAAATTGGAAGCGAGAGAGGGGATTGCGACTGCCGCTGAAGCTGAAGATGTAGGTGAGGCAGCGAGATGTTGTTGTTCGTTGATAGCTGAGAAGCGAACATATATTTGGTAACAGCGTCGGTATTTCGTTTTGACGACGATTATATCAGCTCCACGAGCCTCCGGATTAGCGTCGTTGATGGGATCCTTCGAGGTGATGAGGAACTCTACGCAAGAGTTGTATGAAGACTTGATGTCTGACCAGACCGCTTTAAGTTCCTCGAAATGAGTAGCGAGGGAGAATTCCGAATGGTCACGCACTGGGATGGCGAGATATTCCTCTTCGAATTCTTCTAAAGTTTCGGCAATGCTGAGGAATCTCTCAAGAGGATCTATCGTTGTGAAGAATTAGAGATCAGAGAGGTAGCAAAGAATAAAAACCAACCAAAGGGATTTGAAAGTTATTATATTTTTATTTTTTAGGGGTTTGAGAGAATGTATTAAGAGACACAATTATTAAAGATTGGAATTTTAATAATTTTTCAAATTAATTGGAAAATAATTAGTATTGATTTGGATTTATATGGTGATCAGTTAGCGTTGTATAGTATAGGGGGGGGCTATATTAGTGTCACTTAATAAATTTTACCAAGTAATTTAAATGAAACTAGTTTAACTAATTAAAATATAACCAGTTGAACCAGTTTCACGAATGTGTTTTCCCAACCGGGCACTTGCTGCTTGTGCGCTGGTTGTACGACGTCGACGGCGATGGCAGCGGATATAGCAGAAAGCAAACCACGAAAAAGTTTGCTTTTGCCTGTAGAAAGGTGGTAGTTTTTCTTGCTGAGGATTCCACGCTGCTGCTAAGAGACTGTACTGCTGCTAAAATTTTAGTTGCTAAACTAAAAACGATCAACGGTAAACTTCAAATAACGTTTGAAATTTAACCGTTGTGAATATTTCGTTAAAGTATAATATATAATATATATGTATATATGTATTTTTAGAAATAAGTTTTCTAATTTTATGGGAAATTAACTGATTTGATGTGCACCACGGGATGGATGCACATAAATCCAGCTAAAATATGTAATTTGTTGGGTGGGGGGGGGGTTTAGCTTCCAGGGGATGAAACTATGGAACCGCGTAGTAACCGATAAGTGGTAGAGTTATATATGCACGAGAGTGTAATATAAAATATTTATTAATAATTGCACTGAAATGTGAAGGGGGCTTTTGCCGTTAGAGAATCCGGTTGTGGGGGGGGTTTCCGGTAGAGAATCCGGTTGTTGGGGGCGTTTTTCCGGTACAGTATCCGGTTATGAAACCCCTCATAACCGGATACTGTACCGGAAAAACGCCCCCAACAACCGGATTCTCTACCGGAAACCCCGGTAGAGAATACATATATATATATATATATATATATATATATATATATATATATATATATATATATATGTATTTTTAGGAATAAGTTTTCTAATTTTATGGGAAAAGAACCGATTTGATGTGCACCACGGGATGGTTGCACATAAATCCAGCTAAAAACTGAGATTTGTTGGGGGGGGCGGGATAGCACTTGATCACACGGGGTTTAGCTTCCAGGGGAGGAAACTAAGGAACCGCGTGGTAATTTAACTGCTGCCGCGCAACGCCGAACCGATAAGTGGTAGAGTTATATATGCACGAGAGAGCAATATAAAATATTTATTAAAAATTTCACTGAAATGCGAAGGGGGTTTTGCCGGTACAGTATCCGGTTGGGGGGGGGGTTTTCCGGTACAGTATCCGGTTGTGGGGGGTTTTTCCTGTACAGTATCCGGTTGTGGGGGGTTTTTCCGTTACAGTATCCGGCTCGAAGAACCAAAAATTTTATTCGTGAAACTGTTTACGCCAAATTGCTGTCCGCCGCAACTAACAACGGCAATTATATATATATATATATATATATATATATATATATATATATATATATATATATATATATATATATATATATATATATATATATATATATATATATATATATATATATATATATATATATATATATATATATTATATATTATACTTTCACGAAATATTCACAACGGTTAAATTTCACACGTTATTTGAAATTAACCGTTGATCGTTTCATATCTCTGAGAGTACTATGAGAGAATTCTATCAACCCTAAAAAATTGTTTAAATCATGAATGTTCCCAAAATTTGCCATTTTTATACCCTACACCCGAAGGGAGTAGCACAAAAATTATTTGTTATGTAGGACTGTTTGGGATTGAAAATGGACGAGATCGGTAAACAGCCACGCCTACTTTACATGCGGAATGTAAAGGCACCTCGTTTCAAAAAATGTTATAATCTGAACATTTCATAAACCGTGCGAGATATTAAGGTATAATTTTATTCCGGAACATATAGCGCCATTACTAAAACGTTTGAGAAAAATGGGAAAGCCGCGCCCACTGATAACAAAGTTGGAAATATCTCATGAAGGGTATAAGATATTGAGATGTAATTTTATCAGGATATATAGGGAAGCATTACCAATAAGCTTGTTAAAATGGGCGTACCACGCCCACTCATACAAAAGTTGTCAATATCTTGTAAACGGTATAAGATATTAACACGAAATTTTATCACGAGGTATCTACAGGTATTACCAATTTGTATACAAAAACGGGCGTGGTCTGCCTAGTTATACAAAGGTTGTCTATATCCCATAAACGGTTCAAAATATTAATACTTAATTCTATCCAGCAGTATCTAGAGACATTACAAAAACATTTGCCCGAAATGAGCGTGGTCCGCCTACTTATACAAAAGTTGTTAAGTGGCGATATTATATTTTTTCAGTTACTCGGGTGTAGGGTATTTAGATTTCGGCCAAGCCGAAGACAACACTTTTACTTATTTTAATTTTATTTGATTTAATTTAATATTTTATTGAATACTTCGTTAGAATAGCAACTCATGTTTTGTTGAATATTTCGTTAGAATAGCAACTCAACATATCCCCACTTTACTGTTTGTTATTTCTTTCAATCATAAAAGTCGTAGCTATTATCTAGAAATTATATAAAATACTTTGAGTTATAAATAATAATTCAGTCTATGTAGACTTTTCTTTAAATTCAACTGGGGGTATTTCCATTTAGTTCTTTTATGGAGTTCCCTTAAATATTCATTTTTCCAGCGGCTGCAAAAGTGCTGATACATGGATGTAACCTTTTGCCATTGATTGGCACGAGACTTTTCTTTAAATTCAACTGGGGGTATTTCCATTTAGTTCTTTTATGGAGTTCCCTTAAATATTCATTTTTCCAGCGGCTGCAAAAGTGCTGATACATGGATGTAACCTTTTGCCATCGATTGACAATTTTGAGAGGGGAATTGAGTATTTCGGGTGCAGCAGGCGCTAAAATGGGACCACCGATGAGAAAGTGTCCTGGAGTAAGGGGTTGCAAATCAGAGGGGTCCTCGGACATGCTGTTCAGCGGTCGCTAATTGAGACATGCTTCAATTTTGTCGAGAATGGTCGTAAATTCCTGAAAGGTGAAATGCATGTTTCCGACAAATTTGGAAGTGAAGCTTAAAGCTTTTGACTCCAGCTTCCCAGAGTCCACCCATGTGAGGCGCAGCGGCTGGTATAAAATGCCACTTCAAGTTTTGGTAGGAAGATTTAGTGATGACGGCGTCCTTACTTTGCTGGAGGAAAGCTTTCCAATCGTGCCTCAGGGCTTTAGATGCTCCAACGAAGTTTTTCCCATTGTCGGAGTATAAATCCTTGGGACATCCTCTGCGTGCGGTGAAACGGCTGAACGCAGCGAGAAAGGTGTGCATCGAGAGATCACTGGTAGCTTCGAGATGGATAGCCTTGGTCGCGAAGCAGACGAATATGCAGACGTAGCCTTTCGTGATGAGGCACGCCCTGCCGGTATAATTTTTAATGTCAAACGGTCCCGCGAAGTCGAGACCGGTGGCAGCAAATGGTCGAGAGAGAGAGAGGTGCGTTCAGGCGGCAGTGCAGCCATCAGTTGGGACTGGATTTGTTTCCGTTGTAGAGCGTAGCTTTTGCAATTCTGAATTGTGGTGCGAATGAGATTTTTCGCCTTAGGGATCCAATATTGAGAACGAATCAAACGTAGCATGAGTTGGTTTCCTCCATGCAAACTGATCTCATGGATAAACCGGACTAAGAGTCGGGTAAAAACACAATTGTAGGGGATTATAATCGGATAACGTTCGTCATAGGAGAGGGACGGACATGAGGTTAAACGTCCTCTTGCGCGGAGGACTCCATTTTGGGATTAAATTGGATTGAGTGGCAGATTGTACTCTTTCTGTCGAGACTCATTTTCAGTTCCAGACAGTGATATTCATTGGCAAAATGAACCTTCTGCGTGAGATTAGTCAGTCGGGTTTTGACATATTGAATCTCATCCGAGTCAATACTTCTATCGTGTCGTCTAAATGAGGGCCGATGTTGGGGGTGTGAGTGATAGTAGAACCGGAAAATGTAAGAGACTACGCGGAGAGCTCGCGAGAAAGCAGAAAACCTTTCCAAGAGGTCTTCATAATGAGGAAAGTATGCAAAATACGATTTAACGGATTTTGCTTCCAGTTCGGTTTCAAAAATATCTGGGGTAGGAGAGTGAGTCCAGTACTTTTTCTCTTGGCGCAACCAATCCGGGCCTTGCCACCATAATAAGGTTTGTTGCAACTCAAGCGGATACATGCCACGACTGGCTAAGTCCGCTGAATTGTGTTGGGATTGGACATGAAACCAATGAGTGGGATCTACGATTTCCACGCGAGCACGATGGTCGAATCAGTCCAGCAGTAGAGGTCGTACTGAGGAAGATCAAGATGAGGGATAACCGCATTTAACATGTCGGCTAAGAGGGCTGCACCGCACTATTCAAGTCGAGGTACAGATATTGTTTTGATGGGGGCAACTTTGGTTTTTGCATAAAGTAAAAAAGTACGGATTTCGTGAGAGTTACGAAGGCGTACATAGACCACGCAGGCATATGCTTTTTCGGAAGCATCGCAAAACGCATGGATTTCAATGCCACTCGTTGGAGTGAAATGAATCCATCGAGGGATTTTTATGAGGTTAATTTGGTGATAACACTGGACAAATTTTATCCAGAGTTGTAGGGTTGACGGTGTCAAGGGGTCATCCCAGCCGGTTGCGTCCAGCCAAACTTGTTGCATGAGTGTTTTTGCGATAATAATTACCGGGGCCAACCAGCCTGCAGGATCAAATAGTTTGGCAAGGAGTGACAGCATTTCTCGTTTGGTGTAAGAGGGGGCAATATAGAATGGTTTCTATTCAATGGTGATGTTACCGTTGGTATTTTGCTTATCAAAGTAAAATTGATGTTTTCGTTGGTATTTTACAGCACACCTCAGTTTGATGTTTTTCTATCAGTTTCAATTTATTTTTTATTATTTTCAATACAATATTTTTACTTATTTATACTCAGTGCGTGCTTAAAATTCGTCCAACCTCTTCCCATCACGAATAAATCAGAAAAGCCAAAAAGCAAGTGTGTCAAGTGACAGCTAACATATTCAGTGTTGCCCCCTTTTTACGTCGATGTAACAGCTCTCCCCCCGGTAAGGCACCCACCAGGGAGCCTTCCCTCACCAGACTCGACATCCAACACTGCTAGTTTTACTGCAGGACGCTCCAGTATTCCATTAGTCGTTTTAACCTTAGCTCGTCGCACCTGTCCATCCTTCGCTTGAATTATCTCAACTACTTTACCTTTTAGCCATAGATTTCTTGCTTGATTTTCGTCTACTATAAGGACGATGTCTCCTTCCGCTATAGGTTTTACCTTTTCATGCCACTTTCCTCTACGCGTTAACTACACTTCGGAATATCGCGATTTTGGGAAATGGATTGTTCCCACAGAGAGAGGGTGTTTTCGGGGAGACAAGTCGAACAAAGATACACTATAATGGCATCCCAACTCTCTCCATCTACATCGTATAAAGTTAGAGCGGACAGACAGTTATTGATTTCCCGCTGAAGTCGTTTGATTGCAACTCCGGATTCTTTAGAAATTGGGGTGAGGTTAAATAGGGTCCGGAGTTGCGTATTAACGAGTATGCGCTTGTTTTCCAAACGGTCGATTAAATTGTTCCACGCTTGTTCGAAGCCGCTGTCGATCAGTGGAGATTTTTGAACTATCTCCTTTGCTTCACCTTGGGTTTTTTGGTTCAGGTGGAACAATTTTTCGACAGGAGAAAGTCGATTATTTCGAATATAGAGCGCGGAAAACATGTCTCTAAAGGTTGGCCATGATTGGTAATCACCTTTAAAGACATCAGTATCGCACGGTGGTAAATTGAGTTTGGGTCCCGAGAAATTGGAAGCGAGAGAGGGGATTGCGACTGCCGCTGAAGCTGAAGATGTAGGTGAGGCAGCGAGATGTTGTTGTTCGTTGATAGCTCTGAGAAGCGAACATATATTTGGTAACAGCGTCGGTATTTCGTTTTGACGACGATTATATCAGCTCCACGAGCCTCCGGATTAGCGTCGTTGATGGGATCCTTCGAGGTGATGAGGAACTCTACGCAAGAGTTGTATGAAGACTTGATGTCTGACCAGACCGCTTTAAGTTCCTCGAAATGAGTAGCGAGGGAGAATTCCGAATGGTCACGCACTGGGATGGCGAGATATTCCTCTTCGAATTCTTCTAAAGTTTCGGCAATGCTGAGGAATCTCTCAAGAGGATCTATCGTTGTGAAGAATTAGAGATCAGAGAGGTAGCAAAGAATAAAAACCAACCAAAGGGATTTGAAAATTATTATATTTTTATTTTTTAGGGGTTTGAGAGAATGTATTAAGAGACACAGTTATTAAAGATTGGAATTTTAATAATTTTTCAAATTAATTGGAAAATAATTAGTATTGATTTGGATTTATATGGTGATCAGTTAGCGTTGTATAGTATAGGGGGGGGGGGGCTATATTAGTGTCACTTAATAAATTTTACCAAGTAATTTAAATGAAACTAGTTTAACTAATTAAAATATAACCAGTTGAACCAGTTTCACGAATGTGTTTTCCCAACCGGGCACTTGCTGCTTGTGCGCTGGTTGTACGACGTCGACGGCGATGGCAGCGGATATAGCAGAAAGCAAACTACGAAAAAGTTTGCTTTTGCCTGTAGAAAGGTGGTAGTTTTTCTTGCTGAGGATTCCACGCTGCTGCTAAGAGACTGTACTGCTGCTAAAATTTTAGTTGCTAAACTAGAAACGATCAACTGTAAATTTCAAATAACGTTTGAAATTTAACCGTTGTGAATATTTCGTGAAAGTATAATATATAATATATATGTATATATGTATTTTTAGAAATAAGTTTTCTAATTTTATGGGAAATTAACTGATTTGATGTGCACCACGGGATGGATGCACATAAATCCAGCTAAAATATGTAATTTGTTGGGGGGGGGTTAGCACTTGATCACATGGGGTTTAGCTTCCAGGGGATGAAACTATGGAACCGCGTAGTAACCGATAAGTGGTAGAGTTATATATGCACGAGAGTGCAATATAAAATATTTATTAATAATTGCACTGAAATGTGAAGGGGGGTTTTGCCGTTAGAGAATCCGGTTGTGGGGGGGGGGGTTTCCGGTAAAGAATCCGGTTGTTGGGGGCGTTTTTCCGGTACGGTATCCGGTTATGAGGGGTTTCTGCCGGTAGAGAATCCATGTCTCCATATATATATATATATATATATATATATATATATATATATATATATATATATATATATATATATATATATATATATATATATATATATATATATATATATATATATATATATATATATGTATGTATTTTTAGGAATAAGTTTTCTAATTTTATGGGAAAATAACCGATTTGATGTGCACCACGGGATGGATGCACATAAATCCAGCTAAAAACTGAGATTTGTTGGGGGGGCGGGATAGCACTTATTCACACGGGGTTTAGCTTCCAGGGGAGGAAACTAAGGAACCGCGTGGTAATTTAACTGCTGCCGCGCAACGCCGAACCGATAAGTGGTAGAGTTATATATGCACGAGAGAGCAATATAAAATATTTATTAAAAATTTCACTGAAATGCGAAGGGGGTTTTGCCGGTACAGTATCCGGTTGGGGGGGGGTTTCCGGTACAGTATCCGGTTGTGGGGGGTTTTTCCGGTACAGTATCCGGTTGTGGGGGGTTTTTCCGTTACAGTATCCGGCTCGAAGAACCAAAAATTTTATTCGTGAAACTGTTTACGCCAAATTGCTGTCCGCCGCAACTAACAACGGCAATTATATATATATATATATATATATATATATATATATATATATATATATATATATATATATATATATATATATATATATATATATATATATATATATATATATATATATATATATATATATATATATATATATATATATATATATATATATATATATATATATATATATATATATATATATATATATATATATATATATATATATATATATATATATAATATATATTATACTTTCACGAAATATTCACAACGGTTAAATTTCACACGTTATTTGTTTCATATCTCTGAGAGTACTATGAGAGATTTTTATCAAACCTAAAAAATTGTTTAAATCATGAATGTTCCCAAAATTTGCCATTTTTATACCCTACACCCGAAGGGAGTAGCACAAAAATTATTTGTTATGTAGGGCTGTTTGGGATTGAAAATGGACGAGGTCGGTAAACAGCCACGCCTACTTTACATGCGGAATGTAAAGGCACCTCGTTTCAAAAAATGTTATAATCTGAACATTTCATAAACCGTGCGAGATATTCAGGTATAATTTTATTCCGGAACATATAGCGCCATTACTAAAACGTTTGAGAAAAATGGTAAAGCCGCGCCCACTGATAACAAAGTTGGAAATATCTCATGAAGTGTATAAGATATTGAGATGTAATTTTATCAGTATATATAGGGAAGCATTACCAATAAGCTTGTCAAAATGGGCGTACCACGCCCACTCATACAAAAGTTGTCAATATCTTGTAAACGGTATAAGATATTAACACGAAATTTTATCACGAGGTATCTACAGGTATTACCAATTTGTATACAAAAACGGGCGTGGTCTGCCTAGTTATACAAAGGTTGTCTATATCCCATAAACGGTTCAAAATATTAATACTTAATTCTATCCAGCAGTATCTAGAGACATTACAAAAACATTTGCCCGAAATGAGCGTGGTCCGCCTACTTATACAAAAGTTGTTAAGTGGCGATATTATATTTTTTCAGTTACTCGGGTGTAGGGTATTTAGATTTCGGCCAAGCCGAAGACAACACTTTTACTTATTTTAATTTTATTTGATTTAATTTAATATTTTATTGAATACTTCGTTAGAATAGCAACTCATGTTTTGTTGAATATTTCGTTAGAATAGCAACTCAACATATCCCCACTTTACTGTTTGTTATTTCTTTCAATCATAAAAGTCGTAGCTATTATCTAGAAATTATATAAAATACTTTGAGTTATAAATAATAATTCAGTCTATGTAGACTTTTCTTTAAATTCAACTGGGGGTATTTCCATTTAGTTCTTTTATGGAGTTCCCTTAAATATTCATTTTTCCAGCGGCTGCAAAAGTGCTGATACATGGATGTAACCTTTTGCCATTGATTGGCACGAGACTTTTCTTTAAATTCAACTGGGGGTATTTCCATTTAGTTCTTTTATGGAGTTCCCTTAAATATTCATTTTTCCAGCGGCTGCAAAAGTGCTGATACATGGATGTAACCTTTTGCCATCGATTGACAATTTTGAGAGGGGAATTGAGTATTTCGGGTGCAGCAGGCGCTAAAATGGGACCACCGATGAGAAAGTGTCCTGGAGTAAGGGGTTGCAAATCAGAGGGGTCCTCGGACATGCTGTTCAGCGGTCGCTAATTGAGACATGCTTCAATTTTGTCGAGAATGGTCGTAAATTCCTGAAAGGTGAAATGCATGTTTCCGACAAATTTGGAAGTGAAGCTTAAAGCTTTTGACTCCAGCTTCCCAGAGTCCACCCATGTGAGGCGCAGCGGCTGGTATAAAATGCCACTTCAAGTTTTGGTAGGAAGATTTAGTGATGACGGCGTCCTTACTTTGCTGGAGGAAAGCTTTCCAATCGTGCCTCAGGGCTTTAGATGCTCCAACGAAGTTTTTCCCATTGTCGGAGTATAAATCCTTGGGACATCCTCTGCGTGCGGTGAAACGGCTGAACGCAGCGAGAAAGGTGGGCGTCGAGAGATCACTGGTAGCTTCGAGATGGATAGCCTTGGTCTCGAAGCTGACGAATATGCAGACGTAGCCTTTCGTGATGAGGCACGCCCTGCCGGTATAATTTTTAATGTCAAACGGTCCCGCGAAGTCGAGACCGGTGGCAGCAAATGGTCGAGAGAGAGAGAGGTGCGTTCAGGCGGCAGTGCAGCCATCAGTTGGGTCTGGATTTGTTTCCGTTGTAGAGCGTAGCTTTTGCAATTCTGAATTGTGGTGCGAATGAGATTTTTCGCCTTAGGGATCCAATATTGAGAACGAATCAAACGTAGCATGAGTTGGTTTCCTCCATGCAAACTGATCTCATGGATAAACCGGACTAAGAGTCGAGTAAAAACACAATTGTAGGGGATTATAATCGGATAACGTTCGTCATAGGAGAGTGACGGACAAGAGGTTAAACGTCCTCTTGCGCGGAGGACTCCATTTTGGGATTAGAATGGATTGAGTGGCAGAATTGTACTCTTTCTGTCGAGACTCATTTTCAGTTCCAGACAGTGATATTCATTGGCAAAATGAACCATCTGCGTGAGATTAGTCAGTCGGGTTTTGACATATTGAATCTCATTAATACTTCTATCGTGTCAATACTTCTATCGTGTCGTCTAAATGAGGGCCGATGTTGGGGGTGTGAGTGATAGTAGAACCGGAAAATGTAAGAGACTACGCGGAGAGCTCGCGAGAAAGCAGAAAACCTTTCCAAGAGGTCTTCATAATGAGGAAAGTATGCAAAATACGATTTAACGGATTTTGCTTCCAGTTCGGTTTCAAAAATATCTGGGTTAGGAGAGTGAGTCCAGTACTTTTTCTCTTGGCGCAACCAATCCGGGCCTTGCCACCATAATAAGGTTTGTTGCAACTCAAGCGGATACATGCCACGACTGGCTAAGTCCGCTGGATTGTGTTGGGATTGGACATGAAACCAATGAGTGGGATCTACGATTTCCACGCGAGCACGATGGTCGAATCAGTCCAGCAGTAGAGGTCGTACTGAGGAAGATCAAGATGAGGGATAACCGCATTTAACATGTCGGCTAAGAGGGCTGCACCGCACTATTCAAGTCGAGGTACAGATATTGTTTTGATGGGGGCAACTTTGGTTTTTGCATAAAGTAAAGAAGTACGGATTTCGTGAGAGTTACGAAGGCGTACATAGACCACGCAGGCATATGCTTTTTCGGAAGCATCGCAAAACGCATGGATTTCAATGCCACTCGTTGGAGTGAAATGAATCCATCGAGGGATTTTTATGAGAAATAAATCAGAAAAGCCAAAAAGCAAGTGTGTCAAGTGACAGCTAACATATTCAGTGTTGCCCCCTTTTTACGTCGATGTAACAGCTCTCCCCCCGGTAAGGCACCCACCAGGGAGCCTTCCCTCACCAGACTCGACATCCAACACTGCTAGTTTTACTGCAGGACGCTCCAGTATTCCATTAGTCGTTTTAACCTTAGCTCGTCGCACCTGTCCATCCTTCGCTTGAATTATCTCAACTACTTTACCTTTTAGCCATAGATTTCTTGCTTGATTTTCGTCTACTATAAGGACGATGTCTCCTTCCGCTATAGGTTTTACCTTTTCATGCCACTTTCCTCTACGCGTTAACTACACTTCGGAATATAGCGATTTTGAGAAATGGATTGTTCCCACAGAGAGAGGGTGTTTTCGGGGAGACAAGTCGAACAAAGATACACTATAATGGCATCCCAACTCTCTCCATCTACATCGTATAAAGTTAGAGCGGACAGACAGTTATTGATTTCCCGCTGAAGTCGTTTGATTGCAACTCCGGATTCTTTAGAAATTGGGGTGAGGTTAAATAGGGTCCGGAGTTGCGTATTAACAAGTATGCGCTTGTTTTCCAAACGGTCGATTAAATTGTTCCACGCTTGTTCGAAGCCGCTGTCGATCAGTGGAGATTTTTGAACTATCTCCTTTGCTTCACCTTGGGATTTTTGGTTCAGGTGGAACAATTTTTCGACGGGAGAAAGTCGATTATTTCGAATATAGAGCGATGTCTCTAAAGGTTGGCCATGATTGGTAATCACCTTTAAAGACATCAGTATCGCACGGTGGTAAATTGAGTTTGGGTCCCGAGAAATTGGAAGCGAGAGAGGGGATTGCGACTGCCGCTGAAGCTGAAGATGTAGGTGAGGCAGCGAGATGTTGTTGTTCGTTGATAGCTGAGAAGCGAACATATATTTGGTAACAGCGTCGGTATTTCGTTTTGACGACGATTATATCAGCTCCACGAGCCTCCGGATTAGCGTCGTTGATGGGATCCTTCGAGGTGATGAGGAACTCTACGCAAGAGTTGTATGAAGACTTGATGTCTGACCAGACCGCTTTAAGTTCCTCGAAATGAGTAGCGAGGGAGAATTCCGAATGGTCACGCACTGGGATGGCGAGATATTCCTCTTCGAATTCTTCTAAAGTTTCGGCAATGCTGAGGAATCTCTCAAGAGGATCTATCGTTGTGAAGAATTAGAGATCAGAGAGGTAGCAAAGAATAAAAACCAACCAAAGGGATTTGAAAGTTATTATATTTTTATTTTTTAGGGGTTTGAGAGAATGTATTAAGAGACACAATTATTAAAGATTGGAATTTTAATAATTTTTCAAATTAATTGGAAAATAATTAGTATTGATTTGGATTTATATGGTGATCAGTTAGCGTTGTATAGTATAGGGGGGGGCTATATTAGTGTCACTTAATAAATTTTACCAAGTAATTTAAATGAAACTAGTTTAACTAATTAAAATATAACCAGTTGAACCAGTTTCACGAATGTGTTTTCCCAACCGGGCACTTGCTGCTTGTGCGCTGGTTGTACGACGTCGACGGCGATGGCAGCGGATATAGCAGAAAGCAAACCACGAAAAAGTTTGCTTTTGCCTGTAGAAAGGTGGTAGTTTTTCTTGCTGAGGATTCCACGCTGCTGCTAAGAGACTGTACTGCTGCTAAAATTTTAGTTGCTAAACTAAAAACGATCAACGGTAAACTTCAAATAACGTTTGAAATTTAACCGTTGTGAATATTTCGTTAAAGTATAATATATAATATATATGTATATATGTATTTTTAGAAATAAGTTTTCTAATTTTATGGGAAATTAACTGATTTGATGTGCACCACGGGATGGATGCACATAAATCCAGCTAAAATATGTAATTTGTTGGGTGGGGGGGGGGTTTAGCTTCCAGGGGATGAAACTATGGAACCGCGTAGTAACCGATAAGTGGTAGAGTTATATATGCACGAGAGTGTAATATAAAATATTTATTAATAATTGCACTGAAATGTGAAGGGGGCTTTTGCCGTTAGAGAATCCGGTTGTGGGGGGGGTTTCCGGTAGAGAATCCGGTTGTTGGGGGCGTTTTTCCGGTACAGTATCCGGTTATGAAACCCCTCATAACCGGATACTGTACCGGAAAAACGCCCCCAACAACCGGATTCTCTACCGGAAACCCCGGTAGAGAATACATATATATATATATATATATATATATATATATATATATATATATATATATATATATATATATATATATATATATATATGTATTTTTAGGAATAAGTTTTCTAATTTTATGGGAAAAGAACCGATTTGATGTGCACCACGGGATGGTTGCACATAAATCCAGCTAAAAACTGAGATTTGTTGGGGGGGGCGGGATAGCACTTGATCACACGGGGTTTAGCTTCCAGGGGAGGAAACTAAGGAACCGCGTGGTAATTTAACTGCTGCCGCGCAACGCCGAACCGATAAGTGGTAGAGTTATATATGCACGAGAGAGCAATATAAAATATTTATTAAAAATTTCACTGAAATGCGAAGGGGGTTTTGCCGGTACAGTATCCGGTTGGGGGGGGGGTTTTCCGGTACAGTATCCGGTTGTGGGGGGTTTTTCCTGTACAGTATCCGGTTGTGGGGGGTTTTTCCGTTACAGTATCCGGCTCGAAGAACCAAAAATTTTATTCGTGAAACTGTTTACGCCAAATTGCTGTCCGCCGCAACTAACAACGGCAATTATATATATATATATATATATATATATATATATATATATATATATATATATATATATATATATATATATATATATATATATATATATATATATATATATATATATATATATATATATATATATATATATATATATATATATATATATATATATATATATATATATATATATATATATATATATATATATATATATTATATATTATACTTTCACGAAATATTCACAACGGTTAAATTTCACACGTTATTTGAAATTAACCGTTGATCGTTTCATATCTCTGAGAGTACTATGAGAGAATTCTATCAACCCTAAAAAATTGTTTAAATCATGAATGTTCCCAAAATTTGCCATTTTTATACCCTACACCCGAAGGGAGTAGCACAAAAATTATTTGTTATGTAGGACTGTTTGGGATTGAAAATGGACGAGATCGGTAAACAGCCACGCCTACTTTACATGCGGAATGTAAAGGCACCTCGTTTCAAAAAATGTTATAATCTGAACATTTCATAAACCGTGCGAGATATTAAGGTATAATTTTATTCCGGAACATATAGCGCCATTACTAAAACGTTTGAGAAAAATGGGAAAGCCGCGCCCACTGATAACAAAGTTGGAAATATCTCATGAAGGGTATAAGATATTGAGATGTAATTTTATCAGGATATATAGGGAAGCATTACCAATAAGCTTGTTAAAATGGGCGTACCACGCCCACTCATACAAAAGTTGTCAATATCTTGTAAACGGTATAAGATATTAACACGAAATTTTATCACGAGGTATCTACAGGTATTACCAATTTGTATACAAAAACGGGCGTGGTCTGCCTAGTTATACAAAGGTTGTCTATATCCCATAAACGGTTCAAAATATTAATACTTAATTCTATCCAGCAGTATCTAGAGACATTACAAAAACATTTGCCCGAAATGGGCGTGGTCCGCCTACTTATACAAAAGTTGTTAAGTGGCGATATTATATTTTTTCAGTTACTCGGGTGTAGGGTATTTAGATTTCGGCCAAGCCGAAGACAACACTTTTACTTATTTTAATTTTATTTGATTTAATTTAATATTTTATTGAATACTTCGTTAGAATAGCAACTCATGTTTTGTTGAATATTTCGTTAGAATAGCAACTCAACATATCCCCACTTTACTGTTTGTTATTTCTTTCAATCATAAAAGTCGTAGCTATTATCTAGAAATTATATAAAATACTTTGAGTTATAAATAATAATTCAGTCTATGTAGACTTTTCTTTAAATTCAACTGGGGGTATTTCCATTTAGTTCTTTTATGGAGTTCCCTTAAATATTCATTTTTCCAGCGGCTGCAAAAGTGCTGATACATGGATGTAACCTTTTGCCATCGATTGACAATTTTGAGAGGGGAATTGAGTATTTCGGGTGCAGCAGGCGCTAAAATGGGACCACCGATGAGAAAGTGTCCTGGAGTAAGGGGTTGCAAATCAGAGGGGTCCTCGGACATGCTGTTCAGCGGTCGCGAATTGAGACATGCTTCAATTTTGTCGAGAATGGTCGTAAATTCCTGAAAGGTGAAATGCATGTTTTTGACAAATTTGGAAGTGAAGCTTAAAGCTTTTGACTCCAGCTTCCCAGAGTCCACCCATGTGAGGTGCAGCGGCTGGTATAAAATGCCACTTCAAGTTTTGGTAGGAAGATTTAGTGATGACGGCGTCCTTACTTTGCTGGAGGAAAGCTTTCCAATCGTGCCTCAGGGCTTTAGATGCTCCAACGAAGTTTTTCCCATTGTCGGAGTATAAATCCTTGGGACATCCTCTGCGTGCGGTAAAACGGCTGAACGCAGCGAGAAAGGTGTGCATCGAGAGATCACTGGTAGCTTCGAGATGGATAGCCTTGGTCGCGAAGCAGACGAATATGCAGACGTAGCCTTTCGTGATGAGGCACGCCCTGCCGGTATAATTTTTAATGTCAAACGGTCCCGCGAAGTCGAGACCGGTGGCAGCAAATGGTCGAGAGAGAGAGAGGTGCGTTCAGGCGGCAGTGCAGCCATCAGTTGGGTCTGGATTTGTTTCCGTTGTAGAGCGTAGCTTTCGCAATTCTGAATTGTGGTGCGAATGAGATTTTTCGCCTTAGGGATCCAATATTGAGAACGAATCAAACGTAGCATGAGTTGGTTTCCTCCATGCAAACTGATCTCATGGATAAACCGGACTAAGAGTCGGGTAAAAACACAATTGTAGGGGATTATAATCGGATAACGTTCGTCATAGGAGAGTGACGGACATGAGGTTAAACGTCCTCTTGCGCGGAGGACTCCATCTTGGGATTAGAATGGATTGAGTGGCAGAATTGTACTCTTTCTGTCGAGACTCATTTTCAGTTCCAGACAGTGATATTCATTGGCAAAATGAACCTTCTGCGTGAGATTAGTCAGTCGGGTTTTGACATATTGAATCTCATCCGAGTCAATACTTCTATCGTGTCGTCTAAATGAGGGCCGATGTTGGGGGTGTGAGTGATAGTAGAACCGGAAAATGTAAGAGACTACGCGGAGAGCTCGCGAGAAAGCAGAAAACCTTTCCAAGAGGTCTTCATAATGAGGAAAGAATGCAAAATACGATTTAACGGATTTTGCTTCCAGTTAGGTTTCAAAAATATCTGGGGTAGGAGAGTGAGTCCAGTACTTTTTCTCTTGGCGCAACCAATCCGGGCCTTGCCACCATAATAAGGTTTGTTGCAACTCAAGCGGATACATGCCACGACTGGTTAAGTCCGCTGGATTGTGTTGGGATTGGACATGAAACCAATGAGTGGGATCTACGATTTCCACGATTTTGGCCACACGGTTAGCAACGAACGTAGTCCAGGTGCAAGGCGGTCGTTTTACCCAAGCGAGCACGATGGTCGAATCAGTCCAGCAGTAGAGGTCGTACTGAGGAAGATCAAGATGAGGGATAACCGCATTTAACATGTCGGCTAAGAGGGCTGCACCGCACTATTCAAGTCGAGGTACAGATATTGTTTTGATGGGGGCAACTTTGGTTTTTGCATAAAGTAAAGAAGTACGGATTTCGTGAGAGTTACGAAGGCGTACATAGACCACGAAGGCATATGCTTTTTCGGAAGCATCGCAAAACGCATGGATTTCAATGCCACTCGTTGGAGTGAAATGAATCCATCGAGGGATTTTTATGAGGTTAATTTGGTGATAACACTGGACAAATTTTATCCAGAGTTGTAGGGTTGACGGTGTCAAGGGGTCATCCCAGCCGGTTGCGTCCAGCCAAACTTGTTGCATGAGTGTTTTTGCGATAATAATTACCGGGGCCAACCAGCCTGCAGGATCAAATAGTTTGGCAAGGAGTGACAGCATTTCTCGTTTGGTGTAAGAGGGGGCAATATAGAATGGTTTCTATTCAATGGTGATGTTACCGTTGGTATTTTGCTTATCAAAGTAAAATTGATGTTTTCGTTGGTATTTTACAGCACACCTCAGTTTGATGTTTTTCTATCAGTTTCAATTTATTTTTTATTATTTTCAATACAATATTTTTACTTATTTATACTCAGTGCGTGCTTAAAATTCGTCCAACCTCTTCCCATCACGAATAAATCAGAAAAGCCAAAAAGCAAGTGTGTCAAGTGACAGCTAACATATTCAGTGTTGCCACCTTTTTACGTCGATGTAACAGCTCCCCCCCGGTAAGGCACCCACCAGGGAGCCTTCCCTCACCAGACTCGACATCCAACACTGCTAGTTTTACTGCAGGACGCTCCAGTATTCCATTAGTCGTTTTAACCTTAGCTCGTCGCACCTGTCCATCCTTCGCTTGAATTATCTCAACTACTTTACCTTTTAGCCATAGATTTCTTGCTTGATTTTCGTCTACTATAAGGACGATGTCTCCTTCCGCTATAGGTTTTACCTTTTCATGCCACTTTCCTCTACGCGTTAATGTCGGCAGCATTTCTTTTATCCATGTACGCCAAAACATGTTTTCGACTATCTCACTTTGTTTTAGATTACTTCTCATGTTTAAATGTTCAGGGTCACAGAATGGTTTTGCTCCGTTGGAGCTTCCGAGAAGGAAATGGTTCGGTGTAAGTGCCTCCTGGTCTTCAGTTTCAAGTGAGACAAAGGTGAGCGGGCGAGAGTTTATTATCATCTCAACTTCCATCAAAGCGGACCTAAGACTTTCATCTGTAAATCTTTGAGAAGGAGTTATTTTATACAAAATATTCTTTACGGTTCGAACTAAGCGCTCCCACGCTCCCCCCATATGAGGAGCAGCTGGTGGGTTGAAATGCCATTCGATACTTTCAAGAGTTAACTTTTTTTTGACAGTGGAGTGATTGACTTGCTTCAACTCTTCTTTTAAGAAATTGTCAGCACCGAGAAAGTTTCTGCCATTATCGCTGTAAATTTCCTTTGGTATACCCCTTCTAGCCATAAATATTCTAGTGATGATGTATTATCGAATCTACAAGTCTTGGAAACTTGCACCTGCATAAAATAAATATCTGTATTTTTGTTAATTTCGCAGTTTCTCTATACGAACCTCTGAGCATCTTGATCTTCTTTGCGAATTACGACCTGATGAAACATTTCTTTGATATCAGCACATATAGCACTCCTTTTCATACCAAAAGGTAAGTTCTATCTATAATCTATCCAAGATTGTTTGATCCAGCCGGTTGGCTAGACCCTGTCCTCAACATTGCGAAAATGCTGATGCAACGCATCTGGTTATATGGCACTAGATGGGACGAAATACTCACTCAACAGACCCTGCAAATTTGGTTGATGTTTCTAAGTGATTATCAATGATATAGTACTCCAACATGATTCTCCTCAATGCAATCTGTACTGTTGGACGGACAACCCTGTGATACACCAATAAGTCTTCACATGACTTCTGTCCACCACCATGAACTACCCAACCTAATCGGCTCTTGACAGACAAGACATATGCGTTGCCGTACTGCAAGGCGGGCGGTCTGTCAACGCGAAAACCCCATCACTTCCCATCTCCTTTCCTTTGCGAAAATTCCCCCACCCCAGTGGAACAGCAACCCTGCTGAAAACCGCGCGAACGGTCCCGATTCCGTCTCGTTGCTGTCTTTTCTCTTTTTCACTTAAAAAAATATAATAAAATAAAATTCACCTTCGAAGAATTCTCCCCTCTTCTGAGCAAGATCGAATCGTGGCGTAATTCACCCCCCTCACTGCTTCCTCCGAAGACCCAACCGTGATGGAAGCCATCACCCCTGGCCATTTTCTAATTGGCGGGCCCTTACTCGCTCCAGCCGAACTCGAGCGGCATAACAACCCGCTCTCCATTCTCAATCGGTGGCGACGCGTGCAAGCTCTCGCTCAGCATATCTGTCTGAGATGGAAGACAGACTACCTGCGCGAACTTTCCCGCCGTACCAAGTGGAAGACTCCACAACGCGATTTCCAACTCGACGATCTCGTTGTCATTCGCGACGACAACTTGTCGTCTAACGCGTGGCGCTTAGGCCGGCTTACAGCTGTCTACCGCGGACAAGACAAGCGCGTACGCGTGGCTGACCTTTTAACCGAAAGGGGTCACGTCACGCGTCCCACTACGAAATTAGTGCCCTTACCCTGTGCATGACAGCCTATTAGTAACCCCTTCTTTTCTCATTAGAGCCCCACCATGTATCTGATCCGGCAATATGCGTGGACCCGAAGAGGGCGTCTGCTGGCACCACCCGGGGCATTGCTGCCCACCGGGAGCCGTCCCCGATGGCTGACGTCCTGGTGCTCGACGTCTCGGCCGAGGAGGCACAAGCGATCGCCAACGCGCGACGCTCGCCCACCCCGCTGACCCAAGCTTTCCGGAGCTTCTTCGTCCGGACCGAGGAAGCCTCCTACGATCTGGCCCCAGCATCGATGCACCGCCATTGCGATGACCTCCGAATTCGTGGAAGTCTGCGAGTTCGCACGGTGTCGGTGCGGTATCCGCCGCGCCTCGCGCCACGTCCACTACCAGAGCTGGCCCCGAGACGTGCGCTCTCACCACCCACACCGGCTCCGAGACGTCTGCGGCCCGCCCCACCAGAACCGGCGCCGCGACGTGTACCACCAGCACCGCCGGCCCCACCAGCACCTCCGGCCCCAAGACACGCGCCTCCAGGTCGTCCGGCCCTACGACGCGCGCCAGTGATGCCGGCCAGGCGGCACGCCTGGTGCCGCCAGCCAGCGGCTTCCTACGGAGGGCCGCGAGCGCGAGCTGTGCTGTCCCCTGTGTACGGGGCGGCATGTGCTGAGCCGTTGTCCGTTGTGCCGGAGCCCCATGCGCTGCCGCAAGTGCGGCGAGGCGCACCACACGCTCCTCCACTAGGCCGGAGACGAGGCATGGCGCCAGTTGTAGGGGTTGAGGGTTTGCAGTCCTGCAAGGCGGGCGGTATGTTAACGCCAACTGCCGCTCGCCAGAGGTGCTCCCTCATCGATCGGTAGGGTGTCAGGAGTGAGCACTCCAGTCTCTCTCCTGTCAGCCTGCCGGTCATGAGATGCGCTTCTCTCGTGAGAGTAAGCTCGGCTGCGGGCTCTCTCCGCGGCAACTGGCTCAAATTGACCGGCCTCTAGCGATCGTCGCTGGACCCACACACTTACCTTCTTCAAAACCACGAACGCGTTCAGAGGCGAATACAGCGAGTGCCATCAGCGGATAACTAAGGAACATATATTATTATTGAGAAAATACCTCAGCCAGGACAAGTTGTGTTTACTTATTGACTTACGGAATTATTTTAAATATAATAAAAATAAAATTGTGAACTGAGGAAATATAAATTGTGAAATCTGTGCTAAACACTAAGTATCCTTTATTGTATACAATAAAAAATAATTTTCTGGTTTTAAGGGTTTGTAATTATTCTGTTTCAGAGTATATAATACAGATTTTAATCAAAGATTAACATTTAATTTCGTCGTCCCTTCATAGCAGGTTATCTTCACCCTCATCTTAAAATCTCACACATAAGAAGAGGAAAGGGCTTCTCCGCAATTTGGTTAAGTAACAAAGTATTAAAATAATGGACAATATGTTCAAAATATACCCAAGTAAATCCAATACACGCTATTGCACCACTCAGCATATCAGCTACAATTGCAGGATAAGAGTTTGCTGTAGGAAAGTATGCGTGGAACTTTGGGCTATGCCAGTGTGTAACACCTGGCATTATAACTCTTTCAATATCCTTCATCACATTTTCCCATTTCTCAGCTTGCAGTGGAGCTGCATTCGGTATAAGCTCCCTTAAATAACCAGGTTTTACAGATGGAAGCACTTTTCTGCAAATAAAATAAGCTTATTGTTAAAAATTAAGAAATAGTAATTTTTAACTAACTAGTATTGCTGAATAAGTTTAGATCTACATGGCTATTCTAGCGCACAATCACAAAAAAATCGTGACGATCACAATTTGAGACGGAAATTGTGATGTTTGGTATTCTGGCGCAAACACCACAGGGAAAAAGTTCTCTTGTGACGAAGAAGCTCATATGTCAAATCGATTTTCATCACATAGTGAAGGGTTGCATTATTGGTGGTGAATTAATAAAATTTTTGTTAAAAAACTTGTTTTCTAAAAAAATTTTATAAAAATTGTTACAGAATTGTTGCAATAAATACAAGCAATAATATTTATTAAATTTTTTGTCTGTCTGTCCTTAAAAAATTTTAATTTCTGAAGAATTTGTAGATTTGTATACTATAAATATACATATACTATAAATATAATTGTATACTTAACAAGTAAAAGTGTTGTCTTCGGCTTGGCCAAAATCTAAAACCGAGTAACTGAAAAAATTATAATTTCGCCACTTAACAACTTTTGTATAAGTAGGCGGACCACGCCCATTTCGGGCAAATGTTTCTGTAATGTCTAGATACTACTGGATAGAATTACGTATTAATATTTTAAGCTGTTTATGGGATATTGACAACTTTTTTATAAGTAGGCAGACCACGGCCATTTTGTATACAAATTGGTAATACCTGTAGATACCTCGTGATAAAATTTCGTGCTAATATCTTATACCGATTACAAAATATTGACAACTTTTGTATGAGTAGGTGTGGCACGCCCATTTTATTGGTAATGCTTCCCTATATATCCTGATAAAATTACATCTTAATATCTTATACCGTTCATGAGATGTTGCCAACTTTGTTATTAGTGGGCGTGGCACGCACATTTTTCGTGAGAATGTTAGTAATAGCGCTATATGTTCCGGAATAAAATTATACCTTAATATCTCACAAGGTTTATTAAATGTTCAGATTATAACATTTTTTGAAATGAGGTGCCTTTACATTCTGTATGTAAAGTAGGCGTGGCTGTTTACCGATATCGCTCATTTTCAATATCAAACAGCCCTAATTAACAAAGAATATTTGTGCCAAATTTCATCACGATATCTCTTTTCTTTCTCCCGTAATCCAGATTTCAACAGACAGACACAGACAGACAGACAGGCGGACGGACAGGGCTAAATCGATTCAGGAGGTGACGCTGAACAAGAATATATATATACTTTTCTATATCTATCTCGTCTCCTTCTCTGCGTTACAAACGGAAGAACAAAGTGAATATACCCTACTCCCTTCGGGTGTAGAGTATAATGAGTCTACTAGCGCGCTGTATTCGTATCTCCGATACGATCGCAGAATTTGAGGCAGACTCACTCGGCATGCCTCAGAAAAGTTACGAGCGCTTTGGAAAGACACCAATGATAGCTACAATGCCTATTTGGAGGGTTTATACATCGCCTCAGATAATGAAGGATGCAGTGATGAGATGGAGACGGCGAAGAAGCAGCGTAGCTGCTATCACTCATACGTCTGATGAGTGGCCAAAATCCAGGAGCTGCAGCATCTCCTTAACCCGCAGACAAATGCACACCGTACCCTCGTTGCTTCTGAAGCGCCACCCTCAGAGAGGCTAAAGAAATAGTCCAAAGAAATCTGTGCATCTGTACTCTACTCGGCTCCCGCAACCCACCCACTATTGTGGAAACAGTTCATCACGCAGAAACGTGATATATCAAAATGGAAAGAGATTAACGTGTTCCTTACAAGTCGCTACCAAACCCTAGAAACTATCTCCCACATTCAGAAATGTCTAAATTCTCAGAAAAGGGCGACCACTATATCCAGTCGCCCCTCACGAATCAGCGAGGACCTCCGATTTGACGTCTTTGTTAATAAAAACCCCATCGTCCTCGCGAGCTAACCCCGCTCACCCGCACTTGGGAAATATACAGTTCATTACCACAGCTCCATCTGAAAATGTGCTTCTCTACGAGTCCCAAACAAGTCGGTTTGGCTATGGTGTTTATATGCCACCATGGTGAACGATTTTCAACACGCGCTTTGATCGATTCTGGTTCCGAGACCACGTTCATCTCGGCGCGTCTGCGTAATCTAATAAAATTGCCATCTAAAACTATCAGAGCACGCGTAGCAAGCATCTATTGAAGTCATAACTGCAAATATCAGTAAATTATGCCGATCTACGATTGGTTCCACCGCAAACCCGGATTTAATATTGATGCAAATGGGCATTCGTATTACCCCGCCTCAGTGGTGATCTTCCAGTCTGCCCTCTGGAACAGAGTTGTCCCGCATTGCTGCTTGCCTGTTGCTGCTTGCTGATGATCACTTTCATAAAAAGTGCGCCAATTGACCTCCTCATTGGAGCAGACATCTACACCCAGATTCTGCCTGAGGGGATAAAGCAAAGTATTATGGCTTCCCTGTTTGCGCAAAATACCGCCTTTGGTTGGGTTTAACTGGCCCCATTCCTCAAACCCAAGGTACAACCCGAATCCCTTCTAGTGTCTTTTTTTTAATGAAGTCACATTTGACCCCCAAATTTCCAACTTTTGGGAATAAGAGGATATACCGAGAAAATGCTTTCTCACCGCATCAAAAAAAATATTGTTATGATCATTTCGTCAAAACCATGAAAAGTTTGGACAGCGTACGTTACATGGCAACGCTGCCATTTACAGCTCCCCTTCTTGAGATAAGTTAGGAATTTCTCATGAAATAGCTCTTCAATTCCTCCGCAATTAAACGCAGCTTTTGAAAACCCCTGACTTCAAGGCTGAGTGTGATACACTGACACGAGAGTTTCCATTTCCATTCATATTTCGAAATCAAAATCACGTTCCGATCATTATTATCTGCCCCATCACCTTTATTTTAAATGTTTTCAATGGTGAAATTTAGAAAATATTGTGCCAAATTCGAATTGACCTTTGCACTCACGATATCAACGCATTATATTTAGAAATGCCCCTCCGGTAACGTTAGTGACTTTGAACTGCAAACTGTCACATTTAGTGAAAACTGTGCACCTTACTTGGCAATTCGTACTCTGCATCGCCTCGCTGGAGATGTAAAAACGGCTTTCCCTCTCGCTTCAGCCATGCTCAACAACTATATGTACGTTATTGACGCACTGGCCGGTGTTCATGATATAAATATTGTCCTCCGAACTCGGCATGAGTTGACCGCCGTATTGAATTCTGCAGGCTTTTTACTCCACAAGCTGCTTGCGGAGCAAGCAACAACAACACAGCTATCCTGAATGGAATTCCTCAGGAAGACCCCCTCAATCGGGACTATCTCCAGTTCAAAGAGACCAGCAGTGCAAAAACCCTCGGCATCCGGTGAAACGCGAAAACTCCTATCCGGTAGAACGCGATCGCCTCTATTTTGAAGTCAAATCTTTCGATATGACAACCCAATACACCAAAAGGTAAGTTCTATCTATAATCACAAGATTGTTTGATCCAGCCGGTTGGCTAGACCCTGTCCTCAACATTGCGAAAATGCTGATGCAACGCATCTGGTTATATGGCACTAGATGGGACGAAATACTCACTCAACAGACCCTGCAAATTTGGTTGATGTTTCTAAGTGATTATCAATGATATAGTGATCCAACATGATTCTCCTCAATGCAATCTGTACTGCTGGACGGACTCAACTATTGTCCTCGCATGGTTGAAACGTCCTTCTGCACGTGGACTACCTTTGTAGCGAACCGTGTCGCGAAGGTCACCGAAATTGCCAACAGTTCCCATTGGTTTCACGTGGAATCTTCACAAAACCTCGCTAATTTAGCTAGCCTCTCTTCAGGAGATTTTGAGATCGATCTTTTTGAAGGCCATAAGCTGGCAGACATTTTTAAGAAGTCCGGCGAACCATCGGCTTTGGATGTGAAATTGAATGTATTGGATGTGATTTTCCCGTTTAGTGGCGACATCTGCAACATTCTCTTTAGTGGGAACATATCTCCATTCCTTAAAGGCACTGTTCTCTAAAACCTCTCCGATTCGGTACATCAGGAATTACTTGTATTTGCGAGGACAACCACTCCACCAAGTATTGGAATCACTTCAAAACCAACGCCTCTCGAATCGTAACTTGTGCATTTTGCAAATCGTGGTTGCTAGTCGAACATTTAAAACTGTGGCCATAAGCTCCATCCGAGGAATAGATACTCGTTGCTTTGGTGCCACCTTAACCTTAGCACTTACAAACGAGACATCTACCTTGCCTCCGTTGAGGATTCAAAAGTATGAAACTGCAGCATACGCCATTTCGCTTGCGTCAACGAAAACGTGCAACTGAATTGAAGAATTTTGCTTAAGTACCATCTTGGAATCTTGACCGTCTCGATTTGAGGTAATAGCGTAACCCAACTAAGCCATTTATTAAAAATTTCGTCATTACCTTCGTCAGACCATCATTCAGTGGTTCTCTAAACCTTTTGTAACAAGATGTCAGTTTTGGTAGGCCTCTTCACTCCAGATAAAACCTCTCTATTCACCCGAACGTCCACCGATGTCAACCACCACTTTCCTAGGACCTTTTCAGTTGCCATCTCAATATCTCCATTGCCAATTGAAATATTCGTGTCTTCCCTTACTATGGATAAATGCAAATAGCTTGGCCAACACTATAGCTTCAGCTTAAAGATCAGCGCAATCGTGTAAATAGTCGACGTAGTGATGATGTATTATCGAATCTACAAGTCTTGGAAACTTGCACCTGCATAAAATAAATATCTGTATTTTTGTTAATTTCGCAGTTTCTCTATACGAACCTCTGAGTATCTTGATCTTCTTTGCGAATTACGACCTGATGAAACATTTCTTTGATATCAGCACATATAGCACTCCTTTTCATACCAAAAGGTAAGTTCTATCTATAATCACAAGATTGTTTGATCCAGCCGGTTGGCTAGACCCTGTCCTCAACATTGCGAAAATGCTGATGCAACGCATCTGGTTATATGGCACTAGATGGGACGAAATACTCACTCAACAGACCCTGCAAATTTGGTTGATGTTTCTAAGTGATTATCAATGATATAGTACTCCAACATGATTCTCTTCAATGCAATCTGTACTGTTGGACGGACAACCCTGTGATACACCAATAAGTCTTCACATGACTTCTGTCCACCACCATGAACTACCCAACCTAATCGGCTCTTGACAGACAAGACATATGCGTTGCCGTACTGCAAGGCGGGAGGTATGTCAACGCGAAAACCCCATCACTTCCCATCTCCTTTCCTTTGCGAAAATTCCCCCACCCCAGTGGAACAGCAACCCTGCTGAAAACCGCGCGAACGGTCCCGATCCCGTCTCGTTGCTGTCTTTTCTCTTTTTCACTTACAGATGGCGGTGGTTCCGGCGTGGACTGAAATTCTTTCTTATCAGTGACTTCAACCAGATCTTTCCAACAAGTGTATTATCTCTCCAACTTTCATTTGAGTTCGAATTCTAAAGGCCTTCAACGCTGTTTGTCGGATCACCTCCAAGTCAACGAAACTCAACAACATCACAAGCCGATCGAGCTTTTAGGACGCTCAAAGCAAACCCCGCCAGGAACGAAGATCTATATTCTGCGACGACTTGAAACACGATTCGCTAATTCATCTTCCAATTGGGAAGTACCTCTGCATTTCCAACCCCCTTATAAAATAAATAGATATATTGACCCCACACCCCAAGAGTCCTTCGAGCCATCCCACGAGCTCGGAATCAAGCGAACAAATTTTGAATGGTCAATCTAACCTTTAAATGGTCAATCTAATTTCTTTTTATTTCCAACTTTTACATATACATAATCATTTATTTTAAAATTTGATTTATTTACTTTTTCTTCTTTGTTTCTTCGTATTAATCTTGATTGCCTTCAATTTTCTTGCGCCATTTTTTGTGCATATTTTGCATAACACTTGTTTGTGCATAACACTTTTCTTGTCGCGTTTTGCTTTGCTTGCGACGTACGCGTGGTCGCTTTACCATTTACTGGCATTTACATCGTACCATTTACTGGCATTGTTTTCACCACACAAAGGTCTCGCCTTATACATTCGCAGTGATGTTGCGTACCAGTGTCAGCACCACCTTTGCATGACGGATGCCGAATTTAGCCAACTTTTGATAAACTGGACAGTCTCTCTGATTCAATAAGGGAACGAGTAAGGGCGTGCGTAGCGGCTGCGTAAGCAGAGGTTGTGGTGTTAGTGGGAAGTGTAATAAAATGTCAAGTGGCTGCGTGCTCCATATCGTGCGGTCTAACAAATTAGTGTCAAGAACTTTAAATTTATTGCTTGGACCAACGCGTGGCTAAAGTGTAGTAATACTTGATGTAAACATAAAGTGAACGGATCGAACTGCGGCTTTGCGTGCATGCATGATTTGGAGCGCGGGGCTGTGTAAGCAGAGGTAGTGTTGTTGTTGTTTATTTAATTGCTTAGACCAACGCGTGGCTAAGAGTTTAAAAAGGGACACGTGTGCAATTAGAGAGTAAGCAATTAACTGTAAAATAAACAGGATGGATATCGGAAATTTGTCTCTATTTTTAAAACGACTTCATAAGTTTTTAATAACTCATAGAGAAAATGTATTTGAGGAGCATTCGGACGAGATGCTAACAGGCTACTCAAAACTAAGTCAGTATAAGCAAGCCTTTCTACTTGATTCCGCATGGACATAATTACACCACGTGTTGCAGGTCTTTAATTGAAAGTGTTAATGGACCAGACAATTGTGTTTGCTGTACTCTCATTTTAATTGTTAGCAGAATAAATAAAATGTAAGCTACAACAAATTGAATAAAGGCCTGTTTGTAAAATTAATTTATATGTTTATTAATTTATTTTTTTCTTATTCATTTTATTAGTTACACTAGTGCGACCAAGCCATATGTAGCGGGGGGAGTTCGGGATTGACGTCCGATATTAGAAATCAGTAGAGAATTCACTTTGAAATAAGCATGATGTGTGCGGAAAACATCTCGCTGTTTTTAAATTGTGTTCACGAGTTTTTGGTACAACACAGAGAGAACATACTTGAGGAACACTTCGATGAGATTTTAACAGACTATACAAAACTAACCAAATACAAGGATGTCTTTGCGATTATCTCCAAACACGGTTATCATTATACTACATGTTGTTGGTCTTCTAGTGAAACTGTGGATGGACCAGACACCTGCGTCTGCTGCACTATAAATTTAACTATTACCAGAATAAATAAATTGATATCATTTTATGCAAGAATCTATAGAATATTTTTCGAGTAGGGGTTGCGATTGAGGAAAGTCGACTTGAACCTCCAATCGAAAATCTTCTCCATCTTCTTACAAGAGTTTTATTAATTAATAGTTGCCGTTGCTGAATTTTGAAACGGGAGATACACAATCGTCTTGGTTTGATTCATTATACTTGCTTGATTCATTATACCCTACACCCGAAGGGAGTATTGTATATTCACTTTGTTCTTCCGTTTGTAACGCAGAGAAGGAGACGAGATACGAGTATTTTTCTCTGCGTCACCTCCTGAATCGATTTAACCCTGTCCGTCCGTCTGTCTGTCTGTCATTACTAAAACGTTTGAAAAAAAATGGGCGTGCCACGCCCACTGATAACAAAGTTGGCAATATCTCATGAACGGTATAAGATATTGATATGTAATTTTATCGGAATATATAGGCAATCATTACCAATAAGCTTGCCAAAAATGGGCGTGCCACGCCCACTGATAACAAAGTTTGCAATATCTGGTAAACGGTATAAGATATTAAAACGAAATTTTATCACGAGGTATCTACAAGTATTACTTTAATTTAATTTGAGTACAAAATGGGCGTGATCCGGCCACTTATACAAAAGTTGTCAATATCTCATAAACGGGTCAAAATATTAATACGTTCGTAATTCTATCTAGCAGTACCTATAGACATTACAAAAACATTTGCCGGAAATGGGCCTGGTACGTCTACTTACACAAAAGTTGTTAAGTGGCGAAATTATAATTTGTTCAGTTACGCGGGTGTAGGGTTTTAGATTTCGTCCAGGCCGAAGACAACACTTCTACTTGTTATATATCTCCCTTTATTCTTTTCATTTATTTATTTTTCCTTTGTTTCATACGCTACACCCAAGGGGAGTAGGGTATATTCACTTTGTTCTTCCGTTTGTAAAGAAGAGAAGGAGACAAGGGAGATATAGAAAAGTATATATATTCTTGATAGCACATCTCCTGAATCGTCTTAGCCCTGTCCATCCGTCTGTCTGTCTGTCTGTTGAAATCACGATTACTGGAGAACGAAAAGAGATATCGCTATGAAATTTGGCACAAATATTCTTTGTTGTGTTGTCTGGGATTGAAAATGGGCGAGATCGGTAAACAGCGACGCCTACTTTACATACGGAATGTAAAGGCACCTCGTTTCAAAAAATTTTATAATCTGAATATTTCATAAACCGTGTGAGATATTAAGGTATAATTTTATTCCGGGACATATAGCGTCATTACTAAAACTAATTTCAGTTACTCTGGTGTAGGGTATTTAGCCTTCGGCCAGGCCGAAGACAACAATTTTACTTGTTTTATTGACTTTATTTTATTCGCGTTGACTGCACCGTTTCAAAACTAAACAGAGACTAAATGTCCAAAGCTGAAATTCAGTATTTATATATTATAGATATAACGAGCATGTGCTAAAATGAATATTAATAGTGGTGAAAATCATCAAAAAGCTTTAGTCGCATCTTGGAATTTGAAGTACAAAGACAAAAACAACAAAGAACAGTACAATGGATAAGAAGAAAGACATCGAAATGAAAGAATCATAGACAAAGAAGTTCCAGTATACAGTGGTGAAAAACCCGTATAAGTAGGATAAGGAATGGAAAAGCTCATCATCCTCATCATCTTCACCTTCATCATCAACTTCAGCATCATCGAAATCAAACATAGAATATAAGAAATTTAAATAATGTTTATATTAAAAGTTCAATAAAAGGTCAATACTATTACTTTTTAAAGCTATATTTATTGTTTATTTTGTTTAAATTATAAAGAAATTTTAGACATAAATGACCACAGTTATATGAATTATAGTCTAGGTGTTGGGTGTAGTTGTAATTTACGTCATCTCCCAAATAATTTATTATTTCATGCGGTGGTTGCAAGTTTCCAAAAATATCAAAATTTTCTTTGCAGTTCCTGTCCTTGTAGTATGCTATCCAATGATTACTAGGGTCCTTTGATGTATCCAGATTAACGATTCCACATTCTTGTTGACGAGGTCGTTTCAGGAGACTGTCTCGCATAAAAATACCTCTGAAATGCAGTAGATTCTTTGCATGTTTCATAAAGTCGACATCTGTGAGGGTTCTTTTGGGTAGATTCTTTAAAAGGTTTTTGGTTGCGGACTATAATATAAACCCAATCCTATTTTTTTTATGACAGATGAAACCAAGCTCAGGGGATGCCCCCTATCCATGCACAGCATTTGTTGGTTCCGAAGGGATGACAGGTTAGTGGGAAGGGGGAAAGAGGGAGTAGTGACGGTTTACACTTCGCTTAAAGGTTTCGACACTGTAAGTGGGCGGGAAGACATTCGCAGGGAGATTATTCCACAATCTAATGACGCGACCGAAAAACGAACTCTCACGGTAATGCGTGGTTCGTTGGAATGGAATCGTGACATAAATGGGGTGCACCCCTCTGGAAAGCCGAGTAGTTCTGCTAAATACCTGAACCGGAGGAATCAGGCCGGCTACTTCAGAGGAACATTTACCATGAAAGTAGCGGTAAAATAATGATACACACCCTACATCACGACGACGCTCCAAGGTTTCAATAGAGCTGGATACCCTACTGTCCCCTATAAGTTTTAACGCCCGACATTGGACACGGTCGAGAAGCTGAAAATATGCCCGCGAAGCTCCCGACCATATATGCGAATTGTACTCCATTTTCGGATGGATATAAGTGGTGTAGATACAACGAAGATCGGTTGGAGTGAAGTATTTCTTACACCGCTTAAGAAAGCCTAAGCACTTGGCTACTTCTTTCGACACGTCAAAGATGTGATCGTTCCAACGAAGATCGCATTGGATTGACATGCCCAGAACATCAAGAGCCTCCGAGTCATTAATATCCACACCACCCATATTTAGAGGTGGGAAGTTGTCGCCCGCCAGACGCTTGTGGGTCAACAAACAGCATTGGGTCTTCCGCGCATTAAAGTCGACTTACTGGAGTGCTCTTCGGAAGCAAAGCCGTCTATTACAACACGAATAGAACGGCCGCTGAGGAAACTCGATATCCATCGAGTGAATGTATTACCGACACCATAAGCAGCCAGTTTAGACACGAGTGCTTTATGCCACACCCGGTCAAATGCCTTGGAGATATCCAGAGCAACAACCTTACTCTCACCGAACCGGTGAATACAAGTGCTCCACCGCTCAGTGAGAAACGCGATCAGATCGCCGGTGGAACGGTGAGCACGGAAGCCGTACTGGCGATCGCTGATCAACTCGTTGCTCTCTAGATACCTCATCAATTTAAAATTTACAATGCTCTCCATGACTTTAGAGAGCACTGAGCAGATTGCTATGGGCCGGTAATTTGCAGGATTCGTAGCCTCACCTTTTTTGGGAACTGGCTGCACATTGGCAATCTTCCAGGCAGAGGGAAAAACTCCTGAAGTAAAAGATAAATTAAAGAGATTGCGCAATGGGCGAGCCAGTGTTGAGGCGCAATTTCTCAACACATGGGCTGAAATGCCATCCGGTCCCGAGGACTTATTGACAGTGAGGTCTGCAAGCACTCTTTTACCAGCCCGCGTTCGAAAGTGCACCTCAGGCATAATATGAGACACACCATCGACCGCGGGCAGTGGTTAGCTACTCTCAGGAAGAGAGCAGTTTTCAGCAAACATTTTGGCTAATAAGTTTGCTTTATCAACCGAGTGAGTGAAGATCTGATCGTCCTTGAGGAGAGTTGGAATAGACGATCTCGTCGGATTTTTCACCCTCCCTACGAACGACCAAAAGTTCTTGCTACCCTTATGGTATTCAAGAACTCTGCGTCTAAGGCGCTGTTCGTAGAGAACTTTTTCGCGCTTTAGAGTGGCATTGCACCTATTTCTGGCCTGATTGCGCAGCAGTTTGGTATCAGCAGTTTTATTTAAACGCCAATTCCTAAATGCTTCCTCTTTAGACCTGACTGCTTGTCTGCAAGTCGCATTAAACCAGGAATGGTCTTTTGGTTTAATGGAAATTCTTTTATGGGGTATGAAAGACCTCATACCAAATAAAATTATATTTTCTACCAATTTTGCTGCAGTATTTATGTTTCTATCTCTGAAACACAATTGCCAATTGAAACGGCTGAAAAAGCAGTTCAGCGCATCCCAATTAGCCTTCTCATAAAGCCACACTTTCCGCTTCGGAGCTGTCTGGTGAGCGGATTGAAGACTAGAATATGGGAAGGTAGCAGAAATTGTAGCGTGGTCCGAATTATCAAGAGGTGCAAGAACATTCGCATCATACTTGCTGTGATGTGAAGTTAGAAAGAGGTCCAGAATATTTTGGTTTTGCCCATCAACGCAGGGAAAGTGCGTTGGTTCCTTCACTAATTGAGTCAAATTATTAGACTCAGCAAACAACTCAACATACAAACCCTCAGATGTTGTGTGACTCGAATGACGTAGCCAATTGGAATTATGAACATTGAAATCACCAGCAACAACAATTTCACTGTTCGGATACGATTCCAGAATTTTAGAAATCGAATCAGAGAGACTGTCCAATTTACCAAAGTTGGCAGCCTCCCTAGACCCGGGCTTCTATAAATGAAGCAGAAGTGCAGGATGTGCGACTGGATTTTGAATTTAACCCACATGGTGCTAAATTCGGCATCCGACGTGCAAAGGTGTTGCTGACACTGGTACGCAACATCACTGCGAATGTATAAGGCGAGGCCTCTGTGTGGTAAAAACAATGGCAGTAAATGGTACCCCGGCATGTGAAAGTCCAGTGGATCTGCACCCTCAGACACCTGGGTCTCACCTAGTGCCACTATATGCGGTTGGTTAGTACAAATATGCGCATAGACCGCGAAGAAATTCGCCCTCAAGCCACATACATTAGTGGAGTCTATGCGGAATTTTGTCATCGCCGCCCACTGTAGCGAAGTGTAAGGTCAGCTGTACAAGCGGCCACGCGTACGTCGCAAACAAAACAAAATGCGATAAGACAAGTGTTATGCCTTTATCTTGCCGGGCTTCAGCCCACGGTGCACTCACAGCCGCCTGCACACCTAACGGGACACCTAACGGAAGGAGGAGGAGTGAAAACAAACGAAATGCTGAGCTTTACTGCGGAGAGCATAAACAAGCCCCTCGCATGTTAGATTGTCTATTTATTTGTTATAATTTCATCAGGTTTTATTTATTTGTTATCAAGTATTAAGTTATTAAGTAGTGCACTATTTTGTTTATTAAAAAGAGTTGTTTGGTGAAGCGTTATTGTTGTATTTTCGCGGCGTGGGTTTTCACTATTGTTTTGGATTTTATTTTCGCGAACACTGTTTATAAAATGAATTGGCGGGCGCACCGTCCGCCTCCGTCCGCGGTCACATCACAACTGTATTTTGTATGGTTTCAGGTATAAGCCTTTTTCCATAGCGATTGCTTCCATAGTTTTATTATGTTGATTTGCTTCTTCCAATTTTTTTGTACGGCTTTTGTTTCATTAATTGCTTTCGCGGTTGCAGCTCCTCCAGATACTAAGCCTCCAACAGCTCCCAGAGCAGTTAAAATCGGTACTAATGGTAGAAACCCTCCTGCCTTAGGAACGGGTATAACGAGTGGAATGTCAATCGTGGATTTCTTCCGTCCGAAAGAATTTTTCACAACCCTTTGCACGATTTTTATAGCACTGGGAATATTTTCGGGTGTTTGTTGTTTAATAATTTTCAGAGAGCTTTTAACTGCTTTAGTGAATATTTTCTTGGTACATTTATTTTTGTTTGAAATGAAGAGAAATTTTCTTAAGAGTTTTACTCATCGTGCTCCCCATACCGAATTTTACTTTAGCTTTGCGTTTGTAACTAATTGCGTTTGTAACTAATCGTGCGTTTATTCGTTCACTCAATTTGCTGTCTTGTGATTTTACTCTTTGCCACGCCCTTTCAATTAATATTTTATCTGCTTCGTGGCGCTTATTCAAGTCTCGTGTTTTATCATAAGCTATATCGTGCTCTCTATATGCGGCGTCCAGGGGATTGATTCCTTTATCGCCTCTTGCCAAGCGTTGGTTTACATAGTTTAGTTCCTGGTCCACAAAACTGATAACCCGGTAAATGAAGTTCAATTGGTAGAGAATTTATTACACCATTTAATAAACCTCTTCCGGTTACTGACTGATTACTACTGACATGTTTCTTGTAAATTATAGCCATTTTATATCTTTTCACCTAGCGGACCCGGCGAACTTCGCCTCGCCCCAATTTTAAGCCTTCAGACAAACTTTAGAGTAATAATACAACACAAATATTTAAATTTTCAATGTAATTTTTTTTGTTTTTTTTATTGAATATTCGCTTAAATTAAAATCATAAACTAACAGAAAGAAATAAAGCAAGAGCAACTGAGGCCTTCAGCTAAATATTAATATTATCTAGTGATATAGTAATAAATATTTAATAATAATTGGTTACAACTATTATATAATAAAGAAAATAAGTGGCTAATTACGATGGATGAAAATCATAATGTATATAATAGTAGTCTATGAGAACAAATTTCAAGATTTAAACTTAGTGGTAATATTACAGATCGTAGGCTTAGATTAAATTGTAGATTTCGGAACATTTGAGGAAGTCAATCATTTTTTAAAAATTTTCTTTGTTTGGGTTAGAGAGAAGAGAGGTAGGGACAATACTGCCGAATATTGTAGATCTGATGTTACTAAAGTGGGAGCAAAAATTGAGGATATGGTTAATAGTTATTATAGTGTTCATGTCCAAAGACAACAAGACTGGAAACTCATTTTTCGCTTTCACTGTGTTAGTGAAATCAGGCTGAAGTGTGTAAATTACACAAACAAAATGCATGCAATTTTGAAAACTTGAAGCAAATTTTGACAACTTGGAACAAAATTGTTTACAAAATTTTGAGAGAGGATTTACATTTTTTGAGAGAGAATTGCAACTCTTGTTCTTCTTCACCGCACTAGCCTAGAAATATAATTTTTAAAATACGTAAAGAAAACAAGGAAATAGGCTTTAAACTAACTTATGCTTTTAGAAATGCGCAAGAAATCTTTTCCAAGTCATGTTGCTACATTATATCATATAATTTGCGAAGGAAACCAAGTCAAACTCCATAAAAATTGATCGATTCGCAAATATAATCAGCTGTTTTTACCTACCACACGTACTATTAGCTGTAAGAGATGCCAATATATTTTACTTTAGATTGTGGTGTAAATTTCCACACCACCTCAAAGATGGTGTGGAAAAGTAGCAAAAGCTTTTTTATAAAGTTATTAAAATAGTTAGAAAGTAACTTAAAAATCATTGTTATAATTGTTTAAAAGATTTTTTCTTTTACAAATTACAAAAAAGGTCAGTTTACATTACTGCTTCCATATTGTTTATTGTTCACATACTGTTTGTTGTATATTTCCAAACAGTTAAGGAATCATCAAAACCGCGAAGGATCTTACATGCAATGAAGTTTTTCTATTAAAGCTTACTTAAAAATCCATATAAGTAATATTTAATAATTGCGCCTCGTTGGTATCCCTGTCATGAACTCACCCCATCATCTTGTGAAGGTGTGGTAACAAACCGGAATGGTTTACTTTTTCAACTAACTTCCTTTGCATTAGCCAGTTTTAGCTTGTAACAAGGAGACAATTTCACCCTAAATCTCACATACGCTATACGTGAGTGCGCGGACGGACATGTTTTTGAGCTCGCTCACGAAATGAGAGGAGTTTCCAGTCTTGTTGTCTTTGTTCGTGTCGCAGTAGGAACAATAACGAGAAAACTGATTGTCTAATAAATGTCGGTGGGTTAATAAAGAGTGGCCGAGTCTCAGTCGCTCGAATTTAATGAAGTCTCTTCTAGGAATGTTGTCGATCTGTATAGACTTGAAGATATTGCAAAGCTGAAGTTTGTCATGATTAATTTGTTGGTACCAATTAGATGTAAGGTTGAAAGAAAGTTTATGTTTTGAGGAGAAATACCTTTTCATGTAGCTTATAATGTTGTATTTGTTATAATTGTCAGTAAATAGAAGTGGTGAGGAGACGGCGTTTTTTGCAATTTTATCCGCGAATTCATTACCGATAAATCCAGAATGCCCAGGTATCCATATCAACAAGATTTTTGGATAATTTTCGATTAAAATGTTTCTGATCTGAGTAAAATAATATTCAGAGTTATTGAGATTGGAGATAGCGGTTAATGAAGACAGAGAATCGGAACAAACTACAGATTTTTTTGAAGTTTTAGCCACATAGTTTACAGCTTCAAAGATGGCTATAATTTCAGCAGTATAGGCAGATGTGTAATTGGGTAAAAGAGAGGTTTTGATTACAGTATCTTCTGATGTGATGCTGTAACTACAGTAAGTGTCTGATTTAGAGCCATCGGTGTATATAAAATTGTAGGAATTTAGTGTTTCTTTAATATCTTTGAATTTTGAGTAAAAAACATGAGATGGTGTTGACGTTTTGTTGAAAGTATTTAAGTCAGTATTTATACAGGAATGTAAAAAATCCCATGGAGTAATTTTTGAGATAGGATTACTAAGAGGCTTAAAAGGAGAATTTAATTTGTGACAAGATTGTATTATTTTATAAACAAGAGAGAGTAATTTAGGTATACTATGGCGCTTTAATACAGTTTTAGTGACTTTATTAAGTGGAGAGTCGTAACTAAACAGAAGTGTTTTAAATTGTTTTGAAACTAGAAACTTATCTCTGTCGACTATTGGCATCGTATTGGACTCATATAATATATTTTTTGTAGGTGTGGTACGAAATGCTCCAGTAACCAAGCGCAATGCTGAGTTAATTATTGATTGTATTTTTGATAAAAATGATTTTTGAACTTGACTATAAAGATATAAACCGTGGTCAATTTTTGAAATTAGAAGAGAATTGACGAGCGTAAGTAGGGAATAAGCGTGACAATTAAATTTACTGCTGGAGAGACATTTAATAACGTTAAGAGATTTAGACAAAGATGGAAGTAGATGCTCAATATGTGAATTCCACCTGTAATTTTTATCGAATAGAACTCCTAGTACTTTTAGGGTGCTAGTGTTATCAATAGTAAATTTCTAGCTTGTATAGTGCATTTACAATCATGTTTTCGACAGATATGGAGGTGTTTACATTTCGGAAGAGAAAGTTGTGCCCCGGAGTAATCACACCAAGAAAAAATATTATCAATGACATGATCGAAATTTATTGATAGGTTTTTTCTTTTGTCCAGGTTTTTTACTAAATAGAAATCATCTGCAAAAGCACAGAAATGAATGTCTTTAATCAATGAAATGGTGATTGATAGTTTCTTGTAACCTATAAGAAAAAGGATGACTGAAAGGGGAGATCCTTGTGGAATACCAGTTGCTAGAGGAAGAACTTGAGAATAGCTGTTGGAGACGCGAACTACTATTTTGCGATTTGACATAAAATTTTTTACATAATTGATAATTTTGGGGCCAAGTTCCCATTCGATCAATTGATCTATAACCGTGTGAATGCCGATTTTGTCGAAAGCCTTGTAACGAGTTTTTGTTCCCAGCTGGGGTAGCGTCAGTCGCCCCAGGGTCCATTTTGGGGGATCTCGTAACCCTCAAATTACCAAACACCGCGACGGTCAAGAATTGCGCACGATTTGCGGTTAAGCAAATCTATCACTGAAATATTCAGCTCGGACGTATGCGGGTTGGTGTTCGTTTTTTTCTTTTCTATTCTTTATTTGTTCCAATTCTCAAAAGTCCTTTACAATCTTACTTGCTACTGGTTACAAATGCTTTTGTCAGGCCGAATGCCTGGCGACAGAAGGCCGCGTACAATGATTTGTGAGTCCCGGAGCCGAGTGCTCCGCGGCAGAAGGCCGCTTATAACTGTTGCGGGTGTACAGGTGACGGAGGGACCGAATGCCCCGCGGCAGAAGGCCGCTTACAACTGTTGCGGGTGTACAGGTGACGGAGGGACCGAGTGTCCCGCGGCAGAAGGCCGCTTACAACTGTTGCGGATGGAGGGACCGAATGTCCCGCGGCAGAAGGCCCTTACAATACGGTTGAAAGCTCCGAAGAACTGATTCCGGCCGAAGCCTTGAAATTCCCGAAGGAATGATTCCGGCCGAAGCCTTGAAATTCCCGAAGGAATGATTCCGGCCGAAGCCTTGAAATTCCCGAAGGAATGATTCCGGCCGAAGCCTTGAAATTCCCGAAGGAATGATTCCGGCCGAAGCCTTGAAATTCCCGAAGGAATGATTCCGGCTAGTCCTAAATACGCCCAAAGATACTCCTAAAATACGTCTATACTACGCCGGCAACTACTTTTCTCTACTGGATGTATAGATAGGGTTGGTGAACCCTTCAAAATATATGAGCCACTCGTTTATGCAAATTTTGGGGCTGTCGAACCAGGTGGTCAACTGCTCCAGGCAAAAAAGAGTTTCTGTATGAGCAAGCACGAATTAAGTCGTTGCTTACCGGCAGAAGGCTGACTTGAGCTTGCACAAACTAGTCGTTAAAAGCGCATGCTGATCAAAACTAAATGAGAACTGTATGCAGTGCTTGCGCGACGAAAGAAAACATATGCAAACTGAATGCTTGATTCTATTTTTAGATCAGCGGCAGCGAAGGTGCCGCTTATTTTATTTTTTATTTTTTTTTTTTTCCATAATTCATTTACAAATTCATAATTACAATTTCAATTTAATCCAATTTACATAATATTATACCATATTTAAAGAATGAAAACAAACGAATCCTCTATAATGTAATAAAATTAAATTCACTGGCAATGATTTATATAAAGTCCGCCGGGGGTTGTGTGGAGTGCTGGTCACCAGTGGTTACGATTTTCTCATGGCTTCCTAACTGTAGTTTCGTCCATCCGCTTTCCACTACCACCTTGATGGTTCCCCAGGGTTTCTGAATACGAAACCGTCGTCTTTCCGGACCTCGTTGCGGTGGAATTTTAATCCCTTTGAAGGGGCCGGTAAGGTCGGGTTCGCTGCTGCTTGAGTCGGGTTTAGGTTTTAATTTGTGCTGGTGTAGCTTCCCGTCCGGTGGAGTGGGTAGGTTTCTCTTAATTGCGGTTATGATTTTCTTTGCGGGTGGCTTGGGTCTGGAGATGGCTGTGGTAGGTTTGGGTGACGGTGGGTGACTTTGAGTTAATCGGCCTATGGTGTGGGTGGGAGTCGCGGCAGTTCGGCGCACCGTCGACGTGCTTCCCTGTATAAGGCGACTTCTCCGGAGGGTTGCCTCTATCGATGGTTTGTACGGGAGTGGTGGTCCCGCCAGGCTGGCTACTGCCTGTGGTGGCATTCCGGGTCGGCGCGGTTGCGTGCGTACTCTCTGGGTGTCCATGATTGACTGCAGGAACTTACTTATAATGAGTTCTATTTATACTATTTGAACTGGAGTGTCTTTTTTGTAGTAGGAGCGTATTTTATGTCGTTTGGTCGGGAGTTGGAGGATGACCCCGGTCGTTCTCTGGAAGTCGAGAGAATTCTTTCAAATCGTTGACATGGACCTTGAGTCGTTTCTTGGGTTGGCTCTCATCGTATAATATGACGATGTTGGGAGAGACGAAAGCTTTGACCTGATAAGGGCCGACGTATTTTGGAGCTAATTTTCCCGAGAAATTTTTGGAAGCGGACGACAGCACATGATTCTTCCGTAAAACTTGGCAGCCAATAGTAGGCCTCCACGGGCGACGTCGCAAGTCGTAGTAATTTTTTTGTTTCTGGATGGCCTGACGATTTCGTAGAAGAGCCGTTTCGTAGAGTACCTTAAAATCAGGAGAGGGGTGTTGCTTTTCCGTCACCGGCTGGCTTGCGATGCACTGTGGCGGGCAGAGGTTGCGTCCCAGGTTTAGTTCGGCGGGGCTTAGTTGGGTGGAGTCATGTACGGCCGTGTTAATTGCAAACATGATTTCGGGAATCCTGGCATCCCAGTCTCGATGATCTCCTTGAGTGTAAATAGCCATCATAGTTTTGATGACTCGGTTGACCCTCTCAGTCGGATTACACTGAGGCGCGTAAGCCTCAGACAGGTGAACTGGTGTTGAATTCCAAATTTGTTGGTGAGTTCTCTCATTCCCTTATTAGCATAGGGGGTTCCATTGTCGCTGATGAGAACTTCTGGACAACCAAAGCGGAAAACTACTCTTTCCTTTAAATAACGTTGGACGGCACTGCTGGTTGCTTGACGAAGGGGAACAAGTTCAACCCATTTTGTGAATTTGTCTACGAATACCAGGAGCGTAGTATTTCCTTTTCGTGAACGGGGTAGCGGTCCTATGAAGTCCGAGGAGACGATTTGCCAAGGTCGGTGAGCGACGGTAGTTGTCATTAGTCCGGTGGGAGGTTGGTTCTTCGCCTTATATTGCGCGCAGGTCAGACAGGAGCGGACGTGGCGTAGTATGTCGCGCTGCATGTAGGGCCAGTAGTACCGCTCTCTGGCTCGTCGGAGCGTTTTGTAGTAGCCTAGGTGCCTGGCCGTTGGTCTGTCATGAATCTCTTGTAAATGTCTGGTCGTTGATTGGGGGGTACGCAGAGAGCCCATTTGTTGCTGTGGGTTTTCTGCTTTGATTTTTCCTTATACAGCTTCTGGTCGATGATCTTGTAGCCGGTATGTTCGGTAGAATACTCCTGTACTTTCTTGTACTGGTGTTGATACCAATCGGTAACGTTGCTGTACAGCAGCTGGTGGGTGTCGGACAAGGGTTGGCGTGATAATGAGTCGGCGACGACATTGAGTGCTCCTTTTCGATATTCAATGTTAAAGTCGTATTGTTGTAACTCTAACGCCCAGCGAGCTAATCTGCCTGAGGGGTATTGTAGGGTGTGCAGCCAACGTAACGAATGATGATCAGTTATGACGGTGAACCTGTACCCTTCTAAGTAAGGTCGGAGTTTTCGTATGCCAAATAGTACTGCAAGACACTCCTTTTCAGTGGTGGAGTATTTTTTCTCCAATTCGGTGAGCGCGCGGCTTGCATATGCTATCACCACCTCGTGTTCTTCTGCCTTCTGGGTCAGTACCACTCCGAGACCGATGTTACTTGCATCAGTTTGAAGGGTGAACGGTCGAGTGAAATCGGGGCAGCGGAGATCCGGGGCAATAGTGAGCGCGTGCTTCAGGTTTCGAAAGGCGGTGTCCTGTTCTTCACTCCATTGCCAACGTGCCTTCTTCTTGAGTAACTGCCTGAGAGGGGCAGTGATAGTTGCAAATTCTTTGACAAACCGGCGATACCAAGATGCGATTCCAAGCACTTGGCGTAGTTCCTTAATATTTTGTGGGGCTGGCAGCTCTGGTATAGCTTTTACTTTTTCAGGATCGGTGTGAATGCCGTCAGGAGTTATCAGGTGCCCTAAATAGCGTAATTTATTTTTGCAGAAATTGGTTTTGTCAAAGTTAACCCTCAACTTGGCGTTTCTAAGCCTCTGGAATACGGTTTGAAGATTCGTCATGTGTTCTTCGAATGTTTTCCCCAGTACGATGATATCATCAAGGTAAGCGAACGCGAACGGTTCTAACTCCGGACCAATCACAGTGTCCAACACTCTCTGGAAGGTAGCGGGAGCGGAATGTAGTCCGAATGGCATGACCGTCCACTGGTAGAGGCCGCGACCAGGAACAGTGAAAGCTGTATATTTTCGTGATGCTTTCTCAAGCGGAATCTGCCAGTAGCCTTGTTTTAAGTCGATGGTGGTGATGTATTTCGCCTCTCTCAGTTTGTCCAATATAGCTTGTATTTGCGGTAGGGGGTATGCGTCGCGGACGGAGATTTTATTCAACTGGCGGTAGTCTACGCAGAGTCGCCAGGTTCCCTGCTTCTTTTTAACTAATACAATTGGCGAGCTATATGGACTCTTTGATGGTTCAATTTTTCCGTCTGCTAGTAGTTGATCAATCTCTTTGTCAATTACTGCTGCATTGCGGGGTTTCGTGGATAGTACCTTTGTTTGAATGGAATGTCTGTCGTGACTCGGATGGAGTGGCGACTCACAGTACACAGTCCAGTCATGGTGGCCATGAGAGTCTTTTCACGATGCTCAAATTCTTTGATGACACAATTTTCTTCGGAGGCCACACTTGTTATAAGAAGTACTTGTGGAGTGCCCCGAGATCCCACAGTGGTTTGTTCCTCTCCATCAATGATCAATTTGCAGCTAAGCTTGCATAGTAAATCCATGCCCAGAATGAACTCCTCTTTAAGTCCGGGCAAATAGTATACCCTGTGGGTGAATTGTTGCCGATTCTTTTGAATTGTAGCCTGGTAACTCTGGTGTATGCATATTCTCTTGCCGTTGGCGAGAGCCAGCCATTGCTCTTCCTTTATAATATGGGCGTGTTTTCGCAAATAGTCGTTTAGTTTGGCTCCCACGAAGGACAGTGTAGCCCCTGTGTCTACCAATGCCTTTGTCTGGCGGCCATTGCAGGTGATGCTCATTTGATAGCGAGATTCAGGTGTGCTGGCCTCGAATTGTGGAGAACTTTCGACGGCGGTCACGGTTCTCGGGCAGGAACAATTCCGTGTGAGGGTGTTGGGTTTGCCGCAATATGAACAGAACATTATTCGCTTCCCACGGCAATTTCTGCGTGTGTGGCCTGGTTTCTTGCATGTCCAACAGTGGGTGGAGCGTGAATACGGAAGGTCGGCAACCCAATTGGTCGTGTGTGTCCGCTGCGACCGGTTCTCTTCTCCCCGTATATGTTCATACTCGTCGCCTCGACTCATTAGCGAATCCAGGTCTTGGAAATCACTGCGCCGAATATATAAGCGATACTCTGGCCGTAGCCCTTCGTAAATTCTGTCGACGTGATCTTCCTGACGTAGTCTGGGGTGCTGTCGTATCATGGTCACCAGACTCATGATGTAATCCTTCGCCTTTTCTCGTGGCCCTTGTCGTCGTCGGATAATATCCTCCTCTAGGCGTTGAAGATATCTCGGCGGTAGGAAGAAGTTCATGGCCGCTTCTTTGAATTGTGTCCACGTTTTGATTTCGTCTCTTTTATAGCGCCACCAATCTTTGGCGGGATCGCGTAGTATTTCATTTAGCGGCAGCAGTAACTGGTCATGAGGGATGCGGTAACCATTTGCTGACTCCTCGATGCTTTCTATGAAGTCCAAGATAGAGCGAGTGCCGTTGAAGTGTAGGCCCCATTTTCTGATAGTATTCATGATCTCGCATTCTGCTGGCAGGTAGCTGGTTGTCGAATGCTTTGCGGTCATGTCGGGTACAGGTATGCTGGTGGTGGCCTTCTCTGTTGCTGCCTCCTCTTTTGCCAGGTTCTCGGTGGACTTTCTGTTTTTCTGCTCTCTGATGAAATTGGTGAGTCTCTGTCGCATCTCTTTTACCGTGCCCTCTGTAGACAGTCCGATCAGCTGCATTTGTCCTTCCAACTCTTCTTTTCGTAGCTTATAAATAAAACTCAGATGATCGGGGAGGAGTCTTTCTTCCTTCTCATTCTCTCTTGTTTGTGAACTGCTTCTTGACGAAGTCAGTCCCTGCTCGGGCGCCATTTGTAACGAGTTTTTGTTCCCAGCTGGGGTAGCGTCAGTCGCCCCAGGGTCTATTTTGGGGGATCTCGTAACCCTCAAATTACCAAACACCGCGACGGTCAAGAATTGCGCACGATTTGCGGTTAAGCAAATCTATCACTGAAATATTCAGCTCGGACGTATGCGGGTTGGTGTTCGTTTTTTTCTTTTCTATTCTTTATTTGTTCCAATTCTCAAAAGTCCTTTACAATCTTACTTGCTACTGGTTACAAATGCTTTTGTCAGGCCGAATGCCTGGCGACAGAAGGCCGCGTACAATGATTTGTGAGTCCCGGAGCCGAGTGCTCCGCGGCAGAAGGCCGCTTACAACTGTTGCGGGTGTACAGGTGACGGAGGGATCGAATGCCCCGCGGCAGAAGGCCGCTTACAACTGTTGCGGGTGTACAGGTGACGGAGGGACCGAGTGTCCCGCGGCAGAAGGCCGCTTACAACTGTTGCGGATGGAGGGACCGAATGTCCCGCGGCAGAAGGCCCTTACAATACGGTTGAAAGCTCCGAAGAACTGATTCCGGCCGAAGCCTTGAAATTCCCGAAGGAATGATTCCGGCCGAAGCCTTGAAATTCCCGAAGGAATGATTTCGGCCGAAGCCTTGAAATTCCCGAAGGAATGATTCCGGCCGAAGCCTTGAAATTCCCGAAGGAATGATTCCGGCCGAAGCCTTGAAATTCCCGAAGGAATGATTCCGGCTAGTCCTAAATACGCCCAAAGATACTCCTAAAATACGTCTATACTACGCCGGCAACTACTTTTCTCTACTGGATGTATAGATAGGGTTGGTGAACCCTTCAAAATATATGAGCCACTCGTTTATGCAAATTTTGGGGCTGTCGAACCAGGTGGTCAACTGCTCCAGGCAAAAAAGAGTTTCTGTATGAGCAAGCACGAATTAAGTCGTTGCTTACCGGCAGAAGGCTGACTTGAGCTTGCACAAACTAGTCGTTAAAAGCGCATGCTGATCAAAACTAAATGAGAACTGTATGCAGTGCTTGCGCGACGAAAGAAAACATATGCAAACTGAATGCTTGATTCTATTTTTAGATCAGCGGCAGCGAAGGTGCCGCGAAAAGAAAAAGCAAAACTAAGCCGGTTGCCAGGTTCTATTTTTAGAACAGCCGCTGCTTCGCTTGTGCGTAGGTAGATCTCTGAGCGTATGTATATATATATTATCGTGTGTTGCGGGGTTTAATTTGTTTTTACAATTTCTGGGTTCAATTCTGGTTTTTTGGGATTGAATTAATTCTGGTTGTGTAAATATTAATTAAATCTAATAATTATTCGTAATTCAGGTATATTTTAGTTTTAAACAAAAATAAAATATATATCAAATTTGTAGCAACCTATTGGTTCGCTACAGCCTTAGAAAAGTCTAATGAGACTACTGACAGATGGTTTTTTGCCGAAAGAGATTTTGTGCTCAGATAGTCTAGGTAAACTAGGGCATCAGATACTGACTTACCTCTTTTAAAACCAAATTGGTTGTCATGAATTAGTTTGTTATTAGTAACAAACCACCATAATCTATTGGCAATGATCTTGTCCAATACCTTAGAGCAGCATGGGTTAAGTGAAATTGGTCGGTAAGAATTTATTATGCTTTTGTCTGTGTGTGGTTTGACAATAGGAATAACTAAACTGATTTTGTAAGTTTGTGGAATAAAGGTATTGAAAATTTTATTATAATTTTGTAAAAGGCGTTGTTTAACCGGATGCGGAAGATTTTTTATCATCGGGTAGGATATTCGATCTAAACCCGGCGTATGACCTTTAAGCATGCTTAAAGCTATTGCTGGTTCTATATATTTAATATTATGCTCCAGTTGAACAGCTTTATCGCAAGTGTTTTGGCAGGAATAAGAAGTCAAAACGGAAGATTTGTTTAGATTAAATTTCCGGGTGAAATTAGAATCAGACCAAAATTTGCAAAATTCTATGGCAATTTTTTACTATCTAAAATAGGTTGGCATGTAGGGTTTACTGCATGTATGCAGTGAATATTCTGTTGGCGATGTAGGCCACAAAAAGAACGTATACTGAACCATATTTTTGAAAATGGAGTGGAGGGGTTGATAGCTGATGTAAATTCTTTAATTGACTGCTTTTTAGCAATTTTTAGCTCGCGTTCAAACTTAGAATTTGCCTTTTTGTAGTTTAATAATGACTGAGTTGAAATATTGTTTTTTAGGGCTTTCCACAATTTATCTTTATCTGCTTTTAAGATCTGTAAAGTTGAATTCCACCATGGGAATTCTTTAGATTAGTAGAATTGGTGGGAATGGAATAGTTTGCAGATTGTAAGATGATTCTGTGCAAATTTGCAGATTCCTTCTTCAGGTTATCACTAATTGGGCGAGCATTATGATATTCTGTAGCTAATTTTTGATAGTCTTCCCAATTGGCCTTGTATAGAAGGAAACGAGGCCAAATTTTATGATTTGAATAAGTTGTAGAAGGGAAAAGGGATACAATAATAGGGAAATGTTTACTATTGAGAGCATCATCTTCGATTTTCCATTCACATTGTAAGGCTAACGATGGTGACGCAAATGTTAAATCGATATGGGTAAAAGTATTATGTGTGCTAAAATGAGTAGGCGAACCATCGTTTAACAGAATAAAATTAGATCTGTCAATAAATTTTGATATAATGTTACCCTTTCTATTGTTATGAGGAGAGCCCCACTTGTGATGCCAACTATTGAAGTCTCCCATGATTATACAAGGAGATATATAAGAACGGTAAATTTAATTTTTGAGGTAATCATGACTGCAATTGCATCAAAATCGTTATTGAGAGTAACCGTCTGATGTTGAAGAGAGTTATGAATTAAGAGAGAAGCACCACCGAATGAGTGGGAACTTGAATTAGTGGAATAAATGCAAAAGTTAACTGGGATGGGAATGTTAGAGTGGTTTTTTAGATGAGTTTCTTGGAGGGAAATAATTTTAGGGTTTAATTTCTTAATTAGAAATTGGAGATCAATATAATTGTTTGTGTAACCTCTAATGTTCCATTGCAGTATTTTTAAAGCCATATTTAAAAAATTGGATAAGAAAGTTGGAAGTCAAGAATCTTATAATAAATTAAAAAATAAGTTAGTTGTGCTTGATTAGTAGTTTCAGGTGAGGAAATCCATTGATTCTTCTTGGCTATTGGCCTTGTTGTTTGCTGAACTATTCTTTCTGAATGTTGAACTATTGGAGAGTTTTTTCGCCTTATTTTTCATCAATGTTATTGTTCTCTTCGGAGTATTTCGAGGAAGGATTTTAGTTTGTGATTGCTTCACTGTTGATTTTGAGTCATTGTCAGTGTCTGACAGTAAATTCGAGTATGAAGTGATGTCGCGGCTTCGCGTGTATGGAATATCAGTAGTTTCAGCAAGTTTAACAGTTTTGTTGTCTAGAGTAGTCAAAGCGGGACGGACCGTAGGACTTGTGTTTGTTCGGGTTTGTGTTTGTATAGGTAGTTGAGGGAGAGTAGATTTAGCAACTTCTGAATATAAATATTTATCGTGCTGATGGCGAGAGCTGTATATAACATTGGCAGTTTTGTTGTTGACTTTTTCGATAGTTTTAATGGTTTGTAGTTTTTTTTTGTTTTATGAAAATAGGGCACGATTTGTCAAGAGCAGAGTGTTGAAAAGAGAGGAGATTATTTGATTTACAGTTAATGCAGCTTTTTCTGAGTAAGCATTTTTCTGTTGTTTTGTCAATAATATGGTTTGGGTTTGAGCAATCTGGGCAGATGTTAATATTTTTACAATATTTGAGTAAATGACCGTATTGGAAACAATTATTACATCTCATTGGCATCAGGATGTATGGTCGTATGTTAATTTTTTCGTAACCGATGTTAATACTATCTGGTAGCTTAATAGCATCAAAAGATAGAATTATTAGACCAGTTTCCACAAGAGAAGGTTCTGATTTTTTTATGATTTTTTTGACTTCATTCACATTTTGCGATTTGAATTCGGCTAGGATTTCTTCTGAATTCTGGCTAGGAAGTTCTGATATGCCTCTTAGATCATTAGAGTAAATAACTCCTTTGGAGCAGTTTAGGGTCGTGTGTTCTGCCATGTCAATCTTTATTAAATTACTCAAAGCTGATAGTTTAATTAGTTTCGAGGCTTGCAGATGGTCTTTAGTTTTGATTAATATATTACCATTCCGGGTTTTTTTGCACAACTCCAAGTATAGTCGATAACTTTTTTTATTAGAAATGGAGAGATTTTTGACAGGTCGTCGGAACTGTCAATTCTCGACATCACTAAAAATTTTGGCCCGTTTGTATTAGATTTTAATGATTTAGTTTTATTTAATGCTATCTGCGGCAGATTAGTCATTGTGGTATTTTTGTCGGGAGGTTTATTCATTGCAATGATTGGTACTGTTATAATATAACCGGTTGTTTTGTTACGTATATGGATAAATAAACTCGCGATTGAAAAAACCGAAAGCAGAGAAAAAGAGAGAGAGAGAGAGTTATCCTATGTACACAGATCGATGTTAACAGTCTATGACAGGTCTCCGAAACACGTTTGTTCTCGTCAAGATTTGACGATGTACTGTCAATGTAATTTATTTGAATGGAATCAGTAGAGAGCAATCTGATGAACAATGTTTTTCGATTTGTTTTCCGGCGCAAAAACAAATAACGAAGACGGTTTCCCAACACGCGAACATGCAACGTACAGCTGACCGTGGGAAAAACAGGAAAATTCGAGATTAATCCCACAGACTTCTAGTGATTGGCCTTGCGATTTATTGATTATTTTTTTATTGAATATTTATTGAATATTTATTGAGCCACATGTCATCCATCGAACCCAACCGCATTGTTTGACAAATACAAGGACGATATGGCTGAAGACATTTAGCACAGAGTTCGCACGGCAACTTTGAATTTCGATCTTGAAATTAACGAAGAGATACGCAACGAAGTTTTAGTTCTGGTCGAAGACATGTGCTTGCTTATGTGCGGCAGTCTGCTGTCGGCATTAGGATTGCCAGCGCCCAATCGTTCGATCCACGATGCATTCAATTCCAAATTGCAACGGGAGCAAGCCTATGATCGAGATGAGCTGGCCGAAAGAGTCCGAACAAATGTGGCATTATTCCCGAGCAGAAGAACGTGTACGATTCGCTGATGAAGGTTGTTGACGATGGAACGGGAGGCATTTACTTTCTCGATGCTCCCGGTGGAACAGGCAAGACATTCGTCATTTCGTCCATTCTGGCAACAATTCGGTCAAGTTCACAAATTGCGTTGGCTGTTGCATCTTCTGGAATTGCTGCCACATTGTTGGAAGGCGGTCGAACTGCACATTCCGATTTGAAGCTGCCGATGAATCTTCTCACAGTTGACAAGCCAACGTGCCCAATAACTAAGAATTCGGCGACAGGCAAATTGATGCGCGAATGCAAAGTCATCATTTGGGATGAATGCACGATGGCGCATAAACGAGGCAGTTGAACGAACAATGAAGGATTTACGAGGTGATTTAAGACGATTTGGTCGGGCTTTGATATTGCTCTCCGGAGATTTTCGTCAAACACTTCCCGTCATCCCCAAATCTTCTGCTGCGGATGAACTTAACGCGTCCCTGAAATCGTCGTCTTTGTGGCGGCATGTCCAGAAGTTGCAATTGACCACAAACATGAGAGTCGCGTTGCAGAACGACCCATCGGTTGCTGAATTCTCGAGACAACTGCTGGAGCTTGGCAACGGCCAAATTCCTGTTGATGTTTCGACTGGATTGATATCGTTCCCTGAAAATTTTAGTGAATTCACATCGTCCAAGGAGGAACTCGTCTTACGTCATACGTCTTGGTGTGGATGAACTGTGTATATTCATCCGAGGGCATCAGTCGAATAGACATCAGCGAAGCCAGCAACAGTATCACCTTTTTTTCGGCGTTGGAAGTTCTTCGATGCAGCGTTCCATGTATAATAGCGTGGCATTTCAGAATAGACTACAGTCCTTGCGAATGAATCGCTTTGGCATGTCGAAAAGAAATTTGTCAATGTTGTCGCTGGTGGTCGTTCTGCTCTAGCGCTGCATTTGCTTCTGTAAAGTAGACACGCTGGCCGTTCTCCAAGTGAACTGCCAAATGTACGACAGTCGGGTGACGTTCGTGTATCGGAAATGAAAACAGCCGCCAAATTGCCTCGTTGCAACTCACGTAACGTCCAAGTGGAAATTTCGTCACCTCGTCGTTTGCATTTGGATTGGCAATACCAAAAACCGCCACGTCGCTCCCTTTCTTCACACATTTGCAAACGTTTTTTATGGATTTGATGGAGTTGCAGTACTCAACATTGCAGTGCGTTGAGAATGTTTTCGACAAAAGCGGACAATATGGAACGATCCAGCGGTTATCGACGACGACATCGTTTCCTTTCACCTTCATCACGATTGATCTGCCATTGTCACTTGGAGAACGACGCCGATACAACGGATATCCTTCCATTCCACTGATTGCGTCAGCTACCAAGGGACGGGGAAAACGCTTTGTGCAGTTTCCGTTTTCCATGCACGGTGAGGCTGGGTTGTGGACTCCGCAAGGACCATTGATCATATTCGTTGTCACAACGGAATGAAGCTCTGGATCAGTTTCTGGGTCTGGTATTTCAGCAGAAATGATCGAGTCAATATGATCTGGTCGGATCTTGTTGAACATCCAAAGCAGAATGTGTGCATGTGGTAATCCACGCTTCTGCCATTCAACTGAGTACATCCAACAAAGAAACTACGCCAAAAACTTTTTGCTTAACGATGAAATCCATGAGTACTCTGAGCTTTTGCTTGAATAATCGTGCAATGAGGTCGTGTCGGTCGTTGGATGTTTGTCCTGTCAGCAACAGATTCGTAATTTCAGGCCATTTCGGATTGCAAGTAAACGTTATGAATAAATCCGGTCGTCCGTAATTCCGCACGTACGTCATCGCGTCTTGAGCGTAATCATGCATATGGCGCGGGCTTCCAACATAAGTAACTGGGAGAATGGTCAAACTACCGATGTTGGTCGCATCTCCTTCAGTAGAGATGGCGTCACGCAAGTGAATATACTCATCTGGTCGTAACTTTGACTGATTATAACGAAGGAAATTGAGACGCTCCGTTTCGATCTTGACGTACATGTCGACGGAGAACTGTTGAAACAACCGGCCATATCTCAACAGATGATTGTCAATTTCTTCCCGAATCATAAATCGGAACGCATAAAAATTCATCGAGCTGACCTTCTTATTTATTTCTTCTCCTGAAATAAGTAAGTTGTAGAATAAAAAAGAATTAATGACTTGTAAACAAACCTGTCGTTGGATTGACCATTTTTATATTGAAGTGATAGCCATCCTCTCCACCGCAGAACATCAAAGGGTATTGAAGTGCATCGTATGACCGATGAGTCTCGTACACGCGCTGCAATTGTCCACCATTCCGACGCTTGAGAACAATATCGTTTGATTCCACATTCTCTCCAACAATCACCACTGCGACTTCATTGATAGTGGGAGCATTGAATTGCCTTGCATGGCCTCCAGCGGGTCTTTTGTCTGCTTTGATAATAATTTTGTGGTCGTCAGAATGCATTGTCTCCAATGCGGTTTTGAACAATCTAAACAACTGATTATGGTCATGCAGAAGATTTTGCAATTGTTCAAAAATTTCACGTTTAGTTGCTGTAAAAATTTCGCAACGCTGATCTAGTTCAATTGCCGAATCACCAACGAAATAGATCTGAAGAAACTTATGATATTCGTTTGGTGGTGGTAACAAAGCGCCCGCTCGATAATGAATTTGACCTTGAATCTGAATATTTGGAATCAATTTCGAAAGGAGTGAGAAGAATTGTTGATTTTGATAATAATGAGACGCCATTACCTTATAACTCGGATTATAGCCGGGTTGATAAACAACTTCGGCTCCAAATGACGTCATTTGAAAGCATCCATTATATTTTTGTGTATTCGACAGGAAATGTTTTGATTGAATTGTATTTCCATAGAGAAGCGAATACAATGGCTCTGGCGGAGGAGGCAAGTTTCCACTTGAAACTTCAATACATTGCAATGCTGGCAATCGTATCCAAAAGCAGCCCGATTCAAGTCTACATTTACGACTGCTCTTCTTCTAATATTGTTTTGTCGAATTTGAGGTGGTGATTGTGCAGCGCGAAGCTGTGCAATATGGGTTCGTCTCCATTCATTTTGTTGTGCACGTTCCTCTTCTGTTTGATTATCACGTACATTCTGACTAATTATTGCACGACGTGTACGTCGTCCAAGGTTTGATCGTCTAATAGGAGGCATTAGTGAAGCAAATAAGTCTCCTTAAAAAAAATTAAGTCCTTTTTGACTAATCCAATTCAAAAGGAAATTATGTTTAAAGATACAAACTTAAGGAAATAAATGTTTCTGTATGAATGCTCGCAATCCAATTAGATAAACTCACTTTTTTCGCACAAACTTATTTTCCTTAAGAATGAATGTTTTGATAAATATTGCACTGAATTTCAATTGATTGTAATGCTTTTACCGTATATGGATATAATGCGTGATTTACGACAATCCGGAATCAGTTTAACAATACACAAAACTCGTATAAATTGCAGCAAGAAAAATAGCACATTTACTGTAGAAAATTACAATGCCAAAATGACACCTGTCAGATTGCGCAAAGTCTAAGTCAACGTATAACGCCATCTATCGGATTTTGGCTGAGAACTTTCTATTTTTACATTTGAAAAGCCATTAAGGAATAATTTCACACAAAATTTCATACAAAAACTCGATTTTCGATCTTTCCAATTTTCCGACTTTTCCGGAGGGATTTTCTTCCGTAAAAACCTTCTCCTCGAAAATACGAACAACTGACAAAAAATTTTACAGAAATCGGCCCAGCCGTTCGGTAATTTTATGTATTACTATACATTTTGCCAATTAGTGCGCGAGCTCCCAATCGCCTTCCTCGACTTTCCCAGCTATTCTATATATATATATATATATATATATTTTCGGTGCTTGAATTGTCAAAGTGGAAGATGTATAACTTCCACTACGACTTTATGGTACCGAAATTCCAACAGAGTCTTGTATTGAATTATATGGATACAGATACTATATACACAGTTAGTACATAAGGTAACTTTAAGTTGTAGCGATGATAAGCGGTATGTAAGAAGTGATGGCATCCACACATATGCGTGGGGCCATCACAAAATAGACTTAGAAATGCAACTAACAGCCGAATTCTGCTTATCAAGTTGACAGCGGTCTAGTCAAGATTCTAGTCAATGAACTTGTCAAGCTCAGTAAATTATGGTATTCTAGCGAGAACTTGACACCAGAAAAATTTTGAGAGTTCACCACACATGGTGAATTTCAAGTGACGGATATCAGCTGTCATTTTAATCAAATGGAAAATATGGATTCGATTGAGCGGTAAGTGATTTTTAGAAATTTATTATTGTTACATTAATAAATGTTAATTATTTACAGCAAACCAAAATTCCAGAGGGCAAGTGAGGAGCAGCTCTCCTATTTTATAGATTTTTGCCGTCAACATCCACAATTTCTCGCCGGAAAAAATACTCCGCAATCACCCAGCGCAATGAAGGACCTTTGGCTGGAATTGTCGATGAGCCTCAATTCGATGAGGGGACCGACGAGGACTCCAGCAAAGTGGAAGGAGGTAATATGGTAATAAAAAGAGATATATTTCTTTATTAACGCTTTTATTTTACAGACATAAGGCGTATGGAAGAGCCAGTTGCGCGGGCGCGCAAGGAAGCGCAAAGCAGAGCAAGCGCTGACTGGCGGTGGCACAAACAGCACTAGGCCTCTCACTGCTTTCGAGGAGCGTGCTTTAGCTACATTCGGCAGCGCAGCCGTTGATGGGTTGCAAGAGATTGGCACACTTGGCATCGAGGTATGAATTATGTAGTTAATTATTTAAATATCGTTAAAAAAATGCATTTGTTGCAGAATATCTCCTCATCATCGGCAGCACTGCCAAGCCCGGTGTCATTGTCGCCTGCACTGCCAAGCCCTGACCTATTGTCACCCACAACGCCAAGTCCGGTGTCATCGTCGCCCGCGCTGCCGAGCCCTGGCCCATCGCAGATGCCAATTCCAAGCCCGGTGTTGCCACAGGTGGAGCTGTTTAGCCCTGTTCCGTCGCCATTATCAGTGCCCACTTCGGAGCCATTTTCTCCATCCGTTCTGGCAGTCAGCTCACAAAGATCACAGGACATAATAAATATAGTTCTCAGAAGCATTGAGGGACGAGATGCGAGAGAGGAGCAGGCCATTCAAGCTCAGCTCGCTACCGCAGAAGCGCTTCGGGATTTAGGAAGGGGTTTAATGGCACTTGCTGATGCCATAAATAAAAATCACATATAATATGCTGTAAAAATAAAATAAACTATAAAAAAAACTAGAAATAAATAAAATCGTATTGAGCTTTATTTTAAATTATTTGTATTATAGTGTATTATTAAAGTAAATTGTGGCATATAGTATTTTGAAAGTGGTTCTTATAGTGGGTTTATAAGGTAGAGATGTATCTCCTTCGAGTTAATTCGCCTTCTCTCAGTGTGTCCGATACGAAGGGAGACATTTCTATATCATCACCAAGTTCACTCGCATCCAAATTTGCAGTTCCTCCGCTCTTAATAATAATGTTGTGCAAAATTGCACAAGCATATATGATGTTTGCTGATTTTGTGTGAGAGTAATTTAAGATCCGGTGCCGCGACAAACATCTAAAGCGCGATTTCAAAACGCCAAATGCCCTTTCAATGGAATTTCTGCTCTTTCCATGCAGTTTATTATATTTGATTTCACTGGGTCCATTAGGATCTGCCAATGGCGTAAGCAGCCAAGGTTCGAGGGGATATCCTTGATCACCCAGTAGCCATGTGTCGCGTTGTGGATCATTTTCTCTTATTAAATGCGACCTTACTGCGGAAGTAGTCCAGATTCCCGAATCATGGCAAGATCCCGGAAATCTTGCATTCATGGAGGTGAAGAGCAGGCGATGATCACATATCTGAGATTTTTTATCTAAATTAATGTATATAAACTTTAATTCAAAAACATACCGCTTCTACATTGATGCTGTAGAATCCCTTTCTATTCATATAAGGAGTCAGAGGGGCTTCAGCACTTGATAGTGGAGCAGCAATCGCAATGTGTGTGCAGTCAATTGCACCTATTGTTCCCTTTATTCCGAAATTATTATAAAATCTGGAAAACGATAAATAGTACTCAGAAAATTATTTCACAACTTACAATTTTGCATACCCTGCTTTTATGGCGAGTTTATCATCATATGATGTAGGAAATTTTATTTCATTTCCCTTGACTTTAATAATTAGGAGAATTATATGATGCAAGCTGCGCGAAACAGAGGATTGGCTCATTGGTAATACACAATGGTTCCCGACACATTTTTGGTATGATCCATGTGCTAGAAAATATAGAGTACTTAAGAACCTCGGCAAAAAAGGCAAAGACGTCTTTTGGATGTCGAAGGGATAAATTTCGCCAATTAATTTGTAGCAAAGAGATTTGCTGAGGCGGAAATTTTTCACAAAAATTTCTTCCTGTAATAGAAACGGGTCGTTATTTTCGCGGAGGTGTCTCAAGAAACGACGCCTTTGTATTTTTTGCATCCGTTTTTCTTCGTCACTTTTCACAAGTATTAAAATGAATTCTTCCATTTTTACTTTATTTGAGAACGACTCAATTCAAAAACTAAAACAATAAGCTGTCAAGTGGTCTTTTGCTATTGACAAGAGAAAGCATTCATTTTTTTGCCAGAATACGAAATCTTGACAGCTGTCAATCGATAAATTTTTTCTTCATGCCTTGTCAATGTGGTGAGCTTAGTCAATCAACCAGAATTCGGCTGTAAATATAGATGAAGATATTTTTAATAATTTAAACTTTTAATAAGTGTAACAAAAAATAATTTGGAATAAAAGAAACAAAAAAAACAATTTAATTTTATAAATAAATTTTTTTATTAATGTATATATTGAAAAATAAATTTTATAAACTAAAACCTTACAATTGTTAGGTTTAAGAAATTTTATAAATCAAAAATGTAAATATGAAATTATAAACATTTTCTTTTTATTTATTGATGGATTTAGGAATTTTCTTAATAGCAGAGCATTTTGAAGCGCACAACAGCCATTATGGGAATGGCACATCCTTTGTAGTAAGTATGTATCTCGAAGAGTTTCAAAGTTGCTGCAGCCGAATTTTTCAACGTTAAATACAGGCGCGTCTAAAATTTCTTCAACCAACTTGGTGTACTAACGTACACGGATATATTTTTAAGATTTTGCTTCACGAAATATTTTACACTACCAACCATGATGATTACGATATAACCAGTGTACTAGTTTTGGGACTGAAGTGTTAATTTGTGAAATCCATATGTTGGTTTTATAATAAAATTCTGATACTCATTAAAGCTGAAGGTGACTGCCAACTCTTTGACTATAAATTCATTAAAATTGCCTTTGAAACACTGCAGATCCAGAGTAATAAATTTGTCATTCTCCATTTTCACTTAGACGACTTTTTTAATTTCACCAGTCGTTGGTGTATATTCAATTATTTTGTCGTATATGAGTACGCAATAGTCTGATGTGTTGGCTGGAATATTCTTTGATGTCTTATTTTTAATTCTAATATCAATCGGACCACTTTTAATCGCTTCGTTTTGATGACTAACATGCACTACAATTATCGGTGCAGTATCTTTGAAATTTCCAGGCAGCAACAGAGATTGAGATACACGAGCAAAATAGCTTTGTTGAAATTTTATGTACATATCATACAGCAGAGCATAACGGTCATGATCAAAGTTCAAGTTGAGGTTTTAATTTTATTTTATTTTATCTTATCTTATGTAATTTCTATTTTCTGTTCTTTATTTGATTCATGCGGTTTTATTTTTATTTTCAGTGTCGTCGAGCTGTCAAAGTCGGACGTGATTTCTTTCTGCTTAAAAAATAAAAATTAATTTATCAAGAATAAAAAATATTATTTTCTTTGCCTTTGCATTGATACTTTTTGCAAATAATTTTGACCACAAAAGTTCGTTATCAAACATTTAGTTAAGCAATTAAATTATAAAAATATTGTTTTTAAAATTGTAAACAAAAACAAAAATAAGAGTAAAATTTATCTTAAAAGTGCATCAGCTCATTCCGAAATGATGCAACTCTTAAAAGATAAAAATGTAGAGTCGTACTCCTACACTCCCAAACAGCTAAAAAATACTAAGGAGATCAAGACTGCAATCGATTTCTTAGTTCCAAACATAGTGTCCAACGTTTCAAAGTTTTCAACCATTTATTCAAAAAAAAAACAACAGTGACACAGGTGTATTTCTTATTACGTTAAATTTGGGAATGTCAGCAAATGAGTTAACAGCTCTAAGGTTCCTTCTTAACCAAAGGATCACTTGGGAATCACCCAGAAATTCTAAGAAGGAGGTGCAGTGTTGGAGATGCCAGAAATGGGGTCATATGTCCAATAATTGCAACAGACCCTTCTGTTGCGTTAAGTGTGATCAAAGGCATTTACCAGAGGCTTGTGAGTTTGTTTCGAATGCGAACAATTTGCCTTTTTTTTTTTTCTGGCAGATAGAACCAAACTCAGGGGATGCCCCTATCCATGCCAAGCATTCGTTAGTTAGAAGGGAAAAGGTTAGTGGGAAGGGGAAAAGTGGGAGTAGTGTCGATTTTTAAAAGCATTGACGTTATAAGTGGGTGGGAAAACATGCGCAGGGAGAATATTCCACAACTTAACTGCGCGACCGAAAAACGAATTCTCGCGGTAGTGGGTAGTGCGTTGGAACGGGATCGAGACGTAAAAGGGGTGCACCGCTCTGGAAAGCCGAGAAGATCTGTTGAATACCTGAACCGAAGGAATCAGGCTGGCTACTTCAGAGGAACAATTACCATTAAAGTAACGGTTAAATAAGGTTACACACCATACATCCCGACGACATCCCAAGGTTTCAATAGAGCTGGATACCCTACTGTCCCCTATAAGTTTTATCGTACGACCTTGTATACGGTCCAGAAGCTGAAGATATGTTTTCGAAGCTCCCGACCAAATATGCGAGTTATACTCCATTTTCGGCCGGATATAAGTGGTGTAGACACAACGAAGGTCGGTTGGAGTGAAGTATTTCTTGCACCGCTTTAAAAAGCCTAAGCACTTGGCTGCTTCTTTCGACACATCAAAAATGTGATCGTTCCAACGAAGATCGCATTGTAATGACATGCCCAGAACATCAAGAGCCTCCGACTCATTAATATCCACACCACCCATATTTAAAGGTGGAAAGTTGTCACCCGCCAGACGCTTGTGGGTCAACAAACAGCATTGGGTCTTTCGCGCATTAAAATCAACCCGATTCGCTTGACCCCACTCCTGGATTTTGTTGAGGTCAGATTGGAGTGTGTCACTCATAATACTGCGTTTTCTATTAATCTCCAGAGTAGAGGGACGCCTGGAGAATGAATATGAATGACAAATGCTGCTGTCATCAGCAAACGAGTAGACGGGGTTTGATGTCAATGACAGGTCATTGATAAAAATGAGAAAAAGTGTAGGAGACAGGACCGAACCCTGCGGGACTCCAGCATTAATGGAGTGCTCTTCGGAAGCAAAGCCGTCTATCACAACCCGAATAGAACGGCCGCTGAGGAAACTCGATATCCAACGAGTGAATGTATTACCGACACCATAAGCAGCCAGTTTAGACACGAGTGCTTTATGCCACACTCGGTCAAATGCCTTGGAAATATCCGAAGTAACAACCTTACTCTCACCGAATTGGTGAACACAACTGTTCCACCGCTCAGTGAGGAACGCCATCAAATTACCTGTGGAGCGGTGAGCACGGAAACCGTACTGGCGATCGCTGACCAATTGGTTGCTCTCCAGACACCTCATCAGGTTAAAATTTATAATGCTCTCCATAACTTTGGAGAGCATTGAACAGATTGCTATGGGCCGGTAATTGGCAGGATTCGTAGCCTCACCTTTTTTAGGAACTGGCTGCACATTGGCAATCTTCCAGGAAGTAGGAAAAACTCCTGAAGTGAACGATAAATTAAACAGATTGCGCAATGGGCGAGCCAGTGTTGAGGCGCACTTTCTCAACACGTGGGCTGAAATGCCATCCGGTCCCGACGATTTATTTACGTTGAGGTTTATAAGCACTCTTTTAACAGCTCGCGTTCGAAAATGCATCTCAGGCATAGCATGAGATACACCATCGACCGCGGGCAGTGGTTGGCTACTCTCAGGAAGAGAGCAGTTCTCAGCAAACATTTTAGCTAATAAGTTTGCCTTATCAACCGAGTGAGTGAAGATCTGATCATCCTTGAGGAGAGTTGGAATGGACGATTATTGTGTGAATTGCCAACAGTCTGGCCATCCGTCAAATTTTAGAGGTTGCCCAGTGTTCAAGAAATTCGTTGAAGGCAAAAATAATCGTAAAAAAGAATCTATTGATAGAAAAATGTTGGCTTAAGCTAATGTGCGCAATTCTAACTTCATATCTCCTAACAAGTTTTTTGCCAGTCTTTTTAAAGATTCTGTTCCGAAAAAATCCCCAAAGCCTGCTTTAATTAAGGAATTTTTAGAAATTGCAAACTCACTGTGTCAGCCTGTGGAGCTTTCTTTAGAAGACACAATTGTGTTATTTTTATCAGATTACAAATCACTGTCAAAAGTGGAAGCTAAGAAACGTTGCATGTTTCTTTTACAAGAAGTTAACGATGCCTATGGTCCGTGATTTTCTTAACGTTCTTTCGTTTAATTTTAGGTCACTAATTGAAGTGAGCCGAAGACTAGATTTACTACAGTTGTTAAATTTAAATAACATTGACGTTGCGTTTGTTCAGGAAACGCACTTGAGGGCTAACCAAAAAGTTTACCTGGAGGATTTTACATTTCTTCGTGATAATAGTCAGCTTGGGGTTGGCATAGTGTTAAGGAAGTCTTTGAAATTTTCGAAAATTAACTGTGTTGGAATAAGTTTTCCTAATTTATTTATATCAATTGACACTCTAGTTAATGGTGTCACCAAGAAATATTTATTTGGGTCGGTTTATATTCCATGTAACTCTCCATATTCTTTAGTCTATGATGGGCTATCATTCTTAGCGCGCTTGTCTCAAAATTTTGATGGAACCATTTTTGGAGGAGACTTCAATGCAAAAAACGTTGACTGGGGTGATTCCATTAACAATACCAATGGTAATGCACTCTTCAGTTGGTTACAGCGCAATATTCTCAGCTTCACAAGGTTGTCGGACTCAACACCTTCTTATCCTAACGGTTCGTCTTTTCTTGACCACTTCCCAATCAGCTCAAATCTTTTAAACTCCACAAATCCAAATTTTAAAATTTCCAGTCTTCCTACTTTTTCTGATCATTTCCCTCTTAAATTACATATTAAATTCTTCTCCATTCCCCCCTTTTTTCACTTCTTTCGAAGAACCAATTGGTATACGTTTAGAAATGATTTCGTTAATGAAATAATAAATCATTTTCCTCCATCTTGTAGAAATTTAAGTAATCGAGAAATTGATGCTTTCATAACACTGTTTTGTAATTCTTTAAATTCACTGGTTACACTTCATTCTGAAAGAATTGTTAGAGAAAATAAAAAAATTATTATTTCTGACAATATAAAATATTTGTTCAAAATCAAGCATCGTTGGCAGAGGGATTTGAAGCGTATTTATCGTTGTAATTTCAACCGTTCAAGTCCAATCTTACTCCTGTCTAAGCAAATTAAACTGTTGAGCATTATTATTAAAAAACAAGTAGAAATTGAACAGTCCAACATTTTTAGCGTTAAACTGAGCAAAATTGTGCCAGGCCCAAGGGCTCATAAACAAATCTATAGTTTAATATGAGCTAAAAAAATCATTAGCAAAAAACCTTTCAGTTAACGGCGTCGATATTGAAAATAACGATGAAAAACTGCAACATCTGCTAGCTCATTTTTCCAATATTTACAAGGGTTCTCCTCCTGGCAGGGACATTTCTTATATAGAAAATACACTAACAAATATTTTTGCTCAATCTTCACAAAGCATCCATATTTTTAGTAATGTTTTAAGTGCACTCAATGAATGCCAACTTCCTAAGTTGACTTATTTAGACGAAGTTTTTTCTTGTGCTGTTAAACTGAATAGCAAAAGGTCTTCTGGTCTAGACGACGTCTCTAATTTCTTAATTAAAAGACTTCCTATGAAAGCTTTTGAATATATTGCAATTGTTTTTAATAATTGTTTAAATAATTTATATTTTCCTGACGCGTGGAAAGACTCTAAGATTATTCCTATTCAAAAAAAGTCAAACAGCTTCGAGGTAAATAACCTGAGACCAATTTCTTTGTTGTCTAATCTAGGAAAGCTTTTCGAAAACGTTATTCGCAGAATTATGGACGTCGGGCTAGATCCATCTTATATTCCAAATTTGCAGTTTGGTTTTAAAAAAGGTCACTCAACAGTTGATGCTTTATTGAAATTTCAAAATGATATAGTTTCTAACTTGCGTAATCGTCGTTGCACCGTTGCAATTTCTTTAGACATTGATAAGGTTTTTGATCGCGCATATCATAACAGAATTCTTTTTAAAATGTTTCAAATTGGCTTCGCTCCCTCAATTATTAAATTATTCACGAGTTTCTTTGTCAGCAGAAAGTTTTGCGTTCTTTTTAATGGATTGCTTTCGGATATTGGTGACATAAGTTGTGGAGTCCCTCAGGGCTCCATCTTAGCTCCTCATCTTTTCAATATTTTAATGTACGATTTCCCACACTTTGGGCCTAATTCGACGGGTCTTTTGTATGCTGACGACTCTCTTCTGTACTCTCACCAAGAGTCCCCTAAGTTGGCGTTAGATCAGACTTTGCAACATCTGCAAATTGTACGACGTTTCTACGAAGATTGGGGTATTAAAGCTAATGCAACTAAAAGTGAAGCCATTTGCATCAGGAATGCTTCAGGGAAATGTAAGTCGTTTGTTGTGCCTGAAAGCAAAACTTTACAATTCTCTCTGAATGGGTCTGAGATTCTTTTCAAGGATTCCATTAAATATCTTGGCATTAATTTTTACAGTCTTCTGAAATTTAACAAACATGCAAGAATTGTACTGAAAAAAGCTTACAGAATTTTGGGCACTTTTGGAACAGAAGCTTACCAAAGAGAACAAAACTTTTGTTGTATAAAACCTGTATTAGACCTGTTATATTGTATGGATTTCCTATTTGGTTTGGATTTCCAATTGGTTTCTCCAATTGTCATTAGAGAATTTGAAATTTTAGAACGCAAGGTCTTACATCATTGTATTGGAAAGTATTTCCAATCGCCTACAAAACTTTTCTCGAATCGTTTCGTTTATTCTGAAGCTAAAGTTTGTCCAATTGGCCTTTACGTGTCAAATATTCTACATAGATTTATCAATAGAATTTCTTGCCATGTTAACGATTGCATTCTTGATATCTTCAACAAACAAAGAGTTTTTAGCTGGTCAAATTTAAGGTATTTATCACCCATTGGCTTCGCTAACGAAGCTCCCGCAAATTTCGATTTAAATGGGTCACTTTGCCACAATTTTTATAAAAATACAGTTCCTGATTCTCATAGAGGTTAGCACTCAAATGTGTCTAAAAGGTTTGTTTTCTCTTTTTTGGTTTTGTATTAATTTTTTATTATTGTTTTCTTTTCTTAGAGCACTAAGTTAGCATTAAGTTAGCATTAAGTTAGCACTAAGATCTAATCTAGGTTAGGAGATCTATATATCTCAATCCATGTCAACTCCGGGAGCAAGAGCGTTTAATGTTCATCTTATTGTTTTCTTCAATGTTCTCTTCTTATTAATAAGTTTGATACTGCTGTACATATATTTTTTTTTAGATGATACATTATAGTCTTTAATTTTTGCCCGCAATTGTAAATTCAATTTTTGTAAACTTATAATGTTATTAAAAAAAAGGCTCAATAAATTTCAATTTAATTTAATTTAATTATTTTCATTTTCATTATATTTTACTTCATATTTCATTATTTTATTAATTATTTATTATTTTATTTTAATATATTTTATTTTATATTTGTTCATTTCACTTTATTTTATTATTTATTAATTTATTATTTCGGTAATTATATTCTATATTTCTATATTTATTTTCATTTTCCGTTTATTTAGTTTGGTTTTATTTTGAATATTTGAAACCATTTAAACCAACTATCTTGTATTAAACCATTTCCTTTGTATGTCGTCTATGATTCATCATAATGGCATAATGTTGTTCATAATAGCGGCTATCTGATCTATCATAACAACTATCAGATCAGATCAGATTAGATCAGATCCTGTATATCAGCTATCAGATTAGATCAGGTCATGTATATTAGCTATCAGATCAGATACAACAGCTATCAGATATGACCAGGTGTAACTGCTATCAGATCAGATTAGATCAGATTAGGTTATCGGCTATCAGATCAGATCAGTTACAACTGTTATCAGATCAGTTAAGATCAGATCAGATGTATAAACTATCAGATCAGATCAGGTGCAACAGCTATCAGTTAAGATCAGATCAGGTTATCGACTATCAGATCAGATCAGATGTAGCATACCAGCTGTCAGATCAGATGTATCAACTATCAGATCAGATCAGATGCAACAGCTATCAGCTATCAGAACAGATCAGTTAAATCAGTGCTATCAGTTCAAAGTCAGTTGCTGTCCTAATCTGAAAATGTAGGTAATCGAATCTTTTATGGTGTTTTTATATTCAAATTTATTCATACAATTTCTTAAATCTAACAGTTGTTTTGCTTAATATCTATATTTTTATTTTAGTTTTATTTATGTTGAACGGTTGGGTGGTCTCCGAGTACAAATCCGGCTCGAAGGACCAAATGTTTCTGGCGTTTAGGGTGGTCTCCGAGCTTGGCTCTGATCCGGCTCGAGGAACCAAATGTTTATTTTAGAATTCAAAATTTTCACAATTTAATAGTTTATCTCCAAATGTTTACAATGGTTTTTTTAGGAACCTATTTTTTACTTTTTCCCTTCCTTTTATTTATATTTTTGGTGAGTGTTTGCTAAAGTAGAACTCCAATTCCACGCGTCAACTTCAAGCAGAACAGAGTAGTAGTTGGTGTGGGTCCAGCGGCGATCGCTTGAAGCCGGTCAAACTGCGCCAGTTGCCGCGGGGAGAGCCCGCAGCCGAGCTTACTCTCGCGAGAGAGGCGCATCTCATGACCGGCAGGCTTACAAGAGAGAAACTGCAGTGCTCACTCCTGACACCCTACCGATCGATGAGGGAGCACCTCTGGCGAGCGGCAGTTGGCGTTAACCGCCCGCCTTGCAGGACTGCAAGCCCCAATCCTGCACGTGCACCTCTCCGCACGTTCGGCAGCGCATGGGGCTCTGACAAGCGGGCAACCGGTGCGAACGTGCCAAACAGTTTAGGTACACGTGCCGAGCTCGCGGCGTCAGATTTCGCTGCACGATGGTCTGCTGCAGGAACCGACGGCAGCGACGCAGCACATGCTGCCCAGCACACAGAGGGCAACACAACGAAGAACTAATTGGTTGCCCGCGTGTAGAGATATTTCGTGTATGAACCGAATGAGCAATCGCGAAAATTGGCAGCCGTATGGCAGGATAATCGGGTGCCGTTCGTCGAAAGGCAAATTGGGACACGAGGAAAACCGCCCGCCAACGCGCATCGTGTTGTACGTGTGGAGAAAGGGGTTCAACGAAAGTACGCTGCGTTTAGATCGCAGCATCGTATGGTTTTCGAGAGCGGCATACTCATCGGGAGCGCAATGGGTGTGCAGCGTTTTAAGTCTTCTGCTCCAGTGTGGTGGCATATTCGTCTAAAGCGCGGAATTCGGGCCAGCGATCCTTATCGTGGGCGAGCCAAGCAGATCCATTCTACCAGAGGGTGCTCTCAGCGAGATCTTGGGGCGTGACACCGCGAATGGCTAAATCCGCGGGGTTGTCCTGGGATTCCACATGAAACCATTGCGAATGTGGTACTTTCTCGATGATTTTGGCAACTCGGTTTGCCACCGAGTGGAGTCGCTCCAACAGTGTAATGGGGCAGATGCAGCGTATGCACGAGAGTGTCTATCATCTCAGCAACTAAAGTGGCTCCACACAATTCTAACCTGGTGAGAGACAAAGTTTTAATCGGGGCTACACGACTTTTGCAGTACAAAAGGAAAACTTGGACTTCCTGAGCGACCTTGATGCGGGCATAGATGACTCCTGCGTAGGCTTTCTGTGAGGTATCGCAAAAGGCATGGAGTTCGACTTCGCAGTCGGGAGTGTAACTCACCCATCGCGGGATGCGAATAGAGTGGATGTGCTGGTAATTCTGTAGAAAATTTAACCAGTTAGCGTGAGTTACCTGGGGCAGAATGTCATCCCAATCGATTTTGTCCAACCAGACTTGTTGAATCAGAAATCTCGCTGCAACGATGATCGGAGCCAGCTAACCGGCTGGATCGAACAGCTTGCCGACCAGAGACAACATTTCCAGTTTTGTGTACGCTGCTTTGATGACGATAGCTTGGACGTCAAAGTAGAAGTCATCATGGGTCGCGTTCCAGCGAATTCCCAGCATTTTGGCAATGCTGGAGTCCTCGAGCGTCAGAAAATCGGTGTGGAGCAGATGGGATGCCGGCAAGTCTGCCAGAATGCTTTTATGGTTGGCAGTCCATTTGCGAAGGAAAAAACCTGCTGAGTCGATAGCCTCTATGAGTTGGTCGCGGGTACGTGGAATGCTGTAGAATGTGTGATGCAAGCGGAAACTTGTGCATCACATCGTCTGCCAATTGAAGAAGGGTGCGTATGGCAAGGAACGGGGCGCAATTAACTCAAAACGTTACCGTTTCAAGCTCGAAGTCGGTAAGTTCGGGCTTGTGAGGGTCTCGGAAGAGAATGCGCTGATATGGTGTGTGCTTTGGGTCGACCAAGATCTCGTGATAAATTTTGAATGTCACGAGGCCCCTGAGCGGAGCATGTATGGAAAACCGACTTTAAAAGGCAGTGACACGGGGTAGCGGTCGTCATCGCGTCTTCGCGTTGTTTTAACGAAATATTCTTCGCGAAACTTTTCGGAGTGGGATAGCAATCTAGTTTTGAGAAGTTCCTCCACCTCCCAAAAACGTTCGAACTGTTGTTCGAAGGTGACTTCGTTGTGTAAGCCACTTTTAGGGGTGCCGTGGCAGATTGTGTGTTGGGAACCGGGCCGGTTAGGATCCAACCGAACACGGTTTGCTGAGCCATGAGGGAGACCAGCACTTAGCGGCGGATGCCGTCCAGCAGGATAGCGGTGTATAAATCGGCTCCGATGAGGACGTCGACCTGCTCGCTTTTGGAGAAGTTCACATCAGCGAGCTCGACGCCCCGAGGGAGGCCACTGAGAAGTGACCTGTCTAAGGAGTGAGAGGGTAACCGCCCTGTAATTTGTGGGAGCACACATCGCTCGATCTTGATATTTTTGCAGCAACAGTCTCGTTGAGACCTGAAACTACAGCGGTAATTGGCCGCACGGGGAGCTTTAAGAGCTTTTGTATGCGTTCAGAGACGAACGATATATCAGATCCAGGATCAATCAAGGCGCGAGCGATGTAACATGTACCGTGATGGCGTATTGTTACCATGGCAGTCCCTAACAGTACCTGTTTTGGTGCTTTCGCGAAGCACACCTGATGCGTGTCCTGTGGATTTCGCTGTTGCGCGGGGGTAGAAGTGGACTGTATGTTGGAGGGAAGTCGCATTGAAGAATGCGGCCTTTCTTGCTGAGAAGCATGATGTGTCGAACCGGGAACAAAATTCGAATAGGCAGAGGCTTGAGCACGCGGAGCGTTTTCAAACCGCCGCTCTTAATGTGAAGCACGTGGCGTGGAATCTGGTGCAGCATTCGATGAGGATGGAGCATGCTCACGATGCAAGAGGGTATGATGCCTGCCATTGCATTTGAGGCAATTGAATCTGCTTGGACAGTTTTTCACGGAATGAGATCTGGCCAAGCAGTTGCTACACAAGCGGTTTCTCTGAACGGTATTCAGCCGCTGTGGCACGGGCAAGCTGAGAAACTGAGAACAGGATATCAACTTGTGCTGCTTCTGACAAAGAGGGCAGCCATCTTGGGACACTTTCAATTGAAAGGTGTTGACGTGTTTAGAAACTGTAGTCGAGTGAGTTGGAGTTGGGGCTGCGTAGACTTCGCGGCGGGTGTGCACTTAATATCTTGCACCGTTTCAAGGGTCTGAAAGCGAAGAGTGAGAACCGCATCCAGATCTGTCCATTTTGGGATCTCGGATTTGTTAGTGAGAGATTGCTCCCAGAGAGAATGCGTTGCTTCCGGGAGCTTGCTGGAACACAAAAATACAATTATCGCGTCCCAATGGGAGGTGTCAGCTGCTTGCAGCGCGAGTGCAGCGAGAATATTTATTTCGCGCTGCAGGTCTTTAATATCGCTACTGGTTTCCTTTGTGCCGAAGAGCTTCTTTAAATGGGCGTTGGTGAGGACGCGCCTGTTCTCGTATCTGTCGGACAGATTTTTCCACGCTTGGGCAAAACCTTCATTCGTGAGAGGGGATTTTTGCACGATTTCTTTCGCTTCGCCCGTAGTTTTTTGGTTCAGGTGGAAAAGCTTCTCAACCGGCGCAATTCGAGTAATTTGTATATACAGGGCTGTGAATATATTCCGAAAAGAGGGCCACGACAGATACGCGCCGTGGAAGGCTTGGGTGTCGCAAGGGGATAGGCTATTGTTATAGCCAGACTGTGGTATCTCAGCTTGCATCGGCGAAGGGGTAGCTGAAACCGGAGGGGTCGCTGCGGCTTTGGTCAGTTGATCAATTTTTCCCGCGCAGCGCAGATATACCGCATAGCATCTCCTTTACGCCTTCTAAATCTTTCTCTTTGCCCTTCGTCGAGTCCAACTCCGCAAGCACCCTTTCATAGGCGCTTTTAGTCAGCAGCCACTGCGACCGTATTTGTTCCCGCTGAATTACGAGGGTGTGTATGGTGTGGTCCGTGGTGGGTGTCTGGAGTCCACTTCGAACTCCATCAGAGCATCGGCTATCCGAATAAACGATGCGAGCACAGCCATTGTAACATGCTTAGGGGCGGCGAAAGAAGTCACAAAAAACAAAAGAAAACGCACCGAAAACTTCTTTCGGAAAAACTTTTTTTTTTATTTGTATAAAAAAGTCACAAAATTCTTTTCGCGTCGCTAGGTTTGCGTTGGGGCTCCAAGAGCTTGCTGCCGAAAGTTGACCACGAGTTCTCTAAAGTGCTTGCAATTAGTTAAAAATTCACTACTCGCTGCTATTACTTTGCGTACTGGGTGTTTCGCTATTTCGATTTCGCGTTGGGTCGCCGTTGAATAGCGAATTTCACGCTGCTATCACCAGCGAGAGCGCAGACAGAAAAAACTGGTTTTTTTGTTCTGTGTGCAATCGGTAAGTATGGGCAGCGCAAACAGAAGAGCGCGAGCAGCAGAGAAATGTACCCGCATAAACCAACCAGCAAAAGGTGGTGGTTTTTCACTTTGCACTGAGCGCAGTTGCGGAGCACCCAAGTGACTTGGTACAAAACGTGAGAGCGCGAAACCAAAGGCAATATCTTGGGAGACTTCAGCAGAAGACTGATCTAAAGATCTCTTGTGCGGGAGCACGGGGCTTGCTTATGCGACAAGCGGTGAATTTTGTGCAAAAAAATGTGGGCTTCGCAGCAAGCAATGCTTGCGAAGACGGTCAGCAACAATATTTTAAGCCTTGGTGCTGCCGTTATTTTTGGGGACCGTTAACCACGAAGCGAAGATTCTGGAAGGTTTGACGGTCAAATGAAGGGCATATATATATATATATATATATATATATATATATATATATATATATATATATATATATATATATATATATATATATATATATATATATATATATATATATATATATATATATATATATATATATATATATATATATATATATATATATATATATATATATATATATATGTGCAAAGTGGTAACTTTTATATATATATATATATATATATATATATATATATATATATATATATAAGTTACCTCTTTGCACACGATTTAGTGGTTTGCTAATGAAATTGTGATTCTAGGCGGCGGCAATCCGGCTCGTAATGGATCAAATGTTTATGTTGAACGGTTGGGTGGTCTCCGAACACAAATCCGGCTCGAAGGACCACATGTTTCTGGCGGTTAGGGTGGTCTCCGAGCTTGGCTCTGATCCGGCTCGAAGGACCAAATGTTTATTTTAGAATTCACAATTTTCACAATTTAATAGTTTATCTCCAAATGTTTACAATGGTTTTTATAGAAACCTACTTTTTTCCTTTTTCCCTTCCTTTTATTTACATTTTTGGTGAGTGTTTGCTAAAGTAGAACTCCAATTCCACGCGTCAACTTCAAGCAGAACAGAGAAAGTAGTTGGTGTGGGTCCATCGGCGATCGCTGGAAGCCGGTCAAACTGCGCCGCTTGCCACGGGGAGAGCCCGCAGCCGAGCTTACTCTCAGAGAGAGAGAGAGAGAGAGAGAGAGGCGCATCTTATGACCGGCAGGCTAACAAGAGAGAGACTGATTTTTGAATTGACTGAAATTGAATTTAATAAAGAACATATTTTTTCTTATAGCGATTCCCTTATTGACTGATATTGATTAATATTGAACTCGAGGTGATATATCCTTACAAGAGACCAGCCATTTTCCTGAAACTCAGACATTTTCTTGCAAATCTGATAAATCGTATTATTGTAGCTGCTTTCGATATCTTCTCTTATATGGATTAAAGTCATTTTGGTTCGGAACGATTTTACATCCACAATCATATCTTCTTCACTACTCATCTTCACATACTCACAAAATATCTCTAAATTGAATTTATAGCATAAGCGCTTTTCGAGTAAATCTTCCAGAGCTTTTATAACGGTAAAAAACTTTTTTTGAACCAGCAAACCCTCGTTCTCGTTTTCGAACATAAGCGTTTCAATCCTTTCATTGAAGGCTGACTTTATTGTTTTAAAGTGCTCATTAATCGGGATACCAGCATTTTTTTATGTTTATTGGTCCTAATGTGATAATTCCAGTCTTTCTGCAACGTTCTCATTGCAATCGGAACAAATTGAAAAGTTTTCATTATGAATACGTTTTACTGGTAAAGCACAGCTTCTGCTTGTTTGCGGATAAAATAAATTTATATGTTTTCTCATGTTATCGCGTCGGGTAAATTTCTCCTGACATTTGTCGCACTCGAAAATCCGCTTTTCGTGTTTAGACTCAACGTGGCGTTTAAGGTTGCGATTTTTGATGAAACGAACACCACACTCACTGCAAATGAATCCTTCCGTTTTGAAAAGATTTAACAGAAGATGTTGTTATTGATGATGATGATTATGATGATAATAATATTAATGAAGCAGATTTCACTTCAGTCTGCTTAAAAATTTGAGCGTTCTTTATAAAACTTTAAGTTTTATTCTTACACTTTAATGTACTCTTTGTGAATGCTCGGGGTTTTAGTTTTGCCAACTAATGCGCTATATCTCTCCAATTTGAATAATAGTAAATAATTTTTTTATTTACTATTTTTTAGTTATAAATATAATTATAAGTTATTTATTTAATAATTTTAAACTGTACAAAATATATGAGTATTTTCTCAAAAGTTATTTGGAGCTCACACGACTTGATGTCTTGGAGAATCAAACGATTAATGAAGTTCTGTAATAACTTGTTGCTCCTTTAATACTCCTCTGCCATAGCGATTCACCTCTCTTAAATATTCAACAATAATAATAGTATACAAAACGCGTCTCTGCAAAATAAATACTGGGAAATTAAGGACCCATACTAGTATCTGTGAATTCTTTAACAAAATACACAGCATACAATAAGTACTTTATGCGTTTACAGTATAATATAGAGTATGTATACATAATTGCGTAATATAATATTTAGCGTTATACTCAGTAATTAACGATATCAAAAAGTTACGATGTGATAACAACACCAACAACAACAGCAACAATAACAACAACATAAAACGGTGTCTTCCCAATGCCTTCATTAAAGTGCTATTAAAACATTAAATACAATTCAATTCCAGCAAAATTCGAATCAAGCTATAGTTCCATCTCAAGCAATTAAATAAACAACAACAACACTACTTCTGCTTACACAGCCCCACGCTCCAGATCATGCATGCACGCAAAGCTGCAGTTCGATCCGATCACTTTATGTTTACATTAAGTCTTACTACACTTTAGCCACGCGTTGGTCCAAGCAAATTTTAAATTCTTGACACTAATTTGTTAGAACGCCTGTGTCGGTATTCTTTGTGAAGTCATAAATTAAAATTGTCCACCCGTCTGCGGTATTTAAACTACTGCACAGCTAAAACAGAGGTGTTATATATATATATATATATATATATATATATATATATATATATATATATATATATATATATATATATATATATATATATATATATATATATATATATATATATATATATATATATATATATATATATATATATATATATATATATATTCTCAGCGTCACCTCCTGAATCGATTTAGCCCTGTCCGTCCGTCTGTCTGTCTGTCTGTTGAAATCACGATTACGAGAGAACGAAAAGAGATATCGCGATGAAATTTAGCACAAATAATACTTGTTATGTAGGGCTGTTTGGAATTCGAAAATGGGCGAGATCGGTAAATAGCCACGCCTACTTTACATACGGAATGTAAATGCACCTCGTTTCAAAAAATGTTAAAATCTGAATATTTCATAAACCGTGTGAGATATTAAGGCATAATTTTATTCCGGAGCATATAGCGTCATTGCTAAAATGTTTGAAAAAATGGGCGTGCCACGCCCACTGATAATAAAGTTGGCAATATCTAATGAACGGTATAAGATATTGATATGTAATTTGATCAGAATATATAGGGAAGCATTACCAATAATCTTGCCAGAAATGGGCATGCCACGCCCACTCATACAAAAGTTATCAATATCTTGTAAACGGTATAAGATATTAATACGAAATTTTATCACGATGTATCTACACGTATTACCATTACATTTGTATACAAAATATGGGCGTGGTCCGACCAATTATACAAAAGTTGGCAATATCCCATAAACGGTTCAAAATATTAATACCTTCGCAATTCCATCTAGCAGTACCTAGAGACATTACAAAAACATTTTCCCGAAATGGCCGTGGTCCCTACGTATACAAAAGTTGTTAAGTGGCGAAATTATAAATAATTTTTTCAGTTACTCGGGTGTAGGGTATTTAGATTTCGGCCAGGCCGAAGACAACACTCTTACTTGTGTTTACATTAAATTTCTGCTTAGGCTGCCGCAGCCACTGCTTAGGCTGCCGCTACCCGCGCCCGCACTCGTTCCCACAGCTCTGTATCCTACATACAAATATTAAAACTACAACACTACTTCTGGTTACGCAGCTTCTGCTTAGGCAACCTTTGCTTAGCAAGCTGCCACCCGCGAGCACACATTCCCACAGTCGCTTCGCTCATAAAAAATCCTACCCTCATCCATTCACACCTCAGCAATAAAAAATCTTAATATTATATCCTACAACTACAATTTCAAAGGCAAGCATCTGGCCGCTGCTGGTCTCCCAATACTCACTCACGCACGTCGCTCCCTTCCCTCTCCCTTCTTCCTCACTATCTCCCCAACCGACCGTCGGTCCAGTTGCCACTCACTCAAGAGTCTTTCTCACTCTTACACACACACACTACACCCACTGTCTTGCTCTTACACACACAGCGCCCCTTAAGAGGTGACACCTCCGAAATACACAGGAGGTGCCATTGAGCTAGAACCCGCATATCCCTACTACTTATGAGATATTGATAACTTTTGTATGAGTGGGCGGAGCACGCCCATTTTTTTGCAAAGGCTTTTATAGCGTGTTCCGGTATAGAATTATACCTCAATATCTTGCACGATTTATGAGATTAACCTCATAACATTTTTGAAAACGAGGTGTCTTTACATTCCGTATGTAAAGTAGGCGTGGTTGCTAACCGATACAGTGGTTGCTAAAACTTCCCTACATAACAAAGAATATTTTTGCCAAATTTCATTGCGATATCTCTTTTCGTTTTCCCGTAACCGTGATTTCAGCAGATGGACAGTCAGATAGATAGACAGATAGGCAGATAGAGAGATAGATATAGAGAGATAGATATAGAGAAATAGATACAGGTAGAGATATGCAAACTGATTATTGATGGAGAAGAGCAAGCCACCGTGGGATTCCTGGGCACTCCACATGCACATACCATAACAAGTTTTGCCTCCAGAAAAAATAGCATAATCAAAGAACTCGAGCGCCGTGAAAAGACTCTCATGAATACCATGACAGGACTTTGTACCATGGGACGCCACACCATTCGAGTCACAGACATCCCATTTAAACAGAGGTATTACACTCGAAACCCTGCGATGCAACAAGTGATTAATCAAGAGATCGACCAACTACTAGCCGATGGGAAAATTAAACCGTCAGAAAGTCCATACAGCTCGCCCCTTGTACTAGTTAAAAAGAAGCAGGGAACATAGCGACTCTGTGTTGACTACCGCCAATTGAACAAAATCTCAGTCGGCGACGCGTACCCCCTACTGCATATACAAACTATAATAGACAAATTGAGACAGGCGAAATATAAAATCACCATCGACTTGAAGCAGGGATACTGGCAAATAGAGAAAGCCTCACGGAAATATACAGCTTTCACTGTTCCCGGCCGCGGACTCTACCAATGGACGATCATGCTATTCGGCCTACATTCCGCTCCCGCTACCTTCCAGAGTACTGGACGCTGTAATTGGTCCGGAGTCAGAACCTTTCGCGTTCGTATATCTTGATGATATCATCGTACTGGGAAAACATTCGAAGATCACATGGCAAATCTCTATACCGTTTTCCAAAGGCTCAGAAATGCTAAGTTGAGGGTTAACTTTGAGAAAACCGATTTTTGCAAAAGCGAACTGCGTTATTTAGGGCACCTGATAACCCCTGATGGCATTCACACCGATACCGAAAAAATAAAAGCCATACAAGAGCCCACAAGATATTATGGAACTTCGCCAGGTTCTCGGAATCGAATCTTGGTATCGCCGGTTCGCTAAAGAATTCGCAAATATCACCGCCCCTCTTACGCAGTTACTTAAGAAGGGAGTACATTGGCGGTGGAATGAAGAGCAGGCCGCGCCTTTTAAAAATCTGAAACACGCGCTCACTCTCGCTCCGGTCCAGGCCTGCGCCGACTTCACTCGACCGTTCACTCTACAAACAGACGCGAGTAACATCGGTCTGGGAGTATTACTGACCCAGAAAGCAGAAGAACATGAAGTGGTAATATGCTATTACACTAGCCGTACACTGACTGAATTGGAGAGGAAATACTCAACCACTGGAAAAGAATGTCTTGCGGCACTCTTTGGAATACGTAAACTCGCCCATACTTAGAAGGCTACCAGTTTCCAGCAATAATTGATAATTATTCATTACAATGGCTACATAAATATATAATTATTCATTAATTTTATAATTATTCATTACGATGGCTACATTATTCATACGATGGCACATAAAAGCCGTCAGGCAAATTAGACTGCTGCGCGCTAGAATTACAACAGTACGCCTTCAACATTGAATATCGAAGAGGAGCACTTAATGTAGTCGCAGACTACAAATTGCGCAAGAGCAGTTTTTTGAAAACAGCAAGTCCGCTTGCGGATTCCAAGTTCCACAAAGTGCGAGAATTTACCCATATACCTATAAGAAACAGTCAGGGTTTATGTTTAATAAAGTGCGGACGTCGAGTCCGAACATTTTTTAAGTCAAGTGTTTTATGTCTTAAGTTAAAGAAAAAAACAAATAAAGTGTTGTCTTCGGCCTAGCCGAAATCTAAATACCCTACACCCGAGTAACTGAAAAAATTCTAATTTCGCCATGAAAACTTTTGTATAAGTAGGCGGACAACGCTAATTTTGGGCAAATATTTTTGTAATGTCTCTAGATACTGCTGGAAAGAATCACTTATTAATACTTTGAACCGTTTATGGGATATTGAAAACTTTTTTATAAATACAATTTTTTTTTTATACAAAAATTGGTAATACTGAGCAAGAATATACTATATATACTTTTCTATATCTATCTCCTTCTCTGCGTTACAAACGGAAGAACATAGTGAATATACCGTACTCCCTTCGGGTGTAGGGTATAAATAAATTACAATTTCTCCATTTAACAACTTTTGTATAAGGACCACGCCCATTTTTGGCAAATATTTTTTTAATGTCTCTAGATACTGCTGGATAGAATCACGTATTTATATTTTGAAGTACTCCGTCGTTTTCCCGTGCTTTGATCCAGATCATTAAAAACGGGATGGTTTGGAAAACGACATCATTCCAAGAGTACAAATTGCTTTCTTAGGAAAAGCAAAAGTGTGGTTGGAAAAATATGGCTGCCAACATTATTGTTGGGTAGATTTGCGTGCTTCTCTGCTTCACTCATTTTCCAGCGGCACAGATATTGTTACACAATTGCGAATGGTTGCAGATGGTTGGAGAGTCACAAGTATACGACCTACACTGACTTTGTGATGGAAAAGGTATCACAAGTAAACAGATTGTCTTTCGAAATTGCCGAAAACAAGATCGTCAAAATCATTATCGGCTGCATCTCTGAGGTTATTTTGCGAAATTCTTTAACATTTGTTATGCCATCTTCCGTATAAATTTTAATCGATCATTTATCGTCTATGCCAGAAAAACCTCGGCGAAAGCAAGACTATTTGACATGTCAATTGCCGTATGAATCCGTTTCTGAACATCAATACGGTGGTAGGATGTTCCCGCCAACCAAACGCGTGCGAGTGGATGATGAGAGAAGGTGCTTTGGATGTGGAAAGAAGAGACGCATAAGAGCGAAATGCAACGAAAAAACTGAAACTGGTAAAGCAATATCGTCTCAATCGGGAAAGCCAACTACTGACACAGGTAAAGGTTTTAAATGTTATTTTTGTGAAAGAAGCGGGCATAAAGAGAGCACCTGCTGGGAAAAGCCGATAGCAGAGCGAAAGAACGTTAATCTTGTAAAAATATTAAATTAGCCAAAAACTATACACCAGTATTTATTAACGGAAAATTATATCGTGCCTGCTCGATACAGGATCGGACTGCTTATTAATTAGATCTGATATTGCGGATATAGTATCCCTGAAAAGAAGCCCTTATTTTTTATCGGTGCAAGGAATTGGTAGGGAACCCTTATTACTAACGGAAAAGATAAGTGTGTTTGTTGAATTTGAAGAACTCGCGGTTGAAGTAACTTTCCATAATACTGATGGAAAACATTTGCAAAACGAAATCATTGTAGGTAGGGATGTGTTAAAGGATTCGGCCCTACCATCAAGGTAAACGATAATGCGTCAACATTACATCGAAACAAATTAGTTTTATGCACTACAAAGCAAGAAACTGTAAAAGTATACCTTTGCCTTCTCATATGACAAAGTTATATGTAATTTTAGCTAAATATTCTCCGAATTTTATAACGGGTCTCCCCACTTCCAAGGTCACCACGGGTTCTCTACGCATTCGTTTACTCAAAGACACCTTCGTTAACTATAGACCGTACCGGATGGCCCATAGCGAGCAACAAATAACAGCTCGCTATCTGCAGCAGAGATAGTTGCAGATTTAGAAACAAACAGTTCCTCTTTTGCTAGACCGGTTTCCTGGTCAAAAAGAAAAAAGGCCAAACCGTCTCTGTGTGGACTTTAGAGCATTAAACAAAATAACCGCAAAAGATCGCTATCCGTTACTGAGAATTGTTGATCAGTTGGATGAACTGACTGAAAACAAATTTTTTACGTCTTTAGATATGGTATCAAGTTTTCACCATATTCCAATCGCGGCTGACTCTGTAGAAAAAACAGAATTTGTTACACCCGATTGCCAATACGAATATTTGCGTATGCCATTTGGTTTAGCCAACGGCTGACTCTATAGAAAAAACAGCACTTGTTACACCCGATGGCAATTACGAATATTTGCGTATGCCATTTGGTTTAGCCAACGCACCTTCAGTCCTTCAACGGACGGCATTGGGTGAATTGAAAGGTAGGGTAGCTCTGGTATATTTAGATGAAATCCTTATGGTGTCTAAAACTATTAATGAGGGAATCAAAAGACTTGAAATGGTACCTGAAGTTCTAGTAAATAGTGGAGTTTTATTGAACCTGAACAAATGTAAATTTTTACAAAGATAAATTGAATATTTGGGACGAGAGGTATGAGCTGAGGGTATTAGGCCAAGTAATTCCAAAATAGATGTTTTGGCGAGGTCTCCATCGCCAACAAACGTTAAGCAAGTGCGACAGTTCATGGGGCTGGCCAACTATTTCCGAAAGTTTGTTCCAGAATTTGCAGCAAAGTCATCGTGAATAACCGATTTGAATAAGAATCATGTCCAATTTGTGTGGACTGAGGAGTGTGAGGCAGCTAAACGATACATTATAATACAACTCACTACACGTCCATTACTTATGGACGGGCAACATTGCAGAAAAAAGGTTTATTACCTCGTATTGCTTGTTGGTGGATATACCTACAAGAATTTGAATTTGAAATTGTTTACAGAAAGGGAAAAACTCTGTTGCATGCAGATTACTTAAGCCGTAACATACCCACAAAAACTTGTTACCAATTAAATTGTTTGTGTAAATCGTGGAAACAGAACAATGATGATCCTGCTACAGTGGAAATCATTAGCAAAATTGAAAACAGTGATTCTAATATTCAGTCGCAATACTTTTTGAGCGAAAGGCTTTTGTGTAAAAGGTTTGATGGCAACAACAAAATTTACGTGCCACAGCAATGCCGACTGTTTTTAATCAGGCCTTTTTACGAAGATAATTGCCACGTTGGATGCGAAAAGACGCTAGCGAAAATGCGGGAACATTTTTGGATGCCCTCTATGACCAGATATGTTAGGAAATTTGTCGAATCGTATGTGATCTATCTTATAGTTAAGAGACCATCAGGAAAGAAGTAATGTGAGTTACAGCCAATTATAAAAAAACAGTAATGTGAGTTACAGCCAATTATAAAAAAACAGTTTCCGCTTGATGTATTCCATGCGGATTTTATGGAACCATTATAACAATTATAAAAAAACAGTAATGTGAGTTACAGCCAATTATAAAAAAACAGTTTCCGCTTGATGTATTCCATGCGGATTTTATGGAACCATTTTATGAAAAAGATCACCAATATATTTTTATTCTAATTGATGCTTTTTCAACAAAGTTCGCAATTTTATTTCCCAGCAAATCGCTTAAAGTTACAGAAGTTGTTTCACAGTTGTTCTAATAACTGACAGAGGTACAAATTTTACGAGTACGGAGTTTAAAGGTCTCTGCATATCTCTGGTAAAAAATCACCACCTAATTTCGCCAGGTACTAGTAGAGCGAATGGCCAAGTAGAACGACATGTTGATACTGTTGCAAATTTACGAAGAACTAATTTCGAAAAAAACCTTGAGTGGACTAATTATATTGGTCGTGTTCAACTCGCACTCAATACGACGGTGAACAATACAACTGGATTTTCCGCTTTGAAAGTGCTGACTGGAATTAAAGGAAGCACTTTAGTTTTTTGTCGCTCTTTTGTCAGAACTGCAAATTGAACCAAAATATGACGATGTGGAGTCGTTTCGCGAGCTTGTCAACGAGCGAACCGAACAAAATGCAAAGGACATGAAGGTGCGATTCGATGTTAACAAATGTAATCCGACCCCATTGGAAAATAGGCCAGAAGGTGACGTATTTCAGCAATCAGATACGCAAGTCAAGATTGCAAGCTTACTATCATCATCCTTATGAGGTGGTTGGTGTCCTACCTAATGATCGATAGAAGCTGAAGAGATGTAATGGCAATACCATTGTTATAGCTGCAAGACATGTTATTCGGCCTATAGGAGAAGTTGTAACTGAGAAGAATAATATTAATTAAAGGTGAGCTGGGTTTTAACATTAAAATTGAGTTATAAGTTTAAGTGAATGCGTGAGCAAGCATAAGATTGCCTCTGAGTCGCAGTGTTCATTGCTGAAAATATTTAGAATCAAAAGTGAATGCGTGAACAAGCTTAAGATTGAAGGTGTTCTGAATCAAAAGTAAATGCGTGAACAAGCTTAAGATTGCCCCTGAGTCGTGGTATTCATGGCTGAGAATATTTTGAATCGAAAGTGAATGTGTGAACAAGTTTAAGATTGCCTCTGAGTCGCGGTATTCATGGCTGAAAATATTGTGAATCAAAAGTGAATGCGTGAACAAGCTTAAGATTGTCGCGGTATTCACGACTGAAAGTATTGTGTGGCCGCGCATTGTCGCAATGTAACACAACTCCCTTTCTGTTGGCCAATTCTGGTCGCTCTTTTTGGATTGCTTAGTCGAGTTGTGCCCAGTACAGGATCAAATTGATGGTTTCGCCAGGTTGCAACAGCTCATAATGGACAATTCCATTCCAATCCCACCAAACACTCAACATAACCTTGTTTGCCGACAATCCAGGCTTTAAAGACGCTTGTGGACGGTCACCAGCCTTTGACCTTGGTTGCTTGCGTTTGATATTCTCGTATTTCAGCCAATTTTCATCGCCTGTAATGAATCGCTTCAAAAATGGTTCGATTTCGTTGCGTTTCAGCAGCATTTCACAATTATGAATTAACATTCGGTCAATAAAATTTATTTGCGTTAACTTATATGGCATCCAAACGTTCTTCTTCTTTTTGTAGCCTGCTCTTTTCAAATAATTCCAAACTGTTATATGGTTGATGTTTAGTGCCTCTGCTATTTCCTGACAGCTTGCGTGCCGGTCTTTCTCCACCAGTTGCAAAATTTTATCGACTTTTTCAGTGAGTGGCCGACCAGAGTGAGGTGCGTCTCTGACATCGAAATTCCCCGAACGGAATCGAGCAAACTACTCCTGGATCCTTCGTTCACTCACAGCATTCTCACCGTACACTTCACAAATTTTTCGGCATGTTTTTACGGCGTTTTTACCTCTTTTATAATAAAAAAGCATCCCGTAGCGTATTTCTTCAGATATTTCACATATTTGCAAATCAATACAACTTTTTACACGAGCAATGAATTAGAAAACTATCTTCACAGAAAATGTAAGCTGAAATGTCACCTTTTAAGCACATGTTCTTTCGACGCAATCGGGAGAGTGTTGCCTGATATATAGTCATCAACACCAGCTATAGCAAAAAACCGCGGAGACTTCATATGACCCAATATAAAGTATATTGTAAATATACAATATATATATATATATATATATATATATATATATATATATATATATATATATATATATATATATATATATATACAAAAATTACTAAAAATAGCTAAGTTTGAACTAATGGATCTTCCTGCGAAAAAACCATGCTGTTGTTCAGATATATAATGTTTAACTTCAAAAGTTAGACGGTTATTGACAATACTATCTAACATTTTCGGTATAATGGACATCTTTACAATTGGTCCAGACATCTTTACAATTTACCAGACTTATGGATTGGTGTTACATAACAAATTTTCCAAACATCAAGGACAGTGCCAGTAGCCAGAGATTTGTTGTAAATTAACGTAAGCGCAGTACAAAGCGACTGCGCACAATTCTTCAAAAGCACCGGTGGGAGCAAATCGAACTCAGCACCCTTACTAGTGTCTAATTTTGAGAGAGCTTGCATAGTTTCCTCTTCGGATATTACCATAAAACCGATATCTAAATGTTGGACCAGCTGGTCGAAATTATTGATATTTATGCTGGGATCATCTTCCACGAAAACCAAAGAGAAATACGTTGCAAATAAAGCGCAAATATCTTGAGGATTATCAGCACACAAGTTCTGGTATTCTATTGATTTTGGTAAATTTGAATATTTACGTTTCGAATTATAAAAAATCCAGAAAGCTCTTGGACTAGTTTTATAGAAAATCAAATTCTTTCCTTCGTCGAATAAATTTTTCTTTATACGCCTGCAGATTAGATTTTAAGAAAAGTTTGTGAGACTTATTCCTCAGATTCTTATAATAACAAAGTCGCTTGTTGTACCACGGTAAACGAGTACGCGATCTCGAAACTCGCTTAGGTACGAATAGGTCAAAGGCCTCATCCAGGATCGCTTTGAAAGTAAAATACATATTCTGCAGGTCCAATGATTTCAGAGTTGACACCCAGTTAATACTGTTAAAGTATGAATTAAGGAACGCGTAATTTGCCTTACTCAAATTATAAAGAATCTCCGATGGTTTCTCAGTTGGATATATAAAATCATAAAAACTGAACTTAAGAATAATAGCCACATGGTGTATAGATTCTTTAGTCAGAGGAATGTAGCACCTAGTTAAATAATAATTTAGGTCATTATTAAGTAATATAAGATCCAATATCCTATTTAGGTCATTTACAATATGATTAACTTGAGAGAGATTAAGAGCGTACATTGCATCACAAAAAGCTTCTCAACTGCAAGGTTCAAGTTAAATGGGAGAAGCGTTTTATCATCTGGACAATAGTTCCAAGCAATATTCCCAAGATTAAAGTCTCCCAAAACACAAGGAGTCTGTTTGCAACCTGAATTTGAAATAATGCGGTTAATATTAAATATATGATTTTCAAATAGGCTTAGTGGACTATTGGGGGGCAAATAGGTTAAAATGAATACAATTTCGTTTTTAAATATTAGATGAGTTGAAAGAAACTGAGACAGCAATTTGCTCAGTGAGAGTTTGAATATTAGGAATATTAGGTGACGAGAGAAGAATAATTTCTTCAGAAGCGTTGTCTTGCTGAGTTGTGTTGTTTTTATTAGTCGAAAAATTTGACGTCACAGATCTACCGTTAGTTTTTCTCCTGGCAGCTAGCGTATGCTCAGGATTGCTAACGTCTCTCTGGAGATCATTAATTTGCTGCGACAGAGAGGTTAATTTTTTTTTGGAAATTAACCGAAATGTTAGCGCAGTAATTACAACGCCACATTAAGTTGGAATTAGTTTTTAAAAGATTTATGGTGTCTGTCGGCATATTAATACACTTGGTATGAGAAAGTCGACCACAAATAAAACAGCATACAGAGTCTCCTCCAAAACCGAATTCCATTACAGAATTACAGTTTACTATACACAAAAGTCGCACATTATGAAAACAGATGAGAGACACGTCTGCACGGTTTAGCACGCTAATATATATATATATATATATATATATATATATATATATATATATATATATATATATATATATATATATATATATATATATATATATATATATATATATATATATATATATATATATATATATATATATATATATATATATATATATATATATATATATATATATATATATATATATATATATATATATATATATATATATATATATATATATATATATATATATATATATATATATATATATATATATATATATATATATATATATATATATCTATATATATATATTTAGCTAGTAATAAAAAACAGTGCCAAGGTGTCGAAAATGTAAAATGCTATCTGAAGAACCTCATAGGGAAAAGTGAATGTGAGGAAAGCGCAGAAAATTGCATTAGAGAAATTTGCTGAAAATTATAGACAATTAATTATTATTATTATAGACAATTGTAATTATAAAATAAGTTATAATTATTTAAAGTAAATTTAATTGGCAATACCTTTCTCTGATAGTTTCCAAGTAATCGGCAATGTACTCTATCATTGCGTTAGCGAAGTTTTTGAAGTCAGTGGCCTCCATATGTGCCGATATGTAAAAAAGCTCCCGAACGACCGATAGTATGAAGCTAGGCCTTTTATGAATGGAAAAAGCTGAAACGGTGAATAACATAATGTAATTTAAGCTATAAACGTATATAATACAATATAATAAAATATGAGAAAATGTAATATAATGAAATATAAGATAATATAATATAATACAATATAATATAATATATTATATTATAATATAATATTGTTTGGCATGTCGCTCGTAAGCGAAAGCGGTTTTTCTGAATCTCAGCAGAAGAGCAAGCAGCTCACCATTCCATGCTAATTTGTTCTCCCTCCCACGGTTTGGTACTCGGTAAATTCGGCCTCCGCTTTCTCTCGCTCTCTGAGTGAAAGCGGCTCTTCTGCATCTCGGTAGAAGGGCTGACGAACTTTTTGCGCCGGGGAAAAGCCGTAGACATCCAGGGTTTGTACACAAAATTTTCGTTAGCACGGGCGTACGGTCGTCAGTCGTAACAATCCCGAGTAATCGGTTTCTTCCACGCGGACACGCGGTTGTCGGCTTTAGAAAGCACTTCGTGTTTTTGTGGCTCTGAAAGCCGAAAGGTCGAAATCAGTCTCGGGTAACCGGTTTTAACACGCGAGCACGTGGTTGTCAGCTTTAAGAAGCACTCAAACCTCGTGCGTTTGGCTTTGAAAGCCGAAAGATCGGAGTCTGTCCTGAGTAATCGGGTCTTTGAAAACGCGAGCACGTGGTTGTCAGCTTTAAGAAGCACTCAAATCTCGCGCGTTTGGCTTTGAAAGCCGAAAGATCGGAGTCTGTCTTGAGTAATCGGGTCTTTGAAAACGCGAGCACGTGCTTGTCAGCTTTAAGAAGCACTCAAACCTCGTGCGGTTGGATTTGAAAGCCGAAAGATCGAATTCTGTTCTCACGTAATCGGGTCTTTGAACACGCACAAATAAAAACCTTTCCGATGAAGTCCACTTTTACCAGTAATAGAACATATCCGCACTTTGAGTAACTCTTCGACAGAATCGCGTTGTAATAATTTATACTGCGGGCTTCAGTTCGTTCTATATGTATATTCAACAGTTTTTTTACAGAATTCACAAAATTACACTAAGTATATTATCACTAAAATGTCCAAGTCGTCGCTGCTACTCGTAAGTCTTCTCCAAACGCCAGAACCACAGTAAAAAGAGACCGACTCTCCCGTGCACGCAGCTTATAAGTTGAAGTAACGGGTTACTTCCCATATTCAAACTTCCCTTTTCTTCACCCAGGGTTGCAGAATTTTACATTCACCTTTTCCTTGGTGCCTGTTTACATGTCGACCTCCCATCAGCTCCTGGATCGTCCTAGCGATCGACTCCCTCTTATCATTTGGGCAGAAATCCTCCGTCACTGGCAGCACCGTTGTTTGGTACAAGCGAGCGACCCCACAGTCATACCCGTTCATTTGTTGTTGGACAACGGCCTCGAACAACGGGAAGCTGACCCTGTCGAAGGGTGGAAATTGGAGGTCGGGCCGCTTGACCTGCAGCTCGATAGCTAGGTAGTCCCTCAGAATACTGGCCACGTCTTCATGCGGACCAGTAGTAAGCGAATCAAACTGTAGCAGCACCGGATGTTCTGCCACTCCGCTCGTTGACCCTAGGACAATACTCTCTAGTGTAGGCTAATAGGCGACCATCAACCACCAGTGATCCGCCTGATTTATCGGAAACAATACGGACTCCATGGCGGCGAGTTCAATCCGTTTGGTCCAACGGCTGACGCTTAGTGTCGCTCGGCAGCGGTGGCGCCCCGGGAAAGTCGCTCAAAAAAGAACGGGCCGAAGGTAATCCCGCCGGTGGGTACCGGCGCTCCTCTCGTCGGCCCGACGGATGGCGAACTCGATGATGACATCATTTAGCCACCTGCCGCTGGAGAGCCGTTGGTAATCACTCACCCGAATGGTCACGCCCCTTCCCTCTTCTGGACATGTTAAAACGTGCGCCCAGGGGTCCACTCTTGCCTCAGGGACAGGGCGGTGGGTGACCTCTCGGCAGGCGGAGATCGATTTCCCGTCATCCGGATCACTCTCCACTAAAACCAGCTTGTCTAGCTTGTCATGAAAGTTGTGCGCCATGTTGTCGAGGCCTCGTAACCTTGTTTCGGTCTGACTGAACCTATTAGAGAATACAAATTCATTAGCTACTTACGTGTCGGCGTTCACCTATAAAGTCCCCATAGCAGTGCGGGCGCGTCCACCCCCCTCGGAAACCAGTTGTGCAATCACTGGCGAGACAAAACCGAGAACCCGAAATGGCCCTTCAATTTCGGGGCGAGTTTCGCATTGAATTTGTCACACGCCTTGGATAGGTGGTGAGCCTTAGCTAATACTAGCTGTCCGATTTGAGGCGCCCAGTTTCTCCTCCGCAAGTTATAGTGACGGGCCTGGTCCTGGGCTGCCCGCTTCATGTTCTTGCCAACTAAATCCCACGTCTCCCTGAGTCGGGATTCTCCGTCCGAGGGTGTTTGCCCCTCGAATCCAGTTCCAGACGTCTTTACATCGTAGAGAGTCTTCGGCAGTCTTGGTTCTCTCCCTTGTGTCACGTAGGCTGGGCTATATCCAGTGGACTCTGAAACAGCTGTGTTGATTGCTAGCATGACTTCTGGCATAAAAGCGTCCCAGTCCTGTTGTTTTCCCTCGCAGAGCTGCGCGCTGGTTCGTTTGACGTTCCGGTTAGCTGGTTCTGCTGGGTTTTCCTGCGGCGAATATGGGGCAGTGAACTGATGTCGTACCCCGATTCCCTGTAAATGCTTCTTGAACGCTGTGCTCCGTTGTCCGACACCAGTACTTTCGGGACTCCATACCGGCAGATTATCCGCTCTCGTAAAGTCCGCTTGTCGTTGCCTGGCGAAGTGGGACAATCTCCGTCCACTTCGAGAACTTGTCGCAGATCACAAGTGCTACCGTGTTGCCATGTGTCGAGCGTGGGAGCGGGCCGATGAAGTCGGCGCAAATGATTTCCCATGGTTCCCATGGTTCAGAATCCTGCGAACACCTCTCACATCCTTTGGCGCCGTCAGTTCCCGGATGGAGGCAACTTTGTGTGGATCGGTGTGGATTCCATCCGAGCTAACCACGTGCCCAAGGTATTTTATTTCCTGCTGAAAGAACTTGCACTTATCTCTGTTGATTTGAAGATTAGCAGCCTTGAGTCGTTGTAGTACTTCCTTCAGGTTTTTCATGTGGTCCTCCAGTGAACTCTCGGTGACTATTATATCATCCAGGTAGGCGAAGGCGACGGGTTCCATCTCAGCTCCTATGGCATGATCCAATGCGTGCTGAAAGGTTGCCGGTGCCGAATGGAGGCCGAACGGCATTACTCGCCACTGGTACAGACCTCTTCCCGGAAGGCGGTCAAGTATGTGGTTGATCCTTGGCAGCGGGTAGGCATCGGGAACCGAGTGTGCATTAACCTGTCTATAGTCCACGCAGATTCGCCATTCTCCTGTCTTTTTCTTGACGAGTACCAGCGGCGCGCTGTAGGGGCTGTGAGATACCTCGATGCAACCCTTCTTTAGTAATTCATCTACTTCGGAATTAATGATTTTCTGCATGGCCGGATTTTTTGGAAAGTAACGCTGTTTAATAAGTCTGTCATCTCGCATGGTGATCCTATGTGTGGTGATGTTCGAAGGCCCGGACAACGTATCGAAACCCTGCAGCTCAGCTTCCAGAAACCCAGCTATCCTCTCGCTCTAAGTTGCTACCGGCCCTTCCACACTTGACGTGGCTGCTCGCAGCCCTGTGGTAGCCGGACGATCTTGGTCATGGTTTACACGTGGTATCTGCAATGATCCTCTGTGCTCCTCTTGGACTTCTCGCATTGTGATACATCTCGTTACCTGAGCTTCCCTGGAAGTAATCGGGCCTTTTCGGAGTATCTCCGCACCTGATTGGGATAAAAAATCCATCCCCAAAATAACATGATCCAGAACTTGCGGCAGAATCAACAGATCTATTTTGCATCGCGTCATGCCCAGTCTTATGTTGACGGTGAGTGTCCGTTCCACCCTGCGGATTCCGTCGCCTGCCATCTGCACTTGTACCTCTGTGCTACCTATAGCTCCTTGTTCTCTTAATTCCGCCGCGATAAACTCGCTAACAAAACTTCTGGACGCGCCCGTATTTATCGTAGCGGTTATCAGCTCTTCACCGATGGCTACCTTTGCCCACACTTTAGTCCCATCGCTATGCAGGGGCGTTGTCGGGTACGAGGTGCGTCTCGGGAACCTCGTCATTCCTCGTTACTGACGGTCTCCCTGGTCGTTTCCCGGCCGAGCCCTGCAGCATTCGATCGTTCGTCGGTTTCTCTGACCACAATCCCAACAGAACAGTAAGTAACAGACCGGCGGCACGACCTCCAGAAGTGGCCGCTTTCTCCACATCGCCGACAGGCCGTCCGTACGTCCACCACGCTCTCCGGTCGATCAGCTACCATGCGGTTTTGTTTGTAGAGCCCTCGCTGCGGTGCCTCTCGTTCTCTCTCTACATGGATGCCTTCGAAATCTTCCGCCAGGGTTATCAATTCGGCCAAAGTGGAAAATTCGTTCCGGCGGATGTATAGCAGGTAATCGCTCCTGCAGTTCCTATAGATGCGCTGCAGTTGTTGATCGACCCCGTAATTTGCCTGTCGCATTAGACTTTGCAAGGCAAGTACATAATCCTTGAAGCTTTCGCGTTGCCGCTGCGTTTGACGCCTGATGCTGTCTTCCAGCTCCTCGAAGTAGCGCGACGGTAAGAAGAATTCCCTGAATTCCGTCTTGAATGCTGCCACTTTTCCCAGCTCCGCTGATTGTTCCGATTCCAAGCTAAGGCACGGTCCTTTAATAGTTCCGGCATAGTCCGGGGAAGCAAATTTAAGTCCAAGCCGTATGCTTGTGTCAGTTCCTCGATTCGCTCCAGGAAAACCAAGGGTTCTTTGCCTCCGTCATATTTCACTGACCATTTTCGGACTTGGTCGATGACTGCCGCGTAGTTATTCGTTGCGTCCCTTTTCATCGGCGGAGTGAAATTGTCCAGCGCGCTTGGTGGAGTGGATACCTCAGGTTTTTGGAACGGGTACGGTGAGCTGCCCCTCGTGGTCGACTGCTGTGTCCTTTAGGCTATCCTTTGGGGACGTCGGTGGCAGTAGTTTTCTTGAAGGTGAGGTAGAGGGGCCCCGAGAGAACCTAAGCTCAAGTTGGTGGAAGCGTTCTGCTTGATCGGTATCGTGGGTCGTGTGGCTGACGAATGTGGTAAATCGCTTCCGTAGCTCCTCCGTCGTACCGTCGGTGTCCAGCGCGAATTCCGACATCACGGACTGCAGCTGTTCTTTAGGCAGGATGTAGACCCAACCCGTCTTGACCATATTGATCTTCTGTGCGCTGTGTGTGTTGTGCTGTGTGCTGCGCGCCTTGTGCTTTGTGCTGTGTGCTTAATTATAATTGGAAAAGGCTGTGCGCGGTGTGCTTTGTGCTGTGCACCGTGTGCTTTGTGCTGTGTATTTTTTGTTGTGCACTGTGCACTTTGATTAATTATATTTGAAAATTACTGACTGTGCCATGTGCGATTTGTGTTTACTTATAATTAAAAATAACTGTGCACTGTGCGCTTTTTGTTTAATTATAATTGAAAATGACTGTGCGCTTAATTATAATTGGGGGGGGGGGGGGGGAAATTACTAAAACAAAATTCTTTGACTGCGTAACCGATGGGGTTACGTCTGTTGTTTCGCGTCCTTCTTAGCGATCTGTCTGTCTCCGTAGCGTTAGATTTTCTTGTGTCCCTGCTCGGGCGCCACTGTGACGAACTTTTTGCGCCGGGGAAAAGCCGTCGGCATCCAGGGTTAGTACACAGAATTTTCGTTAGCACGGGCGTACGGTCGTCAGTCGTAACAATCCCGAGTAATCGGTTTCTTCCACGCGGACACGCGGTTGTCGGCTTTAGAAAGCACTTCGTGTTTTTGTGGCTCTGAAAGCCGAAAGGTCGAAATCAGTCTCGGGTAACCGGTTTTAACACGCGAGCGCGGGGTTGTCAGCTTTAAGAAGCACTCAAACCTTGTGCGTTTGGCTTTGAAAGCCGAAAGATCGGAGTCTGTCTTGGGTAATCGGGTCTTTGAAAACGCGAGCACGTGGATGTCAGCTTTAAGAAGCACTCAAACCTAGTGCGTTTGGCTTTGAAAGCCGAAAGATCGGAGTCTGTCTTGAGTAATCGGGTCTTTGAAAACGCGAGCACGTGGTTGTCAGCTTTAAGAAGCACTCAAACCTCGTGCGTTTGGCTTTGAAAGCCGAAAGATCGGAGTCTGTCTTGAGTAATCGGGTCGTTGAAAACGCGAGCACGTGCTTGTCAGATTTAAGAAGCACTCAAACCTCGTGCGGTTGGATTTGAAAGCCGAAAGATCGAATTCTGTTCTCACGTAATCGGGTCTTTGAACACGCACAAATAAAAACCTTTCCGATGAAGTTCCGATGAAGTCCACTTTTACCAGTAATAGAACATATCCGCTTACCTGTGCACTTTGAGTAAATCTTCGACAGAATCGCGTTGTAATAATTTATACTGCGGCCTTCAGTTCGCTCTATATGTGTATTGAACAGTTTTTTTTACAGAATTCACAAAATTACTTTAAGTATATTATCACTAAAATGTCCAAGTCGTCGCTGCTACTCGTAAGTCTTCTCCACATGCCACAGGAAAAAGAGGCCGACTCTCCCGTGCACGCAGCTTATAAGATGAAGTAACGGGTTACTTCCCATATTCAAACTTCCCTTTTCTTCACCCAGGGTTGCAGAATTTTACATTCAACTATTTCTTGGTGCCTGTTTACACGAGGGATTTGCTTGTGAGGGCTTAGGTTTGTTAGTCCTCACAGGACAAGCAGCCCTTCATCGTTAGTATCAGGATGTGGGTTCGGCCATTCCATTTTGATCAGTGGACCACCAAACGTCGGCCAGAAATCAAGTCTAGTGAAACCACATCAACAGTGAAAACCCATCAACCACCCGTTTTGAACTCAAATCAGTGAACCATCAAGCAGCCGCCTTGAACTACCGTCTAGTCAAAAATCATCCATCCACATCATAAACATCATCCACGACGGTGCCGTCCATCATTTGGGTACCATCAAGCATATTTTCCTCAACAAAGAAAAACCCCTCGCTCCAAACCACCTTTTTCGGAACTCCACCTAGAAAACTCAGGAATCTAAAAAAGGCGGTAAGTCCTCTTCAGGTCTTGAACGCGGTAAGTTCAGTCCGCGTGAACATTCTGGTCCTTCCAGCCAGATCCCTCCCGAGCTCGGAGACCACCCCAACATTTGGTCCACTCGAACCGGATATTGTACCGACAAACCCGTCCCCCCCAAACTTTTCTGTGAAGAATGGTTAATAATTATTTTATATTGCGCTCTCGTGCATATAAACTCCTCGATTTCTCGGTTCGGCGTCGCGCAGCAACATTTGGAATACCACGCGGTTCCTTAGTTTTCTCCTCTGAAAGCTAAAGCCAGTGTGACCAAGTGCTAAACCCCCCAACAAACCCAAGCATGTAACTGGATTGTATGTGCATCCTTCCCGTGGTGCACACCACGGAAAAAAAAGAAATATATATATATATATATATATATATATATATATATATGTATATATATATATATGTATATATGTATATATATATATATATATATATATATATATATATATATATATATATATATATATATATATATATATATATATATATATATACATATATATATATATAACTTGGTGCACCAAATTCATTAATTAGTCCAGTATATATATATATACTGGACTAATTAATGAATTTGGTGCACCAAGTTTGCCCGATGAAGAAGAAGCCACCAGGAGTAGCTGCTGTTACAGATGTCGCCGCCGATGGATCTAGATGCGATGGGAATCAGAATATTGAATATCTTGAACCACACCAGATGGTAAGTGTTGCCTTCGAGTTAAAAAATAAGTGCACCGCAGTTAATGTTGTTTCTCTTCTTGATTCGGGTAGCCCTAAAAGCTTCATTCGCCGCAACCTTGTACCGATCAATCTTTAATTATAAACACAAATCAAGTTTCCGTGGTATGGGCAATTCTTACATACATACATTCGGAGTATTAACCTGTAAAATAAAATTCAAGAATATGGAAATATCTCATGATGTTTTAGTCGTGCCGGATAGTGAAGCAGTACTGCCATTAATAATTGGCCGAGATATTTTAAATAAATTGCGACTTCATTCGCCGCAACCTTGTACCGATCAATCTTAATTATAAACACAAATCAAGTTTCCGTGGTATGGGCAATTCTTACATACATACATTCGGAGTATTAACCTGTAAAATAAAATTCAAGAATATGGAAATATCTCATGATGTTTTTGTCGTGCCGGATAGTGAAGCAGTACTGCCATTAATAATTGGCCGAGATATTTTAAATAAATTTGGCATATTTTTCTTTAGAATAAAAGAAAATAAAGAAACGATACCAAACAACATTAAAAATGAATATAACACTACTGTGTGTAGTGCACTTATTTTGTCGAATCATTCTAAAAATAATGGTGTAAGTCCAGCGCTCTACTCCGGAAAATTACTTTGGAATCGCAATTTGGGGATAATACACGAAGAGAAAAAAAAGAAGTTGAAATCGAGTGTCACGCGAATGAAAATTTTTAAAACCGAAATAAAACCGAAGAAGAAATTTCAGAAGTTCACGCGAGAAAGATAGCTGATAACGAAAATTTATAAACTAGGAAGTTAAATAGTGAATGTCTTCAGAAGGTAAATGCAAGCGATAGTTCAAAAGTTACGGCCTTAGAGGAATTCGGGGAGCACTTAGGCGTTCAACTGACGTATAATCAGGACCCTAGAGATTTTGCAGACCTTCTTCAAATTTCATGTGCATGTGAACCATGTGATTTCATAGATAAACTAACAATTAATGAATGTTTAACCGTGAATCAAACAGCGAGTATAGAAAAAACCATAAGCGATGAATATACTCATTCGCCAGTAGAAGCAAAGACAACTGATTACAGCATGCAAATCCGATTACTGCATGACGTTCCGATTTACTGCACTCCTCGCCGCCTGTCTTTTAGGGAATGCAAAGAAGCTCGAAAAATTGTAGATAATCTGTTGAAGAAGAATATAATTAGGCCAAGCAATTCACCTTATGCATCTCCAATAGTTTTAGTTAAAAAGAAAAATGGGAAGACACGATTATGTGTAGATTTCCGAGCACTTAACAAGCTAACAGTTCGTGATAATTTTCCGCTGCCTCTCATCGAAGACTGTTTACAATATTTCGTCAATAAAAAGTACTTTAGTACACTAGATTTGAAAGATGGTTTTCACAATATAAAAGTTCACGTAGATTCACTTCATTTGTAACGCCTTTTGGACAATACGAATATACCCGTGTGCCTTTCGGATTAAAAAATTCGCCCGCAGCCTTCCAAAGACGTATCATAATGGTCCTTAAACCTCTAATTGATAAAAGGCTCATCGTAGTATACTTAGACGACATCAGCATTGTAACATCTAACTTTCAAGAGAACCTTGAAATCTTAGGAACAGTACTAGAACTATTAAAAGAAGCTAATTTAGAATTGAACTTTAAGAAATGTCGCTTTGCTTTTGAGGAAATAAATTACCTTGGCTACACAATAAACAAAAATGGTATTAAGCCTAATGCCACTCACATTGGAGCTATCCGATCCTACCCTACGCCGATGAGCACGAAAGATGTACAGCGTTACCTGGGACTATTTTCATATTTCCGACGTTTCGTAAAAGATTTTTCTCGAATCGCAAGGCCACTAAGCATGCTCTTGAAAAAGAGTGCCGTTTTAATTGGAGTGAAGAATGCAATAAAGCATTTGAGTATTTAAAAGAACGTCTTTCTGAGGCACCAGTGTTAGTTATATATGACCCAAGCAAAGACACAGAGATACATTGCGATGCAAGTTCGTACGGATTTGGCGCAGTCCTCCTGCAAAGACAAACAGACAAAAAATTTCACCCAGTAGCATATTTCTCTAGATGTACAACTGAGGCCGAATCAAAATTAACAAGCTTTGAACTCTAAACTTTAGCTATTGTCACCGCCATTGACCGATTTCATATGTTTCTAGATGGATTACCATTCACAACTGTAACATACTGCGCAGCGCTATCGCAAACACTTAGTAAAAAAAACGTTAACTTACGTATAGCGAAATGGGAATTTTTATTAGAAAATTACAACTATAAAGTCCAACATAGACCAGGGGAAAAATTTGCTCATGCAGACGCCCTCAGTAGAGTCCAAATGTCAGTAGCTGTAATATCCGAAGATATAGATCTCGCAATACAGATAGCCCAGGCTAGAGACAAAAACATCGAGCTTTTGCGAAATAGATTAGAACACGGAGATTTACCGAACTATGTTCTTGAAAATGGTTTAGTTTTTAAAACTGACAATGAACAACGACGTCAGCTACTAGTACCCAGAGAATTCGAAGAAAATGTAATGCGACTAATTTATGAAAAACATGGACACTTGGGCATAACGAAATGCGCAAAACAAATTAGCAAGCATTACCGGTTCAGCAATATGAAAAAAAAATTGAACCGATACATACGAAAAGTCTTAAATGTATTTATTACTCAGCACCTCATAGGAAAAATCAGAGAAACTTATACCAACTTCCGAAGACTCCGAGACCATTTGACACACTTCACATTGACCACTTCTGTCCTCTGCCATCAAACAGGTCGCGGCATAAACATGTGTTTGTTGTAGTCGACGCATTCACAAAATTTGTAAAACTCTATCCCGTGAACACACCAGGAACAAAAGAAGCCTGCGAATCACTCCTTAAATATTTCTCATATTACAGTAGGCCCCGCCGAATCATAAATGACCGCGGCACTTGTTTTACTTCAGAAGAATTTAAAAACTTTACAGAAAGCAGAAATATAGGGCATGTTAAAGTTTCAGTAGGATCTCCTCAATCAAACGGCCAGGTAGAAAGGGTTAACAGGGATTTAAAAGCAATGCTTGCAAAATTAGCTGAATCGGCAGGTCATGATGATTGGAAAGCTAAGCTAATAGAAGTTGAATACGCATTTAATAATACCATTCACACGTCAACAAATATATCTCCTAGTAAACTTTTGTTTGGCTTTGAACAAAGAGGCAAAGTTCTAGACAAAATAACAGAATATTTAGACTCGAAATATGGAAGCAAAGAAAACGTAAATCTAGAGGAATTAAGAGCCAGAGCATCCGAGGGAATACAAAATAGACAAGTAGCCAATTTAAACCAATATAGTACAATGCTCATCATACTAGCCCTCGTTTATTCAAAGTCGGCGTTTTCGTTGTAATTAAAAATGTAGACACAAAAATAGGCACAAACAAAAAGTTAATACCCAAGTATCGTGGCCCTTATGTAATTAAAGAAATATTAGACCATGATCGATGTGGTAGAAGATATCGATAACTTTCAAATTACGCAAATTTCATATAATGGCATATTAGACGCCACTAGATTAAGAAAATGGGTGGAACCGAGTGGAGAGCTGGACAAAAATATTTCAGAACTTGAAGGCAGCACTAATTAAGTAAAGTTTACAAAACAATCGGGTCGATTGTAGTGTCAAGATGGCCGATTGTAGTGATATGTACATAGCTATATGCTGATGATAAAAAGGTCGAGCTGTCAAGCGTGGGATTTCCGGTCTTTTTTTTGGTTCTGGACAGCAACGAGAAAGATCGATTGTTAATTATTGAATCCGCTGCTTAATGAAATCCTTCCGCTGTTTACTAATATATATATATATATATATATATATATATATATATATATATACATATATACATATATATATATATATATGTATATATATATATATATATATATATATATATATATATCGCGAGAAGCGCTCTTCTGCTCACAGTGCAGAGTAGAGGCTACAACAAAGAGTTTTTGGCTGCTGCCGATTTGTTGTTGCGGTCGCTCCCTGGTGTGAGTTTTTTATGACTGGATTTTTTGATTGCGAGCAGATGAGCTGTTATTTGGAACAAAGACTACTTTTGACACTGTTTTTTTGTTGTATTATTTTCCACTTTGTGAAGATATACCGGTATGGGTTTCGGCCGAAGTGGTGCTGTAACTTGGAGTTTCAGTGTGAATAAATAAACGCAAGCGTGAGCACGAGTCTTTGCACTCCAGGAATTTTATTTTACAATAGAATTTAAATATAGTATTTATTGCACTTCGTGCATAAATATATATATATATATATATATATATATATATATATATATATATATATATATATATATATATATATATATATATATATATATATATATATATATATATATATATATATATATATATATATATATATATATATATATATATATATATATATATATATATATATATATATATATATATATATATATATATATATATATATATATATATATATATATATATATATATATATATATATATATATATATATATATATACGCATTTAATAATATATATATACGCATTTAATAATACCATTCACACGTCAACAAATATATCTCCTAGTAAACTTTTGTTTGGCTTTGAACAAAGAGGCAAAGTTCTAGACAAAATAACAGAATATTTAGACTCGAAATATGGAAGCAAAGAAAACGTAAATCTAGAGGAATTAAGAGCCAGAGCATCCGAGGGAATACAAAATAGACAAGTAGCCAATTTAAACCAATATAGTACAATGCTCATCATACTAGCCCTCGTTTATTCAAAGTCGGCGTTTTCGTTGTAATTAAAAATGTAGACACAAAAATAGGCACAAACAAAAAGTTAATACCCAAGTATCGTGGCCCTTATGTAATTAAAGAAAAATTAGACCATGATCGATGTGGTAGAAGATATCGATAACTTTCAAGTTACGCAAATTTCATATAATGGCATATTAGACGCCACTAGATTAAGAAAATGGGTGGAACCGAGTGGAGAGCTGGACAAAAATATTTCAGAACTTGAAGGCAGCACTAATTAAGTAAAGTTTACAAAACAATCGGGTCGATTGTAGTGTCAAGATGGCCGATTGTAGTGATATGTACATAGCTATATGCTGATGATAAAAAGGTCGAGCTGTCAAGCGTGGGATTTCCGGTCTTTTTTTTGGTTCTGGACAGCAACGAGAAAGATCGATTGTTAATTATTGAATCTTTGCTTTGCTTGCGTCGTACGCGTGGCTGCTTGTACGGCTGACTTTACACTTCGCTACAGTGGGCGGCGATGACAAAATTCCGCATAGACTCCACTAATGTACGTGGCTTGAGGGCGAATTTCTTCGCGGTCTATGCGCATATTTGTACTCACCAACCGCATATAATGGCACTGGGTGAGACCCAGGTGTCTGAGGGTGCAGATCCACTGGACTTTCACATGCCGGGGTACCATCTACTGCCATTATTTTTACCTCACAGAGGCCTCGCCTTATACATTCGCAGTGATGTTGCGTACCAGTGTCAGCAACACCTTTGCACGTCGGATGCCGAATTTAGCTCCATGTGGGTTAAGTTCAAAATCCAGTCGCACATCCTGCACTTCTGCTTCGTTTATAGAAGCCCGGGTCTAGGGAGGCTGCCAACTTTTGATAAACTGGACAGTCTCTCTGATTCGATCTCTAAAATTCTGGAATCGTATCCGAACAGTGAAATTGTTGTTGCTGGTGATTTCAATGTTCATAATTCCAATTGGCTACGTCATTCGAGTCACACGACACCCGAGGGTTTGTATGTTGAGTTATTTGCTGAGTCTAATAATTTGACTCAATTAGTGAAGGAACCAACGCACTTTCCCTGCGTTGATGGGCAAAACCAAAATATTCTGGACCTTTTTCTAACTTCACATCACAGCAAGTATGATGTGAATGTTCTTGCACCTCTTGGTAATTCGGACCACGCTACAATTTCTGCTACCTTCCCATATTCTAGTCTTCAATCCGCTCACCAGACAGCTCCGAAGCGGAAAGTGTGGCTTTATGAGAAGGCTAATTGGGATGCGCTGAACTGCTTTTTCAGCCGTTTCAATTGGCAATTGTGTTTCAGAGATAGAAACATAAATGCTGCAGCAAAATTAGTAGAAAATACAATTTTATTTGGTATGAGGTCTTTCATACCTTATAAAAGAATTTCCATTAAACCAAAAGACCATTCCTGGTTTAATGCGACTTGCAGACAAGCAGTCAGGTCTAAAGAGGAAGCATTTAGGAATTGGCGTTTAAATAAAACTGCTGATACTAAACTGCTGCGCAATCAGGCCAGAAATAGGTGCAATGCCACTCTAAGGCGCGAAAAAGTTCTTTACGAGCAGCGCCTTAGACGCAGAGTTCTTGAATACCATAAGGGTAGCAAGAACTTTTGGTCGTTTGTGGGGAGGGTGAAAAATCAGACGAAATCGTCTATTCCAACTCTCCTTAAGGACGATCAGATCTTCACTCACTCGGTTGATAAAGCAAACTTATTAGCCAAAATGTTTGCTGAAAACTGCTCTCTTCCTGAGAGTAGTCAACCACTGCCCGCGGTTGATGGTGTATCTCATGCTATGCCTCAGATGCATTTTCGAACGCGAGCTGTTAAAAGAGTGCTTGCAGACCTCAATGTCAATAAGTCCTCGGGACCGGATGGCATCTCAGCCCATGTGTTGAGAAAGTGCGCCTCAACGCTGGCTCGCCCATTGCGCAATCTCTTTAATTTATCTTATACTTCAGGAGTTTTTCCAGCTTCCTGGAAGATTGCCAATGTGCAGCCAGTTCCCAAAAAAGGTGAGGCTACGAATCCTGCAAATTACCGGCCCATAGCAATCTGCTCAGTGCTCTCTAAAGTCATGGAGAGCATTGTAAATTTTAAATTGATGAGGTATCTAGAGAGCAACGAAATGATCAGCGATCGCCAGTACGGCTTCCGTGCTCACCGTTCCACCGGCGATCTGATGGCGTTTCTCACTGAGCGGTGGAGCAGTTGTATTCACCGGTTCGGTGAGAGCAAGGTTGTTGCTCTGGATATCTCCAAGGCATTTGACCGGGTGTGGCATAAAGCACTCGTGTCTAAACTGGCTGCTTATGGTGTCGGTAATACTTTCACTCGATGGATATCGAGTTTCCTCAGCGGCCGTTCTATTCGGGTTGTGATAGACGGCTTTGCTTCCGAAGAGCACTCCATTAATGCTGGAGTTCCGCAGGGTTCGGTCCTGTCTCCGACACTTTTTCTTATTTTCATCAATGACCTTCTGTCATTGACATCAAACCCCGTCTACTCGTTTGCTGATGACAGCAGCATTTGTCATTCATATTCATTCTCCAGGCGTCCTTCTATTCTGGAGATCAATAGAAAACGCAGAACTATGAATGACACACTCCAATCTGACCTCAACAAAATCCAGGAGTGGGGTCAAGCGAATCGGGTCGATTTCAATGCGCGGAAGACCCAATGCTGTTTGTTAACCCACAAGCGTTTGGCGGGTGACAACTTCCCACCTCTAAATATGGGTGGTGTGGATATTAATGAGTCGGAGGCTCTTGATGTTCTGGGCATGTCAATCCAATGTGATCTTCGCTGGAACGATCACATCTTTGACGTGTCGAAAGAAGCAGCCAAGTGCTTAGGCTTTCTTAAGCGGTGTAAGAAGTACTTCACTCCAACCGATCTTCGTTGTATCTACACCACTTATATCCGTCCGAAAATGGAGTACAATTCGCATATATGGTCGGGAGCTTCGCGAACATATCTTCAGCTCCTAGACCGAGTCCAATGTCGTGCGTTAAAACTTATAGGGGACAGTAGGGTATCCAGCTCTATTGAAACCTTGGAGCGTCGTCGTGATGTAGGGTGTGTAGCACTATTTTACCGCTACTTTCACGGTAAATGTTCCTCTGAAGTAGCCAGCCTGATTCCTCCGGTTCAGGTATTTAGCAGAACTACTCGGCTTTCCAGAGCGGTGCACCCCTTTTATGTCGCGATTCCGTTCCAACGAACCACGCATTACCGTGAGAGTTCGTTTTTCGGTCGCGTCGTTAGATTGTGGAATAATCTCCCTGCGAATGTCTTCCCGCCTACTTACAGCATCGAAACATTTAAGCGAAGTGTAAACCGTCACTACTCCCTCTTTCCCCCTTCCCACTAACCTGTCATCCCTTCGGAACCAACAAATGCTGTGCATGGATAGGGGGCATCCCCTGAGCTTGGTTTCATCTGTCATAAAAAAAAAAAAAAAAAAAAATCCGCTGCTTACTGAAATCCTTCCGCTGTTTACTAAAATATATATATATATATATATATATATATATATATATATATATATATATATATACACATATATACATATATATATATATATGTATATATATATATATATATATATATATATATATATATATATATATATATATATATATATATATATATCGCGAGAAGCGCTCTTCTGCTCACAGTGCAGAGTAGAGGCTACAACAAAGAGTTTTTGGCTGCTGCCGATTTGTTGTTGCAGCGTATATACACATATATACATATATATATATATATGTATATATATATATATATATATATATATATATATATATATATATATATATATATATATATATATATATATATATATATATATATCGCGAGAAGCGCTCTTCTGCTCACAGTGCAGAGTAGAGGCTACAACAAAGAGTTTTTGGCTGCTGCCGATTTGTTGTTGCGGTCGCTCCCTGGTGTGAGTTTTTTATGACTGGATTTTTTGATTGCGAGCAGATGAGCTGTTATTTGGAACAAAGACTACTTTTGACACTGTTTTTTTGTTGTATTATTTTCCACTTTGTGAAGATATACCGGTATGGGTTTCGGCCGAAGTGGTGCTGTAACTTGGAGTTTCAGTGTGAATAAATAAACGCAAGCGTGAGCACGAGTCTTTGCACTCCAGGAATTTTATTTTACAATAGAATTTAAATATAGTATTTATTGCACTTCGTGCATAAATATACATATATATATATATATATATATATATATATATATATATATATATATATATATATATATATATATATATATATATATATATATATATATATATATATATATATATATATATATATATATATATATATATATATACGCATTTAATAATATATATATACGCATTTAATAATACCATTCACACGTCAACAAATATATCTCCTAGTAAACTTTTGTTTGGCTTTGAACAAAGAGGCAAAGTTCTAGACAAAATAACTTTTGGTCGTTTGTGGGGAGGGTGAAAAATCAGACGAAATCGTCTATTCCAACTCTCCTTAAGGACGATCAGATCTTCACTCACTCGGTTGATAAAGCAAACTTATTAGCCAAAATGTTTGCTGAAAACTGCTCTCTTCCTGAGAGTAGTCAACCACTGCCCGCGGTTGATGGTGTATCTCATGCTATGCCTCAGATGCATTTTCGAACGCGAGCTGTTAAAAGAGTGCTTGCAGACCTCAATGTCAATAAGTCCTCGGGACCGGATGGCATCTCAGCCCATGTGTTGAGAAAGTGCGCCTCAACGCTGGCTCGCCCATTGCGCAATCTCTTTAATTTATCTTATACTTCAGGAGTTTTTCCAGCTTCCTGGAAGATTGCCAATGTGCAGCCAGTTCCCAAAAAAGGTGAGGCTACGAATCCTGCAAATTACCGGCCCATAGCAATCTGCTCAGTGCTCTCTAAAGTCATGGAGAGCATTGTAAATTTTAAATTGATGAGGTATCTAGAGAGCAACGAAATGATCAGCGATCGCCAGTACGGCTTCCGTGCTCACCGTTCCACCGGCGATCTGATGGCGTTTCTCACTGAGCGGTGGAGCAGTTGTATTCACCGGTTCGGTGAGAGCAAGGTTGTTGCTCTGGATATCTCCAAGGCATTTGACCGGGTGTGGCATAAAGCACTCGTGTCTAAACTGGCTGCTTATGGTGTCGGTAATACTTTCACTCGATGGATATCGAGTTTCCTCAGCGGCCGTTCTATTCGGGTTGTGATAGACGGCTTTGCTTCCGAAGAGCACTCCATTAATGCTGGAGTTCCGCAGGGTTCGGTCCTGTCTCCGACACTTTTTCTTATTTTCATCAATGACCTTCTGTCATTGACATCAAACCCCGTCTACTCGTTTGCTGATGACAGCAGCATTTGTCATTCATATTCATTCTCCAGGCGTCCTTCTATTCTGGAGATCAATAGAAAACGCAGAACTATGAATGACACACTCCAATCTGACCTCAACAAAATCCAGGAGTGGGGTCAAGCGAATCGGGTCGATTTCAATGCGCGGAAGACCCAATGCTGTTTGTTAACCCACAAGCGTTTGGCGGGTGACAACTTCCCACCTCTAAATATGGGTGGTGTGGATATTAATGAGTCGGAGGCTCTTGATGTTCTGGGCATGTCAATCCAATGTGATCTTCGCTGGAACGATCACATCTTTGACGTGTCGAAAGAAGCAGCCAAGTGCTTAGGCTTTCTTAAGCGGTGTAAGAAGTACTTCACTCCAACCGATCTTCGTTGTATCTACACCACTTATATCCGTCCGAAAATGGAGTACAATTCGCATATATGGTCGGGAGCTTCGCGAACATATCTTCAGCTCCTAGACCGAGTCCAATGTCGTGCGTTAAAACTTATAGGGGACAGTAGGGTATCCAGCTCTATTGAAACCTTGGAGCGTCGTCGTGATGTAGGGTGTGTAGCACTATTTTACCGCTACTTTCACGGTAAATGTTCCTCTGAAGTAGCCAGCCTGATTCCTCCGGTTCAGGTATTTAGCAGAACTACTCGGCTTTCCAGAGCGGTGCACCCCTTTTATGTCGCGATTCCGTTCCAACGAACCACGCATTACCGTGAGAGTTCGTTTTTCGGTCGCGTCGTTAGATTGTGGAATAATCTCCCTGCGAATGTCTTCCCGCCTACTTACAGCATCGAAACATTTAAGCGAAGTGTAAACCGTCACTACTCCCTCTTTCCCCCTTCCCACTAACCTGTCATCCCTTCGGAACCAACAAATGCTGTGCATGGATAGGGGGCATCCCCTGAGCTTGGTTTCATCTGTCATAAAAAAAAAAAAAAAAAAAAATCCGCTGCTTACTGAAATCCTTCCGCTGTTTACTAAAATATATATATATATATATATATATATATATATATATATATATATATATATATATATACACATATATACATATATATATATATATGTATATATATATATATATATATATATATATATATATATATATATATATATATATATATATATATATCGCGAGAAGCGCTCTTCTGCTCACAGTGCAGAGTAGAGGCTACAACAAAGAGTTTTTGGCTGCTGCCGATTTGTTGTTGCAGCGTATATACACATATATACATATATATATATATATGTATATATATATATATATATATATATATATATATATATATATATATATATATATATATATATATATATATATATATATATATATCGCGAGAAGCGCTCTTCTGCTCACAGTGCAGAGTAGAGGCTACAACAAAGAGTTTTTGGCTGCTGCCGATTTGTTGTTGCGGTCGCTCCCTGGTGTGAGTTTTTTATGACTGGATTTTTTGATTGCGAGCAGATGAGCTGTTATTTGGAACAAAGACTACTTTTGACACTGTTTTTTTGTTGTATTATTTTCCACTTTGTGAAGATATACCGGTATGGGTTTCGGCCGAAGTGGTGCTGTAACTTGGAGTTTCAGTGTGAATAAATAAACGCAAGCGTGAGCACGAGTCTTTGCACTCCAGGAATTTTATTTTACAATAGAATTTAAATATAGTATTTATTGCACTTCGTGCATAAATATACATATATATATATATATATATATATATATATATATATATATATATATATATATATATATATATATATATATATATATATATATATATATATATATATATATATATATATATATATATATATATATACGCATTTAATAATATATATATACGCATTTAATAATACCATTCACACGTCAACAAATATATCTCCTAGTAAACTTTTGTTTGGCTTTGAACAAAGAGGCAAAGTTCTAGACAAAATAACAGAATATTTAGACTCGAAATATGGAAGCAAAGAAAACGTAAATCTAGAGGAATTAAGAGCCAGAGCATCCGAGGGAATACAAAATAGACAAGTAGCCAATTTAAACCAATATAGTACAATGCTCATCATACTAGCCCTCGTTTATTCAAAGTCGGCGTTTTCGTTGTAATTAAAAATGTAGACACAAAAATAGGCACAAACAAAAAGTTAATACCCAAGTATCGTGGCCCTTATGTAATTAAAGAAAAATTAGACCATGATCGATGTGGTAGAAGATATCGATAACTTTCAAGTTACGCAAATTTCATATAATGGCATATTAGACGCCACTAGATTAAGAAAATGGGTGGAACCGAGTGGAGAGCTGGACAAAAATATTTCAGAACTTGAAGGCAGCACTAATTAAGTAAAGTTTACAAAACAATCGGGTCGATTGTAGTGTCAAGATGGCCGATTGTAGTGATATGTACATAGCTATATGCTGATGATAAAAAGGTCGAGCTGTCAAGCGTGGGATTTCCGGTCTTTTTTTTGGTTCTGGACAGCAACGAGAAAGATCGATTGTTAATTATTGAATCCGCTGCTTACTGAAATCCTTCCGCTGTTTACTAAAATATATATATATATATATATATATATATATATATATATATATATATATATATATATATATATATATATATATATATATATATATATATCGCGAGAAGCGCTCTTCTGCTCACAATGCAGAGTAGAGGCTACAACAAAGAGTTTTTGGCTGCTGCCGATTTGTTGTTGCGGTCGCTCCCTGGTGTGAGTTTTTAATGACTGGATTTTTTGATTGCGAGCAGATGAGCTGTTATTTGGAACAAAGACTACTTTTGACACTGTTTTTTTGTTGTATTATTTTCCACTTTGTGAAGATATACCGGTATGGGTTTCGGCCGAAGTGGTGCTGTAACTTGGAGTTTCAGTGTGAATAAATAAACGCAAGCGTGAGCACGAGTCTTTGCACTCCAGGAATTTTATTTTACAATAGAATTTAAATATAGTATTTATTGCACTTCGTGCATAAATATATATATATATATATATATATATATATATATATATATATATATATATATATATATATATATATATATATATATATATATATATATATATATATATATATATTTATGCACGAAGTGCAATAAATACTATATTTAAATTCTATTGTAAAATAAAATTCCTGGAGTGCAAAGATATATATATATATATATATATATTTGATTTACCATTGCCAGATCGTGAGATGGCGAAACATGATGAATCATGCTGCCATTTGCTGGTGTTGATGAACTTGGTGTAAATGATTTCGACTTTGCTGTCAGGTTACTCGACTATGCCGAGTTGACTGGCTGCGAAGATTGGTCCTGCGGAAAATTAATTAGAGTGTGGTGCCGTTTCACACATTGTTGACCATTGTTAGAGCTGAGACATGCTGAAACTGTATGTGTTGCGCTCAAACAGTTTATGCACACCTTGGATCTGTCCACTACAGATTTGCGTTCAAAAGAATCCATTGCAAGGAATGCTGGACACCGCCGTATAATATGTGCTCCTTTACATTCAGGGCACCCTGCTACAAAATTGGTTTGTGAATTCGTCATGTTGTTGATGTTATGATCTCGACGTAGAGCAGTGGTGTCCAAACACATACTATCACAATTGATCGTGTGTTGGAAATTTTTGTCACTCAACACCGAGAAAAATAGATGCGCTGAAACACAAATCATGGATTTTTTTTTTGGATTTGTGTTTGTTCGCATACTATATTTTTGGATTATTGCAGCAAATAAATCAGAAAAGATTTTTTCCCGTTCTTTCCCGATACAAAATATAGTCAGAACGCATACTATAATAGTGTCTTTTCAAAGAATATCTATTTGTTTTGATAAGTGAAGTATAGTAAAGCAAACCATGCATTGTGCTTCATTGAAAGCATTACAAATACATAAAAATTCGATTTGGTGTTTTAAATCAATCATTTTATTCTTTATTAAATAATATAATTTTTTGGGTGTACCATAATCAAATGAGCGCAGCATACAGTCCTACTTCATTGATGGTTTGATGGGTACTGACGTATTTCGGCAAATACACTCAATGTATACATATTATGCCACTCAAAAATTGAGTGCCCAAATGGCTGCTCTTGGACATCACTGACGTAGAGCCTTATTTGAGGCTTTGGAATGAAGCGAGGTGCTTGTCTTCATTGGGTCAGCGTGACCTGGAGCCTTGATATTATGTTGGAACTCTATGGCTTCAAGTATTCTATATCGGACTTCAAGAAATTTAGCGAATTGCTGGAAGGTTGGAATACTAAGGGAATTGCCCAACTCTTGCTCTCACAATTGATGTGTTTCACGCGGCAATTTGTTACCAAAAAATTAACTACAAGCTCACTGCATTGGTCAACGTGAACCTTTAAATTTTGCAAGGCATTAATGCACGACCGTGACGTGTCCAGTAAGTGCTTAATGGAAGAAGCAATCTCCCTTTGAATAGTGGATTGTGAAGATAACAGTTTCATATAATGCGTGAATAATACGCGGCTTTTGTTGTATCCTGTTACTAGAATCTTCCATTCTTCCTGGTACTTGTCAGATGTGAGTGGAATATCCCGAATGTCACTGTCGAAATTGTCAGGCATAGTGAAACTTTTCAATATCTGCTAGCGACGAATTTGTGTGCACTAATCGCAAGAAAGAATCGTGAAACGATGGCCAATACGTGTATTTGCTAGAAAACGATGGTATTATTAATTTTGGTAGTCTTGCGGCATTTCTATTTGCTTGATTTGGCGCTGATTCAGTCGTGGTTAAACTAATTTTTGTGTTTACTGCTTCCGGAGGAAATTTGGCCTGATAGGCTTCTGTAATTACGGAAACCGCGTGAAGAGACTCCTCCTCAAACTTATCTGCGATGTCTTCGGAAAAATACATCTTCGATGTTGGAGGAGGATTTAGAACCAAACGCCTATGGTTTTGGTGGAAAGCCACTTTTAACTCTTCCAATCTTGTCAGCCGGGTCTCAAAGTAAATTCTGGTATGACGGTCAGCGGAGTCCTTCTTATAGTTTCTCACCGTGTTTTGAACGCGCTTGAGAATATCGCCCTGCAGTCTTACCAGATCTTCAGCGTTCCCATCTGGAGAAATGTCTTGCGACTCGTCGGTACTCATTTTAGATTTAGTGAGTTGAATTCTCACAGGAGGCACCAAATGTTTGTGCACCGAGTGCAATGAATACTATAATTAAATTCTATTGTAAAATAAAATTCCTGTAGTGCAAAGACTCGTGCTCACGCTTGCGTTTATTTATTCACACTGAAACTCCAAATTACAGCACCACTTCGGCCGAACCCCATACCGGTAAATCTTCACAAAGTGGAAAATAATACAACAAAAAAAACAGTGTCAAAAGTCATTTTTGTTCAAAAGAACCGCTCATCTGCTCGCAATCAAAAAATCCAGTAATAAAAAACTCACACCAGGGAGCGACCGCAACAGCAAATCTGCAGCAGCCAAAAAACTCTTTGTTGTAGCCTCTATTCTGCACTGTGGGCAGAAGAGCGCTTCTCGCGAGCCAATCCACTCTGTTCAGTGTATAATACAAACAATATATATATATATATATATATATATATATATATATATATATATATATATATATATATATATATATATATATATATATATATTGTTGTTGGTTGTTGCTCTGGATATCTCCAAGGCATTTGACCGAGTGTGGCATAAAGCACTCGTGTCTAAACTGGCTGCTTATGGTGTCGGTAATACTTTCACTCGATGGATATCGAGTTTCCTCAGCGGCCGTTCTATTCGGGTTGTGATAGACGGCTTTGCTTCCGAAGAGCACTCCATTAATGCTGGAGTTCCGCAGGGTTCGGTCCTGTCTCCGACACTTTTTCTTATTTTCATCAATGATCTTCTGTCATTGACATCAAACCCCGTCTACTCGTTTGCTGATGACAGCAGCACTTGTCATTCATATTCATTTTCCAGGCGTCCTTCCATTCTGGAGATCACTAGAAGACGCAGAATTATGAATGACACACTCCAATCCGACCTCAATAAAATCCAGGAGTGGGGTCGAGCGAATCGGGTCGATTTTAATGCGCGGAAGACCCAATGCTGTTTGTTAACCCACAAGCGTTTGGCGGGGGACAACTTCCCACCACTAAATATGGGTGGTGTGGATATTAATGAGTCGGAGGCTCTTGATGTTCTGGGCATGTCAATCCAATGTGATCTTCGCTGGAACGATCACATCTTTGACGTGTCGAAAGAAGCAGCCAAGTGCTTAGGCTTTCTTAAGCGGTGTAAGAAGTACTTCACTCCAACCGATCTTCGTTGTATCTACACCACTTATATCCGTCCGAAAATGGAGTACAATTCGCATATATGGTCGGGAGCTTCGCGGGCATATCTTCAGCTTCTCGACCGTGTCCAATGTCGTGCGTTAAAACTTATAGGGGACAGTAGGGTATCCAGCTCTATTGAAACCTTGGAGCGTCGTCGTGATGTGGGGTGTGTATCACTATTTTACCGCTACTTTCACGGTAAATGTTCTTCTGAAGTAGCCAGCCTGATTCCTCCGATTTAGCAGAACTACTCGGCTTTCCAGAGCGGTGCACCCCTTTTATGTCACGATTCCGTTCCAACGAACCACGCATTACCGTGAGAGTTCGTTTTTCGGTCGCGTCGTTAGATTGTGGAATAATCTCCCTGCGAATGTCTTCCCGCCCACTTACAGCGTCGAAACATTCAAGCGAAGTGTAAACCGTCACTACTCCCTCTTTCCCCCTTCCCACTAACCTGTCATCCCTTCGGAACCAACAAATGCTGTGCATGGATAGGGGGTATCCCCTGAGCTTGGTTTCATCTGTCATTAAAAAAAAAAAAAAAAATATATATATATATATATATATATATATATATATATATATATATATATATATATATATATATATATATATATATATATATATATATATATTTTTATATACTATATATATTTATATTTTTTATATACTATATATATATATAGTATACCGTATATATATTATACCGTTGGATGTTTCTAGCTTAACAACTAGAAATTTTTGCAGCATCAATACATTCTCTTAGCAGAAGCGTTGGATCCTCAGCAGTAAGAAAAACCACCACCTTTCTGCAGGCGAAAGCAAGCGTGTTTGCTTTGTGCTATATCCGCTGCCATCGTCGTCGACGTGGTACAGGCAGCGCACAAGCAGCAAGTGCCCTGTTGGAAATACCTTATTCCAAATTCCAAATTTTTTTTATTGCGTATTTCTTTTATATACATTGTAGACTACCGTCATTTACATTATTTATGCTCTTATGCATGCTTCGGTGCATTTTTCATAAGCTATTACTCTTATCAATACTATACATTATTATTATAATTAGGAACAAGATTGTTTGACTTAGTACATGCTATAGTTGGCTGCTATACCATTAACATTAGTGCTAAAGACTAATATAAAAGATAGACAAGGAAAAGTATTTACAATTATTTACAATAATAAAGAATTTAGCTGTCAGTTAACAGTTGTTTTAATATATTTTTCTGTGCTGTAGACCATATTACTTGCTACGTCAAGCTATTTCTTTTTCTATTATAAAAAATTAGTTTGTTATTCCTATACATTAAGTTTCTCATTATGAAATATTTCATGTATATGGTTGAAAGGTATTGTTTGTTTTGCACATTTGCTATTTCTCTTATTTTGCCAAAAAGTTGTTTAATATCTTCGTTATCGCTGTGTTCAAATTTGTCAATAAATCTTTCTGCTGTTTTAACGGCAAAGAAATCTATTCTATTAATTTTAGCTTTGTTATAAATTGTTTTATTAGAATGACATTTATTTACTCCATTTTCTTTTATGACATATCTACCTATATTCAGATAATTTCTTAAAATAGACCTTTCAAAAGCTCTTATTCTTTAATTTGATGGGAAGAAATACTAAACCATGAAGAAAATCCATATGTAATAGCGGGCCTTATTATTTGTTTGTAAAGGTTGAGTTTATTACGTGTGGTAGAGCTTTATAACTTTTAAAAACTCTTAGGAACAGATAATATTTGTTCTTAGCTTTTTTTAAAATGGCATTGACGTGCGGAATAAAAATAAATTTTTTGGCTATTACTATCCCAAAGTATTTAAAGTTTTAATTATATTTGATGTTTTGGTCATTGACGTCTATTTTGGGTATGAATTTTCTGTGGTCTTTATGGATATCCTTATTATACCCTTTGATTATGGAGCATATAAATTTTCCTGTGTTTAGCTTTATTTTCCAGCAATTGAAATAATCATAGAGCTTACTGATATAGAGGTTTAGTTCCCTGTTACTCCTACAAGATCTTCTAGCTGCATTTAAGATGCGTAAATCATTTGCATATAGTATATTAATTATGTTAGTGTTTGGAATGTTGCAGCGATTTGGTTTAGGTAAATCCGCTATGTATATGTTATAGAGGGCCTAACATCGAACCCTGAGGTACTCCAGCTTTGATTGCCTTAAGGGCGGAATTGACATTGTCACCACTTACATAAAATGCTCTAGAAGATAGGTAGTTATGAATAATTTTGCACATAAACGTGTAGAATTTATAAATTGCATGGAGTTCATATACTACTCTTTCTACCCATACCGTATCAAATGCTTTCTCGAAATAAAGAGCAACTGCAATGGTTGGTCTCTCGATGTTAAGGTTAGTGCAGACATAGTCTGAGAAAATAGCCAAGGTGCCAAGAAAATAGCCAAAATGATTAGTGGAAAGTCCGCATTGAACAATACTGTGTGATCTTAATTTTTCAAACTTGACACAGCAGTTTAATATGTACTTAATATTATAAAATTCCTTAATATTTGAATTTCGGCTTAGTTGCAGTAGGCAATTTTTATTCTTTAGTTGGACTAAATTTATAATTTGCATGTCCAAGTTGAGTTCATTCAAGTACTCTAATATTTCTTCTTTCTCATAATAAAAGGAAAGTTTTTTAATGACAATAGAATACGGCTCTCTTCAAAAGGCGTATAAAATTGTATTTTGTTATTTATCAAAAAATCTTTAATATTATTATAATCTTTTAGTAAGATATCTCTTTTCGTTCTCTCGTAATCGTGATTTCAACAGACAGACAGACAGACGGACGGACAGACAGGGCTAAATCGATTCAGGAGGTGACGCTGAGCAAGAATATATATACTTTTTTATATCTATCTCGTCTCCTTCTCTGCGTTACAAACGGAAGAACAATGTGAATATACCCTACTCCCTTCGGGTGTAGGGTATAAAAATTTCTGGTTTTACGAAGATACTGGAGCCGAAATTTTTTTCAACCAACGGGAAAAACCTTATTGTGAAACTAGTCGAACTAGTTAAATCACAACTAATTAAACGGGTTTCATTTAAATTACTTGCTAATATTTATTAAGGGACACTAGTATAGGCCCCCGCTATACAACACTAATTATTCACCATTTCACTAATAAATAAATATCAATTATTTTGAAATAATAAAATTTACTTGCTCTAAAATCGATTAAAATTCCAATCTTCAATAATTGTGTCTCTGAATAATTCTCACAAACCCCTGAAAAATAAAATATAATAAACCTCAAATCTCTCTTTTTGTTTTTATTATTTGCTACCTCTTTTTTTCTAATTTTTCATTCAACAATGGACCCTCTTGCGAGATTCATTAACATTTCGCCATTCCAGTGCGTGACCATTCGGAATTTTCCCTTGCTACTCATACAACTAATGCGTAGAGTACCTCATCACCTCGAAGGATCCCATCAACGGCGCTGATCAGGAGGCTCGTGGAGCTGACATAACCGTCGTCAAAATGAAATACCGACGCTGTTATCAAACGCATGTTCGCTTCTCATCGAAAATTACATCTTCAGCTTCAGCGGCAGCCGCAACCCATTGTCTCGAATTCAATTTCTCGGGACACAACCTTAATTTGCCACGTTCGATACCGATGTTTTCAAAGGTGACTAGCAATCGGGGCTACTTTTAGAGACATGTTTTCCGCTTTCTATATTCGAAATAATCGACTATCTCACGTCGAAAAATTGTTCCATTTGAATCAAAAAACGCAAGGTGAAGCAAAGGAGATAGTCCAAAAATCTCCAGCGGAAATTAACAACTGTCTGTCCGCTCTTACCTTATACGATGTAGATGTACAAAGTTGGGATGCCATTATAGTGCATCTTTGTTCGACTCGCCTCACCGAAAACAACCTTTCTCTGTGGTAAGAATCCATTTTGTTGGTTGTACGCAACAAAAACTACATTGATAAATGAAGTCATAACAAGACTATGCGCTCAAAGCATAATATTTCGGAACCCTGTCAATATCATATCAGTTCGTGGATCTGCATCTTACAGTGACGAGATGAGAGAGCATACCTCTAACCATACCTCATCTAATACCTAAACCAGCCATCCAACGAAAACCTGCGCCGAATACATGAAGTACTGATAAGGATGATGAGAACTACCTTTCTGGAGCATCCGAGTCGAATGCATCGTAGGATGGCCTATATGTCGGAGTAGATTTTGCGGAACAACGCAACCCAGGAAGCGTAATGTATCCGCAATGGCATGCAGGGAAGACTTGTGTTGAGTTTTTGAGAAGAATGTCACGACTCCTTTTCTTTAAACCGTAGTTCAGTGCCTTTACCTGCGTTATAGATAAATCGCAATATATAGGCTTTCTTAATGCCATAAATTAGCCATGCTCACTGCTAGGACAGGTGTCGCCTCCTTTACCTTTTTCTCTAATGACGATTCGATCATCAGAGTTTTTGAAAACGGTGCAGGCCATAGCGATTCTTTGCCGTGTAAGAAGAGTGATCCTTTAAACCACATATCACATTTTTGTAACTTGTCGACTTGCAGACCTCTTAATAGTATGTCGGTATGATTTTACTTCGATGTCACATGACGCCATTGTGTCATTGTTGTCCTCTACTTTATTTGAGCTACTCTGGTTGCTACAAGCGAATCGAATGATGACCATGTTGATTTGATCCAGGATAGAGTCACTTCTAAGCCTGATCAGAGGAAAAAGTCTTGGCGTCTTTCAATCTTATATATTCCCTTATTCTATTGGTTAGTTCGGCGCCTAATACAGCTACGTACAGTTCCAAGTGAAGGATTGTTTGCCTCTTGGGTGGAGCGACTCTGGACTTTGCATATAAAAATCTTATGATGATCTATTTATTTTTTGTGTATCGATCGCAGATATACTGTTCCTAAGCTTTTCTGAAGCGTCTACAAAGGTTTGTATTTGCAGTGAAATTGGTACCTCTTTCCTGAATACGTGTCTGTCAATATTAATATTATTTAAGGTTGAAGACGTGCTTTGAAATTTGCGCTATTCTTGTTGCATTGTATCTGGCAAGGTATCATCCCAAGTCAACTATCATCCCAAGTCAAGTCAAAGCTCCTGGATAAATATTTTTGCAGATAGTACCACCGGTGCGAGGATTCCTAAAGAATCAAAGATGCGGTCTAAGTCTGAAGTCACAGATGTTTTTGTAACTACAACTGCAAGTGACGTATGTAAACAAATTGTGTCACCCTTGGTAGCCAAATTACACCTAATGTGCTTATGAAAGGTGTGAGAAAATTCTCGAGATCTAGGTCCACTGATCTTGCAGTACGTTTCTGATGAAGTAACTATGAATGGTTGGTAGCACTGGACAGGATATGTCTTAACTGCATTTGAATTTCTACTGCCACGGAAATGATATCTGCGCCACTGAGGCAGTTGTCCATATAGAAATGGTCTTGTAAAACTTGAGATCCTTCCGAGTATCTAGCCTTGTTTTACCTTGCTAATAATTAAAGACATTTTGTGGCTAGATATAGTGCTGACGACGTTCTGTATGTTGCTGTTTTAAGACGGTATTACTTTATTTCTTTCGTCATTTCATCTCGCCACATAACTAGCTGATATCTTTGATCTTATGTGTGCATCAGGATCTGACTATACATTTTTTCGACGTCGGAAGAGAAGGCAATTTCTGTAAAGGAAATCGCAGTAAAATCGAAAATAATTTCTATTGAACAGTTGGTCCTGTGTGAAGGATGTCGTTTAATGATAGCCCAGTTGATATCCTTGCTGAGGCGTCGAAGACTATACGCATTTTGGTAGTACTACTATCAGGTTTAAAAACACAATGGTGAGTACTATGTATAAGGCGGTTCTAAGTCAATGGCACCTCCAAAGGGGCGATGTGTGAGACAGTGGGCGTAGCGTGTGTAAGAGTGAGATTTAAACTACCAAGTGAAAGTTTTCTACACTTAAGCCAATAGTTTTATTAATTATACAAAGACTAAATGTCCGGAACTGCCAGTTTAAGTGATAAAAATAAATACCGGAACTGTCAGTTTAAGCGATAGAAATCTGGCAACCTTAAGAATAAATTTTGAAATTTTTTAATTATGTACAGGGAGAACTATAAAACAGTTGATTTCCTACATTTTCATATTAGTAAAGCCCTGACTTTGAACTGATAGAACTGTTTTACTGATCTGTTCTGATAACTTATTTTGAACTGCTAATACTCATATAACTGATCTGATAGCTGATTTAACTGATCTGATAGCTGTTGTAGCTGTTATACCTGATTTTCTAGCTGATACTCTGATAACTGATTCTTATAGCTGATTGAAGACACTCTTGATGCTGAAAAAAGAATATTGAACTATTAAAAGAACTTGTAAAAACCAAACGAGAACTGAAACAACAATTTAGGGCTTTAAAGTTAAGAAAAGCAGATTCAGAGAATCAATTGAAGGAGACTTTTAAAACGGTTTCAGTATCTTTAAAGGAATTAGTAGAGATATGAAACAAAGGACACAACTGAAACAAATGTTAACAAGGATGACCCAGAATCTATGCATGATGAGATAACAAACAAACTTGAAACCAGTACTCCAGTTAAAGCAAAGAAAAAGATCGGTTTTACAGATGAAGCTCTTACCAAGAGCAATGATGGCAATGATGATGATGGTACCTTTTTCTCTCAAATGGATGTTTCAGAGGAAGGTGCAAAAAATCAACTGTCGACATGGATTTATCTAAATCGGAGCAACAAAATGCGCTGGATACAGCATACGGACTGAACAGAGGATCAGATGGTGAATGGAGATTCGGAAATAGCGCTTTCAAAATACAAAACAACGAAATATTAATATCCGACAAACTGTTTGACACCTTATATCCCACCTCTCTCAACCTTGCACCCGGTCTCTTTCGATTATTGTTCCACGAGACACCATCAAATTACAACGAAGCAGATCTACAAGTTTACAAAACAATTCTAATCAATACTAATACTCACAAATGTAACTATGATGATAATAAGCAAGCTAAAGGAACTAAGCCCTACAAGCACACCATCATCATAAAGGGATTATTCGGTGATGTGTTTATGGACGTCCCCACCACTTCGCCATAAAAAATGAACGGGTGTGATCAGTTGTAACGAGTTTTGCTTTCCAGCTGGGGTAGCGTCAGTCGCCCTAGGGTCCATTTTCGGGGATTTCGTACCCCTCAAAAGTTCGAACCACCGCGATAGTAAAAAATTACGCACGATTTGCTGTGAAGTAAATCTATCACTGATGTTTCAGCTCGGACGTATACGGGTAGGTGTTCATTATTTTCTTTATTTAGCCCACTCATAAAAAAGTTGTCAATATCTTGTAAACGGTATAAGATATTAACACGAAATCTTATCACGAGGTATCTACAGGTATTACCAATTTAAATACAAAAAATGGACGTGGTCCGCCCACTTATACAAATTTTGGTAATACCCCATTATCGGTTCAAAATATTAGTACGTAATAATATCTAGCAGTATCTAGACATTACAAAAACATTTGCCCGAAATTATAATTTTTTAAGTTACTCGGGTGTAGGGTATTTAGATTTCGGCCAAGCCGAATACAACTCTTTCACTTGTTAGAATTACCGCTGCGCTTCTTGTATGTATGTTTTATTTTCTGAGCGTATGTATATACTGTTGTGTGGTTTTCGGGTGTGTATTTTGTTGTTATAATTTGGTTTAATTCTTAATTGTTGCTTCTTAAGTATTCAGGCAATCAGTTGCAGGAATCAGCTCACACCCCTTTGAGCTGCTCCGTTTTAGTTTAACGATCGTTTCTCTCTAGATGCGCCACTTGCATCTTCGGTGCTTCTTTTCCTTGCGTTTTCGTTTTTCCTACCAGACACATTACAATTCCGTGCCAGGTGTCCTGATGTTCCACTGCTGTAACACTTCGGTTCAGAGCCCTTGCGTGAGGTTGGCATCCTCTGAGAAATAGTCTGCATGAGATCCCTTATCAGTTAAAATTTCCTTGGAATTGGCCAAATGCGCAAGCCGCTCTATCTCCGTTACATATTCTTCTAATGACTCGTTAGCTTTTGGGTAACGATTCATCAGCTCCATGTAAAACACTTGTTTTCTATGGTCGCTACCATATGGTCGTCCGATCGCTGCCATTAACGCGTCATGATTATCACGTTCAATTTCAGGAACTGTTTGCATAACTTCAACGGCGGAGCCTTTCAATGATACTACAAAGCTGCCAAAGCTGACAAAGAAAGACAAAGCTGCCACTTTGTCTGTCGTAGTCCAGTGATTGGCTTGTGCTGTGGTCTCGAACTCTAGTTTAAAAATTTTAAACGGTACAGTTCCGTCGAACGTTGGCGCTTGCATTTTCTTTGCGCTAACAGCTGTAACTGGTCCACTGGACTGTATTTCTCGCACATGACTATTCAGCCGCTGTATATATTTGATCTGTACTGCGCTAGATGTCGTCTTTAAAGCTATGGAAGGTTCTGGAATTATCTAGCAAATTGTTGATCTATCCATTCGATCTATCCCGCGCTAGATGTCGTCTTGCAAAGTTGAGGAGGGTTGTGAAACTAGCTATCTATCTCTTTCTATATTACGCTAGATGCATGTAGATGTCGTGATTTGGATGGTTTCCAGTGGTTTCGCGAGAGTTTCATTGTAAATTTGTCACAATATATAAAATTTGTAGCGACCAGCCGGTTCGCTACACAGTTTGCACATCTCAAACACCTAACTATATTCATCAGAACTAGGGCTATGCATATTGTAAAAGCACTAGTCAATGATAAAGAATCATCAACGTCATGCAAAGGAAATGGTTTAATGCGAGTAAATTCACAGAAACCCGAATTTATTTATTGGAATGATCCCAATAAGCTGGTAGATAGATTACGCCTTTTGTTATTTTCTGCTTCAGATGAAGATAGCTTCTATATCAACGAAATAATTTCCATTATCGAAGAATTACGAGAAGCCGACATAATTTATTAACTTTCACATACATATTTGCATACCCAGAGAACATCTTATCAACCACATAACCACATCATTTTTATTATTTTACATGGAAATCGAAATTAGTTTTACAATTGTATTATGATTTCTCAAAATATGTACTATTGGAACTATTGTATTTTTATTAAAATTAAATACATACACGTGTATATGAACAACATATATAAGCGTTTAAGTTGTTTTATTTTTTCAGCAATAAAATCCGTATAAATACAGTCGCTTACATGATATGTACGACCTTTGTGCTTTTTTGCTGATACGATAACACTGATATGTTTGCTGTTTGAACGGATCAGGTGGCTGATCTGACAGCTGATATGCTAGATTTGATCTGATCTGGTAGCCGATAGCCTTATCTGATCTAATCTGATCCTAGAACAGTTGCTCCTGATCAGATCTGATAGCTGATACATTTGACCTGATAGCTAATATACATGACCTGATCTTATCTGACAGCTGATATACAGGATCTGATCTAATCTGAAATGATCTGTTATTATATGTTATATTATGATAGCTGTTATTATGGACCAGATAGCTTCTATGATGAACAAGATAGACGATATAATGAATCAGATAGCTGTTTGTCTTATCTGATAGATGATATTATTGTTGCGAAAGCTGATATAAAGACCACAAACGAAACGATATCAGAGGTTTTGAGTTGTGTTGAGTAAGTATTTATAACTCAAAGTAGTTTATACAATTCATAGAAAATCTGCGACTAAACCAGAGAACGAAAAACGACACTGAAGATGGCACAACGCCGAAACCGGTTTGTCTACAGACCAAATTTGACGAGGGATGACGGAAATTCGTTCCAAAATATATCATAAACCAGATATGTTATGATTTAAAGGGATTTCAAACGGTAAATTATGAAAAGTTGTCTTGCTATCCTAGAAATACACCAATAATTAAAAAAACCAAATTAAATAAACTGAAAATAAAAATAATAAATATAGAATTAAACATAAATAAAATAATAAATTAATAAATAAATAATAAAATACAATAAAATAAAATAAGGAAACATAAAATAAATTAGAAATAATAAAAAAAATAAAATTAAAACAAATTCAACTGAAAAAATTAATAAACTAATAATTAACATAATAAAATAAATTAAACAAATTTTAAAATAAAATATATTAAAATAAAAGTTTGATGGGTTGGTCTCCGAGCTCGGGAGGGAAATCGGCTCGAAGGACAAAAAATGTTCGCTTGATCTTCGAGCTCGTCAAATCTTCCAAATAATTTAAAATATTAGTTCACTAAAACTACTCAAAGTAGTTTAAATTTAACTACTTCGACTACTTCCACAAGAGCTGTTTTCAACCGGGTATGCGCTGCTTGTGCGCTGCCCGCACGATGTCACCGACGCTCGCTGCGGATATAGCACAAAGCAACTCCGCAAAACGAGAGAGTAGTGCTTGCGCCTGTGAAAAGGTGGTGGTTTTTGGTGCGCTGAGAATTCCACGCTGGAGCTGCAGGTTTTTTTGTACACTTTTGGGGCCAACGGCAACTCTCGATACCGCTACGAGAATGAACCGTTGGTAATATTCTTTTTCAAAAAATATAAGTTTTGGATTTGAGAAGATTAAATTGATGTGCAACACGGGATGGTTGCACATACAATTTAATATAAAAGAACGATATTTTTGTTCTTTTGGGGAGATCACAAATGAATGCTGCGCGACGCCGAACCGAAACAAGGGGTTTACACTTAATATTATAATTTTACTATTATAATTTTATATAATATAATCGTTGCGGATATAGCACAAAGCAACTCCGAAAAGAGAGAGAGTAGTGCTTTTGCCTGTAGAAAGGTGGTGGTTTTTTTCTCTGCTGAGAATCCAACGCTGCTGCTACGAGATTTCGCAAATTTAAAGGGGACAACGGTAACTTCCAATACCACTTTGAAAATTAATCGTTGGAAATATTTTGTAAAAAATATTAAATTTTCGATTTTACGAATATTAAATTGATGTATAACACGGGATGGTTGCACATACAATTTAATATAAAAGAACGAGATTTTTTGTTCTTTTGGGGTCACACGGTCACTTCAAGGGAGAAAGAAACCGCGTGGTCTTCCAAATTGCTGCTGCGCGACGTCGAACCGAAAAAATAGGTTTATAGTTAATAATTATTAATTATAAGCTTCTTAATGCAGAAGCTATAGTAGTGGAAGGGGGGGGGGTTTCCGGCGTAAATCTGGTTCGATTGGACCACAAATGTTGGGGTGGTCTCCGAGCTCGGGAGAGAATCCGGCCCGAAGAACCAAAAATGGTCCCTTGATCTTCGAGATCGTGGGATGGCTCGAAGGACCAAGAAAGATTGGGTTGTGGGGTTAATATATATCTATATATTTTAGGGGGTTAGGGGTACTTCAAACGTACTTACCAAATGGAAACTGATGGCTGAGATATGTTTCCTGGCACGAGATGAGATGAGAGAATGAATGGTGATTGAAGAGTTGGTGTTTTGAAATCCGAGATAATTTAATGAGTTGATGATTTGAAATCCGAGGTGATTTGATGAGTTGGTGATTTGATCCCATGGACGTTCACTTGCACTTTTATCTGAGACACTTCTGAAGATGTTGAAACGCCAAGAATGAAAGAGGTTCACGCCGGAACCACCGCCATCTGAAAGCAGAAGAAAAACCGAGACCGGAACGAGACGGAATCGGGTCCGCTCGAGCCGTGTTCAGCAGGGTTGCTGATGCATTGGTGTGGGATTTCCGCGAAGGGAAAAGACGCGGGAAATGGATGGGTTTTTGCGTGAAGACGTTTAAAATTAAATAGTAAATAAATAATAAATTAAAAAAAATAAATTTTTAAAAAAAATATAAAGTAAAACATAGTGAAATGAAAATAAAAAAAAGTAAAAGAGTTTTCTTCGGCGTGGCCGAAGTCTAAATACCCTACACCCGAGTAACAAAAAAAATTACAATATAATTTCGACACTTAACAACTTTTGTATAAGTGGGATGACCACGCCCATTTTTGGCAAATATTTTTGTATTGCCCATGGATACTGCTGGATAGAATCGCCGCTCTCGCCCATTTTCAATCCCAAACTGCCCTATATACAATAACAAAGATATATGTGCCAAATTTCATTGCGATATCTCTTTTCGTTCTCCCGTAATATGATTTCAACAGACAGACAGGCAGACAGACGGATGGACGGACAGGGCTCAATCGATTTGGGAGATGACGCTAAGCAAGAATATGTATACTTTTCTATATCTACGATATCTCGTCCCCTTCTCTGCGCTACAAACGAGAGAACAAAGTGAATATACCCTACTCCCTTCGGGTGTATGGTATAATGAGCAAATTCCATGTCAACCATTACTCTTCGTATAGTGTTTTGAAGGCATCAATTGTTGATTGTTCCAAAAGCCCCTAAGACAAATGTGGAGGGAATTTAGTTACTATGGATCGTACCGATGAATTATATACAATTATAAAAACTTGGTCAACGAATACAACAAGAAAATTCATAGAACTATAAATATGGCTCACTTGACAACTTTTGTATAAGTAGGCGGACCACGCCCATTTCGGGCAAATGTTTTTGTAATGTCTCTAGATACTGCTAGATAGAATTACGTATTAACATTTTGAACCGTTTATGGGATATTGACAACTTTTGTATAAGTGGCGGATCACGCCCCTTTTTTGTATACAAATTGGTAATATCTGCAGATACCTCGTGATAAAATTTCGTGTTAATATTTTATACCGTTTACAAGATATTGACAACTTTTGTATGAGTGGGCGTTGCACTCCCATTTTTGGCAAGCTTATTGGTAATGCTTCCCTATATATCCTGATAAATTTACATCTCAATATCTTATACCGTTCATGAGATATTTCCAACTTTGTTATCAGTGGGCGTGGAACGCTCATTTTTTTGAAACGTTTATTAATAGAGCTATATGTTCCGTAATAAAATTATACTTAATAGCTCACAAGGTTTAAAATATTCAGATTATAACATTTTTTGAAACGAGGTGCCTTTACATTCCGTATGTAAAGTAGGCGTGGCTGTTTACCGATCTCGCCCATTTTAAATCCCAAAGAGCCCTACATAACAAAGAATATTTGTGCGTAATCGTGATTTCAACAGACAGACAGACAGACGGACGGACAGGGCTAAATCGATTCAGGAGGTGATGCTGAACAAGAATATACATATAGAGCCGTATTTTGTATCTGCGGTACGGTAGCAGTGGCTAAGCTTCCGCTTCTGTTCCCGTTGTTGTTAAAACCGTATTTTGTAAATATTACGATGAGTCCCGTTGAGCGCACTGGACTTTACGTCTTTTTCGTTCTAGTCAGCTGGTATGAAAAAGTTGTTCATTTGGTGTACACAAAGACGATATTCACACGTCTCTTTCTTTCTTATGATTATATGCATGCAATGAATTTGTTTTTATACCTGTTTTCTTTTGCCTTGATCAACTTATGTTTACCAAAGCCACCTGGCAGGTAGTGCGTTTGAAAACGTGGAAGAAATCGCAAATTGGTGTTTAAAGAATTTTTTCAATAATACAAAATTTTTATTTGGTGCTGTACTTTTATAAAGTAAAAAAAAATTGTTTTCGATTTGTTAATGAGTAGCTCAGACGAGGAAAATTACCGCACAAACATTTCAGCCAGGGTACGCAACCCAGCATTGAGAAGCAATGCATGCATTTTAGATATCACTTCAAAGCAAATTGCACTTAGGTTTTTTCGAAATTTCCATTATATTATTTTATAATAATTATTTAAATTATTTTATTTAATTTTTTTTATTAAAAAAATACGTTAAATAAAAATGAAATTAAAAATGAAAAAATTAAAACAAATAAAAAATCACTGAATAAAAAACTCCCGCATGCGTCGAGCTCTACGCACAAACTGTGCCAACGGCAGCATTTTAGCTTCCGCTCCTCAACAAGGGCCACCGCTACCGCTTCTGTTGTTACAAAATACCATTTTCTAACGTAAGCACGTAAGAAGTATGCAATTGTTGTTGTAAACCCAACGGTACAGTAGCGTAACAGTAGCGCCAGCGGTGTGTATTCTATGCACGCATTTTGATCAGCTGTTTTACGAATATAACAAAGAGTAACGTAGAAGAGCGTACCGTACCGCAGATATAAAATACGGCCCATATACTTTTCTATGTCTATCTCGTCTCCTTCTCTGTGTTACAAACGGAAGAACAAAGTGAATATACCCTACTCCCTTCGGCTGTCGGGTATAAATATAAGAATTACAAACCCAACGATGTACATTCTTGAAAACTACAAGGAACACACAATTGGTGGAGGATTTTACGAAAGCGAACTACTGAAACCAAATATATTTCCGCACATACTTTGTACAAAAAGTTTTAAAAACTAAAGGAAATAAAGTCTTTGTCACGTGGCTAGGGTTTTCCAATAAACGTAATACTACGATCGATAGTAAAGAAATTTTGTAAATAAATTAAAAATAAATGTAGACATTTAATGTCATATCCTTTTCTTTGTACTATTAAAGCGCTGGACTCTTATTGTACATTCTGATTGTTAATAAAGAATAAAGAATAAAGAATAAAAAGAAAAAACAATAAATTTTCTAGTATAAAAATGATTGCTTAGTATGTTTTTATTTTACTAGCTGTACAATATTCAATATGTCAATAACCCTTACCCTAAGTGGAAACAAATCCATTTTAACCGCTGATTACTTTCCGCCCATAGATTTAGTATGTGTGCGGTCTTGATGACTTTGATAGCTACAACACACATACCAGATGTTGACTATGAAAATAATTTATTTCACATCGGAGAACATACAATTAAAATTCCTGTCGGTTCATATGAGCTCGAGGATATTGCCGAATACATTGAAAACATGAGAAGCTGCATGAGAAACTAGAAATAGGCGCCAACTCCAATATACTGCAGGCAATCGTAGGATCCAGTAATCATGAAATTTTCTTTAATAAAGAGCGAAGCATTGGTTCATTGTTGGGATTCAGTAAAAAAGTTTTGGAGGCTGGAAAACTGCATACGTCAGACCTGTGAATATAACGAAAATCAATACTACCCACATTGAGTGTGATACGAGTATAGTTACCGGTTCGTGTATTAATAACACGTCAGCGCATACAATTCATACAATGTTTGCACTGAATGTTTGCCCTAGCTATAGAATAGATGATATTCCGAAAAGTGTTATCTATTGTATTTGCCAGTAAACACCAGACAGATAAGTTCGATTACAATAAAAATTGTTGATCAAAGCGATGACCTTGTGACGATCCGAATTTTGGCAGACTAAAATTTGGCGCACAGCATAGTACATAATTACCATTAAACAGACACCAACTAAAAGGGGATATAATACACAAAAGACGAAATCTTTCCGCTGACATACGTCAAGTATGTGATGTGACCGTGGACGGAGGCGGACGGTACGCCCGCCAATTCATTTTATAAACAGTGTTTGCGAAAATAAAATCCAAAACAATAGTGAAGACCCGCGAAAATACAACAACAACGCTTCACCAAAAAAAAAATGTTAATAAACAAACATTATTGTACTACTTATTAACTAAATACTTAATAACAAATAAATAAACCTTGATGAAATTATAACAAATAAATAGACAATCAGTAGTGTCGTGACCACGGACGAGGGTGGATGCAGCTACCCACCGCAGTGCAGTGTTTAGTGTGCTCGCGGAAACAAAGAAACAAATATAAAGAAATATTTTCAAACAAAGTCACAGTGCAATAACATTGATTTGGATTACAGATTAAAACATAACAATAGACATCAATAAATTCGCTAAAACAATAACACCAAATATCACAAATAGACAATTAAACGGAATGCAGAGAACCAAGCGAAGGGCTTATTTATGCCCTCCGCAGTAAAGCTCAGCATTTCGTTTCTTTCTTCTCCTCCTCCTTCTTCCTGGTCCCGTTAGGTGTGCAGGCGGCTGTGAGTGCACCGTGGGCTGAAGCGTGGCAAGATAAAGGCATAACACTTGTTTTGTCGCGTTTTGCTTTGCCTGCGGTGTAGGCTTGTCCGCTTGTGCAGCTGACTTTATACCTCTTTACAGTGGGTGGCGATGACAAAATTTCGTATAGACACCACAAATGTGCGTGGCTTGAGGGCGAATTTCTTCGCGGTCTATGCGTATGTCTGTACTCACCAACCGCATATAATGGCACTGGGTGAGACGCAGGTGTCTGAGGGTGCAGATCCACTGGATTTTCACTTGCCTGGGTACCACTTACTGCCATTATTTTCATCACACAGAGGCCTCGCCTTATATATTCGCAGTGATGTTGCGTACCAGTGTCAGCAACACCTTTGCACGTCGGATGCCGAATTTAGCTCCATGTGGGTTAAGTTCAAAATCCAGTCGCACATCCTGCACTTCTGCTTCGTTTATAGAAGCCCGGGTCTAGGGAGGCTGCCAACTTTTGATAAACTGGACAGTCTCTCTGATTCGATTTCTAAAATCCTGGAATCGTATCCGAACAGTGAAATTGTTGTTGCTGGTGATTTCAATGTTCATAATTCCAATTGGCTACGTCATTCGAGTCACACAACACCTGAGGGTTTGTATGTTGAGTTATTTGCTGAGTCTAATAATTTGACTCAATTAGTGAAGGAACCAACGCACTTTCCTTGCGTTGATGGGCAAAACCAAAATATTCTGGACCTTTTTTTAACTTCGCATCACAGCAAGTATGATGTGAATGTGCTTGCACCTCTTGGTAATTCGGACCACGCTACAATTTCTGCTACCTTCCCATATTCTAGTCTTCAATCCGCTCATCAGCCAGCTCCGAAGCGGACAGTGTGGCTTTATGAGAAGGCTAATTGGGATGCGCTGAACTCCTTTTTCAGCCGTTTCAATTGGCAATTGTGTTTCAGGGATAGAAAGATAAATGCTGCAGCAAAATTGGTAGAAAATATAATTTTATTTGGTATGAGGTCTTTCATACCTAATAAAAGAATTTCCATTAAACCAAAAGACCATTCCTGGTTTAATGCGACTTGCAGACAAGCAGTCAGGTCTAAAGAGAAAGCATTTAGGAATTGGCGTTTAAATAAAACTGCTGATACTAAACTGCTGCGCAATCAGGCCAGAAATACGTGCAATGCCACTCTAAAGCGCGAAAAAGTTCTCTACGAACAGCGCCTTAGACGCAGAGTTCTTGAATACCATAAGGGTAGCAAGAACTTTTGGTCGTTCGTGGGGAGGGTGAAGAATCAGACGCGATCGTCTATTCCAACTCTCCTGAAGGACGATCGGATCTTCACTCACTCGGTTGACAAGGCAAACTTATTAGCCAAAATGTTTGCTGAAAACTGCTCTCTTTCTGAGAGTAGCCAACCACTACCCGTGATCGACGGTGTGTCTCATATTATGCCTGAGATGCACTTTCGAACGCGGGCTGTTAAAAGAGTGCTTGTAAACCTCAACGTCAATAAATCCTCGGGACCGGATGGCATTTCAGCCCACGTGTTGAGAAAGTGCGCCTCAACATTGGCTCGCCCATTGCGCAATCTGTTTAACTTATCGTTCACTTCAGGAGTTTTTCCTAGTTCCTGGAAGATTGCCAATGTGCAGCCAGTTCCCAAAAAAGGTGAGGCTACGAATCCTGCCAATTACCGGCCCATAGCAATCTGTTCAATGCTCTCCAAAGTTATGGAGAGCGTTATAAATTTTAGCCTGATGAGGTATCTAGAGAGCAACCAATTGGTCAGCGATCGCCAGTACGGTTTCCGTGCTCACCGCTCCACAGGCGATTTGATGGCGTTCCTCACTGAGCGGTGGAACAGTTGTGTTCACCAATTCGGTGAGAGTAAGGTTGTTGCTTTGGATATCTCCAAGGCATTTGACCGAGTGTGGCATAAAGCACTTGTGTCTAAACTGGCTGCTTATGGTGTCGGTAATACTTTCACTCGATGGATATCGAGTTTCCTCAGCGGCCGTTCTATTCGGGTTGTGATTGACGGCTTTGCTTCCGAAGAGCACTCCATAAATGCTGGAGTTCCACAGGGTTCGGTCCTGTCTCCAACACTTTTTCTCATTTTTATCAATGACCTTCTGTCATTGACATCAAACCCCGTCTACTCGTTTGCTGATGACAGCAGCATTTGTCATTCATATTCATTCTCCAGGCGTCCTTCCATTCTGGAGATCACTAGAAGACGAAGAATTATGAATGACACACTCCAATCTGACCTCAACAAAATCCAGGAGTGGGGTCAAGCGAATCGGGTCGATTTTAATGCGCGGAAGACCCAATGCTGTTTGTTGACCCACAAGCGTCTGGCGGGCGACAACTTTCCACCTTTAAATATGGGTGGTGTGGATATTAATGAGTCGGAGGCTCTTGATGTTCTGGGCATGTCAATACAATGCGATCTTCGTTGGAACGATCACATTTTTGATGTGTCGAAAGAAGCAGCCAAGTGCTTAGGCTTTTTAAAGCGGTGCAAGAAATACTTCACTCCAACCGACCTTCGTTGTATCTACACCACTTATATCCGTCCGAAAATGGAGTACAACTCGCATATTTGGTCTGGAGCTTCGAAAGCATATCTTCAGCTTCTGGACCGTATACAAGGTCGTGCGATAAAACTTATAGGGGACAGTAGGGTATCCAGCTCTATTGAAACCTTGGGATGTCGTCGGGATGTGGGGTGTGTAACCTTATTTTACCGTTACTTTAATGGTAACTGTTCCTCTGAAGTAGCCAGCCTGATCCCCTCGGTTCAGGTATTCAACAGATCTACTCGGCTTTCCAGAGCGGTGCACCCCTTTTACGTCTCGATCCCGTTCCATCGCACTACCCACTACCGCGAGAATTCGTTTTTCGGTCGCGCAGTTAAATTGTGGAATAGTCTCCCTGCGCATGTTTTCCCACCCACTTATAACGTCGATGCTTTTAAAAGAGGTGTAAATCGACACTACTCCCACTTTTCCCTTCCCACTAACCTTTACCCTTCTAAACCAACGAATGCTTTGCATGGATAGGGGGCATCCCCTGAGCTTGGTTCTATCTGCCATAAAAAAAAAAAAAAAAAAAATCTAACGCAATGCAGAGAAACATGCGAGGGGCTTTTTTATGCTCTCCGCAGTAAAGCTCAGCATTTCGTTGGTTTTCACTCTTCCTCCTTCTTCCTGGTCCTGTTAGGTGTGCAACCGCTGTGAGTGCACCGTGGGCTGAAGCGCGGCAAGATAAAGGCATAACACTTGTCTTGTCGCGTTTTGCTTTGCTTGCGACGTACGCGTGGCTGCTTGTACGGCTGACCTTACACTTCGCTACAGTGGGCGGCGGTGACAAAATTCCGCATAGACTCCACTAATGTACGTGGCTTGGGGGCGAATTTCTTCGCGGTCTATGCGCATATTTGTACTAACCAACCGCATATAATGGCACTAGGTGAGACCCAGGTGTCTGAGGTTGCAGATCCACTGGACTTTCACATGCCGGGGTACCATTTACTGCCATTGTTTTTACCACACAGAGGCTTCGCCTTATACATTCGCAGTGATGTTGCGTACCAGTGTCAGCAACACCTTTGCACGTCGGATGCCGAATTTAGCACCATGTGGGTTAAATTCAAAATCCAGTCGCACATCCTGCACTTCTGCTTCATTTATAGAAGCCCGGGTCCAGGGAGGCTGCCAACTTTTGATAAATTGGACAGTCTCTCTGATTCGATTTCTAAAATTCTGGAATCGTATCCGAACAGTGAAATTGTTGTTGCTGGTGATTTCAATGTTCATAATTCCAATTGGCTACGTCATTCGAGTCACACAACACCTGAGGGTTTGTATGTTGAGTTGTTTGCTGAGTCTAATAATTTGACTCAATTAGTGAAGGAACCAACGCAGTTTCCCTGCGTTGATGGGCAAAACCAAAATATTCTGGACCTTTTTCTAACTTCACATCACAGCAAGTATGATGTGAATGTTCTTGCACCTCTTGGTAATTCGGACCACGCTACAATTTCTGCTACATTCCCATATTCTAGTCTTCAATCCGCTCACCAGTCAGCTCCGAAGCGGAAAGTGTGGCTTTATGAGGAGGCAAATTGGGATGCGCTGAACTGCTTTTCCAGCCGTTTCAACTGGCAATTGTGTTTCAGAGATAGAAACATAAATGCTGCAGCAAAATTGGTAGAAAATATAATTTTATTAGGTATGAGGTCTTTCATACCTAATAAAAGAATTTCCATTAAACCAAAAGACCATTCCTGGTTTAATGCGACTTGCAGACAAGCAGTCAGGTCTAAAGAGGAAGCATTTAGGAATTGGCGTTTAAACAAAACTGCTGATACTAAACTGCTGCGCAATCAGGCCAGAAATAGGTGCAATGCCACTCTAAAGCGCGAAAAAGTTCTCTACGAACAGCGCCTTAGACGTAGAGTTCTTGAATACCATAAGGGTAGCAAGAACTTTTGGTCGTTCGTGGCAAGAGTGAAAAATCAGACGCGATCGTCTATTCCAACTCTCTTCAGGGATGATGAGATCTTCACTCACTCGGTTGATAAGGCAAACTTATTAGCCAAAATGTTTGCTGAAAACTGCTCTCTTCCTGAGAGTAGCCAACCACTGCCCGCGGTCGATGGTGTATCTCATGCTATGCCTGAGATGCGTTTTCGAACGCGAGCTGTTAAAAGAGTGCTTGCAGACCTCAATGTCAACAAATCCTCGGGACCGGATGGCATATCAGCCCATGTGTTGAGAAAGTGCGCCTCAACACTGGCTCGCCCATTGCGCAATCTCTTTAATTTATCATTTACAACAGGAGTTTTTTCCACTTCCTGGAAGATTGCCAATGTGCAGCCAGTTCCCAGAAAAGGTGAGGCTACGAATCCTGCAAATTACCGGCCCATAGCGATATGCTCAGTGCGCTCCAAAGTCATGGAGAGCATTGTAAATTTTAACTTGATGAGGTATCTAGAGAGCAACGAGTTGATCAGCGATCGCCAGTACGGCTTCCGTGCTCACCGTTCCACCGGCGATCTGATGGCGTTTCTCGCTGAGCGGTGGAGCAGTTGCATTCACCGGTTCGGTGAGAGCAAGGTTGTTGCTCTGGATATCTCCAAGGCATTTGACCGGGTGTGGCATAAAGCACTCGTGTCTAAACTGACTGCTTATGGTGTTGGTAATACTTTCACTCGATGGATATCGAGTTTCCTCAGCGGCCGTTCTATTCGGGTTGTAATAGACGGCTTTGCTTCCGAAGAGCACTCCATTAATGCTGGAGTTCCGCAGGGTTCGGTCCTGTCTCCGACACTTTTTCTTATTTTCATCAATGACCTTCTCTCATTGACATCAAACCCCGTCTACTCGTTTGCTGATAACAGCAGCAATTTTTCATTCATATTCATTCTCAAGGCGTCCTTCCATTCTGGAGATCACTAGAAGACGAAGAATTATGAATGACACACTCCAATCCGACCTCAACAAAATCCAGGAGTGGGGTCGAGCGAATCGGGTCGATTTTAATGCGCGGAAGACCCAATGCTGTTTGTTGACCCACAAGCGTCTGGCGGGCGACAACTTTCCACCTTTAAATATGGGTGGTGTGGATATTAATGAGTCGGAGGCTCTTGATGTTCTGGGCATGTCAATACAATGCGATCTTCGTTGGAACGATCACATTTTTGATGTGTCGAAAGAAGCAGCCAAGTGCTTAGGCTTTTTAAAGCGGTGCAAGAAATACTTCACTCCAACCGACCTTCGTTGTATCTACACCACTTATATCCGTCCGAAAATGGAGTACAACTCGCATATTTGGTCTGGAGCTTCGAAAGCATATCTTCAGCTTCTGGACCGTATACAAGGTCGTGCGATAAAACTTATAGGGGACAGTAGGGTATCCAGCTCTATTGAAACCTTGGGATGTCGTCGGGATGTGGGGTGTGTAACCTTATTTTACCGTTACTTTAATGGTAACTGTTCCTCTGAAGTAGCCAGCCTGATCCCCTCGGTTCAGGTATTCAACAGATCTACTCGGCTTTCCAGAGCGGTGCACCCCTTTTACGTCTCGATCCCGTTCCATCGCACTACCCACTACCGCGAGAATTCGTTTTTCGGTCGCGCAGTTAAATTGTGGAATAGTCTCCCTGCGCATGTTTTCCCAACCACTTATAACGTCGATGCTTTTAAAAGAGGTGTAAATCGACACTACTCCCACTTTTCCCCTTCCCACTAACCTTTACCCTTCTAAACCAACGAATGCTTTGCATGGATAGGGGGCATCCCCTGAGCTTGGTTCTATCTGCCATAAAAAAAAAAAAAAAAAAAAAATCTAACGCAATGCAGAGAAACATGCGAGGGGCTTTTTTATGCTCTCCGCAGTAAAGCTCAGCATTTCGTTGGTTTTCACTCTTCCTCCTTCTTCCTGGTCCTGTTAGGTGTGCAACCGCTGTGAGTGCACCGTGGGCTGAAGCGCGGCAAGATAAAGGCATAACACTTGTCTTGTCGCGTTTTGCTTTGCTTGCGACGTACGCGTGGCTGCTTGACCTTACACTTCGCTACAGTGGGCGGCGGTGACAAAATTCCGCATAGACTCCACTAATGTACGTGGCTTGGGGGCGAATTTCTTCGCGGTCTATGCGCATATTTGTACTAACCAACCGCATATAATGGCACTAGGTGAGATCCAGGTGTCTGAGGGTGCAGATCCACTGGACTTTCACATGCCGGGGTACCATTTACTGCCATTGTTTTTACCACACAGAGGCTTCGCCTTATACATTCGCAGTGATGTTGCGTACCAGTGTCAGCAACACCTTTGCACGTCGGATGCCGAATTTAGCACCATGTGGGTTAAATTCAAAATCCAGTCGCACATTCTGCACTTCTGCTTCATTTATAGAAGCCCGGGTCCAGGGAGGCTGCCAACTTTTGATAAATTGGACAGTCTCTCTGATTCGATTTCTAAAATTCTGGAATCGTATCCGAACAGTGAAATTGTTGTTGCTGGTGATTTCAATGTTCATAATTCCAATTGGCTACGTCATTCGAGTCACACAACACCTGAGGGTTTGTATGTTGAGTTGTTTGCTGAGTCTAATAATTTGACTCAATTAGTGAAGGAACCAACGCAGTTTCCCTGCGTTGATGGGCAAAACCAAAATATTCTGGACCTTTTTCTAACTTCACATCACAGCAAGTATGATGTGAATGTTCTTGCACCTCTTGGTAATTCGGACCACGCTACAATTTCTGCTACATTCCCATATTCTAGTCTTCAATCCGCTCACCAGTCAGCTCCGAAGCGGAAAGTGTGGCTTTATGAGGAGGCAAATTGGGATGCGCTGAACTGCTTTTCCAGCCGTTTCAACTGGCAATTGTGTTTCAGAGATAGAAACATAAATGCTGCAGCAAAATTGGTAGAAAATATAATTTTATTAGGTATAAGGTCTTTCATACCTAATAAAAGAATTTCCATTAAACCAAAAGACCATTCCTGGTTTAATGCGACTTGCAGACAAGCAGTCAGGTCTAAAGAGGAAGCATTTAGGAATTGGCGTTTAAACAAAACTGCTGATACTAAACTGCTGCGCAATCAGGCCAGAAATAGGTGCAATGCCACTCTAAAGCGCGAAAAAGTTCTCTACGAACAGCGCCTTAGACGTAGAGTTCTTGAATACCATAAGGGTAGCAAGAACTTTTGGTCGTTTGTGGCAAGAGTGAAAAATCAGACGCGATCGTCTATTCCAACTCTCTTCAGGGATGATGAGATCTTCACTCACTCGGTTGATAAGGCAAACTTATTAGCCAAAATGTTTGCTGAAAACTGCTCTCTTCCTGAGAGTAGCCAACCACTGCCCGCGGTCGATGGTGTATCTCATGCTATGCCTGAGATGCGTTTTCGAACGCGAGCTGTTAAAAGAGTGCTTGCAGACCTCAATGTCAACAAATCCTCGGGACCGGATGGCATATCAGCCCATGTGTTGAGAAAGTGCGCCTCAACACTGGCTCGCCCATTGCGCAATCTCTTTAATTTATCATTTACAACAGGAGTTTTTTCCACTTCCTGGAAGATTGCCAATGTGCAGCCAGTTCCCAGAAAAGGTGAGGCTACGAATCCTGCAAATTACCGGCCCATAGCGATATGCTCAGTGCGCTCCAAAGTCATGGAGAGCATTGTAAATTTTAACTTGATGAGGTATCTAGAGAGCAACGAGTTGATCAGCGATCGCCAGTACGGCTTCCGTGCTCACCGTTCCACCGGCGATCTGATGGCGTTTCTCGCTGAGCGGTGGAGCAGTTGCATTCACCGGTTCGGTGAGAGCAAGGTTGTTGCTCTGGATATCTCCAAGGCATTTGACCGGGTGTGGCATAAAGCACTCGTGTCTAAACTGACTGCTTATGGTGTTGGTAATACTTTCACTCGATGGATATCGAGTTTCCTCAGCGGCCGTTCTATTCGGGTTGTAATAGACGGCTTTGCTTCCGAAGAGCACTCCATTAATGCTGGAGTTCCGCAGGGTTCGGTCCTGTCTCCGACACTTTTTCTTATTTTCATCAATGACCTTCTCTCATTGACATCAAACCCCGTCTACTCGTTTGCTGATAACAGCAGCAATTTGTCATTCATATTCATTCTCAAGGCGTCCTTCCATTCTGGAGATCACTAGAAGACGAAGAATTATGAATGACACACTCCAATCCGACCTCAACAAAATCCAGGAGTGGGGTCGAGCGAATCGGGTCGATTTTAATGCGCGGAAGACCCAATGCTGTTTGTTGACCCACAAGCGTCTGGCGGGTGACAAGTTCCCACCTCTAAATAAGGGTGGTGTGGATATTAATGAGTCGGAGGCTCTTGATGTTCTGGGCATGTCAATCCAATGTGATCTTCGCTGGAACGATCACATCTTTGACGTGTCGAAAGAAGCAGCCAAGTGCTTAGGCTTTCTTAAGCGGTGTAAGAAATACTTCACTCCAACCGATCTTCGTTGTATCTACACCACTTATATCCGTCCGAAGATGGAGTACAATTCGCATATATGGACGGGAGCTTCGCGGACATATCTTCAGCTTCTCGACCGTGTCCAATGTCGTGCGTTAAAACTTATAGGGGACAGTAGGGTATCCAGCTCTATTGAAACCTTGAAGCGTCGTCGTGATGTAGGGTGTGTATCATTATTTTACCGCTACTTTCATGGTAAATGTTCCTCTGAAGTAGCCGGCCTGATTCCCCCGGTTCAGGTATTTAGCAGAACTACTCGGCTTTCCAGAGGGGTGCACCCCTTTTATGTCACGATTCCATTCCAACGAACCACGCATTACCGTGAGAGTTCGTTTTTCGGTCGCGTCATTAGATTGTGGAATAGTCTCCCTGCGCATGTCTTCCCACACACTTACAGCGTCGAAACCTTTAAGCGAGGTATAAACCGTCACTACTCCCTCTTTCCCCCTTTCCACTAATCTGTCATCCCTCAAATGCTTTGTCAACATCAAATGCTTTGCATGGATAGGGGGCATCCCCTGAGCTTGGTTTCATCTGCCATAAAAAAAAAGTGAAAGTACACAGGGCCTAAATACTGGGAACAGTTTACTTGTAACAAAGATCCCCAACACCAGCATGCAGCAAACGTGTGCATTTCATTAGAAACGCCCACACACTGACGATCAGCGGAAAAATTAGCAGAAAGTAAAAGTGGCGTGGTGTGCATTCCACACAAAAGACAAACCGTGCGACAGAGCGGGATAGCCGCTGACAGCATGCAGGAATACCGGCGAGTAGAGCAGTCAGAATGAGAAATCGAATCACGATGGGTAGTGATAGCTCGATTCGTACACCACATAACAGAAGAGTTACAGTGAATACATAATGACCCACTAGGCGCAGCTTATGTGCTACAAAAACCCGCGTATGTACGTAGACTGGAGTGATGTTCACTGACCAAATGACTCGATAACCTTGGAAAGAGATTTTTTCTTTGTAACATACGTGTTTCTACAGAAATAAATAAGGAGAAACAGCTTAGCGGAATACATATTACCGTACTCCGGTAGCATGGAACCTTCTAGAAGAAAAGCCGGAAAGGTATAAAACCGGCTGCAAAGCAGAACTCGGGGTTCAGTCGGTGCAGTTGTATCAATTGGTGTCGTCGGTCAGCTCAGTTCAGCTCAGTTCAGCTCTGTGCAGAACTCGTGTAAATCAGAGAGCGAATTAGTGAAAAGTGTTCAAGCAGGCATCGTCTTGAAAACAGTGAAGCCGAAATCAGTGAAATCCAGCGTAGGAAAGTGCTGCCGCCGCGTCATAATTTGTGAGACACACAGCAAGTACCAGTTGAGATCCGTTTAACTAGCGAGATAAGGCAAAGAAAGGCAGCAAGCGTGGTGATTCAAAGCAAGGAATTGCATAAAATTTCAAGTACGAATTCGCAGTCGCAGTGGCTCAAATGCCCTTCTGTTAAAACTCGTAAAGAGTTGAATTCACAGTCGTAGTGGCTCAAATGCCCTCCTGTTAATACTCGCAAAGGAACGAATTCACAGTCGTAGTGGCTCAAATGCCCTCCTGTTAAAACCCGTAAAGAGTCGAATTCACAGTCGCAGTGGCTAAAAATGCCCTCCTGTTAAAAACCCGTAAAGAGTCGAATTCACAGTCGTAGTGGCTCAAATGCCCTTCTGTTAAAACTCGTAAAGAGTCGAATTCACAGTCGTAGTGGCTTAAATGATCTCCTGTTAATACTCACAAAGGGACGGATTCACAGTCGTAGTGGCTCCAATGCCCTCCTGTTAATACTCACAAAGGGGCGAATTCACAGTCGTAGTGGCTCAAATGCCCTCCTGTCAATACGCGTAGATTATAAGTCACAGTCGCAGTGGCTCAAATTCCCTTCTGTAAATACCCGTAAAGAGACGCATAATCATCAGTTATCTCAAACACACAGTGAGATATCGAAAGCCCAGCAGAACACCAGTGATCTCTAGAACGCAGTGAGATCCCGACAGTCCAGCAGAATACCAGTTATCTCAAAACGCAGTGAGATATCGACAACCCAGCAGAAATACCAGTGATCTCCAGAACGCAGTGAGATGTCAGCGACCCAGTAGAGTGCCAGTGATTTCAGAACGCAGTGAGACCCAGAAGAGTTCCAGAGATCTCCAAAACGCAGCGAGATACCTACAACAAAGTTTCAGCGAAGTACCAAGTGTCGCGATTCGCTATGCTAACGGAAGCACTTTTCCTACCTTGAACTGGGTCATCGACTGCGAGCATGGCTCAGTGTCATTGACTGCACTCATGTTACGCTGGCGGTCGATGACAGAATTTAAAAACAATTAATTTACCTTGCGAATTTGCTGACGCGCACTAATGTAGCGTTTTTAATAATTTGATTGTCCTTTTAAGTTAATAATTGTTTCGCAATATTTCTTTGTTAATTAGGCAATATTTCTTATACGTATTTTTATTGTTATTTATGCTTAGGTTAAGTGTTTTTATCTATAAATTTTATCTATAAATTTCAGTATTCAACACAGAATGAGAGTGTTGTAACTCAAGCTATTATCAATTAACCCAAGCTATTATCACTCAAACAATAAAAGGTGTGGATTCGGTTCAAGTTCCGAATTTACACTTATAAATAAATAAAAAGGGATTGGAATTGGTTCAAATTCCAAATTCAATCACCTATTAAATAAACAAAACATTTGGTGACCCCAACGTGATCCTTTAAGGGATCACATAAACAACACACACCGCAGCACAGAGTCTACAAGAAGAGTCTACAAGGATAAACCCAACCTGGAAGGGCTTACTAAATTGATAAAGGAGCAACAAGAGGCTGGAAATCAAATACAGACTATCATACGAAACTACAAGAAGGATTCGGCTTCACGCAAACAAAATGTGAAATGTTTTACCGATCGTCTGCAGTGGCTGAGGGAAATCTGGAACGACTTCGTGACGAGAGACAGGATAATTCGAGAGGACGAACATGTGGCTACAAGGATAAACCCAACATGGAAGGGCTTACTAAATTGATAAAGGAGCAACAAGAGGCTGGAAATCAAATACAGACTATCATACGAAACTACAAGAAGGATTCGGCTTCACGCAAACAAAATGTGAAATATTTCACCGATCGTCTGCAGTGGCTGAGGGAAATCTGGAACGACTTCGTGACGAGAGACAGGATAATTCGAGAGGACGAACATGTGGACCAGGAGGACACCTATTTCACATCGGACTTCTTCGACCAAATGAAGAAGTTAACGGCAACTTACATCTAAATCTTCGAAGAAGAAAAGAAACAGGTGCCACCAACAAAGGACCAATTACAAGATGCCGCCAGTCAGGCACAAGGTTCAGAAACAGACATCAAAAATCATAGTGGATTGGTACGAAAGCTTGTCGCAAGATGCAATGCACTAGGGCGACTGCTGTCAAACGTAAATAGCAACAGGCAGCCTCAGCCACAGCTATACTACGACATCAAAATAAAAACCATCAAACAAGCATGGAAACAAATTGAAAAAATAAACGATGAGATCTGGACTCAATTTGAAAGTCCCGAATCCGTCGGTTATAACATACAGCCATATGTTGATATGGAAGAACAAGTGCAGCAAACATTAGTCAACTTAGCAGTCATTGCAGAACAACAGAAAACAAGTAGCGATATATCAGCAACTTCAACTACAAATAATTCAGCATTGCAAACTAAAATACATCTACCTAAGCTAACAATTCCTAAATTTGATGGAAGTTATCTTCATTGGGGTCAGTTCTTCGATCTCTTTTCGCAAATGATGGACCAACAACAAATTCCCAAAGTTCAAAAAATGTTTTACTTTAAATCGAACCTTCTTGGAGAAGCCGAAAGATTAATCAGTCACTTAGCCCCTACTGAGGAAAATTATGATGTTGCTTGGACAATACTGCGACAGCGCTACAACAACAGAAGGGTATTAGTATCAATTCTAATCCAAAAAATCGTCGATCAACCATCAGTATCTGGATCAGTAATGACGTTAAAAGGATTTCACGATACAATTCAGCAATGTCTTCTGGCCCTAAACAATTTGGAAATTGCCACGGCACAGTGGGATCCCTTATTATTAAATTTACTTACGAAAAAGCTGGACAGACAGTCATTGATTCGATATGAGCAAACAATTTCGAATCCCAGAGAAGTGCAAACAATTCCCGACTTTCTTACCTTTTTGGAAGGACAATTCTTATCACTGGAAATGATAGGACAAAGGGATAAGGTTCCAGCAGCTCAGAAAACTGCACATGTCCATGCAACATTCGTCTCGAAACCTCAGGGCAAGAACACATGTCGATCATGCAAAGGTGGCACGCATCCGCTATTTGCGTGTCCACACTTTCTTCAGCTTGGAGCATCAGACCGATTAAATTTTGTGCGCAAGCAAAATCTTTGTGTAAATTGTTTGAAGGCAGGTCATCTGGCTGGTCAGTGTCCTTCGCGAAGTTGCAGTCGGTGTAATAAAAAGCACAACACGTTATTACATTTGGAGCACACTCAAAACTTCAGTACAGGGCAGAACAATCAGCAATTTAAGGACAGCACTCGGCCAACAAACTCTACATATGTTAAGGCAAACAACGCACCAACTACAGTAGCATCAGCCAATGAACAAGGCAACAGGCGGGCGTATGTTATATTAGCTACCGCTGTAGTTTCAATTTCTGCAGCCAATGGCAAGTCATTCAACTTTAAGGCTGTTTTAGATTCCGGTTCGCAAGTTAATCTGGTAACTCAGAGGCTCATCAAGAAGCTATCCCTATCGCCTCGAACTTCATCACTTCAAATCGAAGGCATCGGACGTAAGACTCGCAATTCTAGCAACAGGGTCAATGTAAGACTTCAAGGACACTTCCAATCACTAGATGGAACTTTCTACACCAGGCTCGAGGCTTATGTATTACCGCAAATTGTGGCACCACAGCCGACACAGACGTTAGACATTTCAAAATGGTCCATACCAAGTAACGTTAAATTAGCGGATCCAACGTTCGACAAACCGGGCAAAATCGATGTACTCCTAGGAGCAGAGTTCTTCTACGATTTAATGCAAATCGAACAGTTACACCTCGGCAAGGATATGCCCATCCTACAAAATACAAAATTAGGATGGATAGTATCAGGAAAAATAAACTCAACAACTCATCAACCTGTTACGTGCGGAATCTTCCCTAACAGCAACGAGACCACAGACGAGTTAATCGAAAGATTTTGGTTATTAGAGAACACTGAGGACAAGAAAAAACAATTGACGGTGGCAGAGCAGTTATGTGAAAGCAGCTTTACGCAAACACTATCGAGATCCGCAACTGGACGTTTCATAGTCCGGTTACCGTTAGCAGAAAAGGGTGAAGCATTGGGAGAGTCATTTTCAATGGCTCTTAGTCGATTTTATGCTCTTGAGAGACGATTACAAAAAGATCAAACTCTGAACACAGCCTATTGCAACTTTATGAAAGAGTATTCTCAACTTGAACACATGGAAGAGATCGCACCCAAAGATGTACCAAAGGAACACTATTTCATTCCTCATCATTGCGTTCTAAAGCCGGATAGTAGTACCACTAAATTACGAGTTGTCTTCGATGCTTCAGCAAAGTCTTCTTCAGGACTCTCCTTAAATGACATACTACACGTCGGACCAACGATTCAAGAAGAACTCTTCTCCATTTTAATTCGTTTTCGTCTCCACAAATATGCATTCTCCGCTGATATCGAAAAAATGCATCGACAAATCTTAATACATCGTGAGGATCAGAGATATCAGTTGATAATTTGGCGAAACCATTGAAAACAAGAGCTAAAGTATTATCGCCTACAAACGGTAACATATGGGACGTCGGCCGCTCCATACTTAGCTACAAAATGTCTTCAAACGCTAGCAAGGCAGAACAAGTTGGATCATCCAACGGGATCTCAAGTGCTACTAGATGACTTTTATATGGATGATTGCTTGAGCGGTGCAAACAGTATTTCCGCAACATTAGAAATTCAAGCGGAACAGAGGCACATCTTAGATAACGCAGGGTTTAAGCTGCGCAAGTGGTGCGCTAATGATGCGAAATTGCTCGAGAGCATTGCATCTCATGACCAAGAAGTTGATCTTGATCTCCACTCTACACATTCTCCTTACATAAAGACACTAGGTGTAATGTGGCTACCAAGGGATGATCAATTCTCAGTGCGGGTGAAAATGACTCCCACACAATGTTCAACAAAGCGATCAGTTACTTCAGATCTGGCTCGCATTTTTTGATCCTCTGGGAATCCTCGCACCTGTAGTGGTAATTGCCAAAATATTCATCCAGCAGCTTTGGCAATTAAAGCTGTCATGGGATGACGTTTTACCAGAGCAACTACAAAAGGAATGGCGGAGCTTTCAAGAAATGTCGGCAGCTCTAAATAAAATTAGAATTGATAGACATGTCTTCAGAAAGGAAATACCAACCTCAGTGCAAATAAATCCACACATTTGCAGACGCCTCAGAAAAGGCTTACGGGGCAGCGGTATATCTAAGATCTACATTCAGAAACGGACAGGTTATATTGCGATTGCTGTGTGCGAGATCTAGAGTTGCTCCACTTAAAAAGCAAACTATACCACGCCTAGAACTATGTGCAGCTGTTTTAGGCGCCGAACTTACAACCAGGGTAAGAACTGATCTAAGATTGCAAGACGCCAAGGCCTTCTTATGGTCGGACTCTCAGGTGGTACTATGCTGGATACACTCAACAGCGTCATCCTTTCACACCTTTGTGGCCACTAGGATCGCAAAAATTCAACAAAGAACAACACCTACGCAGTGGCGGTATGTCAATACGAAGGAAGATCCCGCAGACGTCCTATGAAGAGGTCTAACGGCGGATAAATTACCAAATTGCGATATGTGGTTCTACGGTCCCTTCTTCTTGCACGGCAATGAATCTCACTGGCCTGCGTCATTTTCAAAACCCTCAAGCCATGAACCCGAATTAGAAAGGAAATCAATCGCAGCAACCTCCTTAATAAGCACGGCGGGAAGAGAAGAACTTATATATGGTATTAATCACAGGAATTCTTTTCGCACACTGCAACGCATTGTCGCCTATGTCTTGCGGTTCATCAGCAACGTACGTCATACTGCACCACGGTTACAGGAAAGAGAATTATCACCACAAGAATTACAAAAGGGCCTACAACTAATAGTACAAAGGATACAGCAGTCAGACTTCGCAACAGAAATAAAAGCACTTACTCAACACAAAGCACTAGACAAAGCAAATTCAATAAATAATAGACCGGTCCTTATTTCTTTTTTTTCGAATTCGTATGACGGCAAGCGCTAAAACCATTTTATTTGATCCTAAAAATACACAAAAAAAATTTGAGCTTGATTGGACAATTTTTAGCCGTGCCCCCGCCAACATTGAAATTTTTTTCCCCGGTTTTTCTTGAAATGTATCTGGCAGCCCTGTTGGTAAGTACTTATTGAAATGTGTACTCACACACTCTCTCTTTTTTTGTGGCGGCCCAGTACTGTGTTGTTGTTGTGTACGTCTGACGAAAATTCGCATAAATAAATCATTTTGTATTGCAACTTTCACACGTAGAGATCGACGAATTTAGTGAAATCGTGAAGTTCAAACAAAAAAATTTAAAAGAATATTGTCCAAAAGATTACCATTAAAAAAATTGAACAAATAAATTTTAAAATTAAAAATCCAAAGCGATGACAACCAAAAGATTTCGATCGGATGATGATATTATGTTAATTGGCGTAATTGACCACCAAATTACTGGAGCTAAATTACCAGGAAGAAAACAAGTGCTACAAGTTTTATTTTATAATTTAAGAATAGTTGGTTTAAATTTAAGAGAAAGTTCTAAATTAGTTGTTGCTGAGGTTAGTACGTTTTGGCAAAAAGCACGAATTCCAACACACCATGAAAAACACTGCATTGAGAAGCTGGAAAAATTATACAACGAGTGGAGAGATATTACAAAGCATCATGGTCGAAAAACAGAATGTCAAAACAGGAAAGAAACTGAATTTCAAGATAAATTACATGATTTATTCGATATCGCACACGCAAACGCGATAGAATTAATTAAAATACAAGAAGACAAAGAGTTCTTAAAAAAGCAACGAGAAAAAGGAAGACCAGGTTGTATGCTAGGAACGGATAGAATTGTCATGCAGAAAGAAAAGCGAAAGGCAGTCCAGAAAGAACAAGAAAACCAGCGTCGAATAAAAGAAGATGAACGAAAAGAGTTATATGAACAACATACTCAAAGAGGTATACAATTAAGAATTATATCTTTTAAGCAAATCAGAATTATTGTTGTAAAACAGGTATGATTGACATTGACGACGAAAACGATATTGAAGTTGTAGCATCAACATCAGCAGGAAATGCATATCCAGGTATATCAGGTATATCCAGAGGTAAAACAAATTTGTTTACACCAAGACTGCTTTCAACTTTGGATAAGTGGAAAATCACTGATGGTGCTGCAGTTCATATCCTAAGTGCAACTGCTGACGCGTTGGGCTATGATATCGAAGATCTTATACTAAATCGTTCATCAATTCGTCGAATGCGTCAGAAACATCGTGCAACAACAGCACAAAACATTGCAGCAAACTTTGATGTAAGTACTGTAATGTGTTTGTGTTTTTCCCTATGCTTCTTTTTTTATGTTTTGAGTATAAATTAAGAAACTTGAGTTTTTTTTTCCAGATTCCACGTAGTTTTGTTTTGCATTGGGATGGTACAATGTTACCAGAAATTAGTGGCAGGGAAAAAGTTGATCGCTTGCCAATCATAGTCTCATCTCAAGGTATCGATAAACTACTTGGCATTCCAAAGTTAAAATCTTCGAGTGGAAAAGAAATATCAGATGCCGTGTTTAATTCAATAAAAGAATATGAAATGCTTGATCGAGTTGAAATTATCTGCTTCGACACAACTGCTCATAATACAGGAGCACAAAACGGTGCTGCTGCTCTGCTTGAAGGAAAACTAGGTCGCGATTTATTATATTTTCCCTGCAGACACCATATTTACGAGTTGTTGATCCGTAAAGTGTTTGAAATTAGAGTGGCTACTACAGCCGGTCCAGAAGTGCTAATTTTTAATCGCTTTAGCAAATACTGGAATAATATTGACAAATTAAATTACAAGAGTTGTTTAGAAGATGAACACATTATTACAGTATTGACAGCTGAAGAACGTGGAACAATTTTAAATTACTGTCTAGATAACTTAAAACAAGCTCATAGCAGACGCGACTACAAAGAATTATTACAATTAGTTGTCAGTTTTCTTGGTGGTACGGTGCCGAATTTTAACACCTTTCGTATACCTGGTGCAACTTCTCATGCTCGATGGATGTCAAAATCTATTTATGCACTTAAAATTTATTTGTTTCGTAATGAATTCAATATGACCAAACAAGAGCTAAACGGTATACGTAGTGTCTGTCTGTTTATAGTTCGTATTTATGTAAAAGCCTGGTTTGGATGCACTAAAGCAATTGAAGCACCAAATCAAGACCTAAATTTAATTAAAAATATTATAGCTTATCCTGAAAGGGATATAGCTCTTGCTTTGCTACAAAAAATAAGCAATCATTTGTGGTATTTGTCGGAAGAAGCAGTCGGTCTTTCATTCTTCGATCCTAATGTAAGCGTTACAATTAAAAAAAAAATGGTTCAGGCAATTAATGTTAAAGCAAATACAGAAAAATGCAAGCGAATAATAACTAATCCAACAAATATCGACACATTTGCGCAAAAAGATTTAAGCGATTTTGTAAATTCCAATACACACGCGTTCTTTGATCGCTTAGAAATTTCAAAAGAATTTTTGCAAGTCGATCCGTCGGATTGGAATGAAAGATTTGACTACGCTCAGGGATCACAAATTTGTAAAAACTTATCTGTAGTAAATGATGCAGCTGAAAGAGGCGCCAAATTCATTACAGATTATAATAATAAATTAACCCACAATGAAGAGGAGAAACAATTCCTTTTTCAAGTGGTTAAAGAATATAACATGAATTATCCCACTTTTAAAAAGACTTCACTATTAAATTAAAATAATATTAATGTTACTATGAGTATGTAATTAATAAAAATATTTCAGTTTATTCTTACTTTTCAAATAAATGCAAATAAAATAAAAAAATATATTTTTTTTGCCTTATTTCTCATAATAAAAACAAAAAGGTGCTTGGGGCACGGCTAAAAATTATCCAATCGTTGTCAAATTTTTTTTTATGCTTTGTGAGACTAAAACGAATATTTTTAGCGCTTGCCGTAACATATATTCGAGAAAATAAATTTGTCCATATAAATAAGGACCGGTCTAATAAATAATTTATCACCATTTATGGATGAACACAATCTTCTTCGAGTGGGAGGTCGTCTACAAGCAGCTAATCTATCATACGATGCAAAACATCCACTACTCTTACCATATAATGATTCATTGGTAAGGTTACTGCTCCAGGGTCTGCATGAAGACAACAAACATTGCTGAGCCCAGGCACTTCTGGCCATAGACAACAATTCTGGATCATAAAGGGCAAATATATGACGAGAAGTATTATTCAAAATTGTGTTCGATGTAATCGAGCAAAGCCTCACCTATTTAAGCAAATAATGGGAAACCTACCAGCAGAAAGAATATCGCCCGCGCGACCGTTTATTACATCAGGAGTAGATTATTGTGGCCCCTTTTGGGTGCATTATAAAATTCGAGGTAAAAAACCACATAAGATTAATCTCACAATATTTTGCTTTTTCTCGACTAAAGCTGTTCGCCTGGAATTGGTCAGCGATCTAACCACTGAAGCATTTATTGGCGCAATAAAAAGATTTATTAGCAGACGGGGAAGATGTCAAACATTATATTCTGATAATGCAACAAATTTCGTTGGAGCCAAGAACATGTTGACCGAGTTAAGTGAGACGATTTTTTCGGATAAGGCGCAAAACAGCATTAAGGGGGCATGTGGCGCCAAGGGAATCGAGTTCAAATTCATTCCTCCTAGGGCACCACATTTCGGAGGCCTTTGGGAAGCGCCGGTGAAATCTGCAAAGCATCTGTTGCTGAGAAGCGTATCAACAGCATCTCTGACATATAAAGAACTGGAAACAGTCATAGTAGAAGTCGAAGCAATTTTGAATTCACGCCCTTTAACTCCTATGTCCAATGATCCTAATGACCTCACAGCATTAACACCTGGCCATTTTTTAATCGGCGAACCTCTGACTGCTCAGGTAGATGTGTGCGCACCTAAACTGAATACAACCCTTAGTACAAGATGGAAATTAGTGTCTGAGCTAAAGCATGAATTTTGGAAACGATGGAACGTGGAGTATTTAAGTCAATTACAACACAGACAAAAATTGACGAAGCAGATCGCTGATATTAAGGAAGACACTCTAGTAATCATTAAAATTGACAACGTTCCAGTACTCAACTGGCCTCTGGGAAGAGTGACCAAAATATACCGCGGTCCTGATGGAGCAGTACGAGTTGTGGACCTAAAAACCGCGTCTGGTATGCTTCGTCGACCAATCCACAATTTAGCTCCATTAATGAAGGAGGATTCTAGCACAGCTGCAACCCCAGATGAAGGGTCAACTACTGAATTGAAATCAGAAGCTAATCTGAAACACATTAATGATCAAGTTGCTGAACTAATGGATGAAATCGACCACTACAAAATCTTCCAATGGTATATATCGCTTTCCACACAACTCTCAGCAATGGCCGTAAATCTAAGAAGAGTTCAAACCGCAATCTTGGATGTAATGACTGCTGTACATCATCAGCGCGTCAGTCCACTACTGCTGACGCCAAAACAACTACAAGAGCAATTAAAGGAAATTAAAAACCATATATCGCCAGGACTGTTGCTCCCCAACGGCGATAACAACCTTTTACAATTGTACAAAACAATGGACATCAAGGGCACATTGACAGACCAACATGCCATATTCAAAATAATGATTCCATTAGTAGGCTTGGAGCCGTATCATCTATTTAATCTGGTGCCCATTCCCGCAGTTCGCAATGGAACACTCATGAGAATTCACCCTAGCATGGAGATAAATAATAATAAATATTTTCCAATGACGTGGAAGGAATTAAGGGCTTGCAATCGATTGGATGACGATATGTACATCTGCTCAAAGAGACAACTCACCTACGGAATTAACTCACTGGCTCACAGGTGCGAAGTGCTGCTTTTAACCAATAAACCAACAGCAGATTGCAATTATATTCCCACTAATAACAACGATGAATAGCTCCCTACCAGCAAAGCCAATCAATGGATTTTTTCGGTTCATACTAAAACCGAATTAACAGCTGTATGTGGGACTGAGTTACAACAGCTCTCGTTGATTAACACAGAAATGTTGACATTAAACAGCAATTGCACAATACGAAACGCAATGCTGAGCCTTAAGGGACATTTCACAATAGCTACAGTAATGCACACGTCCTACACACGTTTTGAAGCCGCGGTTGAAGCAGCATCCCTAATAATCAACAAAACTTCAACCGGCCGCAGCAATAGTAACAAAATTATCGAGGGCACCTCAGATTTTGACGCTGTTTTGGAATCCAACAAGCACGTGAAGAATATACATTTTCCAGAAGCTATTGAAAATAGTACAATCCATCATCATATCATCAGCTACTCTGCATTGGTGCTGAGCCTGCTTTTATTGGCTTACACCAGCTATAAACATTCTTGTCTTGAAACAATCTTGTCTTGTAATCTTTCTATGGCTTGGATTAGCTCGTTGGGATTGAACCCTGGAATCCCAACGAGCTAATCCAAGCCATAGAAAGATTACAAGACAAGATTGTTTCAATTTGGATTGAACCCTGGAATCCCGACGAGCTAATCCAAGCCATAGAAAGATTACAAGACAAGATTCAAGATTGTTTCAATAGGTTCAATATCTTTATTCACCTTAAATCTAACTTGTTCTAACGTTTGTATGGTGTTTTGCTTATACTAGAAATAATATAATGCCGATGTTACCTCTATGTAACCTGGGATTCACGGGTTCAATCCCAACGAGCTAATCCAAGCCATAGAAAGAGGCAAGAAGGTTCGTTACAAGTGGCGTCCGAGCAGGGACAATATCATATACACCAATAGCTAAAACACAACTAGAAATATAAATTAAAATTTATCATGGAGCCGACTGGGACCAAAACGTACCGAACAGGATGGTTATACCGGCTAAATAAAGAAGCTCTTGCCCAGTGCTTGAGTGAGTTTGGACTTGTCGCCGAAGGCACCTTAAATGACGTGAGGAAAAAACTTATCGAATTCATCAACGATGGAAACCACGCGGAGAGTGTGGAACGAAGGTTGAGGGCGTATGAGGCGGAAGACGGTCGCGCAACACCGGATCCTAGTGACTTTCCGAAGGCACTGATGATGAAAGTTCCAACGAGGGAACGCAGCCCGATTGGCCTAGGGAGCGTAAACACCCCGCGGTTGATGGACAGCAACATGCGGGAAATAATTGAGAGACATTCGTACTCCGGTATTATCGACAAGGTGAGAAAATGGTCCGTGAGGTATGATGGTGGTGTCGACCCTTTGGCCTTCGTGGAGCGGATGGAGGAGCTGGCCGAGACATAGGGCCTCGACAGTAATATGTTGCCACGCGCGATGCCAGAGTTGCTGGAAGACAAAGCCTTGCTCTTTTATTGAAATAATAATAATCATTGGCGGTCGTGAGAGGCCTTTAAGCGAGACTTTCTGGATTTCTTTCTACCCAGTCGTTTCTTCGAGAGACTGGGCGGTGACATTCGCAGTCGGCAACAGCGCGCCAATGAGAAGTTCAGGGACTACGTCATTAGCCTGAAAAATTTGATGAGACATAGCAGGTACACGGAGAGAGAAAAGCTGGAGAGAATTTACAGGAATTCGGCGTTCGAGTACCAGTTTTACATAAAAAGGCCAGATTTCCGGGAACTGAAAGAGTTGCTCTCGTTGGCCGAGGATTTCTAGTGCCTGCGATTTGACAAGACGGACGAGTTCTCAGAGGAATACAAAACGCGGCCAGTAGCCTCAAGACAATGGCCATCTGAACGCAACCATGCGGTGAGCCAGGCGGTCTCAAGGCCTTTTAACCCGAAAACGGCATGCGGACGCTGCAGGCAGGAAGGACATATGCGCCGTGATTGCCGGAACCCTGTCGTGATTTTCTGCTGGGAGTGTGGCCGAGAGGGAACAAGAACCATTAACTGTTGCAGACAGAGACAGGGAAACGACCTGGGACCTCGCCGGAAGCGAGAGTAGGCGGGCGCCAGCCAGAGGATCTCTCGCAGAAACTAAAGCCCCTCCGAATTAACAACCCACGCATCGTGGCCATGGTGTCCATCCAAGGCAAACAAATACAGGCGACAGTGGACACGGGAGCGACGCGAAGTTTCGTGAGCAGGTCGCTCGCGGAAAGACTAGTGGGAAAGAGGCCGTTTGAGAAAGCGAAGGTGGAAATTCGCATGGCGGACGGAACAACCAGAAAAGTGTCCGAATGTACCACACTAAAGGTTGCGATGGGAACTGGTACATGCGAACTGTCCTTCCTTGTTTTGAGAGAAGTCCTAGACGACTTGCTCCTCGGGATAGATTTTCTGTGCGGGATAGGAGCGACACTCTCCTTCGGAGGCGAGACCGTGTCCTTGGGCCCGACGGAGAAGCAGGAAAAGGCGGATGAGGCAGTAATTTTTACATCAGCGCAAGAATCAGAGCCTAAACAACCGGAGGACGTGGAGAGTTTTCTTCTGGAAGAAATGAAGAAGTTTGAAACCCTGAAAGGCGTCTCCAATATTACCGAGCACAAAATAGTGATGCGGGATGAGCGTCCTATAAAACAACGGTATTTTCCCAGAAATGCGGCGATGCAGGCTGTCATCGACAAGGAGATCGACGAACTCCTAGAGAAGGGCTGCATATAACTCTCAAGCAGTCCATACAGCGCACCAATCGTGTTGGTGAATGGAGGTTGTGCGTAGACTACCGCCAGCTGTACGACGGACCGATTCCAGATGCATACCCCAATCCGAGAATTCAACACATTTTGGAGCGGCTGCGAGACGCGAAGTATATCAGTAGCCTTGACTTAAAGAGCGGGTACTGGCAGATTCCCATAGCGGAGGACAGTAAGCAATATACGGCGTTTACTGTACCTGGAAGAGGACTTTTCCAGTGGCGGGTGATGCCCTTCGGGCTACATTCGGCTCCAGCCACTTTCCAGCGAGCCTTGGACCAGGTTATCGGTCCCGATTTGAAGCCTAAGGCTCTCGCCTACCTGGACGACATAATTGTCACAGTTTCGTCCGCGGAAGAGCACATTGCAAATTTTCGAGAGGTATTCCGGCGTTTGAGACAGGCAAATCTCAAACTCAACATGAACAAGTGTGAGTTCTTTAAGAACTAAAATACCTGGGGCATGTGGTAAGCGAACAAGGAATCCAGACAGACCCGGAAAAAATTACGGCGATACAAAATTTAAAACTGCCAACCACCACCAAAGAATTGCGAAGATGCTTGGGCATTGCCTCCTGGCAGGTTCGTGCCAGGTTTCGTGAAGATCGTCCAGCCAATGGCCACGCTACTGCGGAAAGGAAAATATTGGAAATAGGGCGAGGCACAACAGCAAGCGTTCGAAGCCCTCAAGCAAAAGCTCACGGAGGCACCAATACTGGTGTGCCCGAATTTTAACGAGAGATTCCAACTGCAAACGGACGCAAGCGACTTCGGACTTGGAGCCGTGCTCACACAACAACTGGAGGATCAGAAGCACGTTATCGCGTACGCCAGCCGACATCTCAACAAAGCCGACAAGAATTACTCGGCGACAGAGAAGGAATGCCTGGCTATAGTGTGGGGTTTTCGCAAGATGCGCGCTTAACTTGAGGGCTACAGATTCACAGTGGTCACAGATCATCTGGCGCTTAAGTGGCTAAATTCTATTGAGAGTCCATCCGGGAGAATAGCGAGATGGGCCTTGGAGCTCCAACAGTTTTCTTTTGACATCCAGTACCGGAAGGGGAAGTTGAATGTGATCGCGGACGCACTATCCCGACAGCCGCAAGAAACCGTCGCCAGAGTAGCTGCAGAAGAGACACCCGGACAGCCCTGCAAGTAGTTACAAGTTAAGGTCAGAGAAGTGGAACAAAATCCGGAGAAGTTCGCAGACTACATCATGGAGAATGGGAATCTATACCGTCATATTCCGAATCGATTCGGAGACAAGGACTGCACGCTGTGGAAACTGTGCGTGCCTAGGACAATGTGAGGCAGAGTACTCACAGAGAATCACGAACATCAGTGCGCTGGCCACGGAGGAGTCCGCAAGACCATATGCCGGCTAACAAACAAATATTACTGGCCCGCAATGTTTCACGATGCGTAGTGATAGCTCGATTCGTACAACACATAACAGAAGAGTTACAGTGAATACATAATGACCCACTAGGCGCAGGTTATGTGCTACAAAAACCCGCGTATGTACGTAGACTGGAGTGAAGTTCATTGACCAAATGACTCGATAACCTTGGAAAGAGGTTTTTTTTTGTAACATACGTGTTTCTACAGAAATAAATAAGGAGAAACAGCTTAGCGGAATACATATTACCGTACTCCGGTAGCATGGAACCTTCTAGAAGAAAAGCCGGAAAGGTATAAAACCTGCTGCAAAGCAGAACTCGGGGTTCAGTCGGTGCAGTTGCTTCAATTGGTGTCGTCGGTCAGCTCAGTTCAGCTCAGTTCAGTTCTGTGCAGTCAGTTTGGCAGAACTCGCGTAAATCAGAGAGCGAATTAGTGAAAAGTGTTCAAGCAGGCATCGTCTTGAAAACAGTGAAGCCGAAATCAGTAAAAACCAGCGTAGGAAAGTGCTGCCGCCGCGTCACAATTTGTGAGGCACGCAGTACTTAGTTTTCGCCTTCATCGCATTAAGTTAATTTTTTGTCGCAACAGCGGTCAGTGAACGCTACCCGCGAATTCTGCAATTGTGGCGGACGCAGTCCGGCAAACAGCGGTCAGTGAACGCTACCTGCGAATTCAGCAGTTCTAGCGGAAGCAGTCCGGAGAGCAGCGGTCAACATATGCTGCTTACCAGTCAGCATTTTTACAAACAGTAGCAGGCGCTGTAATATAAGATCGCTCAGGTGCAGTTCATTGACAGCCGTTGTCCAATTTTTCTGATTAAGCATTAAATTCGCTTTATTGTATTTTTAGTAAGCATTTTCTTTTTATGCTTTTTGTTATTTTATTGACTACCTATTGTAAAAATAGTATATAAGACGAGGTTTTCAATAAAGTTTTGAGTTACACAGCAAATCACTCTCAAGCGTGTCTGTTCACTCCTGCATAAATAAAACTCAGAATTGGTTCAAGTGCCTGTTCTGGGAATTCTAATATAATACAACTGTAGATTCAGTTCAAGTGCTGAATCTACTATCGTACTATCATCCCAGATCAAACCAAGTTCTCGCCATTTTTGATGACCCCGACGTGATATAACGTCTCAAGCGATCGTCTACAAATTACTGGAAATTGTATCTTGAAATGGAAAATCTGGAGCAACTCTTCAAGGATCAGTCAGCTTTAGCAGAGCAAATACAGCGGCTGATATCCAATTATAAAAAGGATCCTTCATCACGCAAGAGTTCTGAGGCGTATTTCCTAGAAAGGCTCCATAAACTTCAGAATTTATATGAAGTATTTGAGAAGCAAGACTCCACGATTAGGGTGCATTGTGACAACCCACTCGAATATGAGTATTTTTCAAGCGGTCTCTACGACAAAGTTGCTCAGCTCGCTAGTGGATATATTCAAGAATTTTCTCAAAAGGCAGAATATTAGGCTGACACTGAGAAATCAGCAAATACGAGATGCGAACCGGCACCCAAAGGTCCGCCAGTTCCGCCAACACGCACATCGAACGAGCAAACCAGTCATCGCTCCTGACTCACAAATAACAAGGTATATTCGTCGACAACATGTAATAACAACTTCATTAAAATGGTTGCTAAATTATGAGAACATTAAACCCCACGAATTTTACTATGTTAACTTGGACAACATCCGCCAGCTTTGGAGGCAAATTGAGGATATACACTTTCTCATCTGGGAAGTCAGATTTTTTCGACCAACTCAGCGCATCAATCCAATTTTAATGCTGACATTCAGCTCCCAAGAATTTCGCTCCAGCCTTTCGATGGAAATTATTTGAAATGGCGTCAATTTTACGAGATGTTTGATGATCTGATTCATAAGAAGCAGATATCCACTATTCAGGAAATGTGGTACCTCAAATCAAATCTTACTGGAGAGGCAGAAAGGCTGATTAAGCATCTACCAATTACTGAAAGTAATTACGATATAGCCTGGCAGATGTTGCAGGACCGCTACAATAACAAACGCATCCTTGCATCAACGCTGCTGCAAAAATTGTTGGATTAGCCTTCCGGTAACAGTAATGAAACATCCGCAGCATTAATAAAGAGTCTCCACGGTACAGCAACTGAATGTTTCAATTTGCTAAATAATCTCGGCATAGAAACATCATCTTGGGGCTCAGTGCTTCTCTATACACTATTAAAGAAGCTAGACAAACCCAGTCACCTTTTGTTCGAACAGTCACTCCACAATCCAAGGGAACTAGCAGACTTCAAATCCTTTCTCACTTTCTTGGAATCACGGTTTCAATACTTAGAGGCTACCTCCCGCAAAGAAAACAGACATATTCAAAACAACAACCAGTTTGCCCACCACAACTTCATCAACTCAATCTACAAAATGCAGAGCATGTGACGGTCATGGTCATTCTCTCTTCGCATGTAAAAGTTTTCTACAAATTTCTCCAAGAAAGATATTGGAATTAGTAAACAGACACAATCTGTGCATCAACTGTCTCAAGGCCACACACAAATTGGCCAATTGCGTCTCAAGGTCCTGCCTCAAATGCAACAAAAGACATAACACCTTACTGCATTTTGAGGAGAATAGGGACATCAAGGACTCCAGCACTTCAAAAGCAGCAAATACTCCAAGCAACACTTCAACTTCCAGCCCACCCAATGGCTCCTGCAATCATCCTGCGAGCTTAACGGCATCTACATACAAACTAAATAATTACGTTCTGCTCGCCACCGCTAAAATCAAGGTAGAGTCGTCAGAAGGACGAACAGTTGTTTGCCAGCAATTCTGGACTCAGGCTCTCAAGTCAACATATTGTCTGAACGACTGGCCAACAAGTTAAATGCCTACATGCTCCACTTCTTTGTGGATCAATGGTATTGGGGCTGTCAATCTAAGAGCGGACAAGCGAGTCGTCGCAAAATTCTATTCGACCACAAACAGTTACTCTTCTCAAATTGCAGCCTTCATCCTGCCGACTATTGTACCCAACCAGCCGATGCACACAATCAACCCCTCCACATTGGATATACCAAAAAATATAATACAATACATTATGTATACCAAAAAATATTCGATCCTCTAGGAATATTGGGACCTGTCATAATCAATGCAAAGATATTTATACAAGAACTGTGGAGCATAAAAGTTCACTGGTATGAATCACTACGGGCGGAACTACATACAAGGTGGATAAACTTCCACAGCTCACTCGACAGAATCAACGGTATGCAAATCTCAAGACATATATTCAAGGAGTCCCGTCCGACATCGATACAATCATGGATTTGCAGACTTGTCCGAAAAGGCTTATGGATCAGTCATATACATAAGATCTATTATGCCAGACAAAACGGTATTGGTAAGGTTGCTGTGTGCTAAATCACGAGTGGCTCCATTAAAGAGGCAAACAATCCTTCGACTAGAACTATGCGCTGAGTTGTTATGTGCGCAGCTGATGAACAAGGTCAAAGCCATATTGGGATACACAGATAAGCTAACTTATTTATGGACGAATTCACAAATAGTTCTAGCATGGATTCTCTCTGGGCCTGCTATTTACAGAAAATTCGTTGCCAACAGAATTCTCAAAATTCTGGAGTTGTCAATACCAGAGCAATGGCGTCATGTTGACACTAAAGAGAATCCAGCCGACCTGGTTTCAGGAGGGACTTCTCGAGGACAACTTGCAGCTTGCAACATATTGTTTTATGGACCACGTTTTCTACATGGCGGCGACTTAATTTGGCCATCACCCCCTCAAAGGGAACACATGACACCAACCGAGGAAGAGCGAAAGCAATCTGTCAACGTACTGGCAACAACAAATTCTGATATAGAAGAGCTAATCTACAAAATTGTCCATCAAAACTTCTTTTTTACCCTTCAGCGCGTTGTTGCGTATGTGCTTCGGTTTATACGAAATTAAAAAACACCAATACACGTACAAAAACCAGTGTACATCTTTCATTGCGAGAATTACATGACGCCATGTTAATGATCATCAAAGTTGTGCAATATGCTGACTTTATGGCAGACATCGATCGGCTCAAGAAGAAAGGAGATGTTGAAAAATCAAGCTCACTGTTAGGGCTATCACCTTTTATAGATGAAGACGGAATTCTAAGAGTCGGAGGCCGGCTCAGCTCCTCTTCACTCCAATACAACGCCAATTTTCCAATACTGTTGCCGTATAACGACAACATCACAAGACTTATCATGGAAATGTATCACAAAAATAATCTCTAGTGCGGTCCACAGGCTCTACTCGGATACACCAGACAGAAGTTCTGGCCGCTGAAGGGGAAAACTATGGCACGATCGATCGTCCAAAAGTGCATAAAATGCTGTCGAGCCAAACCCAAACTGCTCACGCAAATAATGGGTACCAGACCATCGTGTGCAGCCAGCCCGGCCATTCATAAATAGTGGCGTGGATTTCTGTGGTCCTTGCCACATTCACTACAATATACGTGGTAAAAGGCCAACCAAGGCTTACATCGCCATCTTCTGCTGTTTTGCGATTAAGGCAGTACATCTAGAGCTAGTTTCTGATCTATTCACCGATGCCTTCCTTTGTGCTCTAAAAAGGTTCATAGCGAGAAGAGGTCACTGCCTAAACATATATTGTGACCATGCTACTAATTTTGTCGGCGCTAACAATCAACTCAAGGAGTTACAGTATAACATGTACAGTATAACATGTATACAGTATAACATGCATTCTGTCGAAACACAGGACAAAATTATCAACATTTGCGTTAGAAAGGGAATCAACCTCAAATTCATACCTCCGAAGGCTCCACATTTTGGTGGTCTATGGGAAGTTGCGGTAAAATCTGCGAAAGGTTTACTCATCAAAGCCGCCGCAACTTCTTCCCTCATGTACGAAGAGCTAGAGACTATAATCATCGAAATAGAAGCTGTACTCAAGTCCAGACCATTGACCAAGATGTCATCGGATCCGAACGATCTGACAGCATTAACACCTGGGCATTTTCTCATTGGAGAGCCGCTAACGGCCCAGGTTGATGCACTTGCAAGCCCTAACAAGACTAACTTGAGAAAGCGCTGGGAGCTCATTTCTCAGATCAAAAATGACTTCTGGAAGCGTTGGTCACTACAATATTTATGTGAACTTCAGCAAAAATCACGATGGAAAAAACCATGCCCGAATATTGATGTAAATAGACTGGTCGCAATCAAAGAAGACAATCTTCCAGCATTAAAATGGTCTTTAGGAAGGATCATAGAAGTTTACAAAGGTGATGACAACAAGGCCCGGGTCGTAAAAATAAAAACTGCAACAGGAATAGTTAAGCGTCCCATTCACCGGGTATCTCCATTACCCATCGAAGACAACCACGTAGATACTCCTATTAAAAATAAGTTCCCAAACAGTGAGCCAGCCATTCAATGCAGAGACAATGTTGTAGAAGTACCACCTAAAAGGCGAAAGTCATCATCATTCAGTCTAGCCACATCACTGGTCATCATCGCGCTAATGATGCCTCTGGCCTGGGGAATAGGTGCTGAGAACAATGAGTTCAACACAAAAATAGGGATGCACTTTAAAGGAATTGGAACTGTAATGGTTATACTAGGTTAAATTCGACTGATGGTACTTGTCGATAGTTAGGTGGAGCATAGCTGATGCACGTACTGGCAATCGTCTAGACATCGTCGGCAACAGGAGTGAGTTTTTGCTAGCTCACCAAGCTTCCATTTACAAAAAAAATATTTACGTGAGAGGAAAAGAAAGGGTTAAACTAGGGTACTATTAGGAGGCAAAATAAACAAACAGAAACTAAGTGATTAGGGTTTGCGGTGCATCTACAAGGCTGTATGTTATGCCCAGCTTTAGCCCACCCGTCCTTGATTTCCGACTTCAGAAATACAATTTCTCGGAAATCTCTTACTTTATTTCCGCCGTGAAGCCTAGAATCAGATCAAAACTATTTAGTTCACTCTATCATATTTGTTTTTCTCTTAAGTAGTTTATTACAGAAATCACTTAGAATTACGGTTTATAATACAAATTCCGAAATTATTTCTTGTTAACACTATACATTTGAAATAATTTGGTAACATAATCTGAATTCATTTGGAAATTGCATCTATCTACATGTTGGCTATATGGTACATAATATATTACATGTAAAATTTAATTTCTTTGTTCTTTACAAAATAATATTAACAAAAATATAATAGAAAAGGAACTTTAATTTACCTTACAGTTTTACGGCGTTACAATCTTTCACTCAGCGATCCGGTAGGCCTGACGTTTGCGCTTACTGAAAACTCCTAGGATAGAATGAAAATTTAACTTCCTTTCCTTTCTAATAATAAACCAAATATTGGATCATTCAATTCAAGAAACTTATATATGAATACGGTATGAAATTTAGATAACTATTGTAATTATATACTAAAATATTGTAATGCAAAATTGTGTTTTGTTTGTTTTCCCGAGAAATGTTTTCTTTATCTACTTAGTTGGTATTCTTTCTATTGTAGATTACGTTACCGATAAAGGAATTATGATACATTTGAATAGATTTATATGATGTACTAATTTAAATATTTAATGTATTTTCCGTCGAAATTTGGTTATTCTCTTATATATTTAAAAGGTAAGTTCGTTCGAAAGTAACGATATATATTTAAAAGGTAAATTCGTTTGAAAGTACGTAATGTAGTAGGTGGTAAATATATTCGGTAGCCATAACTTGTGGTAAATATATACTTATTTAACTTTCTTTACAATAAGCAAAATTTTCAAGGTCGAAAAAATATTTGTTGAGAAAACCGGTTTCCATGTGGAATTCTTTCTTCCATATTTACTTATACTCAAATTACTTAGCTTTTCTTCGGTCCTTCTGTTTTTTTCTCTTTGAGCGAATAGAGTTTTAAACCCAGGTTATTAATACAAATTTTGTTGTTAATCTCTTGTAGATTTGTCGTTTTGGTGCTCCGTTGATGTGGTTGATCGGCGATGCTCTTGCTGTAGTTTTGATTTGAAGTTCTGTATCTCTTTTTCCTCTTGACCTAGGGTTCTTGTCACGGCATCCTGGTACAGTTCTGTAGGCAAATCTAAGTTTCTGCTATCAAAACAGCTTCCTTTTATACCCTACACCCGAAGGGAGTAGGGTATATTCACTTTGTTCTTCCGTTTGTAACGCAGAGAAGGAGACGAGATAGATATAGAAAAGTATATATATTCTTTCTCAGCGTCACCTCCTGAATCGATTTAGCCGTCCGTCCGTCTGTCTGTCTCTCTGTCTGTCTGTTTTAATCACGATTACGAGAGAACGAAAAAAGATATCACGGTGAAATTTGGCACAACTATTCTTTGTTATATAGGCCTGTTTGGGATTGAAAATGGGCGAGATCGGTAAACAGCCACGCCTACTTTACATACGGAATGTAAAGGCACCTCGTTTCAAAAAAATTTTATATTCTGAATATTTCATAAACCGTGTGAGATATTAAGGTATAATTTTATTCCGGAACATATAGCGTCATTACTAAAACGTTTAAAAAAAATGGGCGTGCCACGCCCACTGATAACAAAGATGGCAATATCTCATGAAAGGTATAATTGATATGTAATTTTAGCACAATATATATGGGGAAGCATTACCAATAACCTTGACAAAAATGCGCGTGCCACGCCCACTCATAAAAAAGTTGTCAATATCTGGTAAACGGTATAAGATATTAAAACGAAATTTTATCACGAGGTATCTACAAGTATTACTTTAATTTAACTTGAGAAACAAAGTGGGCGTGATCCGGCCACTTATACAAAAATTGTCAATATCCCATAAACGGGTCAAAATATTAATACGTTCGTAATTCTATCTAGCAGTACCTAGAGACACTACAAAAACATTTGCCCGAAATGGGCGTGGTACGTCTACTTACACAAAAGCTGTTAAGTGGCGAATTTATAATTTTTTCAGTTACTTGGGTGTAGGGTATTAAAATTTCGGCCAGGCCGAAGACAACACTTCTACTTGTTTTTGTTTTGCTTCCTTAGGCGGAATATATTTGGGTGTATATAATTTATTTATAACTGTTGCGGATTCTATGTAATTTTCGTCTACTTTGTGCATATATAGACTATCAGTGTTATATGTGGCTTTGTATATTTTATTTTAGACACTTTACATGATAGGTACATATATAGTTTGCTTCCACGTTTATTAATATTTTGTCTCAACTACATAAAAAAAGTTGAAACAACTAAACTTTTAATCACGCAATCGTTACTCAAAAAAATTTGGTTCACCAGTTAAAATATAGGTGCAACCTGACAGCGATCAAATCGATGCGAAAACACCAACGCACTGCTCGCCGTCTTGATCATAACTCCCATAACTTCTCCTCTCATTCGAAGTCCTGTCAGGAGCAAATTATGGACCACATAATTTCCCCCCCACATAATTCCATATTTGCATGTTTTTACTTGTATATATATGTACCAAGAATATACATCAATTTAATTGCAAACTACCGTTTCTGCTTATTAATATGTATGTAACAAAGTAAGCAAAGTAGCAAAGTAGCAAGCAAAGTAGCAAAGTAGCAAGCAAAGTAGAAAAGAGATTTGACAAAAATTGAGAGTCGTTAGAAAGTAGCACCATCGCCTGAGTGGATCGAGAGAACTCGACCACAGATACGACCACGCAGGCAAGAAAGAGACAACAAGCGTCTTACAATAAGCGCGTAGGAATACCATCGCCACTATAAAAGGCGCTTCACCACGAGGAATCAGGGCTCTTTGACGTGAACTCCCGGCCTGGACAGTGGTCTTTTGGAAGTCCCTCTTCGGTAAGTCATTTCAACATCGACGCCAGCAGAGCCTCGATTTCGGCAGAGCCACAACGTCGACGCCAGCAGAGCCTCGACTTCGGCAGAGCCACAACGTCGACGCCAGCAGAGCCTCGACTTCGGCAGAGCCACAACGTCGACGCCAGCAGAGCCTCGACTTCGGCAGAGCCACAACGTCTTCGCCAGCAGAGCCTCGACTTCGGCAGAGCCACAACGTCGACGTCAACAGGGCCTCGCGGCCAACACTTACATTAGCACGTCGCCTGTGGAGTTGTACTCCCGCGGCCAACAGTTTGCATCAGAGCGTCGCCTGTGGAGTTGTACTCCCGCGGCCCAACGTTTGTCATCAGCACGTCGCCTTGTGGAGTTGTACTCCCGCGGCCAACACTTACATTAGCACGTCGCCTGTGGAGTTGTACTCCCGCGGCCAACAGTTTGCATCAGAGCGTCGCCTGTGGAGTTGTACTCCCGCGGCCCAACGTTTCTCATCAGCACGTCGCCTTGCGGAGTTGTACTCCCGCGGCCAACAGTTTGCATCAGAGCGTCGCCTGTGGAGTTGTACTCCCGCGGCCCAACGTTTCTCATCAGCACGTCGCCTTGTGGAGTTGTACTCCCGCGGCCAACACTTACATTAGCACGTCGCCTGTGGAGTTGTACTCCCGCGGCCAACAGTTTGCATCAGAGCGTCGCCTGTGGAGTTGTACTCCCGCGGCCCAACGTTTCTCATCAGCACGTCGCCTTGCGGAGTTGTACTCCCGCGGCCAACACCCGGTTCGCTCGTACCCCAGTGGAGCGGGGCCTGTTCTTTCACCACAGCGTCCACCTATGAAGGCTATCAGAGACCATACATATATTTTGTACCCATTTATACATTTTAATACCATTTCCAAATATTCTATATAAGCTTAATTGTTGAATTAGAATTTATTGAATTAATCTAGAAATTAATAAAAGAGAGAATTCATTGAAGGAAGCCTTGTGTCTCAATCAAATAAATAACTGGACGGATCCTGGACTCGCCTGAGTCAAATACCCTGGCCAGAGAGGGAAAAATTTCGTTACAGTGGCGACCGAGCAGAGACATTAAGGCTTCCAACATCTCGACGAGACACGAACATCGAAATAACTCATCACAGAGTGCCGTACAAAGACGCACGCCATGAAGATCACCTGGATTTACTTACTACGCAAGGACGAGCTAATAACCTACGCGAAGGAATTTCAACTCGACGAATGTGGAACCGTCGAGGACTTAAGAAAACGGCTGGCCACTTTTGCGGCAGACTCGAAGGACGACGAAAAGGTTATGGCGCGACTAGAAGAACTGGAAAGGATTCACCAGCAAGCGAAGTCCCCGCACCGAATGGGGACGGCACAACAGCATCAGCCAGAAACAGCGAAAACTCTAGAACTGCCCACCACCGTTTCAGCAGCAAGTCAAGTGGGTGAATGCGGGCCGCCGTCGAGGGAACGCACGACAGATCACGCCGACGTCATGGACAAAGTGCGGAAGTGGTCAGTTAGATATGACGGTGGTCGCGATCCTCTCGCGTTTATCGAAAGGTTGGAAGAACTGGCCACCGCGTATGGGATAAGCCGAGACTTGCTACCAAGGACAATGCCGGAACTTCTTCGAGACCGAGCTCTGATCTGGTTCCGCAACAGAATAATGGATTGGGAAACCTGGGGTCAATTCAAAACGGCATTTTTGAAATTCTTTCTGTCCACCCGTTATTTCGAGGGTCTCGAGGACCACATACGTAACCGGCACCAAAAACCAGACGAACCCTTCAAGGACTACGTGCTCGACCTGTACGACGCTATGCGTCATGTCAACTGGGCCGAGGAGGTGAAGCTTGAACGCCTCTATCGAAACGCGCGGAAAGACGTGCAACTTTACGTGAAACGGCGCGACTTCATGAGCCTCGAGGAACTCATCGTTCTAGCAGAGGACCTTGAAGAAATACATGGACGGCAACCGGAACCCACAAACCACCGGTCACGTGAGCGAGAAGTGAAGCATCGACAGCTGGCACCCCCGGCCGAAGTGAGTATAAACCCAGCCACTGCATGTCGACGATGCGGGCAAGACGGACACACGGAACGGTATTGTCACAACCGCCGTATCCTGTTTTGTTGGACTTGCGGACGTCGCGGACTCCGCACTATCGAATGCTGCCAACGACCTCCGCCGGGAAACGAGGACGGACCACGCCATGCAGGAGGGAAGGCGGGTCCAGCAACTACGACCCTCGCCGGGTCAACTAAGCCTCCTACACCACGACAGTACTCATTTAACTGCAGAAGTCATAGTGGAACACCTCAAGAAAAGAGCGGTGTTGGACACGGGAGCGACAAGGAGCTTTGCCAGCCAAGCTTTTGTGCAGGAGCTCGGTCTTCCGGTGAGCCGAACTACTTCCACCAACTACATTCGCCTAGCCGACAACACACGAAGGATGACCAACGAATGCCTCCAGGTAAGAATCAAACTCGGCACATGTGAGATCGATGTGGAGCTGTTGATTATGGCCGGGGCATCGGACGACTTGCTTCTGGGCCTGGACTTCTTGGCGAAGGCTGGGGCCGTCATCAGCTGCGGCGGACAGACGGTCACTCTGCGAGAGACACACGGACAGAAACGGCGAGAGGAGTGGACGTGCACGGCTCTCAAGGAGGAGGACCCTCCATCGCTGAGCATCGATCATTTCCTGCGGCACGAACTCGCGAAATTCAATGAGGTACAAGGAACATGCAACATTACGTCGCACAAGATTGCCATGAAAGATGAGCGGCCGATTAAGCAGAGATACATCCCACGCAACCCGGCCATGCAGGAAGTAATAAGCAGAGAGGTCGACGAACTTCTGGCTAAAGGATGCATCGAGCCGTCACACAGTGCCTATAGTGCCCCGATAGTCCTGGTCAAAAAGAGAACAGGCACTTGGAGACTCTGCATTGACTACCGGCAGCTAAACGACAGATCAATTCCTGACGCGTATCCACTTCCGCGTATACATTACATACTCGACCGACTACGAAACGCAAAGGTTATCAGCAGCCTGGACCTTGAAAACGGGTATTGGCAAATACCAATGGACAACGACAGCAAGAAGTACACAGCATTTACGGTCCCGGGGCGAGGCCTCTTCCAATGGAAGGTCATGCCATTCGGCCTCCATTCTGCTCCGGCGACATTCCAGAAAGCGTTGGATAAAGTCATTGGACCTGACTTAGAACCACATGCTTTCGCATATCTGGATGACATTATAGTTACAAGCAGCTCAGTGGAGGAACACGTGGGCCACCTGCAGGAAGTCTTCCGAAGGTTGCAGTCTGCGAACCTGAAATTGAACCCAGAGAAATGTGAGTTCTTCAAAAAGCACACTAAGTATTTGGGACACGTGGTAAGTGAACGCGGCATCGAAACGGACCCAGACAAAATTTCCGCCATCAAGACGCTGAAACCACCCTCCAACGTACGCGAACTGCAACAGTGCCTGGGAATTGCGTCCTGGTATCGCCGATTTGTACCAGAATTCGCGACTGTAGTACACCCGATGACCACTCTGCTGAAAAAGGGCAGACATTGGAAGTGGCAAGACGAACAACAGAAGGCCTTCGATAAGCTGAAAGGAATGCTTGTCAATGCACCAGTCCTGACCTGTCCGGACTTCACCAAGCGATTTATCCTCCAAACTGACGCCAGCGAGGTCGGCCTGGGAGCCGTGTTAACGCAAGACGACGATGGGAGAGAAGCGGTAATCGCCTATGCCAGTCGCCGCCTCAACCCAGCCGAACAAAATTACACCACTACGGAAAAGGAGTGCTTGGCGATCATATGGGGCATCAGGAAAATGCGGTGCTACCTCGAGGGGTACCAGTTTACGGTGGTTACAGACCATCTCTCCCTTAAGTGGCTCAATTCGATAGAGAATCCATCGGGCCGGATCGCAAGGTGGGCGTTAGAACTGCAGCAATATAGGTTCGACGTCCAATACAGAAGAGGGAAACTCAACGCAGTGGCCGACGCATTGTCGCGACAACCAGTAGACACCCTCCGCCGCACAGGAATTGACGAAGAAAAGTGTAAGAAGTGTCCTTGGTTAGAAAAGAAGATATCCGCTATTCACGACAACCCCGAGAAATACCCAGATTTCCTCGAGCAGGATGGGAATCTGTACAGGCATATAGCGCAACGCGAATACGACGAGGAATGCACCCCGTGGAAGATGTGCGTCCCCAGCTTCCTCCGCCAACGTGTGTTATACGAGAACCACAGTCTTCCCAGCGCAGGCCACTTAGGAATTCGGAAGACCACCGCCAGGATCATGGACAGATACTACTGGCCAGGCATGTCGCGAGACATCAAAAACTTCGTGCAACGATGTGGATCATGCCAGAAGTTCAAAGTGGACCAACAACTAAAGGCTGGGAAAATGCTGAGTCAAATCGCCGATGAGCCGTGGGCCAACGTTTGCACGGACTTCATTGGACCACTTCCCCGGTCAAAGCACGGTAATAATACGATTCTAGTATTTTTCGACAGGTTCTCCAAGTGGATTGAAGCCGTACCACTGCGTAAAGCCTCAACGCCAAATCTTATAAAGGCTTTCCGAGAGAGGATACTGGCCCGTTACGGCACCCCAAAAGTTTTAATTTCAGACAACGGCGTCCAGTTCACAAGCCGAGCGTTCGAAAGCTTTCTCACAGAAATAGGAACCAAGCACCAGTATACAGCCCCATACACCCCACAAGAGAACCCAGCGGAACGAGCAAACAGAACTTTGAAGACCATGATCGCCCAATTCGCTGATGGACAACAGAACGCCTGGGACGAGTTGATTCCCGAAATCACATTGGCCCTGAATTCAAGCAGATCGGATGTGACTGGCTATAGTCCTGCCTATCTCACGCAAGGACGAGAGCTGCGGTTGCCGGGATCTTTATTCGACCAGAAAACATTTGGCACGGGACAATCGCCCGAGGAGGCGGATAACAAGGCCAAGCGACTCACAGAAATATTTGCGATCGTCAGGAAAAGACTGACCCAAGCCGCCTCCGATCAGGCTCGTCATTACAACTTGCGCCGACGCCACTGGACACCGAATATTGGGCAGCTCGTCCTTAAACGAACCCATCCGCTCTCGAAGGCTGCCGACAGCTTTGCAGCCAAATTGGCACCAAAATATGATGGCCCCTACAAGGTAATCGCGTTCAAATCCCCGTTGATTGTACAACTCCAAGAAGTAAATAGTGCCTCCAAGAAGACGAAGACAGCGCACATCAGCGAGCTCAAAAGCGTACCCACCGACACAGCTCCCACGGCCGACGCATGCAACCACGGCAGAATAGGAAGAACACAGCGAGGTCATGGTAACTCCCTTTCTATAAATACATAATATTGAAATAACAGAAAGAAGCCACAGCAAATCATTAGTATATAAGAATTACATGAAACCCAAAATATTTTGATTTATTAAGAAAATATTCAAGTAGTAAGAAAATAAATAGGGGATTTTTATTACGGGAGCACGAAGAAACCACAAAGCAACACCCAAACACCAACCAATTACACACAAAATAACGGGATCCTCCGTTATCACAATTCGCGGAGATCGCTGCGAGCAGGAAAATTTGTAACATGCATACCACAACAGGACCCGAACTCAAGCACACAGAATGCAAAGCAATAACAAAACCCAATGAACCAACCGACACACGAAATAACGGGATCCTTCGTTATCAAAATTTATGGAGATCACTGCAAGAAGGAAATATTTCACATTCATTCAAAAAGTGAGTGCCGTCGGAGAAGCACGCGTAGAGAATTGACTATTGTCCAATAGTGCCCTCTGAAAAGTGAACGCGCAGTCGCAGTCGACGTCCGCCGCGCAGTCGCAGTCAACGTCCGCCGCGCAGTCGCAGTCAACGTCCGCCGCGCAGTCGCAGTCAACGTCCGCCGCGCAGTCGCAGCCGGCGTCCGCCGCGCAGTCGCCAGTGCCGTCGACTGAGGAACACAAGGCCAACCGAATCGTTGTAGAAGTGTCGAGTGAGGACGAAGGAGTCTCAGACGCCCTACTCATTTACCCGCCGGGACCGGGCGGAGTCACGCTATACCCGGAGGATTATCGCCGAATCTCGTCCGGACGGTTCATCAATGACTCTCTAATCGACTTTTATTTAGCGGTCTTGATACGACGGAAGCCACTAGAGATACAACGCCGGGTCGCGATTCTGAGTGCGCAATTCTTTCCCGAATTGTGTAAATACAATGCAACGTCCGAACTGGAGCCGCTACGGAAGTGGGTCCGGAACCAGAGTATTTTTAACAAATCTGCACTCCTGATACCGGCGAATCAGCGAATGCACTGGTACCTACTGGTGCTGCGCTGGAAGGAGACTGGGACGGGACCCCGAGGAGAAATTTTGGTCTTCGACTCTATGAGCACTGTCAACAACGACCCTGTGCCAGAGGTCTGGTGGAAATTCTTCCAGAAGGCGTACCAGTGGGAGTTTCCAACGAGAAGCCCGCCAGTAGTGGATGCCCAGACGCTCTCGGTACACCGCGTCCCCACACCACAACAACGGAACTCGACCGACTGCGGAGTATTCTTGTTACATAACGCGTCCATGTTCCTGGGCCAACCTTTCGCTGACTACCGCCACCAGGATCTCCGTGAGTGGTACCCAGCGGCCGACGCAGAAGAAAAGAGGGCGGCCCTGGCAGTGGCAATGCAGTTGCGAGTAAGGGAGGGAATATTGGAGAAGCTGCCCCACTTGTACTTGCCGAGAACTAGCCGGCCTATAGCGGAATGCCCAAGTCGCGCGCCAGGGAAGAAAGCCACCGATACCAGCAACAACCGTACGAGGCTTGACAGCAACACCAGCAGCAGCAGTACCAGCAACAGCAGTGGCAGTAGTGACAGCAGTACCAGCAGCAGCAGTGACAGTAGTGACAGTCATACCAGCAGCAGCAGTGACAGGAGTGGCAATAACACCAGCAGCAACAACAGTGCCAGCAGCCGCAGACGCAGTGGTAACCACAATCGAAATGTTCGTCTTCACAGCAACAACCGCAGCAACGACGGTGCGAAGGCTCATGAAATCACCCACACGAACACGCTCCCATCACGGTCATATCAACCAAGGGTCGCGACGCAACCACGGCCAAATGACGCAGTTGACCAACCGTCCAGGGGACAGCGAGCGCGTTCGCCGAGTATTCCTCCACAACCCATCCACCGCGCGAGTTCCGGCATGAGTCTACTGGCTTCAGATGACTCTGACTGGGAAGACAACAGAGACATGGGAACCTCTGAGGGCAGCACCGCGAGGGGCGTCCGAGAAAACTCCGCACAAAAGACACCCCAGGCATCGAACGAGCGGAAAACCGAAGGGTCGCCGGTGGTCCCTGGCAAACGCGTCCGGAGGCAAACCGGTTTGGCTGAAGATCCGTTAGGTGAGCTGCCAGAGTCCATACGGCACGAAGTCCAGGACATCAAGCGGAGGAAGCGAGGCAGGAACGCCTTCAAGCTGGCCCGTGTCAGCGGGGGCATTCGTTATGACATAAAGGTCACGCGGACGGGCAGGATCGCCGTCGCCACCACCCCCTCGATAAAGTAAGAGGGAGATGTCAGGAGCAAATTATGGACCACATAATTTCCCCCCCACATAATTCCATATTTGCATGTTTTTACTTGTATATATATGTACCAAGAATATACATCAATTTAATTGCAAACTACCGTTTCTGCATATTAATATGTATGTAACAAAGTAAGCAAAGTAGCAAAGTAGCAAGCAAAGTAGAAAAGAGATTTGACAAAAATTGAGAGTCGTTAGAAAGTAGCACCATCGCCTGAGTGGATCGAGAGAACTCGACCACAGATACGACCACGCAGGCAAGAAAGAGACAACAAGCGTCTTACAATAAGCGCGTAGGAATACCATCGCCACTATAAAAGGCGCTTTACCACGAGGAATCAGGGCTCTTTGACGTGAACTCCCGGCCTGGACAGTGGTCTTTTGGAAGTCCCTCTTCGGTAAGTCATTTCAACATCGACGCCAGCAGAGCCTCGATTTCGGCAGAGCCACAACGTCGACGCCAGCAGAGCCTCGACTTCGGCAGAGCCACAACGTCGACGCCAGCAGAGCCTCGACTTCGGCAGAGCCACAACGTCGACGCCAGCAGAGCCTCGACTTCGGCAGAGCCACAACGTCTTCGCCAGCAGAGCCTCGACTTCGGCAGAGCCACAACGTCGACGCCAACAGGGCCTCGCGGCCAACACTTACATTAGCACGTCGCCTGTGGAGTTGTACTCCCGCGGCCAACAGTTTGCATCAGAGCGTCGCCTGTGGAGTTGTACTCCCGCGGCCCAACGTTTGTCATCAGCACGTCGCCTTGTGGAGTTGTACTCCCGCGGCCAACACTTACATTAGCACGTCGCCTGTGGAGTTGTACTCCCGCGGCCCAACGTTTCTCATCAGCACGTCGCCTTGCGGAGTTGTACTCCCGCGGCCAACAGTTTGCATCAGAGCGTCGCCTGTGGAGTTGTACTCCCGCGGCCCAACGTTTCTCATCAGCACGTCGCCTTGTGGAGTTGTACTCCCGCGGCCAACACTTACATTAGCACGTCGCCTGTGGAGTTGTACTCCCGCGGCCAACAGTTTGCATCAGAGCGTCGCCTGTGGAGTTGTACTCCCGCGGCCCAACGTTTCTCATCAGCACGTCGCCTTGCGGAGTTGTACTCCCGCGGCCAACAGTTTGCATCAGAGCGTCGCCTGTGGAGTTGTACTCCCGCGGCCCAACGTTTCTCATCAGCACGTCGCCTTGCGGAGTTGTACTCCCGCGGCCAACACCCGGTTCGCTCGTACCCCAGTGGAGCGGGGCCTGTTCTTTCACCACAGCGTCCACCTATGAAGGCTATCAGAGACCATACATATATTTTGTACCCATTTATACATTTTAATACCATTTCCAAATATTCTATATAAGCTTAATTGTTGAATTAGAATTTATTGAATTAATCTAGAAATTAATAAAAGAGAGAATTCATTGAAGGAAGCCTTGTGTCTCAATCAAATAAATAACTGGACGGATCCTGGACTCGCCTGAGTCAAATACCCTGGCCAGAGAGGGAAAAGTTTCGTTACAGTGGCGACCGAGCAGAGACATTAAGGCTTCCAACATCTCGACGAGACACGAACATCGAAATAACTCATCACAGAGTGCCGTACAAAGACGCACGCCATGAAGATCACCTGGATTTACTTACTACGCAAGGACGAGCTAATAACCTACGCGAAGGAATTTCAACTCGACGAATGTGGAACCGTCGAGGACTTAAGAAAACGGCTGGCCACTTTTGCGGCAGACTCGAAGGACGACGAAAAGGTTATGGCGCGACTAGAAGAACTGGAAAGGATTCACCAGCAAGCGAAGTCCCCGCACCGAATGGGGACGGCACAACAGCATCAGCCAGAAACAGCGAAAACTCTAGAACTGCCCACCACCGTTTCAGCAGCAAGTCAAGTGGGTGAATGCGGGCCGCCGTCGAGGGAACGCACGACAGATCACGCCGACGTCATGGACAAAGTGCGGAAGTGGTCAGTTAGATATGACGGTGGTCGCGATCCTCTCGCGTTTATCGAAAGGTTGGAAGAACTGGCCGCCGCGTATGGGATAAGCCGAGACTTGCTACCAAGGACAATGCCGGAACTTCTTCGAGACCGAGCTCTGATCTGGTTCCGCAACAGAATAATGGATTGGGAAACCTGGGGTCAATTCAAAACGGCATTTTTGAAATTCTTTCTGTCCACCCGTTATTTCGAGGGTCTCGAGGACCACATACGTAACCGGCACCAAAAACCAGACGAACCCTTCAAGGACTACGTGCTCGACCTGTACGACGCTATGCGTCATGTCAACTGGGCCGAGGAGGTGAAGCTTGAACGCCTCTATCGAAACGCGCGGAAAGACGTGCAACTTTACGTGAAACGGCGCGACTTCATGAGCCTCGAGGAACTCATCGTTCTAGCAGAGGACCTTGAAGAAATACATGGACGGCAACCGGAACCCACAAACCACCGGTCACGTGAGCGAGAAGTGAAGCATCGACAGCTGGCACCCCCGGCCGAAGTGAGTATAAACCCAGCCACTGCATGTCGACGATGCGGGCAAGACGGACACACGGAACGGTATTGTCACAACCGCCGTATCCTGTTTTGTTGGACTTGCGGACGTCGCGGACTCCGCACTATCGAATGCTGCCAACGACCTCCGCCGGGAAACGAGGACGGACCACGCCATGCAGGAGGGAAGGCGGGTCCAGCAACTACGACCCTCGCCGGGTCAACTAAGCCTCCTACACCACGACAGTACTCATTTAACTGCAGAAGTCATAGTGGAACACCTCAAGAAAAGAGCGGTGTTGGACACGGGAGCGACAAGGAGCTTTGCCAGCCAAGCTTTTGTGCAGGAGCTCGGTCTTCCGGTGAGCCGAACTACTTCCACCAACTACATTCGCCTAGCCGACAACACACGAAGGATGACCAACGAATGCCTCCAGGTAAGAATCAAACTCGGCACATGTGAGATCGATGTGGAGCTGTTGATTATGGCCGGGGCATCGGACGACTTGCTTCTGGGCCTGGACTTCTTGGCGAAGGCTGGGGCCGTCATCAGCTGCGGCGGACAGACGGTCACTCTGCGAGAGACACACGGACAGAAACGGCGAGAGGAGTGGACGTGCACGGCTCTCAAGGAGGAGGACCCTCCATCGCTGAGCATCGATCATTTCCTGCGGCACGAACTCGCGAAATTCAATGAGGTACAAGGAACATGCAACATTACGTCGCACAAGATTGCCATGAAAGATGAGCGGCCGATTAAGCAGAGATACATCCCACGCAACCCGGCCATGCAGGAAGTAATAAGCAGAGAGGTCGACGAACTTCTGGCTAAAGGATGCATCGAGCCGTCACACAGTGCCTATAGTGCCCCGATAGTCCTGGTCAAAAAGAGAACAGGCACTTGGAGACTCTGCATTGACTACCGGCAGCTAAACGACAGATCAATTCCTGACGCGTATCCACTTCCGCGTATACATTACATACTCGACCGACTACGAAACGCAAAGGTTATCAGCAGCCTGGACCTTGAAAACGGGTATTGGCAAATACCAATGGACAACGACAGCAAGAAGTACACAGCATTTACGGTCCCGGGGCGAGGCCTCTTCCAATGGAAGGTCATGCCATTCGGCCTCCATTCTGCTCCGGCGACATTCCAGAAAGCGTTGGATAAAGTCATTGGACCTGACTTAGAACCACATGCTTTCGCATATCTGGATGACATTATAGTTACAAGCAGCTCAGTGGAGGAACACGTGGGCCACCTGCAGGAAGTCTTCCGAAGGTTGCAGTCTGCGAACCTGAAATTGAACCCAGAGAAATGTGAGTTCTTCAAAAAGCACACTAAGTATTTGGGACACGTGGTAAGTGAACGCGGCATCGAAACGGACCCAGACAAAATTTCCGCCATCAAGACGCTGAAACCACCCTCCAACGTACGCGAACTGCAACAGTGCCTGGGAATTGCGTCCTGGTATCGCCGATTTGTACCAGAATTCGCGACTGTAGTACACCCGATGACCACTCTGCTGAAAAAGGGCAGACATTGGAAGTGGCAAGACGAACAACAGAAGGCCTTCGATAAGCTGAAAGGAATGCTTGTCAATGCACCAGTCCTGACCTGTCCGGACAAGCGATTTATCCTCCAAACTGACGCCAGCGAGGTCGGCCTGGGAGCCGTGTTAACGCAAGACGACGATGGGAGAGAAGCGGTAATCGCCTATGCCAGTCGCCGCCTCAACCCAGCCGAACAAAATTACACCACTACGGAAAAGGAGTGCTTGGCGATCATATGGGGCATCAGGAAAATGCGGTGCTACCTCGAGGGGTACCAGTTTACGGTGGTTACAGACCATCTCTCCCTTAAGTGGCTCAATTCGATAGAGAATCCATCGGGCCGGATCGCAAGGTGGGCGTTAGAACTGCAGCAATATAGGTTCGACGTCCAATACAGAAGAGGGAAACTCAACGCAGTGGCCGACGCATTGTCGCGACAACCAGTAGACACCCTCCGCCGCACAGGAATTGACGAAGAAAAGTGTAAGAAGTGTCCTTGGTTAGAAAAGAAGATATCCGCTATTCACGACAACCCCGAGAAATACCCAGATTTCCTCGAGCAGGATGGGAATCTGTACAGGCATATAGCGCAACGCGAATACGACGAGGAATGCACCCCGTGGAAGATGTGCGTCCCCAGCTTCCTCCGCCAACGTGTGTTATACGAGAACCACAGTCTTCCCAGCGCAGGCCACTTAGGAATTCGGAAGACCACCGCCAGGATCATGGACAGATACTACTGGCCAGGCATGTCGCGAGACATCAAAAACTTCGTGCAACGATGTGAATCATGCCAGAAGTTCAAAGTGGACCAACAACTAAAGGCTGGGAAAATGCTGAGTCAAATCGCCGATGAGCCGTGGGCCAACGTTTGCACGGACTTCATTGGACCACTTCCCCGGTCAAAGCACGGTAATAATACGATTCTAGTATTTTTCGACAGGTTCTCCAAGTGGATTGAAGCCGTACCACTGCGTAAAGCCTCAACGCCAAATCTTATAAAGGCTTTCCGAGAGAGGATACTGGCCCGTTACGGCACCCCAAAAGTTTTAATTTCAGACAACGGCGTCCAGTTCACAAGCCGAGCGTTCGAAAGCTTTCTCACAGAAATAGGAACCAAGCACCAGTATACAGCCCCATACACCCCACAAGAGAACCCAGCGGAACGAGCAAACAGAACTTTGAAGACCATGATCGCCCAATTCGCTGATGGACAACAGAACGCCTGGGACGAGTTGATTCCCGAAATCACATTGGCCCTGAATTCAAGCAGATCGGATGTGACTGGCTATAGTCCTGCCTATCTCACGCAAGGACGAGAGCTGCGGTTGCCGGGATCTTTATTCGACCAGAAAACATTTGGCACGGGACAATCGCCCGAGGAGGCGGATAACAAGGCCAAGCGACTCACAGAAATATTTGCGATCGTCAGGAAAAGACTGACCCAAGCCGCCTCCGATCAGGCTCGTCATTACAACTTGCGCCGACGCCACTGGACACCGAATATTGGGCAGCTCGTCCTTAAACGAACCCATCCGCTCTCGAAGGCTGCCGACAGCTTTGCAGCCAAATTGGCACCAAAATATGATGGCCCCTACAAGGTAATCGCGTTCAAATCCCCGTTGATTGTACAACTCCAAGAAGTAAATAGTGCCTCCAAGAAGACGAAGACAGCGCACATCAGCGAGCTCAAAAGCGTACCCACCGACACAGCTCCCACGGCCGACGCATGCAACCACGGCAGAATAGGAAGAACACAGCGAGGTCATGGTAACTCCCTTTCTATAAATACATAATATTGAAATAACAGAAAGAAGCCACAGCAAATCATTAGTATATAAGAATTACATGAAACCCAAAATATTTTGATTTATTAAGAAAATATTCAAGTAGTAAGAAAATAAATAGGGGATTTTTATTACGGGAGCACGAAGAAACCACAAAGCAACACCCAAACACCAACCAATTACACACAAAATAACGGGATCCTCCGTTATCACAATTCGCGGAGATCGCTGCGAGCAGGAAAATTTGTAACATGCATACCACAACAGGACCCGAACTCAAGCACACAGAATGCAAAGCAATAACAAAACCCAATGAACCAACCGACACACGAAATAACGGGATCCTTCGTTATCAAAATTTATGGAGATCACTGCAAGAAGGAAATATTTCACATTCATTCAAAAAGTGAGTGCCGTCGGAGAAGCACGCGTAGAGAATTGACTATTGTCCAATAGTGCCCTCTGAAAAGTGAACGCGCAGTCGCAGTCGACGTCCGCCGCGCAGTCGCAGTCAACGTCCGCCGCGCAGTCGCAGTCAACGTCCGCCGCGCAGTCGCAGTCAACGTCCGCCGCGCAGTCGCAGCCGGCGTCCGCCGCGCAGTCGCCAGTGCCGTCGACTGAGGAACACAAGGCCAACCGAATCGTTGTAGAAGTGTCGAGTGAGGACGAAGGAGTCTCAGACGCCCTACTCATTTACCCGCCGGGACCGGGCGGAGTCACGCTATACCCGGAGGATTATCGCCGAATCTCGTCCGGACGGTTCATCAATGACTCTCTAATCGACTTTTATTTAGCGGTCTTGATACGACGGAAGCCACTAGAGATACAACGCCGGGTCGCGATTCTGAGTGCGCAATTCTTTCCCGAATTGTGTAAATACAATGCAACGTCCGAACTGGAGCCGCTACGGAAGTGGGTCCGGAACCAGAGTATTTTTAACAAATCTGCACTCCTGATACCGGCGAATCAGCGAATGCACTGGTACCTACTGGTGCTGCGCTGGAAGGAGACTGGGACGGGACCCCGAGGAGAAATTTTGGTCTTCGACTCTATGAGCACTGTCAACAACGACCCTGTGCCAGAGGTCTGGTGGAAATTCTTCCAGAAGGCGTACCAGTGGGAGTTTCCAACGAGAAGCCCGCCAGTAGTGGATGCCCAGACGCTCTCGGTACACCGCGTCCCCACACCACAACAACGGAACTCGACCGACTGCGGAGTATTCTTGTTACATAACGCGTCCATGTTCCTGGGCCAACCTTTCGCTGACTACCGCCACCAGGATCTCCGTGAGTGGTACCCAGCGGCCGACGCAGAAGAAAAGAGGGCGGCCCTGGCAGTGGCAATGCAGTTGCGAGTAAGGGAGGGAATATTGGAGAAGCTGCCCCACTTGTACTTGCCGAGAACTAGCCGGCCTATAGCGGAATGCCCAAGTCGCGCGCCAGGGAAGAAAGCCACCGATACCAGCAACAACCGTACGAGGCTTGACAGCAACACCAGCAGCAGCAGTACCAGCAACAGCAGTGGCAGTAGTGACAGCAGTACCAGCAGCAGCAGTGACAGTAGTGACAGTCATACCAGCAGCAGCAGTGACAGGAGTGGCAATAACACCAGCAGCAACAACAGTGCCAGCAGCCGCAGACGCAGTGGTAACCACAATCGAAATGTTCGTCTTCACAGCAACAACCGCAGCAACGACGGTGCGAAGGCTCATGAAATCACCCACACGAACACGCTCCCATCACGGTCATATCAACCAAGGGTCGCGACGCAACCACGGCCAAATGACGCAGTTGACCAACCGTCCAGGGGACAGCGAGCGCGTTCGCCGAGTATTCCTCCACAACCCATCCACCGCGCGAGTTCCGGCATGAGTCTACTGGCTTCAGATGACTCTGACTGGGAAGACAACAGAGACATGGGAACCTCTGAGGGCAGCACCGCGAGGGGCGTCCGAGAAAACTCCGCACAAAAGACACCCCAGGCATCGAACGAGCGGAAAACCGAAGGGTCGCCGGTGGTCCCTGGCAAACGCGTCCGGAGGCAAACCGGTTTGGCTGAAGATCCGTTAGGTGAGCTGCCAGAGTCCATACGGCACGAAGTCCAGGACATCAAGCGGAGGAAGCGAGGCAGGAACGCCTTCAAGCTGACCCGTGTCAGCGGGGGCATTCGTTATGACATAAAGGTCACGCGGACGGGCAGGATCGCCGTCGCCACCACCCCCTCGATAAAGTAAGAGGGAGATGTCAGGAGCAAATTATGGACCACATAATTTCCCCCCCACATAATTCCATATTTGCATGTTTTTACTTGTATATATATGTACCAAGAATATACATCAATTTAATTGCAAACTACCGTTTCTGCATATTAATATGTATGTAACAAAGTAAGCAAAGTAGCAAAGTAGCAAGCAAAGTAGAAAAGAGATTTGACAAAAATTGAGAGTCGTTAGAAAGTAGCACCATCGCCTGAGTGGATCGAGAGAACTCGACCACAGATACGACCACGCAGGCAAGAAAGAGACAACAAGCGTCTTACAATAAGCGCGTAGGAATACCATCGCCACTATAAAAGGCGCTTTACCACGAGGAATCAGGGCTCTTTGACGTGAACTCCCGGCCTGGACAGTGGTCTTTTGGAAGTCCCTCTTCGGTAAGTCATTTCAACATCGACGCCAGCAGAGCCTCGATTTCGGCAGAGCCACAACGTCGACGCCAGCAGAGCCTCGATTTCGGCAGAGCCACAACGTCGACGCCAGCAGAGCCTCGACTTCGGCAGAGCCACAACGTCGACGCCAGCAGAGCCTCGACTTCGGCAGAGCCACAACGTCTTCGCCAGCAGAGCCTCGACTTCGGCAGAGCCACAACGTCGACGCCAACAGGGCCTCGCGGCCAACACTTACATTAGCACGTCGCCTGTGGAGTTGTACTCCCGCGGCCAACAGTATGCATCAGAGCGTCGCCTGTGGAGTTGTACTCCCGCGGCCCAACGTTTGTCATCAGCACGTCGCCTTGTGGAGTTGTACTCCCGCGGCCAACACTTACATTAGCACGTCGCCTGTGGAGTTGTACTCCCGCGGCCAACAGTTTGCATCAGAGCGTCGCCTGTGGAGTTGTACTCCCGCGGCCCAACGTTTCTCATCAGCACGTCGCCTTGCGGAGTTGTACTCCCGCGGCCAACAGTTTGCATCAGAGCGTCGCCTGTGGAGTTGTACTCCCGCGGCCCAACGTTTCTCATCAGCACGTCGCCTTGTGGAGTTGTACTCCCGCGGCCAACACTTACATTAGCACGTCGCCTGTGGAGTTGTACTCCCGCGGCCAACAGTTTGCATCAGAGCGTCGCCTGTGGAGTTGTACTCCCGCGGCCCAACGTTTCTCATCAGCACGTCGCCTTGCGGAGTTGTACTCCCGCGGCCAACACCCGGTTCGCTCGTACCCCAGTGGAGCGGGGCCTGTTCTTTCACCACAGCGTCCACCTATGAAGGCTATCAGAGACCATACATATATTTTGTACCCATTTATACATTTTAATACCATTTCCAAATATTCTATATAAGCTTAATTGTTGAATTAGAATTTATTGAATTAATCTAGAAATTAATAAAAGAGAGAATTCATTGAAGGAAGCCTTGTGTCTCAATCAAATAAATAACTGGACGGATCCTGGACTCGGCTGAGTCACATACCCTGGCCAGAGAGGGAAAAGTTTCGTTACAGTCCTCACCTAGATTTTCTCTATTCCTACTCAATCACGTCCATTCCTTCTATTCTATTACCGATGGCTAGCGAGAGAAATAACCTTCTTGCCTTAACCCTTCACTATCGAATTCACCCATTACAATACTCATTACAAAATATATGGAACACTTTTGTTTTAAATATTGAATATTGAACACCTGTTTAAAATGGAAAACCTGCTTATTTTGTTTCATAAAATAATAAAAAACTATTTTTCCATATCCACAGCGATGTCTCAGACCTTCTCGTTAAGCAAACGGAATAGATCAACGGTTCTTCATCGTGGTTTAATTACCTTAGCGAAGGAGGCTTATCAAAACCCACTGCAGAAATGATGGACTTACAGTGAAAACAGAACCAAGGCATTGGCGTTATCGATGTGCAGAAACAATGCAGAAAATCTGCACAAAAAATCGACAACGGCAAACCAGAAATTTTTTTGTTCCTATTTTCTGTCGTTGTCGAATTCTATATTTTCACTCTCGAAATGTTGCCATATTGGGACAAATTTGTATTTTAATTATTAATATACGGAAGAAAAGGGCTGAACTGATAGTGAGGTACGCTTTAAACACACAACATAGCAAAAAACATGTAAAAGTGGACTTTTTTCATAATAAGTAGTATAAAAGGAGTGAAAATTAAAAGATATATGTAGACCTGATTTTTTTGTAAGCCTAGGAGTAGAGCTTAAAATCACAAAGTAAATAAAAGATAAACACAGATATTAGTAGCTATGAAAAAAATCGACAAAGTGAAAGCCTTTTTCTGTTTTCAGCGATAATTGTTGCTTTTGGAACGCGTACGTTATTATTTTTATGAATGCAGCAGACGCACTTTAATGTGAACTTGAAAAAACTTGACTCTGTTTATATTGACATTCTGCTTACATTGACATATAGGCATTCTTCAGATTGTTTACACTATTATATGACACTGTTTACACTGAATTTTTTTTCGATTTTAAACTTTGGGTAACGATTTCTCTAATTTTAATTTTTTTATTTTTTAATCGACCGAATAGTGGAAATAGCAACGCTATTCATATGTTTACATTATCGAAGGTGTAGATTGTTCACTCTACAGAGTAGTCAACGAATGAATTATCCTATTCCCGTATGCGAGTAGTTCATCGCCAGTAGGCAAGAGTGGAAGGCACATCTTATAAAAGGCCTCTCTTGTTAGTACATATTATAGTAATGCTTATTATTATCTGATACGAAAATTCTTCATAAAGGTCTTCATGAAGGCCTTTAAAAAAAAGAGTTTCTCAAAGGTCATCAATACGCAGAAACCAACTACCTGTTTTCTAACCACTTTTTTAAAGAATTAAATAAAACATAACTGCTAGTTTTTATGAAACATAAAGTAATGTAATATCAATCATTATGAAGGTTACCGCTTATTTAGATTATTAGAAATTAATTTTTACTTACAGTTACAATGGAATTGTTCGGTTTTAAGACTAAAACGTACAAAATTTGTTGTTTGCTGGGATTATAAGGTTGGCTTTTAAAAAAGCTCTCACGTTACTATATTTCTTTCGTTAATAAAAAATCTTTTGAAAACGATATAGCTTGGTTTTATACAGAGGCTAGACTGTTATCATTTTGATCCTCCTGTAATAAGTGCACTTTTTATATTTCATATAAATATATATATTATATATTTATATATGTATTTAACAAAGTGGATAATATCCACCAAATGACGTCAGCACATACATTAAGTTAAGATGTATGTATTCTTGAATATACCTGCTATTGAACTTAGGATTGAAAAATTAATTTTATATTTACGCTTACCTTACAAGCAAGTTTTGAATTAAATTATCTTAAACGAAACTAGTTTGTGTTGCTACTAGCTAACGTCTTGTTACACTTCAAAAGATGTAAACTTTATGAGAGACAAATGCCAACTAATACTAAAACTTCGCGTGAAACAGAATTTAAAGTAATAAAATTTATGACCGGTTTACACAATCTACAAACATGCGCCTTACGAATAAACCTAAATAATATAATCAAAGGTAATTTCTTTTTAAAGCTAATGTTTTGCAAATTTATGTGTATACATATATATAATACATAATACCTATTTTAAGCATGGCTGACACGAAAATATATATAAACTTACCTTAATAAACAAGAGTACAAGCATGGTTTCGATTTATTATATACTAGCAGAGTAACCGTTGTTGCAACGTCTTTTATTTTTTAATCAGCTGTATGTTGTTATTAAATTTTTAAAAAGAAGTGAAAATAAGCATTTGGAATTTAATTTTTAAGTATATTGCTCTTTACGATTATTTTGTTGCTGTCCTACAACATCAAAACTGTCTCACAGTATCAAAATGAATATGTCAGCAACGGGGTAACCAATTTTTATGGGTTTTTTGGCATTATATCACGGTATTATTTGGTTTAGTTTAGTTTATTGACTAAATGTTCTGGGTAAATGCCTTAACATATTCTTTAATAACGTTGAATAAGATAATTCATCATTTTTAAAAATCTCCCTTTTGGCACTGAAATCAATGCAACTTTTGATAAACTTGACAGTCTCTCTGATTCGATTTCTAAAATCCTGAAATCGTATCCGAACAGTGAAATTGTTGTTGCTGGTGATTTCAATGTTCATAATTCCAATTGGCTACGTCATTCGAGTCACACAACACCTGAGGGTTTGTATGTTGAGTTATTTGCTGAGTCTAATAATTTGACTCAATTAGTGAAGGAACCAACGCACTTTCGTTGCGTTGATGGGCAAAACCAAAATATTCTGGACCTTTTTTAACGTCGCATCACAGCAAGTATGATGTGAATGTTCTTGCACCTCTTGGTAATTCGGACCACGCTGCAATTTCTGCTACCTTCCCATATTCTAGACTTCAATCCGCTCATCAGCCAGCTCAGAAGCGGACAGTGTGGCTTTATGAGAAGGCTAATTGGGATGCGCTGAACTCCTTTTCAGCCGTCCTTCAGCCGTTTCAATTGGCAATTGTGTTTCAGGGATAGAAACATAAATGCTGCAGCAAAATTGGTAGAAAATATAATTTTATTTGGTATGAGGTCTTTCATACCTAATAAAAGAATTTCCATTAAACCAAAAGACCATTCCTGGTTTAATGCGACTTGCAGACAAGCAGTCAGGTCTAAAGAGGAAGCATTTAGGAATTGGCGTTTAAATAAAACTGCTGATACTAAACTGCTGCGCAATCAGGCCAGAAATACGTACAATGCCACTCTAAAGCGCGAAAAAGTTCTCTACGAACAGCGCCTTAGAGGCAGAGTTCTTGAATACCATAAGGGTAGCAAGAACTTTTGGTCGTTCGTGGGGAGGTTGAAGAATCAGACGCGATCGTCTATTCCAACTCTCCTCAAGGACGATCAGATCTTCACTCACTCGGTTGATAAGGCAAACTTATTAGCCAAAATGTTTGCTGAAAACTGCTCTCTTCCTGAGAGTAGCCAACCACTACCCGTGATTGACGGTGTGTCTCATATTATGCCTGAGATGCACTTTCGAACGCGGGCTGTTAAAAGAGTGCTTGTAAACCTCAACGTCAATAAATCCTCGGGACCGGATGGCATTTCAGCCCACGTATTGAGAAAGTGCGCCTCAACATTGGCTCGCCCATTGCGCAATCTGTTTAACTTATCGTTCACTTCAGGAGTTTTTCCTACTTCCTGGAAGATTGCCAATGTGCAGCCAGTTCCCAAAAAAGGTGAGGCTACGAATCCTGCCAATTACCGGCCCATAGCAATCTGTTCAATGCTCTCCAAAGTTATGGAGAGCGTTATAAATTTTAACCTGATGAGGTATCTGGAGAGCAACCAATTGGTCAGCGATCGCCAGTACGGTTTCCGTGCTCACCGCTCCACAGGCGATTTGATGGCGTTCCTCACTCTGCGGTGGAACAGTTGTGTTCACCAATTCGGTGAGAGTAAGGTTGTTGCTTTGGATATCTCCAAGGCATTTGACCGAGTGTGGCATAAAGCACTTGTGTCTAAACTGGCTGCTTATGGTGTCGGTGATACATTCACTCGATGGATATCGAGTTTTCTCAGCGGCCGTTCTATTCGGATTGTGATAGACGGCTTTGCTTCCGAAGAGCATTCCATAAATGCTGGAGTTCCGCAGGGTTCGGTCCTGTCTCCAACTCTTTTTCTCATTTTTATCAATGACCTTCTGTCATTGACATCAAACCCCGTCTACTCGTTTGCTGATGACAGCAGCATTTGTCATTCATATTCATTCTCCAGGCGTCCTTCTATTCTGGAGATCAATAGAAAACGCAGAATTATGAATGACACACTCCAATCTGACCTCAACAAAATCCAGGAGTGGGGTCAAGCGAATCGGGTCGATTTTAATGCGCGGAAGACCCAATGCCGTTTGTTGACCTACAAGCGTCTGGCGGGCGACAACTTTCCACCTTTAAATATGGGTGATGTGGATATTAATGAGTCGGAGGCTCTTGATGTTCTGGGCATGTTAATACAATGCGATCTTCGTTGGAACGATCACATTTTTGATGTGTCGAAAGAAGCAGCCAAGTGCTTAGGCTTTTTAAAGCGGTGCAAGAAATACTTCACTTCAACCGACCTTCGTTGTATCTACACCACTTATATCCGGCCGAAAATGGAGTACAACTCGCATATTTGGTCTGGAGCTTCGAAAGCATATCTTCAGCTTCTGGACCGTATACAAGGTCGTGCGATAAAACTTGTAGGGGACAGTAGGGTATCCAGCTCTATTGAAACCTTGGGATGTCGTCGGGATGTGGGGTGTGTAACCTTATTTTACCGTTACTTTAATGGTAACTGTTCCTCTGAAGTAGCCAGCCTGATCCCTTCGGTTCAGGTATTCAACAGATCTACTCGGCTTTCCAGAGCGGTGCACCCCTTTTACGTCTCGATACCGTTCCATCGCACTACCCACTACCGCGATAATTCGTTTTTCGGTCGCGCAGTTAAATTGTGGAATAGTCTCCCTGCGCATGTTTTCCCACCCACTTATAACGTCGATGCTTTTAAAAGGGGTGTAAATCGACACTACTCCCACTTTTCCCCTTCCCACTAACCTTTACCCTTCTAAACCAACGAATGCTTTGCATGGATAGGGGGCATCCCCTGAGCTTGGTTCTATCTGCCATAAAAAAAAAAAAAAAAAAAAAAAACTTGCCGCCAAATTACGGAAAAATAAACACCTCGTTGCGACCATAATTGGTGCTATGAAAGTTCAAAGCAAACAAATATCGCATTCGCAAAGGTCTACAAGGGGCATAGAAAGGAATAAGAACGAGTAATTGCGGAGAATCAATCTTACAATCACCAATATATTTTACAAACACAATGCCATGGTTACAATACCTAAGCTTTTTTTTATTTTTTATGGTAGATGAAACCAAGCTCAGGGGATGCCCCCCTTCCATGCAGAGCATTTCTTGGTTCCGAAGGGATGACAGGTTAGTAGGAAGGGGAATAGAGGGAGTAGTGACGGTTTACACTTCGCTTAAAGGTTTCGACGCTGTAAGTGGGCGGGAAGACATTCGCAGGGAGGCTATTCCACAATTGAATGACGCGACCGAAAAACGAACTCTCACGGTAATGCGTGGTTCATTGGAACGGAATCGCGACATAAAAGGGCTGCACCCCTCTGGAAAACCGAGTAGTTCTGCTAAATACCTGAACCGAATCAGGAATTCTGCTAAATACCTGAACCGAAAAGGAATCAGGCCGGCTACGTCAGAGGAACATTTACCATGAAAGTAACGGTAAAATAATGATACACACCCTACATCACGACCACGCTCCAAGGTTTCAATAGAGCTGGATACCCTACTGTCCACTATAAGTTTTTACGCACGACATTGGACACGGTCTAGGATCTGAAGATATGTTCGTGAAGCTCCCGACCATATATGCGAATTGTACTTCATTTTCGGACGGATATAGGTGGTGTAGATTCAACGAAAATCGGTTGGAGTGAAGTATTTCTTACACCGCTTAAGAAAGCCTAAGTACTTGGCTGCTTCTTTCGACACGTCAAAAATGTGATCGTTCCGGCGAAGATCGCATTGGATTGACTTGCCCAGAACACCAAGAGCCTCCGACTCATTAATATCTATACCACCTATATTTACAGGTGGGCAGTTGTTACCCGCCAGACGCTTGTGGATCGACAAACAACAAACGTTCTTCCTGTCAACAAACAGGGTCTTCCGCGCATTAAAATCGACCCGATTCGCTCGACCTCACTCATGGATTCTGTTAAGGTCGGATTGGAGTGTGTCATTCATATTTCTGCGTTTTCTAGTGATCTCCAGAATGGAGGGACGCCTGGAGAATGAATATGAATGACAAATGCTGCTGTCATCAGCAAACGTGTAGATGGTTTGATGTCATTGACAGAAGGTCATTGATAAAAATGAGAAAAAGAGTTGGAGACAGGACAGAACCCTGCAGAACTCCAGCATTAATGGAGTGCTCTTCGGAAGCAAAGCCGTCTATCACAACCCGAATAGAATGGCAGCTGAGGAAACTCGATATCCATCGAGTAAAAGTATTACCGACACCATAAGCAGTCAGTTTAGACACGAGTGCTTTACGCCACACCCGGTCAAATGCCTTGGAGATATCCAGCGCAACAACCTTGCTCTCACCGAACTTGTGAAAACATCTGTTCCACCGCTCAGTGAGAAACGCCATCAGATCGCCGGTGGAACGGTGAGCACGGAAGCCGTACTGGCGATCACTGATCAACTCGTTGCTCTCTAGATACCTCATCAAGTTAAAATTTACAATACTCTCCATGACTGTGGAGAGCACTGAACAGATACCTATGGGCCGATAATTTGCAGGATACAAATATGCGTATAGACTGCGAAAAAATTCGTCCTCAAGCCACGTACATTAGTGGATTCTATGCGGAATTTTGTCATCGCCACCCACTGTAAGGAATTGTAAGGTCAGCTGTACAAGCGGCCACGCGTACGTCGCAAGCAAGCAAAACGTAACAAGACAAGTGTTATGACTTTATCTTGCCGCGCTTCAGCCCACGGTACACTCACAGCCGCATGCAAATCTAACGGGACCAGGAAAAAGGAGGAGGAGTGAAAGCAAACGAAATGCTGAGCTTCACTGCGGAGAGCATAAAGAAGCCCCTCGCATGGGTCTGTGCGTCCCGTTTGATTGTCTATTTATTTGTTGTAATTTGGTAAAATTTTATTTTTTTGTTATTAAGTTGAGTTGTTAATAAGTAGTGCACTATTGTTTGTTTGTTAAAAAGTGTTGTTTGGTGAAGTGGTATTATTGTGTTAATCGTGTTTCACGGCGTGGGTAATTGTTTTCACTATTGTTTTTCGATTTTATTTGCCCGAACACTGATTAAAGAAAAGTATTGGCGGGCGCATCATCCGCCTCCGTCCGCGGTCACACCACAAGCTCCAACCTTTGTAAGCCTTCTTCACAACGTCAGCTCTTTGGAAACACTCTCCAACTAGGAAGGTATAACTAACTATGAATGACCGGTAAGTTTTTATGACTACTAACCGTATTTCATTAATATGGCACCATCTTAAAACTGAACCTATATACGTATCATTTAAAAATTTAAGAAAATCCTCTTATCTCTGATAGTACTGAGAAATTTCAAATCGTCTGCGTAAAATATTGTATTTATTGTACATCCGGGCTTAGGCATTATTATATCAAAATGACATGGACTGCATGATGTTTTAAAAAAGTTGCGCTGGAAGTCGCTGTTAACATTTTTGTAGGAGTAAAATGAAGCATTTAGATAAATATCTCAGAAATGGAATGACCAATTTGATTTTGAATTTGAGAAATGGAATGACCTATATAATTAAAAAATGCTGCTAAAGAACGCTGTGTTCCTTTTTATGAGTAATATGAGGCTTCAATATACATATCTCAGCAACAGAGCGACTAATTTAAAGCTATTTTCGACATTATGCCGTACGTTTTATTCAAAGCGACATAGACTGATGACAATGACAAAATGATTTTTCCCCAAATTGTGCGAGAATGAAATTTGGAGAAAAATTTTTCCCCAAATTGTGCGAGAATGGAAACTACAAGAAAGCAAGAATGGAAGTTTCGAGAAAAATACAATTGAAGCTTCGAGAAAGCGAGAACGTAACTTCGGGAGCGAAAGTGAGACTTTGAGAAATACTACGTATAGTAAGAGGCTATAAAATGTAGCTTCGCAAGGCCATCAAGAGGCCCGTTCGAGAACGTATTGTAGTTATGAGAGTTCATCCAGTGCAATTTAGAATCTAGCCAAGCTGTTTACGTAGACACTACTGCTGCGCACATCGGCACCCAACAGCGAAACCGCTGCAGCGATCACCATACCCATTCTCGCCAAGTTACTTACATAGACACTAAGCAACTCAGTGATTCTTCGCCAAAAGAACCTACATCAAGCCCAGCGGCTTCACGAGAAGTTGCATTCAAACTGCAATATCTAGCAAACTGCAATACCTAAGCAAACTGCTACGCTTCTCTCCAGCCGGGAAACCTCGGCAACGGATATATATTTGAAAAAGAAATTTACAACTTTATTTTATTAGTGTTTACAGTTTATTTAAACAATGTACATATTTATTTGAGGCTCCTGCCGAAAATCTAATAGTTGGTTTTAGTTAGTGGGTTTAATAGACAGCGCTAATACTGGCAGTTTTCCAGGACCACCACCCGTCTGCTGGAATGCTTTACTTACGCAGCAGTCAGACCCTTTCAACTCTTAGCTCCCGGACACGCTGCAAATATCTGCGTCAGTCGTCAGGTCATGAGCCAGCAACAAGGCCTTTTGTTTCGGCTGACGAATATCAAGAGAGACAGCGAAAATCAAAAAATAAAAGACAGCAAGACTTTAATATAATCTGCAGCTTCTGTAGTAAGAATGGTCACAAGGGGGGGGGGGTTGCCTTACAAGGAAGAATAGCCCTTTCTGCCAGAAGTGCCTCGTGTACGTGCATGAGGCAGAAGTTGTGGGAACCCGCAAGGGGGAGAGATTCAGAAGTCTTTCGCGCCTAAGAAAGCCTACCAGGAATAGGGAATAAGAGGGAATAAGAATGGTAGCTCTGAACGGGTGCAACCGCAGGGATTGAGTACACCTGTTCGGATGGATGTGAAAACCTTATGACAGAATAGAATGCAGATTCTTTTGTCACTGATGCAATAGGTCAGAGCATTGGGAAGAAAACTGTGAGGCAAAGAGGAATTGGAATTTTCAGGTAAGAACTACGGGGTGCCTAAGCAAGGCCAGTAACCTGGGATCCCAGAAATTTCAGTAGCTCTAGGCCCGGCCGGGACGAGGGGATGGGGTCAACGTCTAGTAGAATAGTTACTTCATCTCCGAGCTGCACTCCGCGTTATAGTTTTACATCAACAATCATCAACAATAATGGAATGTGGTAAGTTTCGGCTCTTAAGAACAAAAAAACCGAAACATATCTCTGAGGAAGAATGTGAGAAAAATGTAGTACTCGGAAAACACTGTCGATCGGGGATGCAGGTAACATATTCGGGCGGACTATAACTATGATGTGGGCTGTGTACCTATTCTTGCGGATGTTTGCAATATCCACATGTGTAGGTCGAATAAGATGTCGGAATGTGATGGATCGAATACTATTGCACAATATTATAACGGCATTATTTAGAACTTCCAACAATAGACACATCTCTAGTTTTTGTGTATGAACACACATCTCTACTCTTCCTCCTACTTCTTACATAGAAAGTGCAACTTGTATAATTTCAGTTCTTTTTGATGTAATTACTAATTATAGCTATGATAAGTAAATAAATTGCCACAATAAATTGGCAACGAGGTGAAAGAAGAGCAAAAGAGAATCGAGTGGATGCAAAAAAGTAATGCATTGCAACTTCATCAAGTTCAATATATCGAATTACGTACTGTCAGGAACAAATTGAGTCGCACCACTTAAGTTCTTCCTCACATAAATTTTCTACTTATATATATATATATATATATATATATATATATATATGTATACGCATACCCAAAACATATGGTAACCGTTTCTGTGCATTTATATGTATGTAACGAACTATATGGCAAAGTAAAAAAGAGATTTGACAAAGAGTTATCGAAATTGAGAGTTATTAGAAAGTAGCACCATCGCCTGGGTGGGTCGAGAGAGCTCGACCACAGTCACGACCATGCAGGCAAGAAAGAAACAACAAGCGTCTTAAAATAAGTGCGTAGGAATACCATCGCCACTATAAAAGGCGCTTCACCACGAGGAATCGAGGCTTTTTGTACGTGAACTCCCGGCCGGGACAGTGGTCTTCTGGAATCCCATCCTCGGTAAGTCATTTCAACAACAGAGACTCGACTTCGGCAGTGCCACAACGTCGACGCCAGCAGAGCCTCGACTTCGGCAGAGCCACAACGTCGACGCCAGCAGAGCCTCGACTTCGGAAGAGCCACACCATCGACGAGAACAGAGCCTCGACTTCGGCAGAGCCATAACGTCGACACCGAGAGAGCCTCGCGGCCAACAATCACATCAGAACGTCGCCTGTGGAGTTGCACTCCCGCGGCCAACAATTCATGTCAGAACGTCGCCTGTGAAGTTGCACTCCCGCGGCCAACAATTCGCTTCAAAACGTCGCCTGTGGAGTTGCACTCCCGCGGCCAACAATTCGCATCAGCACGTCGCCTGTGGAGTTGCACTTCCGCGGCCAACAATTCGCATCAGAACGTCGCCTGTGGAGTTGCACTCCCGCGGCCAACACCCGGTTCGCTCGCACCCCGCTGGAGTGCAGACAGGTTTTATTTCACCACAGGGTCCACCTGTGAGGCTAGCAGTGGCCATACATTTATTTTGTACCCATTTATACATTTTAAAACCATTTCCAAATATTTTATATGTATATAAGTTTAAGTTTAATTGTTGGATTAGAATTACGAATTATTGAACTAATCTAGAAATTAATAAAAGAGAGAATTCGTTGAAGCAAGCCTTGTGTCCCATCAAATAAATAACTGGACGGATCCAGGACTCGGCTGAATCATATACCCTGGCCAGAGAAGGGGAAAGTTTCGTTACAGTGGCGCCCGAGCAGGGACTAAAAGGCTCTCAACATCTCGACGAAACACGAACATCGAAATAACTCATTACAAAGTGCCGTAAGAAGACGCACGCCATGAAGATCACCTGAATTTACTCACTACGCAAGGACGAGTTAATAACCTACTCGAAGGAATTCGAACTCGACGAAGGTGGAACCGTCGAGGATTTGAGGAAACGGCTGGCCACTTTTGCATTAGACTCGAAGGATGACGAAAAGGTCACGCCGCGACTAGAAGAACTGGAAAGGTTTCACCAGCAGGCGAATTCCCACACAGAATGGGGACGGCACAGACGCATCAGCCAGAAACAGTGAAGACTCTGGAACTGCCCACCACTGTTTCAACAGCAAGTCAAGGGGGTGAACGCGCGACACCGTCGAGGGAACGCGCGACAGATCACGCCAACGTCATGGAGAAAGTGCGGAAGTGCTGAGTTAGATATGACGGTCGTCGCGATCCTCTCGCTTTTATCGAAAGGTTGGAAGAACTGGCCACCGCGTATGGGATATGCCGCGACTTACTACCAAGGACAATGCCGGAACTTCTTCGAGACCGAGCTCTGATCTGGTTCCGCAACAGAATAATGGATTGGCAAACCAAGGTCAAAAACAGAAATTCTTTCTGTTCGCCCGTTATTTCGAGGGACTCGAGGACCACATACATAACCGGCAACAAAAACCAGACGAACCCTTCAAGAACTACGTGCTCGACCTGTACGACGCTATGCGTCATGTCAACTGGGCCGAGGAGAAGAAGCTTGAACGCCTCTATCGAAATGCGCGAAAAGACGTGCAACTTTACGTGAAACGGCGCGCCTTCATGAGCCTCGAGGATCTCATCGGTCTAGCCGAGGACCTTGAAGAAACACATGGAAGCAACCGGAACCCACAAACCACCGGCCATGTGAGCGAGAAGTGAAGCATCGACAGCTGGCACCCCCGGCCGAAGTGAGTATGAACCCAGCCACTGACTGTGGACGATGCGGGCAAGACGGACACACGGAACGGTATTGTCACAACCGCCGCATCCTGTTTTGTTGGACTTGCGGACGTCGCGGACTCCGCACTAACGAATGCTGCCAACGACCTCCCTCGGGAAACGAGGACGGACCTCGCCAGTCAGGAGGGAAGGCGGGTACAGCAGTTACCACCCCTCGGCGGGTCAAGTAAGCCTCCTACACCACGACAGTACCCATTTAACTGCAGAAGTCATATTGGAACACAAGGAGCTTTGCCAGCCAAGCCTTTGTGCAGGAGCTCGGTCTTCCGGTGAGCCGAACTACTTCCACCAACTACATTCGCCTAGCCGACAACAAACGAAGGATGACCAACAAATGCTTCCAGGTAAGAATCAAACTCGGCACATGTGAGATCGATGTGGAGCTGTTGATTATGACCGGGGCATCAGACGACTTGCTTCTGGGCCTGGACTTGCACCTACAGTGCCTCGATAGTCCTTGTCAAAAAGAAAACGGGCACCTGGAGACTCTGCATTGACTACCGGCAGCTGAACGACAGATCAGTTCCTGACGCGTATCCACTTCCGCGTATACGATACATTACATACTCAACCGACTACGAAACGCAAAGGTTATCAGCAGCTTGGACCTTAGAAACGGGTATTGGCAAATACCCATGAACGACGCCAGCAAGTAGTATACAGCATTTACGATCCCGTGGCGAGGCCTCTTCCAATGGAAGGTCATGCCATTCGGCCTCCATTCTGCTCCGGCGACATTCCAGAAAGCGTTGGATAAAGTCATTGGACCTGACTTAGAACCGCATGCTTTCGCATATCTGGATGACATCATAGTTACAAGCAGCTCAGTGGAGGAACACGTGCAGGGCCACCTGCAGTAAGTCTTCCGAAGTTTGCGTTCGGCGAACCTGAAATTGAACCCAGAGAAATGTGAGTTCTTCAAAAAGCACACTAAGTATTTGGGACACGTGGTAAGTGAACGCGGCATCGAAACGGACCCAGACAAAATTTCCGCCATCAAGACGCTGAAACCACCCTCCAACGTACGCGAACTGCGACAGTGCCTGGGAATTGCGTCCTGGTATCGCCGATTTGTACCAGAATTCGCGACTGTAGTACACCCGATGACCACTCTGCTGAAAAAGGGCAGACATTGGAAGTGGCAAGACGAACAACAGAAGGCCTTCGATAAGCTGAAAGGAATGCTTGTCAATGCACCAGTCCTGACCTGTCCGGACTTCACCAAGCGATTTATCCTCCAAACTGACGCCAGCGAGGTCGGCCTGGGAGCCGTGTTAACGCAAGACGACGATGGGAGAGAAGCGGTAATCGCCTATGCTAGTCGCCGCGTCAACCCAGCCGAACAAAATTACACCACTACGGAAAAGGAGTGCTTGGCGATCATATGGGGCATCAGGAAAATGCGGTGCTACCTCGAGGGGTACCAGTTTACGGTGGTTACAGACCATCTCTCCCTCAAGTGGCTCAAATCGATAGAGAATCCATCGGGCCGGATCGCAAAGTGGGCGTTAGAACTGCAGCAATATAGGTTCGACGTGCAATACAGAAGAGGAAAACTCAATGCGGTGGCCGACGCATTGTCGCGACAACCGGTAGACACCCTCCGCCCCACAGGAACTGATGCGGAAAAGTGTAAGAAGTGTAAGAAGTTGGTTAGAAAAGAAAATCGCTGCTATTCACGACAATCCCGAGAAATACCCAGATTTCCTCGAACAGGATGGGAATCTGTACCGGCACATAGCGCAACACGAATACGACGAGGAATGCACCCCATGGAAGATGTGCGTCCCCAGCTTCCTCCGCCAACGTGTGTTATGTGAGAACCACAGTGTCCCCAACGCAGGCCACTTCAGAATTCGGAAGACCACCGCCAGGATCATGGACAGATACTACTGGCCAGGCATGTCGCTAGACATTAAAAATTTTGTGCAACGCTGCAAATCATGCCAAAAGTTCAAAGTATACCAACAACTAAAGGCTGGGAAAATGCTGAGTCAAATCGCCGATGAACCGTGGGCCAACGTTTGCACGGACTTCATTAGACCACTGCCCCGGTCAAAGCACGGTAATAATACGATTCTAGTATTTTTTGACAGGTTCTCCAAGTGGACTGAAGCCGTACCACTGCGTAAGGCCTCAACGCCAAATCTTATAAAGGCTTTCGGAGAGAGGATACTGGCCCGTTACGGCACCCCAAAAGTTTTAATCTCAGACAACGGCGTCCAGTTCACGAGCCGCGCGTTCGAAAGCTATCTCACAGAAATAGGAACCAAGCACCAGTATACACTCCACAGGAGAACCCAGCGGAACGAGCAAACAGAACTTTGAAGACCATGATCGCCCAATTCGCTGATGGACAAGAGAACGCATGGGACGAGTTGATTCCCGAAATCACACTGGCCCTGAATTCAAGCAGATCGGATGTAACGAGCTATAGTCCTACCTATCTCACGCAAGGACGAGAACTGCGATTGCCGGGAGCTTTATACGACCAGAAAATATTCGGCACGGAACAGTCGCCCGAAGAGGCCAAGCGACTCAGAGAAATTTTGCGAGTGTCAGGAAAAGACTGAGCCAAGCCGCCTCCGATCAGGCTCGTCATTACAACTTGTGCCGACGCCACTGGACACCGAATATTGGGCAGCTCGTCCTTAAACGAACACATCCGCTCTCGAAGGCCGCCGACAGCTTTGCAGCCAAATTGGCACCAAAATATGATGGCCCCTACAAGGTGATCGCGTTCGCATCCCGTTGATTGTACAACACCAGGAAGTAAATAGTGCCTCCAAGAAGCCGAAAACAGCACACGTCAGCGAGCTCAAAAGCGTACCAGCAGACACAGCTCCCACGGCCGACACATGCAATCACGGCAGAATAGGAAGAACACAGCGAGGTCATGGTATCTCACTTTCTATAAATACATAATATTTAAATAACAGAAAGAAGCCACAGCAAAGCCCTAGTATATAAGAATTACATGAAATCCAAAATATTCCGATTTATTAAGAAACTATTTTGAAGATTTAATCGAATAATAAGAAAATAAACAGGGGTTATATTACTGGAGCCCGAAGAAACCGCAAAGCAATAACAAAACCGAAGGAATCAACCAACTACACGCGAAATAATTGGATCCTTCGTTATCACAATTTACGGAGATCGCTGCGAGAAGAAAATATTTGACATTTATTCAAAAGGTGAGCTGCCGGAGTCCATACGGTACGAAGTCCTGGACATTAAGCGGAGGAAGCGAGGCAGGACACGGGCCATCAAGCTGGCCCGTGTCAGCTGGGGCATCCGCCATGATATAAAGATCACGCGGACGGGCAGGATCGCCGTCGCCACTGCCACCCCCACCCCCTACCCCAAATGAAGTAAGAGGGAGATGTCAGGAACATATTGAGTTGCACTTAATTTCTTCCTCACATAGATTTTCTACATATATATATATGTATACGCATACCCAAAACATATGGTAACCGTTTCTGTGCATTTATATGTATGTAACGAACTATATGGCAAAGTAAAAAAGAGATTTGACAAAGAGTTATCGAAATTGAGAGTTATTAGAAAATAGCACCATCGTATGTGTGGGTCGAGAGAGCGCGACCATAGTCACGACCACGCAGGCAAGAAAGAGATAAGAAGCGTCTTACAATCAGTGCGTAGGAATACCATCGCCACTATAAAAGGCGCTTCACCACAAGGAATCGAGGATTTTTGTACGTGAACTCCCGGCCGGGACAGTGGTCTTCTGGAATCCCATATTCGGTAAGTAATTTCAACAACAGAGTCTCGACTTCGGCAGAGCCACAACGTCGACGCCAGCAGAGCCTCGACTTTGGCAGAGCCATAACGTCGACACCGAGAGAGCCTCGCGGTAACAATCGCATCAGAACGTCGCCTGTGGAGTTGCACTCCCGCGGCCAACAATTCATGTCAGAACGTCGCCTGTGGAGTTGCACTCCCGCGGCCAACAATTCGCTTCAAAACGTCGCCTGTGGAGTTGCACTCCCGCGGCCAACAATTCGCATCAGCACGTCGCCTGTGGAGTTGCACTTCCGCGGCCAACAATTCGCATCAGAACGTCGCCTGTGGAGTTGCACTCCCGCGGCCAACAATTCACGTCAGAACGTCGCCTGTGGAGTTGCACTCCCGCGGCCAACAATCGCATCAGAACGTCGCCTCTGGAGTTGCACTCCCGCGGCCAATAATCGCATCAGAACGTCGCCTGTGGAGTTGCACTCCCGCGGCCAACAATTCACGTCAGAACGTCGCCTGTGGAGTTGCACTCCCGCGGCCAACAATCGCATCAGAACGTCGCCTGTGGAGTTGCACTCCCGCGGCCAGCAATTCGCATCAGAACGTCGCCTGTGGAGTTGCACTCCCGCGGCCAACACCCGGTTCGTTCGCACCCCGCTGGAGTGCATACAGGTTTTCTTTCACTACAGGGTCCACCTGTGAAGGCTAGCAGTGGCCATACATTTATTTTGTACCCATTTATACATTTTAAAACCATTTCCAAATATTTTATATGTATATAAGTTTAAGTTTAATTGTTGGATTAGAATTACGAATTATTGAACTAATCTAGAAATTAATAAAAGAGAGAATTCGTTGAATGAAGTCTTGTGTCCCATCATTTAAATAACTGGACGGATCCTGGATTAGGCTGAGTCATATACCCTGGCCAGAGAAGGGGAAAGTTTCGTTACAATACAATATCTTCAAAATGGATGCGCAACAGTTCAAGCAGTTCAACAGGCCCTGCAAGGGGGAGCAGCACAGTCGCAAAGTACAGCAGCGGCAAGCACGGGAATGAATTTTGCATTGTTGCCAAATTTCGAACCTTTGGATTCGAAATCTTTTCGGAATTATAAGCAATGGTTTGAAAATTATTTACATATGAAAAACATTTTTTCTAACAAACCATACTGTTCTAAATTATTGCTAGATTCCATTGGCGCAAGCAACTTCAATTTAATTACAGCTTCATCAGCACCAAAAATTCCAAGTGATTTAGAGTACAAAGAGCTAATGACATTACTCGAAAATCATTTGGTCCCCAAAAAGAATATTCTAGTGTCGCAACATCAATTCCTAACGAAATATCAGAATTCTCAACAATCAATTGCTGATTTCGTAGCTACATTGCGGACTAACGTATTAGATTGCGAATTCGTTTCGCCGTGTGACTGTAAGGTGTCAGTTGCCGATATGTTTCTTCGAGCACAATTTATAAGGGGAATTCAAGACAACAACATTCGAGAGCATCTCCTTCAATTCGAAATACTAGACTTCAACGAAATAGTGTCAAAGGCAATTGCGCTGGAAGCAGCAAAGAGTCGTTCAAAATGAATACAGGAATTATCAACAAAACAAAGGTAAACACTCTTACCGAGAGATCAATTTGCAACAATGAATCTTAACATTAAATTGCAATCAACAGTAATAGGTTTTCGATCATATACCCAAGAATTGTTTGTACCGGATGGGACAATACGGGTTAACGTTGAGTATAACGGAAGCCATGTGGAAGACGAAATTTACATAGTGCCTAAAATTAAAAATTAATTTGAATGATATCGACCGGAATTATACCACTAGCTTGGCAACATGCTTTGTAAGAAGCATGAAATCAATTAAATATCTAAACACTATGCTGATATTTTTGAAGAGAAAATTGGATGCATCCATGGGTACAAGGTGTCATTACAATTGCGTGAAAATGCTAAACCGGTTTTCCATCGAGAGCGTGAGATTCCATACGCCCTCGTGGAAAAAGTTGATCAAGAATTAGAAAATCTAGAAAAGTCAGGTATAATTACACCTGTTAAATCAAGTGATTGGGGTTCGCCATTAGTGATTATTCTGAAACCAGATGGAGGAGTACGTTTATGTGTGGATTACAAGATTGGAGTAAATTAACGAATTACAAGTTCACGTTACCCTATAAGAAAAATTGACGACATATTCAACCAGCTACGTAATGCGAAATATTTCTGTCGGCTTGATCTATTTAAAGCTTATTTACATGTTCCGGTAGACGATAGCTCCAACATAATTCAAACAATTTCAACGCATCGACGAACGTATCGAATGAATAGACCCTCGTTCGGTATTAAAACGGCACCATCAAAATTTAACAGAATTATAGATCAAATCCTACGAGATGTTCCTAAGACCGAGTCATATTTCGACGACTTTATTGGACACGGAGCTACAAAGGAGGAATGCAAACAAAATTTATGTAAATGTTTTGACCAACTGCGGAAATTCTACTTGCATTTAAATCGCAACAAATGCTCATTTTTTCAAGAACGCATAGAATTCATAGGGCACATTATTGAATTCAATGAGATATCCAAATCAACATCGAAGGTTGCGGTAATTATTGAAATGACGACGCCAACATCGAATGATGCAGTCAGGCGGTTCATAGGTATAGTAACATACTATTCAAGATTCATACCAGGCGCGCCAACTATGACAACACCATTACGTCAGCTGCTACAGAAAAACAAAAAGTTCAAATGGTCAAATCAATGTAAAAAAGCATTCAAAAAATTAAAAAAGGAGTTAGCCAGCGACCGAGTTTTAATGCCTTTTAATCCAGAGTTACCGCTACAACTTGCATGCGACGCATGAGTAATCTCTCATATAGTAAACGACATTGAGATACCTATTACGTTCATTTCACGATCGTTAACACAGGCAGAACAAAACTACTTTCAACTTGACAGAGAGGCTTTAGCGATTGTATTGGCCGTTGATCGCTTTCATCAGTATTTGTTTGTGCTCACTCATTTCATTCAGTATTTGTTTGTGCTCCTTTTAATCTCGTCACAGATAATCAACCCTTGGTGAGAATTTTTCATCAAAATGCGGAGCTTCCACGCATGATTTCAGCTCGTTTACAGAGGTATGCAGCTTTCTTATCAGGCTTTAACTATAAAGTTGTGTTTAAGAAGGGAACTTACAATGTCAATGCTCATTGTTTGTCACGAGCACCGATCAATTCAAAACCTGTATACGACAGTGTTATAAATGAAGAAGTACATCACATTTGTCAAGCATCAGTATATCGAATTGGAAATCACAAATTAAATTTTAACATATTACGAGAAGAAACAATCAAAGATGAGACACTTTCAAAAATACTAAATGATCTTCACACTGATAACAAAACTAAAAATTAATTCATAATCAATGAGAACATTGTTTTTAGAGGTCAGCTTGGTTTAGAAGAATTAGATCGAACACACGTTGGCATATCAAAAATTAAGCAACTTGCTCGACGTTACGTTTATTGGAAAGGAATCGATAAAGAGATAGAGCGAATGGTTCGCGAATGTTCAGCATGTGTGCATATGAAGAATAGTCCAGTTAAAATTCAATTACACCCGTGCGACGAGCCAGATGATAATTGGCAAAGAATTTACATCGACTACGCAGGACCTTTTCAAGGACATTACTTCCTTGTGTGTATCGACGCAAAATTGAAATGGGCCGAAATCTAAGTATGTCCAGCAGCACCTACATCGACAGCAACAATAAATATTCTTCTCAATTTTTTCCCCAGAAATGAATACCCAGACAAAATGGTATCTGACAACGCAACAATTTTTACCAGTGAAGAATTTCAATCGTTCTGCAAACAATCGGGTATTTTCCAAAAGTTCATTGCACCGGGTCATCCAGCAACAAACGGATTAGCCGAAAGAAATATTCAAACGCTGAAAAGACGACTTGAAGCAATGAAAAGTGAATCAGCATCTATCCGGGAAAAAGTTAGAGAAATACTTTTTCGTTATCGAGCTACACCCCTCACCAATGGGAAGACACCATCGGAGCAGTTTCTGAAAGGCCAAATACGTATTCAACTTGACGCATTAAAACCAACCAAGTTCCAGATGTCTTCATCTGTGAACCGCAAAATTCGACAATTATGCACGGGGAAGAGAGTACAAACACGTTATTGCGCCAACAATAAGTTACAATGGAGTCTTATTACTGTGGTGAAAAGATTGGGTAAATTGCACTACATGATTCGACTGGATAATGGATATGTGTTTAAGCGGCACATTAATCAAATATTATCAACTGATGTCTCAGGAAACGCCTATACTAGAAGAATTGCGATTCTCGGTGGCTCGGTGGTGTAGTGTGTGGCACTCTAGCCATCGGTTTCCGGGGACGCGGGTTTGAGTCCCGCCTTGTGCATGGTCGTTAACTTTCCTTCTCGTGACGTCTCAAATTCTAATGCGTACTTATACAAAAATAGCTGTTCTTAGGAAGCTTTGCTTCGCAACAGTTGCCGGAGTCGAATTCGTAGAATGCGAAAAGTTCCCTTTCCCTTCCGCTCCCTCTGTCACCCATTCCAACAACGTGGCAATGGACAAGACCGTGATAATGCTGCTCAAGGGCAGATTATCACGTAATCGACATCCAATTGTCCGTGCATCTGGTGTCTCCCTCAAGTATGAGACTGAGGTCAAGTACTTGGGGGTGACTATCGGTGAAAGGATGAACTTCCTTCCCCATCTGACACATACGCGAGAGCGTCTTGTGTGTGTGGTGGGTCAGGTGCGTCGGCTGCTTAGGTGTGACTGGGGTCTGAGTAGACGTGCTGTCCGTGTCCTCTATGGGGGTCTCTTTCTTGCGTGTGCAACCTTTGGTGCGTCGGTCTGGTGCGATGTGGTAACGTCTGCTGCTGGGTATCGCAAGATTCTGGCATGCCAGAGGGTAATTCTTGCTGCATGCCTGCCAGTATGCCGTACGGTCTCCACGGAGGCCCTACAGGTACTAATGGGGGTTGCCCCTCTTGACTTGGAGGTGGTCCGTCGTGCGGCCATCTTCAGATGCAGGAGGGGATTACCATTGCCTCAGCATGAATGGTTTGAGAGTGATGTGGAGAGGCTTAGTGTGACAGAGCGCAAAGCGTTCTTGAGTGAATGTGTTTCATCTAGCTGGCAAACTAGATGGAACAATAGTGAAAAGGGTAGGACGACGTATGAGTACATACGGGACGTCACATTTGCTGCAAGTCATCCTTGGTTTGGCTTCAGTCTGAGCTTGGGCTTCTTGCTAACTGGCCATGGCTCTCTTAATGCATTTTTGTTTAAGAGATGCCTCACGGCTTCAGAAGCTTGTGACTGTGGAGCTGAGATTGAGGATTGGCTGCATGTCCTGTGTGTCTGCCCGTTGTACTCGGACTTTAGGGACTTGGGGGCTATGGGTATTAGTTGGACTGACCAGGGGTTCTGTGTGAGTGAGGCTCTCTCCACATCAGAGCAACTGGAATGTCTGGACCGGTTCGCCGGTAGAGTGTTCGTGGAGCGTCGTGCGAGGGTAGGTTAGCTGCCCAATTTTGTGTGTGGGTGGTCTTGTGTATGTGGCGTATGGGTTGTATGAATAGGTAAGTTGTAGGTGATTGTGTGTGTGTGTTGGGTGGGGTTGGATGACGATGTATGTGTTGGTTGTGCTGAATGAAGTGTGCGTGTTATGTGTGTGCCAGCCTGGCTATCGTCCTTCGGGAGGACAGAGCTGTTTGTGCTGCACTGGTGTGTGTTCCTGGTGTCCGTTTCTCCTGGGGCCACCGGTCCCCGAGCGGTATGGAGCTCACCGGTAGTAACATCGTTACGAAGCCTGACCAGAGGTTATCTGGTACCACGGGTTTCGGGGGGTGCTGAGGTTGGTCTCAACGCCTCACCCCGGAATCAAAGATTTTTACATCTTGTTGGGGGTCCAGCTAAATTGGGGTTAAACCCCGTCTTGGGTGCCGCTCCCTGTCTGAGTGGAAGAGGTATGGATAGGCCTCGCTCCCACAGTGAGGAAGACATGTCCATACACATGTCTTTAGACTGTTTTCACGTTTGGTGTGGGCAGTTTCTGTCTGCACCAAGTTCTATCCGCAGCTGGACTTTAAAAACTTATAGGCAACCGGTCCCGGGCTGTAAGGAGCCCAACTGGTAGTAGTTTTGACTACGAAGTCTGACCAGAGGCTTTGTCTGGTACCACGGGGATCAGGAGCCCCTGTAGCGTGTTCGCTCACGCTCAGCCTGGTCATTGTTGGTAGGACCCCTTGTGGGAGCATCGTGGGGGCTGTGGTTGACGCCCAAACGTACGCGGGCAGAGCTATAATTTTATAGCTCGGTGTGGAGTTGCATTGCAACCGGGTGCCGTGACCCATAGAACGGCAGAGGTGTTAGAAAGGCCTCGACCCCTCACCAAGAGGGAGTGCTTGTCCTTTACGCAAGTACTCGAATTGGTTCCCGCGGACTGGTACCAGGTACCTATTCAAGGGGGCGTTGGTTGACGCATAGACTTCAACCCCATGTGTGATGGCACACCGTGAGCTTAAGCCAGTCTTGGCAGGCGCTCACGTTAAACACCCGGAGACACTTCTGTCACCCATTCCAACAGTAGCGAAACATGGAAAAAATAAATTGACCTCTTAAGGGCTACAGCTAGATTCTGATATAAAAAAAAATGTATCGAACAGACTCCTGAATCGAGTACGGTATTTAGTACAATTTATATTTTTAATTCTAATTTATTTCAAGTAAATATATTGGTATTACAATAAGAGATCAATAAAATTCAATTCAATTTTTGTCACAGCCTAATACAAATTCAATATTCAGTTAAACTCTTATTTAAAAAAAATTAAAATTTTAATACCCACTTTTAGAACTTTAAAGTTTAAATTTTAAATCAATCTTAAAATTTTAATACCAATTTTTTTTTTAATTAAACAAAAATTTAAACAAATGCTACCTTCACTTCAATTTGCAGACAATTTCAGTTTTTTTTTTATTCAAAATTATAAAACTAATCCAGTTTTCTTCAATTCAAAATTTCAAATTAAAAGGTTTATAAAAGCACTGATGCACTCACCCGTAGGAAATCCTGCTGATGGTACCACTATGGGGTTCCTGTGGCTATAATTTCTAGAAAAAAAACTGTATTGTCACATTAATATTTTAAATTGTATTTTTACATTTTAAGATATCAAAAGCAACTGTACAAGAGAAAAAGAAAAAAAAATTGTATATCGTTCCCGCTGTTCCTCCGCTGCACCAGTCCGGGTCCTCACTCCGCCGGATCTCCTTTCCAGACTTCTTGTTTCAAAAGTTTACAGGCCTCTTTTTTCCTTTTTAGACTTTATAATTTAGCATTCAGTTCACCTTTTTTTTTAGTGGCATCCTCCACCAGCTTCAATTGTTTTTTTTTAAAACTTCAAAATCAACAATTTATAGTATTACACAGATTGTGCTGCCTTCTCTTCAATCTTCAACATTAATTGTACACTAACTCCAATTCCGGTACTAGTTTTTCCCAAACAGAATCTTCAGTTTAATCCTTTTTCACAGTCTTTTTTTTCGTTAAATTCTTTAGCGTTAAATTATATTGTTAAATTCACTTTTCCTCCTTTTTTTTACTCTGATGGAGGTTCATTAGTTCGTTTTTTTGTTTTTTTACTCCTTTTTTTTCTAAGTTATCGCTGCTGTAGCTTCACTCCGATTTCACCTGTCTGACTCCACTCACTGCCACAAAGGATCTGATCTCACCTACCCCAGACACTTTCTAATCAACCGAAAACTCCCTCTCCTCTCATGCACATAACACGTACACACGCACATACGCACTCCTCAGCCACCTACTCACAACTTCTAAGCAGAAAGAGAGCGAAATGCTGCAGGGCCCACTCCTTTGCTGCTGAGCTAAGGTGAGCACGACAGGTAAGTACATACTTACAGCTAGACATAAAACACATCAATTTTGCAAAGCTAAAAATTGAGAGCAGTGACCACACAGAAATCAAGGTCAGTTCTAACTTCTAGAACTTTCTTGATTAACGGATTACAGTGGACGAAAACAACGAAAATAGACACAAACAAGGCAAGCAGAAAAAAACAAATAAGCATGTTGCCAAAACTAAAGCTTAACATATATTAATATTATTTATACTTTTTTCACTTGTGTGACAGCGAAACAGGCGCACACAACATAACGAATACCCATTAAAACTTGTATAATCCTGTTATGCATTCTAATAAGAATTTTTGGGAAAATTGAAATCGGTATTAATTTTAAGAAATTTAGAATTTTAGATATTTGGCCAAGTAGAGTGGTGGATAATTCCGATAGAATGCCACGTGTAAGAAACTCATGATTTTTTTTTCTTTCCTTTTCTTAATTTTAAATTAAGGAGATATCAATTAAAATTCTTAATAATGAATGAAGTTCCATTTGTTTTCGCTGTTTCTATACAACAAAAATTAAATCATTTTGTAAGTTTTTCTTATGTTTAATTTACCGAAATAATTTTATGATTAATAAAATTACTCATTAAGATACAACTTTTAAGTATCATTATGTATTACTAAGTTGACATGGCGTAAGCGACCCCCACCCCCCCGGGCTGAACGACCTGCACAAAAGGGGCTGGTGCACAGCACCCTGGGTGGGTAAAGACAGGGGAGGAAAAACAACACCTACTCCTCCCCTCTCTCTTTTTCCTACCACTCCATAATTCGTTTCTGCCCGCCGTCAGGGTATGATTAGGCATTTGTGCTCACCTTCATCCAGAGGCTGTATCGCCTTGGTAAGTCTTGGCTTCTTTGTCGGTTTGTTTGTAACCGGGGTATCCAATCCGCTGTTGGGGTTAAAGAACCCCCCCACTTTCCCTGAGCACGGCCGGCTGAGCCAAGCGGCCCTCAACAGCGGGCCTTTGTTTTTGTTTTGAATTTTTTTTTATTATACATTGTTTCGACTAAGTTGATATAGCCGAAAAATGCGTTTAGACTCTTAGTGACAAATGCTGATACACGATATTTAATGAACATTGTTAACTCTATTATTACAGTTTTAATAAATTTTTTTATTATTAACTCTACTAAAGACGCATAATATTTACAAATTTTTATTCACAAAGGTTTTTTTTTATTTAAATTCTAGTCTTCTACAAATTATACCCTACACCCGAAGGGAGTAGGGTATATTCACTTTGTTCTTCCGTTTGTAACGCAGAGAAGGAGACGAGATAGATATAAAAAAGTATATATATTCTTTCTCAGCGTCACCTCCTGAATCGATTTAGCCATGTCCGTCCGTCTGTCTGTCTGTTGAAATCACGATTACGAGAGAACGAAAAAAAAATATCGCGATGAAATTTGGCACAATTATTCTTGGTATGTAGGGCTGTTTGGGATTGAAAATGGGCGAGATCGGTAAACATCCACGCCTACTTTACGTACGGAATGTAAAGGCACCTCGTTTCAAAAAAATGTTATAATCTGAATATTTCATAAACCGTGTCAGATATTAAGGTATAATTTTATTCCGGAACATATAGCGTCATTACTAAAACGTTTGAAAAAAATGGGCGTGCCACGCCCACTATTAACAAAGTTTGCAATATCTCATGAAAGGTATAAGATATTGTATTGTATTATATGTAATTTTATCAGGATATATAGGGAAGCATTACCAATAATCTTGACACTCATACAAAAGTTGTCAATATCTGGTAAACGGTATAAGATATTAAAACGAAATTTTATCACGAGGTATCTACAATTATTACTTTAATTTAATTTGTGTACAAAATGGGCGTAATCCGGCCACTTATACAAAAGTTGTCAATATCCCATAAACGGTTCAAAATATTAATACCTTCGTAATTCTATCTAGCAGTACCTAGAGACATTACAAAAACATTTGCCGGAAATGGGCGTGGTACGTCTAGTTACACAAAAGTTGTTAAGTGGCGAAATTATAATTTTTTCAGTTACTCGGGTGTAGGGTATTTAGATTTCGGCCGAAGACAACACTTCTATTTGTTTTTCTTTTTCGATTTCTAACATGTATCGTCCTGTAATTCATACTAGCTTGCTTTGTTAATTGAAAGTTATTAAGATTTGTGAAATCGGATGCGAAATTTTGATTAAAGGCGAAATCATTTCCGCTTGATTCTAATACGGGTACAAAAATTTTATAATTTTTCACATTAACCAGTTTTTCCTGGTATATTACTGGTGGAATTCGCTTCTTGTTCACTACTGTTTGTATGTCACCTGTGTCTACGTTGAGAACTTCATTCAAAACATTATCTTTAAGAACCTATTGTCGGCGTCTGTATCAACCAGCAGAACGAATTTTTTATTTCTTTAGGTGTATTTTTCCAGGTGTATTTCTCCTTATCAGGCATTCATCCCTGGTATGGCCTTTTTTGTTGCAGAAGCTACACACAATTTTAAGTTTGGGGTTGTCGCTGCGTTCTGCACGCATGGGACTGCCCCCTTTTTGGGATGAATTTAATTCCATTCGGTTACTCGAACGGTATTCATTTCTCGCATTTGGTTGTATTATGGAATTATCTCTGGGCTGTACATAAGTGGCATCTCCCAGCTCCCATACGGGATTCATACCCGCTATACGCTTCCCTTGTGTACATGGCCAACCCCTTGGCTGAAGTGTGATCTGCTAACAACTTCGTACAAATTTAATGCCAGGTCTACCAGCTTCTCTGAATTTGTTTCCGAAGAACCTACCAGTCTCATCCTCAGGGTCATCCAGGGTCCTGTAATCCTAATGAAAAAGTCCTCGTTATCGAGGCAGCTACTTCTTGCCGCATAGCTTGATCCCCTGAACCCTTATAATGGTCCGATATATAGTCCTCGGCCTGTGTTCGTAAATCGATTAGTTTTTCGGCGAATTCCCTGATACCTTCCTCTGAGATTGAACAGTCATCTGTATTTCCGCCATCACAGTGTCCAGTGATTTCAATGGCAGGTACGCTTGTTTTATTGCAGCGTATAGTGCTTCTGTCGTGGTGACTTGCTTTCCCCTCAATATAGTATACGCACTACCGTGAAGCCTCTGTTTCACGCAAGCAATGAAATCTTGCATTTCTGCATTACTGATGACCCTCTTAGCTAATTCGCACCCCTCTATGAACTTGTAGACCTCCCCTCTCAAGTCGGGTGATCTCGTCCCTGAAAACAGAGGTACTAGCCTACTAACAGATTTAAAAATTGCCTCGATACCCATTTTCTCTTTTATTGGTAAAGCGGAAGGAAAGGAAATAGAGTCGCTATACTTTGGACTGTTGACTTGAACAACAGCTTCCTTATGGTGCAGCGTTTGGTCGTGGGCCAGCTCCAGCTCTTGTTTTAGAAGCCTATTCTCTTCTTTTAGCTCTTGGAGTCTCTGGCATGCCTGTTCCAACGACGAGAAGTCCTCCTTACTCCGCTGTCTTGGCATCCTATTCTCCGCTGACGTAGAGAGTCCTCTATTCTGTAGGCGCTCCCTAAGGTCGTCTCTTTCAGCTTCCAATTCCGCTAACTGGCTCGCTTCTATTTCCCTTTCTGCCAGATGGTTGTCGTATCTGTTTTTTAAATATCCAAATTGTCTTTTCCAATTTCTTATTTCCTCCACGTTGTTCTGGTTCCTATGGTCTATCATATTTCCACATTGTTTTGACTAAATTGATATAGCAGAAAAATGCGTTTAGACTCTTAGTGATAAATTCTGATACACGATATTTAATTACCATTATTAACTCTATTATTATAGTTTTAATACATTTTTTTATTATTAACTCTACTAACTTAGGACACATAATATTTACGTAGTTCTGGTTCCTATGGTCTATGAAATTCAATAATTCATCTAAAACGGAATTATTGCTGGTCGTATTTAATTTCGCTTTAATTAATTCTAAGTTTTCCTTATTATTTATTGTTAAATTAAAATTTAACCATATCTTATCTATAAATCTATCTTTTTGTCCTAACGAATCCTTATATTCTCTATTTGATAACAAAAAATTTTTCTTCCCATTCATTTACTATTTCCGTTAACCTAATTTAATTAGCTTGGCTACAAATAAAACTCCAGCAGTTAGCAATTATCTTCTTTGTCACTACTGACCTACTTCAATTAACAAAAATTGTACACAACAACACGTTGAAATAAATTCAAGGCCAGAGTAAGCGGCCGCATTAAAATCGAGCGTCGAATTTCTTTATTCATACGGTCGTTCACGTTCGCTCACTACGCGGAAACAAAAAGTTAACCTTGAAGCAATGATCGCGTTTCAAGGTTTAACCAAATAAAACAGTCGAACTCGTGTTCGAACTTTTATAAACAGATGATTTATATTTATCTACAAGCTAAATACATTTATTTTTTCCTCTCTAAATAAAATTACATTTTTATTTAACTCATACTAGGTTTAGATGTACTCTTCACTGCACATATTCAATTTATACTTTACCTTTTATGGTTTTTTTTTTGTTTACTTCAATATCGGTCCGCGAGGCTAACGAAAAGAAAACTACTGATATTTCAGAATTGAAAAACGCGTAAACTGATGCAAGACAAAGTTCATTGCATTAAACTTCGTTAAAACACGCGCGGTATGTGGGTAAAACATTTGGGAACCAATTTCCACTGAACCCAATGTCCCTTTCCCTCAAACTAAATCCCCAAAATCCCAAAATAATTCTGCAAAACGTTTTTCCCTCTGGTTGGTTTAAGGTGTACAAAAAAATCAACCCGGCATAATATGCCACTGGGTCGGACTCTCCTGCAATTGGTATTGGCTTCAACCAAGACCAATTCCATTCGAGCTTGTGTTGGTGTACCAATTCCCCCCAAAGCCAGACTCGGCCTCAGTTTAAAAGGTAAAGGAGTCTTGCCCAGGATTGAGTTTTGTTAGTACCAAAGAAATGTTATGTAAAATTATATATAATTATTCTTCAACTACAAAATTGCAAGCATGCGTTTCTGTATTTATTTCAGCTAGTCCGTACTTTAACACGGATCATTAACCTGCACTTAGTCCGTCCTTCAACGAAGAGCGTCAACCTGCAAATTGGTAAAACGATACCGGCAGCAAGAACCTTCATTATTAGCAATGTGCTGACTATGCTTTAAGGTCAAGAACCTAATTATGCGTACTTGCAAGTTTGTAGTTGAACGTCAGCATTATGTAGCAATTCCAAATATTATTGTTCTGTAGAAATTTGTATATATAGTGCATAAAAATAATTAAACGAAGCAGTTAATAGCTATCAATAATCCAGTGCGGATCATTTTTTTATTGAGAACTTCGGATCAGTCGATTGACTAGGTAAACTGTAGTTCCAAGTGCTGCAGTTTATTCATCATACAATACAACCTGTAGTTCCAAGTGCTGCAGGCTGAAGCTGAATCTACTTTTTATAAGTAGAAATATCCTACCGATCAATTGGCTTAAGTGCCGATTGATATCAGGAAAAACGCTTCCTGAACATTTTGGTGACCCCGACGTGATCAGTGCAGATCGTGATCGAACCGCAACCGAATACACAGCACAGATTCTGAAAGCAAGCAATCAAGCATACCGATAGGAAATGGCTACGGAGATGGAAACATGGCTCTCCGATCAATCCAAAACTGGACAGATAATTTTGAATCTGATCTCAAACTTAAAAAAGGACTCTGCAAGCCGCAATGTCAAAAGGGAGTATTTCGATACGAGAAAGGAGCAACTAAGATTGGCTTGGGCTCGCTTCGAGGACTACGATAGCAAAATTCGCAACGTCAAGGAAGTACCATTGGAAAGCGAGTATTTCACAACAGGTTACTATGGCCAGATAAAGAATTATTACGAGCAGTATCTGCAGATATTCGAAGAGGCGATTGCAGCTTTTGGAGTTCAAGATTCAAGAGACAATACGCCAGGTACATCCGGTCCTTCGCTACACGTTTTCTGGCTGGCAGTGAAAGGATAGGCGACAATTCTCCGAGCTACGATGAAGTTAAATTATCCTCAATAAGCAAATTATGGAATGAAATAGAATCCCTAAACTATTCCATTTGGGAGCAGTGCGAGAATCCAACAACCAATGGGTATGACATGGAGTCATACATATCACTAGAAGAAGTGGTACGAGGCCAACGTATATTGTTAACATCAAACAAAAATGAACCTCAATCAATGAAAAATGAAAACGATCAATTATATAAGAACGAGGCAATGATTCATTTACCAAAATTAACGATTCCGAAATTTGACGGTGACTATGTTAAGTGGCAGCAGTTCCGTGATATCTACACCAAATTGATTCATGAGCAACAGATGCCGTCGGTACAGAAAATGTGGTATTTGAAAACCAATTTGTCCGGAGAAACAGAACGATTAGTTAGGCATCTAGAATTAACATCGGATAATTACGACACAGCTTGAAAAGCACTGCAAGAACGCTTCGATAATAAAAGATTGATTACAACTTCCTTGGTGAACAAAATGTTAGATCAACGGGCGACAGTTCCAGAAGCAAATTCAATAAAGGGTTTCCATGATACCAGGGAAGGGTTTCCATGAGTGCTTACTGGCACTCAACAATATCGGCATAGTCTGTATGCCGAATTGGGACCCGCTTCTGATGCATATATTGGTCAAGAAAGTAGATAGAGCGACATACATGGCATTTGAACAATCATTACCAAATCCAAGACATCCTCCAAAAATAACAGAATTCTTAGCATTCCTAGAAAAGCGATCCAATCATTTGAAACATTCAGTCATAAGGAGAGGTTTGCATCAATATACACCATATCAAAATCTATCAGCGCTGGTGCAGCGGTGCGACAACCCTCAACCATATGTCAAGCATGTAAGACAGGAACTCATCCATTGTTTGTTTGCCAAGCATTTTTGCAGTTGAATCCTTATGAGAGGCGCATATTTGTGAAGAAACAGAAACTGTGTCTCAACTGTTTAAAGTCTGGTCACATGGCTGAACGCTGTACTTCAAGAAGTTGCATCAAATTTAATGCAAAACATAAGACACTTCTTCATTTTCAAAGCAAGGTGGTGAATGCTATAGACGGAGACCAAAAAAAGACGGATGAAGGAGGTGATATCAACTCAAAATCAAAAAATTGTTTGGCCAAGGCCGCCTCATTAAGCGCATCGAGAGACCAGAGACGTAAATCCTATATTCTATTAGGTACTACCGTAATAAAGCTGAAAGCAAGTAATGGACGAGAAGTGGAGTGCAGGGCCATCCTCGATTCTGGCTCGCAGGTGAATTTAGTAACAGAGAAGGTAGTGAAGAAATTAGGAGTAATTGCTGCGAAGACGTCCTTGGTCATCCAGGGGATTGGCAGAGGGAACCAGAAAGCAGAAAATCGGATCAATGTCAGCGTGCACTCCAGACAAAACAATTTTTCAACACGTTTAGAAGCATTTGTATTTCAACAGATCATATCGCTGCAGCCATCACAACTGCTAAACACATCGGACTGGCCAATTCCAGACAACATCAAGCTAGCTGACCCTAAGTTCAACCACCCAAGACCAATTGACGTTCTATTAGGAGCCGAGTTCTACCATCAACTTCTAATGATTGGCCAAATCTCGTTAGGAACTTCACTTCCCACGTTACAAAACCACCACCACTCTCAAACAATCAAGATTCTACTAACACGTTAGGTTTGACATGGATACCAAAAGAGGATAAACTATGCATCAAGGTAAATCTGAATTCTCACAAGTGTATAACGAAGTGTATAACCTCTCGGTATATTAGCACCAATAGTGGTAACGGCTAAGATATTCATTCAAGAAATGTGTCAATTAAAGCTGAATTGGGACGAGGCATTATCAATGAATCATCACACAAGATGGACATCGTTCCGTGAATAGTTGCAACAGTTGAGCAATTTTAAAATAGCTCGACACATTTTCGATTGGAACATCGCAAGGTCCATGCAGATCCATGTATTTGCAGATGCGTCAGAAAAGGCCTTCGGTGCTGCGATATATATACGATTCCTCGGTGCAGAACAAAAGGCATTAGTAAGACTCCTATAAGTCTCGGGTAGCACGACTCAAACGCCAAACTTTACCCAGATTATAGTTATGCGCAGCGCTGCTAGGTGCCAGCAGTGTAAAAAGGGATTTAAATTTTAAAGACGCGCCAACTTACTTTTGGACAGATTCGACCATCGTATTGTCATGGATAAATTCGGCATCCGCGACTTACCAAACGTTCGTTGCAAACAGAATTGCAGCTATTCAGGAGTTAACATTAACAGAATAGTGGCGTCATGTTGCTTCGCACCATAACCCAGCCGACGTATTATCCAGAGGAATCTCGCCATCAAAACTAATGCAGTGCAGTATATGGTTGTATATGGTTGTCCACTATTTTTGCATGGAGTAGACACAATATGCCATCTAAATTCGTACCTAGCTTGTCGGTGAGTGATAACATTGAACGAAAACGCAAAGCACCAACCGCAATGGTAGTAGAAGCGGAGGCATCCTCGCTAGTGTATATGGTTAATCACAAAAATTCATTCATGACGCTCCAGCGGATTATTGGTTATATAATCCGCATTGTGAAGCGCTTTAAGGGAGCTCCATGTCCCAACAATATCCAGCTTACTGTCGAGGAACTGGACGAAGCATTAATATTTATAGTAAAAACAATACAAGCGGAATTCTCTGAAGATATAAAGATGCTGTCAAGGGGTAAACAAGTACAGAGTTCCAGTTCCCTAGGATCGTTAAATCCATTTCTGGACGATAAAGGGATTACCCGAGTCAGTGGCCGATTAACTGCATCAACACTTAGCTACGACGCTAAGCATCCGATACTTCTGCCATATAATGATCCCATCGTTAAACTACTAATACAAATGTTCCACATCAACTATCTTCATTGTGGCCCACAATTATTACTCGCGCATTTAAGACAGAGATTTTGGCCCATATAGGGGAAAATAATGACCAGATCAATTGTACAACACTGTGTTAGATGCAGCAAGACTAAGCCTAAACTTCTCAATCAAATTATGGGAAATTTACCTCCGGAAAGAACGATGCCGGCACGACCAATAATTAACAGCGGGGTTGACTACTGCGGTCCCGTGGAAGTGTATTACGAAATTCATGGGAAACGACCTCATAAGGCATACATCGCCATATTTTGTTGCTTTGCCACAAAGGCCGTACATATGGAAGTAGTATCAGATCTAACTACTGCTGCTTTTATTGGAGCTATAAAACGATTCATCAGTAGGCGAGGACATTGTCAAAATCTATTTTGTGACAACGTAACAAATTTCGTAGGAGCGAACAATGAACTGCACCACTTACATTCGTCTGAAGCACAGGAAGCTATAGTGAATGCTTGTAACCGGAAGAATATAATTTTCAACTTTTTTCCACCCTGGTCTCCACATTTCGGTGGACTGTGGGAATCGGCCGTGAAGTCAGCAAAGTATCTGTTAACAAGAAGCGTCTCGACGGCGTCCTTGACTTACGATGAACTCGAAACTGTAATTGTTGAAATTGAAGCCATACTAAATTCACGACCGATTACCGAAATGTCTTCAGATTCAAATGATTTAACAGCCCTGACACCAGGACACTTTCTGATTGGGGAACCTCTTACCACCCAGATTGACACTTTAGCGAAACCTATTAAGGTAAGCCTACCGTCAAGATGGAAATTGGTAACACACCTGAAGCATGAATTCTGGAAGCGCTGGTCGACAGAGTACTTAAATCAACTGCAGCAAAGAGCCAAGTGGAGAATGCACGCACCGAATATAAAAATTGGTGCTGTGGTGCTGAACAATTATCTTAATAATTATATAATTATCTTAATAATAATAAATTCATCATATTTTAATTCGTAAATAAAAGAAACTTCCCATCTGTACTTCAGTTCCCTTTTGTTTTTCTTTCTTTTCCTTTAAACGAACCTCGAAATTTAACAAAACTGTTGAAATTAATTTTTACCATCTCTTAATTAAAAAAACAAAAATTTTTAAAAACCAGAATCAAAATTTTTCTTTTTACAAATTTTAATTTTTTACAACATCCAAAACTCCAAGCTTCCTCAACATTTCGCAAACTCTTTAAAAATTTACAATGAATAAAAAGAACTCACCGAAACAAAATTTAAACTCCTTCAAGCTCCGTCTATCCGCTTCCCTGTTTCTCCGCTGCTTTCTGTTGTACAATTTTTAAACTGCACTCAATTTTTTGTACTGCATAAAATTTTTTACACTCCACTAATTTTACAAAATTTCCTTTTTTTTGGAAAAATATTTTTCCTTTTACTTTTATTATTTCTTCTTTATTGTTTTAACATTTCCTTTCTATTTTAATTGTATTTAATTTTAAAATTGTCTTTATTATTTTTTACCTTCACTTTTAAAGTCTTTTTTCCGTTCTTAAAATTTTAAAATTCTTTTATATTACTTTAATTAAATCGAATAATTTCACATTTTCACTTTCAATTAATTTCACTTTAATTTCAATTTCTTTTAAAACTTTCTTATCTTCCGGATTTTTACTTCTCCAGCTTTTGAGCTATATTAAAATTTCCACAATTTAATTTCTTTTATTTTCAAAATCAGTTTTCCCTCCACCTTTTCACTTTTACTTCATCTTTCTTAAATTTCCCTCTCTTATTTCACTTATCAAAAATTTGTTTAAACTTCCGCGATCTTCGGTTCGCGGACCGGCTGCGCCAATAATGTTGTTGTCGAGAAGCAACCACAGCTTGGCCTAAAAGTAGGCCTTCCAAAAAATAAATGCAAGCCTCCACGTTGGAAGTATGCAGCGTAAACTGGCAAAGTACCGTATTAACCAATATACTTGCGCTGGTTTTAAGGTGTGCAGATTGACCCACAACATCTCTCCACCCTTAGGGAAAGAAAAAATTAATATCGTGAAGCGATATTAATTTCTTCTGTACATAGTGATACAGGTGTCGCTTAAAATTAAGTCTCTAAAACTGTTTAATTTAACTGTACGTTAAGTTCTACCTTAGTATACCCGTTGATTGTAGTATTTATAATTCTCTTGTTCACGTGGACCGTTGAATGTGTTGTGTTGTCGTGGATGTTGTGTGTGTAGTCATGCAGCTCCTGGACTTGTTTCCATGCAGTATCTAAGCTGTACCAACCGCTGTACTTATCGCAGTTGTAGACCTTGGTTCCTGGATGTTGCTGTTCCACTTGGCGAACCAACAGCACCATGGACTCTGATCCCGAAAGTATTTCGTGCACCACAACCACCGGGTTGTAGGCTAGTTAGAAATTCGTCAAGTGCGATCAATCCGCCTTCTGCAACGATTGTTTGGACGAAATTTGTTTGCAAAAGTGCAACTGAGCAGAATCAAGCTTGGTAAGGATGTAGTGTAATATCCGTAGCTGTGGCAGACTGCAGCCTGGGTCGGTGTTAGAGAAAAGAGATTACTTATTGTCCCGAGATAAACTGTAGTTGTGGTCCGTTTATTGTCTTTCAAATTCGTGACGACATCCAGGAAATTAATTGGTATGCAGCGGCATTCAAATTTTGGAGTTTTCGCAAAACACGCGAATAACATTTCAGGATTAAGTCGGCAGCATATCAGCGACATTCGAATTTTGGAGTTCTTTGTCGCCGTTGTTGTTGCTGCTTTTATTACTTAACTTGCTGCGATGTTCTTGTGTTTTAAGTACTATTTGTGTTGTTCTAATATTGCATCTGCTGTCGCGGCAGTTGTTGTTGTTGTTTTCTTCGTATTGTTTTGTTATTGTTGACTTAATCATATTTATTGAAAATACTATACAAACTATACAAACTATACTATACAAACAGTACATTTTTATGATGTATTTTGGAACGAATTTCCGTCGTTCTCGAACGAAAAACGACACTGAAGATGGCACAACGCCGAAACCGGTTTGTCTACAGACCAAAATTGACGAGGGATGACGGAAATTCGTTCCAAAATAAATCATCTTCCTACCCTGTCGGAAAAACGATAGAACACCAAGAAACAGTACATTTTTACTGTTTACCCTCTATTGTATGATGCTATATTAGCAAGTATATAGTATTGAATTATAATTACATTTTTAATTTATTTTTACTATACAATTTATTTAATTTTAGTAATTTTATTAAATATAAGTAACTAATAATTAATTACTCCTTAAAAATTCCATATTCTAATACATAACATAAAACATTTTTTTTTCAATTTAATTATAATTTTGTTCTTCTTTTACTCATTTTAACTTCGTTTTAATAAGCAAATTTTCTTGCTTGCTAAAACGATTTTTTTTCCTCTTTTCTTATATTTTAATAGTTGCAAATAAATACTTTGCAAGCATAATTTTAATTGCTAAGTGTAATGCCCTGAAGGCGGCTTAAAGCCATTCTTTCTCAGGTTTTTTTTTCTGGTTTTGAATTTCTTCAGTTTTCAAACCCCTGGGACGTTGCTGTTTTGGAGCAACGAGGTAATTTGTACCCTCTTTGTACAAATGCTGTAATTTGCGTTTTAGTAAGCAGGTCTTTGCTTATTGAAACGTGCGTAGCTAAAAGTTAGTGGTTAGTTTCAATTAGTTGTTTTAGAAAAATTTTTCCCTCTCTCTTTTATTTTGTCGTCTTTCTTTTTTTCTATAACTTTTTTTATATTTAATTTTTTCTCTTATTTTATTCTGCATCTTTTTCTCTTTCTGTATTTTTCTTTTTTTTTAAATCAATTTCTTTTTATTTTATTTTAATATTAATTCTTATAACATTTTTATGTGTTTTCGTTTTTTTTATCCTTTTTTTTGTTTTTTTTATATTTCCTTTGTTTTTTTTTTCAACATTTAGGGTTAGTTTGTAAGTAAGATTTACGAATCGTTGGACATTGTTTCAGGCCATATTTGCCAATGTCATATCCTTTGGAGCTGCGAGGATTGCCTTCTCCTCGGACCAATTTCCATCGTATCAACTAAAGTTGAATTCGGCTATCCTAAATCAAATATTTAATACATATAGAGTAAGATGAAATACTCTAAAATAGAACGGGATTACTTTTACATCGCGTCCAATATATCTCACATATTGGTTTGAGTCTTTAAGTAATATGTTCTTTTGAATATGTATTCACATATTAGCCTGATCTACTTTACATATTTCCACATTGTTTCGACTAAATTGATATAGCCGAAAAATGCGTTTAGACTCTTAGTGACAAATTCTGGTACACGATATTTAATTAATATTATTAACTGTATTATTATAGTTTTAATAAATTTTTTTATTATTATTATTAACTCTACTAACTTAAGACGCATAATATTTACAATTTTTATTCATAAAGATTCGCTTGCTAATGCATTTCGCTTGCATTATTAATTTGTTGCTGCTGCGTATATTCTTGTCGTCCCCGCGACGAGTTCTTACTCTGAAAATTCTGTCTCTGCGGCTTCTCGCACCTCCAGTTTGGCTCATGACCATAAACCAAACATTTCTCGCAATAAGGTGTATTTTTCCTTATCAGGCATTCATCCCTAGTATGGTCTTTTTTTTTTGCAAAAACTACACACAATTTTATGTTTGGGGTTGTCGTTGCGTTCTGTAAAACAGCGGGTTGTTATGCATGGGACTGTCCCCTTTCTGGGATGAATTCACTTCCATTCGGTTACTCGAACGGTATTCATTTCTCGCATTTGGTTGTATTGGGGAATTATCTCTGGGCTGTATCCCGTATGGGAGAATTATCTCCCAGCTCCCATACGGGATTCACACCCGCTCTTTGCTTCCCTTGTGTACATGGCCAACCCCCTTGACTGAAGTGTGATCTGCTAACAACTTCGTACAAATTTAATGCCAGATCTACCAGCTGCTCTAAATTTGTTTCCGAAGAACCTACCAGTCTCATCCTCAGGGTAGGTTCCTGTAATCCTAATGTAAAAGTCCTCGTTATCGAGGCAGCTACCTCTTTCCGCAGAGTCTGATCCCCTGAACCCTTATAATGGTCCGATATATCCTCGGCCTGTGTTCGTAAATCGATTAATTTTTCGGCGAATTCCCTGATACCTTCACTCGGAGATTGAACAGTCATCTCTATCTCCTGTATACGCACTACTGTGAAGCCTCTGTTTCACGCAAGCAATGAAATCTGGCATTTCTGCATTACTGATGACCCTCTTAGTTAATTCGCACTCCTCTATGAACTTGTAGACATCCCCTCTCAAGTCGGGTGATCTCGTCCCTAAAAACAGAGGTACTAGCCTACTAACAGATTTAAAAATTGCCTCGATACCCATTTTCTCTTTTATTGGTAAAGCGAAAGGAAAGGAAATAGAGTCGCTTTGCTTTGGACTGTTGACTTGAACAACAGCTTCCTTATGGTGCAGCGTTTGGTCGTGGGCCATCTCCAGCTCTTGTTTCAGAAGCTTATTCTCTCCTTTTAGCCCTTGGAGTCTCTGGCATGCCTGTTCCAACGACGAGAAGTCCTCCTTACTCCGCAGTCCTATTCTCCGCTGACGTAGAAAGTCCTCTATTCTGTAGGCGCTCCCTAAGGTCGTCTCTTTCAGCTTCCAATTCCGCTAAATGGCTCGTTTCTATTTCCCTTTCTGCCAGATGGTTGTCGTATCTGTTTTTTAAATATCATACATACCGTTAACATACCGCCCGCCTTGCAGGACTGCAAACCCCCAAACCCCGACAACTGGCGCCGTGCCTCGTCTCCGGCCTAGTGGAGGAGCGTGTGGTGCGCCTCCCCGCACTTGCGGCAGCGCATAGAGCTCCGGCACGCAGCCAACCGGTGCGACCCCGCCAAACAGTTGCGGCACATGTGCCGCGCGTGTGCCGTCAAGTTCCGCTGCGCTGGTGTCTGTTGCAGAAACAGCGGACAACGGCTCAGCACATGCCGCCCCGCACACAGGGGACAGCACAGCTCGCGCCCGCGGCCATCCGTAGGAAGCCGCTGGGCGGGCGGGCACTAGGCGTGCCGCCTGGCCGGCATCACTAGCGCGCGTCGTTGGGCCGGACGACCTGGAGGCGCGTGTCTTGGGGCCGGAGGTGCTGGTGGTACACGTCGCGGCGCTGGTTCTGGTGGGGCGGGCCGCAGACGTCTCGGGGCCGATGTGGGTGGTGAGAGCGCACGTCTCGGGGCCAGCTCTGGTAGTGGACGTGGCGCGAGGCGCGGCGGATACCGCACCGACATCGTGCGAACTCGCAGACTTCCGCGAATTCGTAGGTCGTCACAATAGCGGTGCATCGGTGCTGGGGTCAGATCGTAGGAGGCTTCCTCGGCCCGGACGAAGAAGCTTCGGAAAGCTTGGGTCGGCGGGGTGGGCGAGCGTCGCGCCGTGGCGATCGCTTGTGCCTCCTCGGCCGAGACGTCAAGCACCAAGACCTCAGCCATTGGGGACGGCAGCAATGAGCGGCGCGGCGGTGGAGGCGGCGCTGATGGGCACAGCCCCGGGTGGTGCCAGCAGACGTCCTCGTCGGGACCGCGCGTATTGCCGGCGGATCAAATATATAGTGGGGCTGTAATGAAAAAAAGGGGTTACTAATAGGCTGTCATGCACAGAGTAAGGGCACTAGTTTCGTAATGGGACGCGTGACGTGACCCCTTTCGGTTAAGAGGTCATCCACGCGTACGCGGTTGTCTTGTCCGCGGTAGACAGCTGTAACCCGACCTAGGCGCCACGCGTTAGACGGCAAGTTGTCGTCGCGAATGACAACAAGATCGTCGAGTTGGAAATCGCGCTGTGGAGTCTTCCACTTGGTACGGTGGGACAGCTCGCGCATGTATTCTCCCTTCCGACTTAGGAAGAGATGCTGATCGAGAGCTTGCACGCGTCGCCACCGATTGAGAATGGAGAGCGGGTTGTTATGCTGTTCGAGTTCGGCTGGAGCGAGTAAGGGCCCGCCAATTAGAAAATCGCCGGGGGTGATGGCTTCCATCACGGTTGGGTCTTCGGAGGAAGCAGTGAGGGGGGGGGGGTGAATTAAGACACGATTCGATCTTGCTCAGAAGAGTGGAAAACTCTTCGCAGGTGAATTTTATGACTGGGGCCACTTTTCGGAGATGGGGTTTGAGGCTCTTGATCCCCGCTTCCCAGAGGCCACCCATGTGCGGGGCTCCTGGCGGCAAAAAATGCCAGGAGACGTCTTGGTGTGAATACCGGGTTTCTATCAGCTCCTTTGTACCAGACATGAAGTCGTGGAAGTCGCGCCGGAGCTCTTTGGAGGCGCCTACAAAATTGGTTCCGTTATCAGAGTAGATGTTGGCAGGGCAGACTCTACGGTCGGCGAACCGGGAAAAGCGGCAAGGAAGGTAGCGGTTGAGAGGTCGCTAGTGGGTTCCAAATGAATGGCCTTCGTTGCGAAACAGACAAAGTCACAAACATAGCCTTTGGTAATTAAGCACGCGCGTCCCGTGTAATTTTTAATATCGAACGGGCCGGCGAAATCGACTCCGGTATTGGCAAATGGGCGTGAGAACGTGATGCGTTCTGGTGGCAATGCTGCCATGAGTTGGGTTCGTTGCTTCTTCCGATGTAGAATGCACGGCTTGCAAGTATGGGTCGTCGTTTTGATAAGGTTTTTCATCTTGGGGATCCAGAATTGGGTACGGACCATACGAAGAACTAATTGGTTGCCCCCGCGTAAAGATATTTCGTGTATAGAACGAATGAGCAATCGCGAGAAAGGCAAATTGGGACACGAGGACAACCGCCCGCCAATGCGCATCGTGTTGTCCGTGTGGAGGAACGGGTTCAACGAGAGTAGGCTGCTTTTAGATCGCAGCAACGCGTAGTTTTCTAGCGCGGCGTACTCGTCCGCAAAATGAATTTTCTGGCAGGATATCGCGAGGCAGCGTTTCGTTTCCTTTATTTCTCCCGGTGGGAGGTGCAGGCGAGTGCAAGTGACGCTTAGCTGGATGAGCGTTGTGGAGAAATCGATATACGTATGAGTATGCGCGTAGGGCTCGTGGCAGCGACGAAAATCGTTCGAGCGGATCCTCCTCGGGAGCGCAATGGGTGTGCAGCGTTTTGACAGTCTTCTGCTCCAGTGTGGTGACGTATTCGTCTGAGGCACGGAATTCGGGCCAGCGATCCTTATCGTGGGCGAGCCAAGCAGGTCCATTCCACCAGAGGGTGCTCTCAGCGAGATCTTGGGGCGTGGCACCGTGACTGTCTAAATCCGCGGGGTTGTCCTGGGAATCCACATGGAACCATTGCGACTGTGGTACCTTCTCGATGATTTTGGCAACTCGATTTGCCACGAACGTCGCCCAAACGCATGGGGATTTCTTCAGCCAGGCCAAAACAATGGTGGAGTCGCTCCAACAATAGATCGTGTTACGGAGCAGCTTCAGCGTGGGCACGAGAGTGTCTATCATCTCAGCAACTAAAGTGGCTCCGCACAATTCTAACCTGGGGAGAGACAAAGTTTTAATTGGGGCTACACGAGTTTTGGAGTACAAAAGGAAAGGACTTCCTGAGCGACCTTGATGCGGGCATAGATGACTCCTGCGTAGGCTTTCTGTGAGGCATCGCAAAAGGCATGGAGTTCGGCTTCGCTTTCTGGGGTGTAACTCACCCATCGCGGGATGCGGATGGCGTGGATGTGCTGGTAATTCTGGAGAAAACTTAACCAGTTACCGTGAGTTACCTGAGGCAGAGTGTCATCCCAGTTGATTTTGTCCAACCAGACTGATCGGAGCCAGCCAACGGCTGGATCGAACAGCTTGGCGACCAGAGACAACAACTCGTTTCGTGTACGCCGCTTTGGTGACGATAGCTTGGACATCGAAGTAGAACTCATCATGGGACGCGTTCCAGCGAATTCCAAGCATTTTTGCAGTGCTGGAATCTTCTAGCGTCAGGAAATCGGAATGGAGCAGATGGGATGCAGGCAAGTCTGCCAGAATGCCTTTATGGTTGGCAGTCCATTTGCGAAGGGCAAACCCTGCTGAGTCGAGAGCCGCTATGAGTTAGTCGCGGGTCTGGGTAGCTGTCACCAGGTCATGCGTGCCTGCTAACACATCATCCACGTACATAGAATGCTGTAGAATGTGTGATGCAAGCGGAAACTGGTGCTTCACGTCGTCTGCCAATTGAAGAAGGTATTGCCAAGAACGGGGCGCAATTAACTCCAAACGTTACAGCTTGAAGCTCGAAGTCGGTAAGTTCGGACTTGTAGGGGTCTCGGAAGAGAATGCGCTGATAAGGGGTGTGCTTTGGGTCAACCAATATTTGGCGATACATTTTTTTAATGTCTCCGTTGAAGACATAGCGGAAGAAACGCCATCGTAAAATTAAAAAAGTCAAATCTGACTGTAGCACGGGGCCTGTGTGAATTACTTCATTGAGGCTTAGTCCGCTTGTGGTTGGACTAGACGCGTTGAAGACGACTCTGACCTTCGTAGAGGTGCTTTCGGGTTTTATGACGGCATGGTGCGGCAAATAGTAGTGATCTCTAGGCGCTTGAGGCTCTGGGGGTTTGACTACTTTCATGTGGCCTAAATCGACATACTCATTTAACACCGTGTCGTACTGGTGCTTGAGGCCTTCGTCCTTCCCTAATCGTGCTTCCAGACGCGTGTATTGTTTGAGCGCAATGTGTCTCGAGGCCCCTAAGCGGAGCGTGTCTGTGAAGCCGATTTGAAAGGGCAGTGATACGATGTAGCGGCCGTCATCGCGTCTTCGCGTTGTTTTCACGAAATTTTCTTCGCAAAACTTGTCTTAAGTTCCTTCACCTCCCAAAAACGTTCGAACTGTTGTTCGAAGGAGACTTCATTGAAGTAAGCCACTTTTATGGGTGCCGTGGAAGATTTCGTTTTGGGAACCGGCCCGGTCAGAATCCAACCGAACACGGTTTGCTGAGCCATGAGGGAGCCCAGCACTTGGCGGTGGATGCCGTCCAGCAGGATTGATTGATATAAATCGGCTCCGATGAGGACGTCGACCCGCTCGCTTTTGGAGAACTTGACATCTGCGAGCCCGATGTCTTGAGCGAGGCCACTGAGAAGTGATCTGTCTAACGCGCGAGAAGGCAAACGCCCTGTAATTTGTGAGAGCACAAGCGCCGTCACGTTAACTTGAAATTTGGGATCAAGTGAAGAATTCATGAGAAAATCGCACGATCTTGATATTTTTGCGGACACGGTCTCGTTGAGACCGGAAACTACGGCTGTAGTTGGCCGCGCTGGGAGCTTTAAGAGCTTTTGCATGCGTTCAGAGATGAACGACACTTCGGACCCAGGATCAATCAAGGCGCGCGCGATGTAACATGTACCGTGATGGCGTATTTTTACCATGGCAGTCCCTGATGCGTGTCCTGGGGATTTCGCTGTTGCGCGGGGGGAGAAGTGGACTGTATGTTGGAGGGAGGTCGCATTGAAGAATGCGAATTTCTTGCTGAGAAGCGTGATGTGTCGAACCGGGAATAAAATTCGAATAGACTGGGGCTTGAGCACGCGGAGCATTGTCAAACCGCCGCTCTTGGTGTGAGGCACGTGGGGTCGAATCTGATGCAGCATTCGATGAGGATGGAGCGTGCTCACGATGCAAGAGGGTGTGATGCCTGCCATTGCATTTGAGGCAATTGAATCTGCTTGGACAGTTTTTCACGGAATGAGATCTGGCCAAGCAGTTGTTGCACAAGCGGTTTTTCTGAACGATATTCAGCCGCTGTGGAACGGGCAAGCTGAGAAACTGAGAACAGGATCTCAACTTGAGCTGCTTCTGGCAAAGAGGGCAGCTGTCTTGGGACACCTTCAATTGAAAGGTGTTGACGCATTTAGAGGCTGGAGTCGAGTGAGTCGGAGTTGGGGGCTGTGTTGATTTCGCGGCGGGTGTGAATTTAATGTCTTGCACCGTTTCAAGGGTCTGGAAGCGATGAGTGAGAAATGCATCCAGAGCTGTCCATTTCGGGATCTCCATTTTGTTAGTGAGAGATTGTTCCCAAAGGTAGAGCGTTGCTTCCGGGAGCTTGCTGGAACACAAAAAAACGATTATCGCGTCCCAATGGGAGGTATCAACACCTTGTAGCGCGAGTGCGGCGAGAATATTGTTGATTTCGCGGTGCAGGCCTTTGATAGCGCCACCGGTTTCCTTCGTGATGGGGGACAGGCCGAAGAGCTTCTTTAGATGGGCGTTGGTGAGGACGCGTCTGTTCTCGTACCTGTCAGACAGATTTTTCCACGCTTGAGCAGAGGGGAATTCTGCACGATTTCTTTCGCTTCGCCCGTAGTTTTCTGGTTCAGGTGGAAAAGATTCTCCTCCGGCGCAATTCGGGTATTCTGAATATACAGGGCCGTGAACATATCCCCAAAAGAGGGCCACGAAAGGTAATCGCCATGGAAGGCTTGGGTGTCGCAGGGGTGCAGGCTGATATTGTAGCCAGACTGGGGCATCTCAGCTGGCACCGGCGAAGGGGTCGCGGCAACCGGAGGGGACACTGCGGCTTCGGTGAGTTGATCAATTTTTCCCGCACAGCGCAGATATACCGCATAGCATTGGCGCCGCTTCTCCTTTACGCCATCTAGTTCTCTGTCTTTATTCTTTGTCGAGTCCAGTTCCGCCAACACCCTTTCGTAGGCGCTTTTAATCAGCAGCCACTGCGATCGTATTTCTTCCCGCTGGATTACAAGGGTGTAAACGGTGTGGTCCGTGGTGGGTGTCTTGTAGAAGTCCACCTCGAACTCGATCAGCGCATCCGCTATACGAATAAAGGATGCGAGCGCAGCTATTATATGCCTGGGTTACGTTTGGGGCGGCGAAGGAGGTTCTAAATCGGAATAAAACGCACCGAAAACTTATTTCGGAAACAAAAAAAACTTTTTATTTTATTTGTAAAAATCGCAAAAAAAGGTTTCGGGTCGCTATGCGGTGCCGTTGGGGCTCGATAAGCTTGCTGCAGACGGTTGACTACTTGTTCTCTAAAATACTTGCAACTAGTTAAAAAGTGACTAGTTGCTGTGAACACTTCTGCCTACTGGGTATTTCGTTTTTTCGATTTCGCGTTGGGTCACCGTTGAATAGTGAATTTCACGCTGCTATCGCCACCGAGAGTGCAGACAGAAACAGGTTTTTGTGTTCTGTGTGCACTCTGTGTGTATGGACAGCGCAAGCAGAAGAGCGCGAGCAGAAGCAAAATGTACCCGCATAAACCAACCAGCAAACGGTGGTGGTTTTTTTTACTTGCACTGAGCAAGTGCACTGAAGGTTTGACGGTAAAATCAAGGGTATATATATATTAGACCGGTCCTTATTTATATGGACAAATTTATTTTCTCGAATATATGTTACGGCAAGCGCTAAAAATATTCGTTTTAGTCTCACAAAGCATAAAAAAAAATTTGACAACGATTGGATAATTTTTAGCCGTGCCCCAAGCACCTTTTTGTTTTTATTATGAGAAATAAGGCAAAAAAAATATATTTTTTTATTTTATTTGCATTTATTTGAAAAGTAAGAATAAACTGAAATATTTTTATTAATTACATACTCATAGTAACATTAATATTATTTTAATTTAATAGTGAAGTCTTTTTAAAAGTGGGATAATTCATGTTATATTCTTTAACCACTTGAAAAAGGAATTGTTTCTCCTCTTCATTGTGGGTTAATTTATTATTATAATCTGTAATGAATTTGGCGCCTCTTTCAGCTGCATCATTTACTACAGATAAGTTTTTACAAATTTGTGATCCCTGAGCGTAGTCAAATCTTTCATTCCAATCCGACGGATCGACTTGCAAAAATTCTTTTGAAATTTCTAAGCGATCAAAGAACGCGTGTGTATTGGAATTTACAAAATCGCTTAAATCTTTTTGCGCAAATGTGTCGATATTTGTTGGATTAGTTATTATTCGCTTGCATTTTTCTGTATTTGCTTTAACATTAATTGCCTGAACCATTTTTTTTTTAATTGTAACGCTTACATTAGGATCGAAGAATGAAAGACCGACTGCTTCTTCCGACAAATACCACAAATGATTGCTTATTTTTTGTAGCAAAGCAAGAGCTATATCCCTTTCAGGATAAGCTATAATATTTTTAATTAAATTTAGGTCTTGATTTGGTGCTTCAATTGCTTTAGTGCATCCAAACCAGGCTTTTACATAAATACGAACTATAAACAGACAGACACTACGTATACCGTTTAGCTCTTGTTTGGTCATATTGAATTCATTACGAAACAAATAAATTTTAAGTGCATAAATAGATTTTGACATCCATCGAGCATGAGAAGTTGCACCAGGTATACGAAAGGTGTTAAAATTCGGCACCGTACCACCAAGAAAACTGACAACTAATTGTAATAATTCTTTGTAGTCGCGTCTGCTATGAGCTTGTTTTAAGTTATCTAGACAGTAATTTAAAATTGTTCCACGTTCTTCAGCTGTCAATACTGTAATAATGTGTTCATCTTCTAAACAACTCTTGTAATTTAATTTGTCAATATTATTCCAGTATTTGCTAAAGCGATTAAAAATTAGCACTTCTGGACCGGCTGTAGTAGCCACTCTAATTTCAAACACTTTACGGATCAACAACTCGTAAATATGGTGTCTGCAGGGAAAATATAATAAATCGCGACCTAGTTTTCCTTCAAGCAGAGCAGCAGCACCGTTTTGTGCTCCTGTATTATGAGCAGTTGTGTCGAAGCAGATAATTTCAACTCGATCAAGCATTTCATATTCTTTTATTGAATTAAACACGGCATCTGATATTTCTTTTCCACTCGAAGATTTTAACTTTGGAATGCCAAGTAGTTTATCGATACCTTGAGATGAGACTATGATTGGCAAGCGATCAACTTTTTCCCTGCCACTAATTTCTGGTAACATTGTACCATCCCAATGCAAAACAAAACTACGTGGAATCTGGAAAAAAAACTCAAGTTTCTTAATTTATACTCAAAACATAAAAAAAGAAGCATAGGGAAAAACACAAACACATTACAGTACTTACATCAAAGTTTGCTGCAATGTTTTGTGCTGTTGTTGCACGATGTTTCTGACGCATTCGACGAATTGATGAACGATTTAGTATAAGATCTTCGATATCATAGCCCAACGCGTCAGCAGTTGCACTTAGGATATGAACTGCAGCACCATCAGTGATTTTCCACTTATCCAAAGTTGAAAGCAGTCTTGGTGTAAACAAATTTGTTTTACCTCTGGATATACCTGATATACCTGGATATGCATTTCCTGCTGATGTTGATGCTACAACTTCAATATCGTTTTCGTCGTCAATGTCAATCATACCTGTTTTACAACAATAATTCTGATTTGCTTAAAAGATATAATTCTTAATTGTATACCTCTTTGAGTATGTTGTTCATATAACTCTTTTCGTTCATCTTCTTTTATTCGACGCTGGTTTTCTTGTTCTTTCTGGACTGCCTTTCGCTTTTCTTTCTGCATGACAATTCTATCCGTTCCTAGCATACAACCTGGTCTTCCTTTTTCTCGTTGCTTTTTTAAGAACTCTTTGTCTTCTTGTATTTTAATTAATTCTATCGCGTTTGCGTGTGCGATATCGAATAAATCATGTAATTTATCTTGAAATTCAGTTTCTTTCCTGTTTTGACATTCTGTTTTTCGACCATGATGCTTTGTAATATCTCTCCACTCGTTGTATAATTTTTCCAGCTTCTCAATGCAGTGTTTTTCATGGTGTGTTGGAATTCGTGCTTTTTGCCAAAACGTACTAACCTCAGCAACAACTAATTTAGAACTTTCTCTTAAATTTAAACCAACTATTCTTAAATTATAAAATAAAACTTGTAGCACTTGTTTTCTTCCTGGTAATTTAGCTCCAGTAATTTGGTGGTCAATTACGCCAATTAACATAATATCATCATCCGATCGAAATCTTTTGGTTGTCATCGCTTTGGATTTTTAATTTTAAAATTTATTTGTTCAATTTTTTTAATGGTAATCTTTTGGACAATATTCTTTTAAATTTTTTTGTTTGAACTTCACGATTTCACTAAATTCGTCGATCTCTACGTGTGAAAGTTGCAATACAAAATGATTTATTTATGCGAATTTTCGTCAGACGTACACAACAACAACACAGTACTGGGCCGCCACAAAAAAAGAGAGAGTGTGTGAGTACACATTTCAATAAGTACTTACCAACAGGGCTGCCAGATACATTTCAAGAAAAACCGGGGAAAAAAATTTCAATGTTGGCGGGGGCACGGCTAAAAATTGTCCAATCAAGCTCAAATTTTTTTTGTGTATTTTTAGGATCAAATAAAATGGTTTTAGCGCTTGCCGTCATACGAATTCGAAAAAAAAGAAATAAGGACCGGTCTAATATATATATATATATATATATATATATATATATAGCAGAATTCTACTCCCACATATATATATATATATATATATATATATATGTGTGTGTGTGTGTGGGAGTAGAATTTTGCTGCAACCCTGAAGAGAAAGCGTAAAAGGAAATTCAGCGAGTCAGTCGAAAGAAGATCGCGGCGCAGTTACGACGAGTGGTCGACGACGATGACCAATAAAAGTGTTCTTCGACTCAATTCATACAAGTCATATAATTATAATTCATATAATTCGTTTAATAAATAAACTTGTAATTCTTATTATAAATAAACCCTACACATTTTGGGGGCTCAACCGGGATTTGAAAAAGTGGAGTGATTTTTGACGGGGTTCACCGGTTCGACTAAGCGGTTGTAGTGCATTTTTCGCGTTTGGAATAATAACGGTGCTTAGTCATGGCGTCATTGCAACAGTTCATGCCAATCGAAAGACTTTTGCGCACCGGTTCACGCGCAATCGTGTTGGTGCTGCACAAGTACGTCTTCGAGAGAGACGGCGATAGGCTAAATAGAACCCGTTTGCGAGAGTTCCAAGGCTTCACCTTTGACGAAAAGAACTCTCAATTCGAAACGAAGCTCGAATACGTAAGAAACAATCTAACATCCGCCGACTTAGTACCAATTTGCAATGCTTTGCAAATTGAGTACAACGTGGACAATTTAGAACTCCACATATTTAAGAATTTACAGAAGGGAAATTTGTTTGGCGCAAACCGCGCTGCAGTTATTGAAGGTGAGGAAGAACATAACGACGAACACGACGACGGCAGCGATTATGCCGCAAACAACGACTGCAACGACGATGAATGTGACAGCTGTGCACATAGTAACACCGGTGGTAACGGGAAACCACGACGACAAGAAGAACGAGATGGCGCAGTAGAACGAAGCGCACATTTCGCTATGAGCTTTCGCGACATAGAAGATTATATTCGCACTTTTTCTGGTGACGAAACATTGACGATAGGGAGATGGCTGAATGAATTCGAAGAAGTGGCAACTATCATGAACTGGAACGACTTTCAGAAATTTGTATTCGCGAAGAAAGCATTGAGAGGAGTGGCGCGTACTTTCATTCAAAGCGAGAGTGGTATATTAAGCTACTTAAAGTTAAGAGAAGCTCTTTTAAGCGAATTTTAATGCATTATAAATAGTGCTACATTGCACAAAACACTAGTTGAAACAAAAATGAATAAAGTCGAGAATGTAAAAATATATTTTTATAGAATGACGGATATTGCTTCGCGCGGAAACATAGAATCGAGTGCATTAATTGAATATATAGGGTCCGCCATATAACGTTTTTTTTTCAACTAGTGCTTATTTCGTGAATGGTAACACTTAGCTCATGTCTGATTTGACAGATAATTAGTTTTATCCTTCCGCTGAACGAATATGGTTGTGTATACGCTTGAACAACGCTGGAAAGTGGGCCTGCGATCGACTTACAGAAGATGCCGATTTTGCAAAAAAAATCATCTTTTCAGATGAAGCTCATTTTCATCTTGGCGGGTATGTAAACAAGCAAAATTGTCGCATTTGGGGCACAGAAAACCCGCACGCATACATTGAAAAGCCGGTGCACCCAAAACGAGTCACTGTTTGGTGCGGATTTTGGTCCAGAGGCATAATTGGGCCATTTTTCAGTTACAATCAATGGCGATCGTTATCGGGCCATGCTGAACGAATTTTTGTTCACAAAAATTGAAGAGGAGGATATTGGCAAAATTTGGTTTCAACAGGACGGCGCTACGTGCCACACAGCCGAAGCTACACTCGATGTTTTGCGCCCTGTTTTTGAAGATCGCATTATCAGCCGCAGAGCTGATGTCGTTTGGCCACCTCGGAGCTGCGATTTGACACCGTTGGACTATTATTTGTGGGGTGCCGTCAAAGATAAGTGTTACGCCGACAAGCCAGAGACAATTGACGCTTTAAAGGACAATATTCGTGAAGCCATTGGTGAAATATAGCGACAATATATAATCGACGGCATAAAAGATTTGAACATTAATAAATCTATTCTGTATGGCGCTTCAAATATGCAAGAATTTAAAGAAAAATTGCGCGTATATGAAGCTTATTCTAGAAAAAATAAATCAAATGAAGCGCGTAAAGTGGACAAAAATATGATTACGATAGACAAAAGTGATAAAAAACCCGAATTCTCTTGTTATAATTGCGGTAGAAAGGGCCACAATCAATCGAGTGCAAAAACAAAAGCAAAGGCACGAAGTGATTTCAGTGTAACCAATTCGGTCACATCGCAAAAGACTGTCCCGAAAGATAAAATTACAATTTAAATAGCAATGTTCGAAACTTGAAGAAACAATTCAGTGCTATGAATAAAGAAGTGAAAATTTCTGATAAAAAGTACGTCTGTTTGTTGGATACGGGTAGTATGTTTAACATCGTAACTGAATGTGTTTATAATGACTTAGGCAGGCCACATATAACTCCATCAAACATTTACCTCATCGGTTTTGGTGAAAAGTTAATAGATAATAAAATAAAGCCTATTGGCAATTTCAAACATGACATCCAAATTGATGGTGAAATATATAATGTCAATTTCCACGTTGTGCTGTCGAAATACATAGACGTTGAGGTTGTGTTGGGCGAAGAATTTTGTCGGCAGGCTGAAATTAAAATAAATAGCGACGGTGTTCACATTAACAAAATGAAAACTGTACAAAATAAGATAAACTTTGAAGCAGATGAATTCAGTATTTTTAAAATTGACACGATTTCGAGTGAGAACGATTTAAATATCGATGAAAGCGCTAGTACACATGCGAAACGAAAGATACGCGAATTGATAAACAATTATAAGCCAGAAAAGTGTCAGTCAACTGAAATTAAAATGCATATAGTGCTTAAAGACGAAGCTCCTATTTTCGCGAGACCGCGTAGGTTGCCAATCGCAGAAAGATATATCGTAGATGATCAAGTGGAACAGTGGCTGAAGGACGGCGTCATAGAGAATTCTGATTCCGAATTTAGCAGCCCGGTGGTCCTGGTAAAAAGACGTGATGGGACACCGCGACTCTGCGTAGACTTTCGAAAAATCAACAAAGTTGTGATGAAGGATCGTTTTCCCCTACCGCTGATAGAAGACCAACTCGACAGGCTACAAAACGGTACAATTTTTAGTACCATCGATCTAAAAAACGGATTTTTTCATGTCCCAGTAGCCGAATCAAGCCGTAAATATACCTCCTTCGTTACCCACCATGGCCAATACCAGTTTTGTAAAGTTCCTTTCGGACTATCAAATTCTCCCGGCGTTTTTCAAAGATTTATTAATGCAATTTTTCGTGAACTAACACGCAAGGGTATAGCTCTGCCTTATATAGATGATATTATTATTCCCTCAGAAAATGAGGAGGAAGCTGTTAAAACTTTAGAAGAGGTCATAAATCTTTGTCGGGATTATGGGCTCGAAATAAACGTTCGAAAATGTCATTTCTTGAAGAAACGAGTGGAATTCTTACTAAAATACGACGAGCACAGTTACAAGACGATGATATAAAAACGATAATTGGAAATCTTCAAGGTGAGTCATCACGTGACAATTACTTTTTAAAAGGCGACATATTGTATAAATGGAAAGACGACCAAGATCTACTTGTCGTGCCCAAGGTGATGCAGCGAGAAATAATTAGACAAGCACACGAGAAGGCGCATTTTGGTGTCAAAAAGACAAGGGAATTGTTGTGTCGAAATTATTTTATACCTAAATTAGGCAAAAAGAAACAATGTCACATCTCGAATTGTATACCATGCATAATAGTAAATAGAAAGCAAGGCAAAAGAGAGGGAGAGCTCCACCCTTTAAACAAAGATGAAGTACCGCTTCACACTTATCATATTGACTTTCTTGGAACATTAGAATCTACCAATAAACAATATAAACATATTTTTGAGATAATTGATTCCTTTACGAAGTTTTGTTCGCTCTATCCGACAAAAACCACATCAGCAAACGAAGTAATAACTAAGATGCGCATTCAGGGTACTACATTTGGTAATCCAGTACGGATGATATCAGATCGAGGTTCAGCATATACCTCCGATGAATTCCGTAAATACTGCGAGGAAGGAAACATCAAACATTTCAAAATTACTACCGGACTGCCAAGGTCAAAGGGACAGGTGGAAAGGCTTAACGCGATAATTGCCACAGTCTTAGCCAAACTTAGTCTAGAGGACCCCTCTAAATGGTACCGAAACGTTGACCGAGTTCAGCAGGTCATCAATTCCACCTACTGCAGAAGCATCGATACAACGCCTTTTGAATTGCTAGTAGGAGCGAAGATGAGAGTAAAAGAAGACCTGACGTTAGTTTGGGCGTCGCTTATGATGACGTTGTGTCCTGGGCGGCGGTAATCCGGCTCGAAGGACCAAAAATGTAAAGTTCAAAACGGTTGGGTGGTCTCCGAGCACAATCCGATCGAAGGACCAAATGTTTATGTGGTTTCACAGAGGTTTTATTTAAATATACAAATCCAAAATTCCAAAAATGTTTGGCTGGTTTTACAGATGGTTTATTTTAATATACAAATCTAAAATTAATCACACTTCGCAAACTCCAAAAATTAAAGACACTTCACAAACTCGACTGAACGCATCAAGGTTTAAAAAAGAAGAGAAGGCGTGGGTCCAGCGACGATCGCTGGAGGCCGGTCAATTTGCGCCAGTTTCCGCGGAGAGAGCCCGAAGATAGGTAGCTCTGCGAAAGTTTAAATAAAGAAATTCATATCTCTTTGATGTACGACCAGGAATGTTTAGATTGATGTTGCTAAATAAATAAATAGGCGCTTCGGGTCTCTCCTCGTAATAAATTCAAAATGAAAAGTGCATTAAGCATAATTATTCGATTCAATAGAGAGGGTAAATCTATAAGCAGGAGCCGAGACTCATAAGAAGGTAATCTAATAGTCGGGTCCCAACGAAGTTTGCGAAAACAAAAAAGCAGGAACTGCTTTTGCTGAGCTTCAGGGCCAGATTCTGTATAGTCACGGTGAGTGAGACCAAACTTTCGTCTCAAGTCACTACGTCATAGTCACGGCATTCTGAAAGACGAAAATTTCGTCTCGTCAGGGTCGCACGCTGGGCGCTGGAACTGCAACAGTTCCGCTTTGACATCAAATACCGACGAGGAAAGCAAAACGTTGTCGCTGACGGTTTATCTCGACAACCGCGAGACATGTAGCTCTCGATGACAGTATCGCCAGGAGAAAAGGAGAGTTCGTGCCCATGGATAAACAAGAAAATTTAGGAAATACGCCAGAATGCAGAAAAATATCCGGACTACGTGGTGGAGGACGGCGTACTATATAGACAGATATCAACTAGGAACACCAGAGAGAACTGCTACCCATGGAAGTTATGCGTGCCGACCCCACAACGAGAAAGAGTACTAAAAGAATGCCATGACTCTCCTGCAGCCGGACATTTGGGAATTTTTAAAACGACATCACGCCTCGCTAGCCGGTATTATTGGCCTGGAATGTATAGGGATGCAAGCCGTTATGTAAAGAAGTGTGAAAGTTGTCAAAAATATAAAGTACAACAAGTGAAGCCGGCCGGGAGAATGCTCACACAGATTGCCGAGGAGCCTTGGTTCATCCTGTGTGCCGATTTCGTGGGTCCTATTCCTAGATCCACACATGGGAATACAATGATGTTGGTATTCGTGGATAAATTTACGAAGTGGATAGAAATCATCCCACTACGAGCGGCAACCGTCGAAACCATCATAAAAGCGTTCCGGGAGAGGATAATTTCCAGGTTTCGGTTACCAAAAATTCTGGTGACGGACAACGGTTCTCAATTTACTGCCCGAAAATTCCAAATTCATGCAGGACATCGGAATCAAACATCAATTCACTGCACCCTACTGCCCTCAGTAAAACGCGACAGAACGAGTGAATCGAACCATAAAGGTCATGGTGTCGCAGTTCGCAGAGGAAAATCAGCGGCGATGGGATGACCTGCTCCCACAAATCTCAGCCATAAACACCAGCGTCTACGAAACAACAGGTTACAGCCCGGCATTCCTTGTGCAAGGACGTGAACCGCGTGTACCAAAAGCTCTGTACGGCGAGGTGGCATTCGGCAGTGGGCAAGCAACTCATACGGCCGAGGGAAAAGCGGAACAAATGAAATGTATTTACGATATGGTTCGACGAAACTTGGAGAAAGCGGCACAGGATCAGGCCAGGTATTATAACTTACGTCGACGGAACTGGACACCGAAAATTGGAGACCGAGTTCTGGTCAAGGAACACCATTTATCCAAGGTCATCGAGGGATTCGCCGCGAAACTTGCTCCGAAATACAACTGCCCCTACCGAGTCATAAATTTCATTTCACCAGTAATTGCAGAAGTAAAACGAGAATGTGACAGGAAAATACGTAAAACTCATGTACAAGATATGAAAATATTTTATGAAGACTCGGCAGGGGGGAAAACGATGTTAAGCAACCCACCTCAACCGAGAGAACTCACCACAGTGTAAGCATGCTCATAACGTATTTTTAATTATTACAGACGAGTTTCACGATAACGAAGTTAAAAACCGGAAACGGATATGAGCGACGACAAGAAACTACGCGCGAGTGTTGAGCAAATGCGTCTGCGATACTACACAATAGACCCAGCCAAACGGAACGATCTGCATCGCCAGTGATTGGACACCAACGCACGTATGCTGCTGGGAGAGGACACGCTGCCATGGCGCAATATGGAGGTGTTGCAACAACCCACACACCACAATAACGATAACTCCAACAAAATCGACGGTAGTGGCAGCACTGAGGCAGTGCAGATTTGTGAGGGAGCGTGGCCACGAGAAGTTAAGGAAGAGCTGCGGGTGTCGAGCACGACGTGGAAGACCGGTACGCGAGCAAGGTACATTGTACGCACTAGCACCGATGTATACACCATCCCCATCAGCAGGGCTGGCAGGATCAACGTTTTTTGTCTTCCCCGAAGAGAGAAGGGGGTGTGAGGAGCCTGGAGCCTCCCACAAATCATTATTTCTTTTCAATTATTATTTTGTATATATTTTCATATATTTTGTATAATTTCTAATTTTTTTATATTTATTATAATTATTAATTACGTAGAACGTAATATTTAATTTCATATATAAACATTGTCAGGATTACTCAAATATTTAAAGTTAGGAATATTGAAACCCACATGGGATTTTTCTGCATCTTGCGAATTAGATAAGTGTAAGCAGGGCATAGTTTAAGGAAGTGAGAGTATGGCAACGACGGTGAGTATGCCTCACTGGAGAGGAGTGAGCGGGACAAGCAGTGATGGCGAGTGCAGTGGAAGTGGGTTAGAATGCGTAGCAACCCAGCATGTTGCCAGCAACATTTCTGGAAATAAACGATGTTGCTATCAACATCTGGAATAATCAGCAGGGAAGAAGAACAAGACAACATGTATAAAAGACGGTGCACAAGCCAAACTCGAGGTTAGTTTTCCAGCAGTACCGCGGAAAGTGACAAGGTAAGTGGAAAAGTAGTAGTGGCTCCCCTTGAAATCCCAATCCTTCCCACCTCCTTTCGTGAATACAAGTCCTGTGACTGGTGACGGGTTGCACCAATCCTGCCAGAAAGAAGTCCTGTGTGTCGCCTCAGTCGCGCACTCCGCATATCCTTTTTGCCACCAACTGGCGACGGGTTGCACCAATCCTGTCAGTTGTGTGTCCTCCATAATCCTTTTGCAGTCAAAGGGTGACGGGTTGCACCAATCCTGCCCGGCAAGAGGTGTCCTTGATCCATCCTACCCGTGTCCTTGTAGTCAGAGTCACTATATAATCCTTGTCACTTGAGGCAAAGCCCGTTGCTCGTCGTAACCCCGAGCATTGCATCGACGGCAGTGCATCACAGGACACTGCGCGTCGCATCAGAGTATCGCATCGACGGCAGTGCGTCACAGGACACTGCGCGTCGCATCAGAGTATCGCATCGACGGCAGTGCGTCACAGGACACTGCGCGTCGCATCAGAGCATCGCATCGACAGTAGTGCATCACAGGACACTGCGCGTCGCACCCGAGCCCACCAACGCATCGACGGCCTGCTGCGTCAACGAGCGTCGCGTCAACGCCACGCGTCGCATCTACACGTCACGCCAACGCATCAACGCCCTGCTACGTCAACGAGCGTCGCGTCAACGCCACGCGTCGCATCTACACGTCACGCCAACGCATCAACGCCCTGCTGCGGCAACGAGCGTCGCGTCAACGCCACGCGTCGCACCTACACGTCACGCCAACGCATCAACGCCCTGCGTTGGTCCGAAATACAAATTATTTCTGCCGCGATCCTGGACACACCCTGAGCGATATCCAAAGTGAAAACATCGTGACAGTGTTTACTTTGCCGCGGGCTATCCTTTAACGGAAGGATACCACAACATTCTTTAAAGTGTAATTTCATATGTCGTGGGTATCCTTCAGCGGAAGGATACCACAACACTAGGAATAATATATTGTCGTTGGTATCTCTATGCGTTTTTAATATCACCGATGATTGACTGAATAGTTAAATTGTTGATATCTCGCTGATTCTTCGAGATCACTGGTATTTTACTGCGTTGTTCGTATCTCACTGCGTTTTTTTGAGATCCCTAGTATTTTACTGGGTCGTTGATATGTCACTGCGTTTTTGAGATCAACGATGTTTGCCTGAACTGATGGTATCTTGCTAAGTCTTCGAGAGCACTTGTGTTTTACTGAATACTTGTTGTCTGAATACTAGTTGCCTGGTTTCTGAATTAGCTCCTTACTCGGTGAATCTCGTTGGGTTTCATGGTCGCTGAGGTTTTACTGCACACAGTAAATGTGACAGGAAAGCCCTGAAGCAACGTGCTTGTCGTCTCGTGGATCAGGTGAGTTTAATCCTCTGTAACTTTGAGTAGGAGGGCAAAGAAGCCACCGCGACTACGATTGCTAAGTTTCTACGTTATAGGAAATTAGCCAAACAACAGGAGGGCATTTGAGCCACTACCACTGTGAATTTTGGCAGTTTACGGCTGCTAACAGGAGGTCATTCGAGCCACTGAGACTGTAAATTGTGAGTTTTACGTGTATTAACAGGAGGGCATTTTAGCGACTGCGACTGAGCGTTCTGAGAATTTATGTGTATTAACAGGAGAGCCTTTGAGCCACTGCGACTGTGCGTTCTGCGGATTTATGTGTATTAACAGGAGGGCATTTGAGCCACTGCGACTGTGCGTTCTGAGGATTTATGTGAATTAACAGGAGTATTAACAGGTGGGCATTTGAGCCACTGCGACTGTGCGTTCTGAGGATTTATGTGAATTAACAGGAATATTAAGAGGAGGGCATTTGAGCCACTGCGACTGTAAATTCTGTACTCTAGATTTTATGCAATTCCTCGTTTTGTTTTATCACGATTGCTGTCTTCCCTTGTCCGGTCTCGCTAGTTAGATGGGTCTTAGTTGGTGACTTGCATGAGTGTTTCACAAATTATGACGCGGCGGCAGCACTTTTCTACGCTTGTTTACACTGACTTTGACTTAACTGTTATCAACTGTTTGAGTTGTAACGAAGCAAATCACGGACACAAGGCTCTGCCTGCTTGAACTGTTTGCACCGAATCATCCCCCCTGAATCATTCTGAGTTCTGCCCTGCAGCCGGTTTTATACTTTTCCGACTTTCCTTCAGGAAGCTGCTTTTTTTAACGGAATACGGTAGTTCGTATTCCGCTAACCTGTTTTCCTTATTTAATTTCGCAATATTATATATTGTTTTAAAATCACTATTTTAAGGTTATTGGGTTATTCGGTCAGTGAACTTTCCCGCTGCCTCTGTACATATGCTATTTGTTGTTGTACATAAGCTGTGCAAAAGTGGGTCATATCTTGGATCAGCTGAGTGCTGATCTTATGTATTCACTGCACTCTATTATGTTGTATAGTGTACGAATCTAGCTATCAGTACACATAGTGATTCGTTTTCTCGCTCCGATCGCCTTGCTCGCCGGTATACATGCATGTTGTCAGCGGCCATCCCGCTCTGCCGCGCAGTTTGTCTTATGTGTGTTATGCACACTACGCCACTTTCGCTTTCTGCACATTTCTCTGCTGTCCGTCGGTGTGTGGCCATTTCTAATGATCATGCATACGTTTGTTGTATGCTGGTGTTGGGGTTCTTTACTACTTGTAAACTCTTTCCGGTATTTATGCCCGGAGACGAGGAGAATCTTTTGTGTACATCTTTTTTGTTGCGAGACGTATGTTATTTTAATTATAATAATTTTCTTTGCTGTGCGCCAAATTTTAGTTCGTAAAAATTTGGGTCGTCACAGTTTTTAAGTTTTTAGTTTTCAGTGTCGTTTTCCATATTTTCAATATGGAATTAATATTGTATGATGTCAAGCTCACTTTTTTGTTTGTGAGCTCAAACCAAAAGATTTTTAATGTCAAGGATTTCGAGGATTTCATCTATACATATTCACCATCCTACAATTGGCAACATCGACATCGTTCTCAACGTCAACGAGCAACAGCAACAATTTACTGCCCAAAGCTATTTTAGTGCTAACATTGAAGTATTTTTAAAATAATGAGCTGACTAAAATCCTCCTATAAAGGATAAAATAAGGATCGCCTAAAATGTCTGTTGTCGAACAATTTGTTGTTGATGGAACAACAAATTCGCCGGATAAACGTAAATTTTGACCGTAGACCATTTCAGCTGGAGTGGCTGAGATGTCTTCTTTATAAATAGATCTTAAACCTAAAAGAATAATTGGTAGCGTATCATACCAATCTCTGTTTCCATTTCTAACCATAAGTTCAGCTTTCAATGACCGATGAAAACGTTCTATCATTCCATTTGCTTGAGGATGATAGGCGGAAGTTATAATTTTCTGGCTACCGAGGATTTCAGTCAGCTCATTAAATAATTGTGATGTAAATTTCGTACACTGGTCTGTTGTAATTTTTGATGGTATTCTGAAACGTGAAATGTATTCTCTAAAAATTTTAAGAGTAATAGCTGCTGTTGAAATAGCTTTTAAAGCGTAAGCCTCTGGCCACCTTGTAAATCTGTCAATAATCGCTAAAATATAACGATGTCCTTTCGAAATCGGTAGAGGTAAAAAAATGTCGGGATAAATATGGTGGAATCTCAATTTAGGAATTTTAATTTTATTAATTTAAGGTTTTTGTGACGACAAATTTTTGATTTCTGTTGACCACATATTAATGTCTTTTGTCATGCCAATAGGTCATGGTCAATAGTAGCTGCTGATGATTAGCCGTCGTGTAGCTTTGGTACCGGGCTGTGTAATAGTGTGTAGTAAATTGAGTACTGTTTTGCGCAGATTATTTGGAATAAATGGTCTTGGATTGTCACCTAATTCTTCACACCAAAGTATATCATTAGTAAATTGTGCAATGAATTATAAATGTTTTGTCTGCCTTAGATTGCGTTCTGTTTTTGAATTAAGCGCGAAAGTTAGTGGCTTGTGATCTGTAAATACCGTGAATTGTCTTCCTTCTAACAAATATCGAAAATTCTCATTAAAATCAAATTATCATTCTTACTCGCTCATTATTTTACCCTGGTTTCCCCTATGTTTTTGAACATATTGTTACTTTTGATGTGTTGTGTTTCAAGTGCTGAAAATTGTGAATTATGAAGCGGGAAATTTGTATTCGGGGTTATTGGTCATTTCCCGCAGCAGCAGGTTGAACTGCACGTTGTTCGTAATTCTAAGAAAAAGTTAAAATTAATTTTAATTCTGTTTAAAATTCACCATTAAATAGAAAATAACCTCTTTTTGTTGGAATTCATTGTTACACGTTCAGATTGCAGATTTTTCTATCAGATATTTCAGATTCACAAAAATTTGCGCCAGTTTAGCTGAAAGAATGGAGTAACGACAGCCTTTTACCAGTCGTTACTTTTAACAGTTCATATCGCTACTTCATCGTTGAAATAATGATTGAAAATACCATGTAACGAACGAGAACTCGTAACAAGTATGGAAAGTGTTGTTGTGTTTTTAACGAACGAGCTGCTCGTTGTTTGAAAATGACAAAGTAACGATATCGCGAAAATAAGAAAGCAGAATCACTAAGAATCACCTCGTTCGTTGGTTGAAAATCTGGCCATGAATCTTTGAAAAGTTTGTGCCGAATTTCTTAAACCGAAAGGCATTCGTGTAAATTCGAACAAACAAAATGTTGTTGGGAGAGCAGTTTTGTGAATATCTTCTGCTGCCATTGGAATTTGGTGATGTATTCTGACTAAATCTAATTTTTAGAAAATAATGTTCTTAACGTTCATGTTGAAGTCATGGATGTGGGCTAAGGGAAACGATCAGGTACTGTTACAACATTTAATCTTAGAAAATCTCCGCATGGACTCCAGTCGTTATACTACGTTTACTTCGACCTCGAATGAGAATATTGAATCATTCATTCGCAAACCGTTTACATCGCCTTTCTCAGTCGTTTTGACAGAACCATCAGCTGTTCTGAAAAATCAATTGAAAATAATTTCGCCCTCATAGTCAAATAATTTATTGATTGCGAAAAATGGAAGAATTAACAAAAATTTAAATTGGTGGCTGAGATGTCTTCTTCATAAATAGATCTTAAACCTAAAAGAATAATTGGTAGCGTATCATACCAATCTCTGTTTCCATTTCTAACCATAATTGCAGCTTTCAATGACCGATGAAAACGTTCTATCATTCCATTTGCTTGAGGATGATAGGCGGAAGTTATAATTTTCTGGCTACCGAGGATTTCAGTCAGCTCATTAAATAATTGTAATGTAAATTTCGTACACTGGTCTGTTGTAATTTTTGATGGTATTCTGAAACGTGAAATGTATTCTCTAAAAATTTTAAGAGTAATAGTTGCTGTTGAAATAGCTTTTAAAGCGTAAGCCTTTGGCCACCTTGTAAATCTGTCAATAATCGCTAAAATATAACGATGTCCTTTCGAAATCGATAGAGGTCAAAAAATGTCGGGATAAATATGGTTGAATCTCAATTCAGGAATTTTAATTTTATTAATTTAAGGTTTTTGTGACGACAAATTTTTGATTTCTGTTGACCACATATTAATGTCTTTTGTCATATAATATATAAAAATAATGTTCTTAATGTTCATGTTGAAGTCATGGATGTGGGCTAAGGGAAACGATCAGGTACTGTTACAACATTTAATCTTAGAAAATCTCCGCATGGACTCCAGTCGTTATACTACGTTTACTTCGACCTCGAATGAGAATATTGAATCATTCATTCGCAAACCGTGTACATCGCCTTTCTCATTCGTTTTGACAGAACCATTAGCTGTTCTGAAAAATCAATTGAAAATAATTTCGCCCTCATAGTCAAATAATTTATTGATTGCGAAAAATGGAAGAATTAACAAAAATTTAAATTGGAATTCACTATTCATTACAGATACCGTTTCCTTTATGTTAATGTGGGTTGTCCCCACACTTGTAAAACGTGTAAAGCAGCTGATTGCAATTATTTGCGTTCCATTTTCACTGTTTTTGTTTTGGGAATTTTTTTATCCCAGCTATAGAGTGTCTCAAAATCTTTATTTTGTTCTCATTCGATTCTCATTCAAAACGAATGAGATGGATTCTCATTTGTCAAATCGTATGGAAATTATTCTCATTCGGCTTCTCATTCGCGAAATCTGACGCGAATGAGTAATTCGATATCGATGTAAACGTAGTATTAGGTTCCTTTTTTGGTGCTAAGTGCAGTTGAGATGCTACTGGAGAGTTAGATGGTCTGCATATGCCTGATTTAACTAAGAATTCGAACTCGGTTTTAGCTACTTTATAATTGATAGGATCTAAGCGCCTTGTTTTAGAAAATGGAAGGGTTCCTTCCATAACGATTCGTTGTACTGTAAGGTGTTTAACTGGCTTTGTGTAATCTGGTTCTGTGGTCAAAGAAAGAAATTGTCTAAGTAATTTAGTATATTTTGTTTCTACTGCAAATAATTTAGGAAGATGAACGTTACAGATTTGTGTTATAGCATTAATTGATAGATTTGTTAGTGGATCGACTAGAGGTTTGTGTTTGATATCAAGTAAAAGTTCGTATTTACATAAAAAATCAGCAGCTATTATTGGTCTCGTTATATTCGCTATGAGGAATGTGAATGAAAATTCTCGTCGTAATCCTAAATTTACATTTAAAAATTTTTTTCCAAATGTCGAAATTGTGTATCCATTTGCTGCTGGCAAAATAATATCGTATGAACGTTTTGCCTGTGTGAATTTTGAAGAAGGGAGAACCGAAATTTCTGCACCACTGTCAATTAACAATTTTAAGCCGTTTTCTCTATCGTAAATGAAGAGGCGACGAGTAGAAAAATCCAAACCTCCATTGTGTCACCGCGACAACGGAAGATTTCAGTTTGTTGATTGATTTTGATTTTTGTTAAAATTACATGCTTCTTCACATTTAATAGCTTTATCACCAAATTTATAACGATAAAATTTGAATTATTCTGTGCACTATTTCTAGAACTTAAACTACTAAAACGTCAATTTGGATAATGATCACACGACCTTGATCGTGATCTATATTGTCTTTATCTTGTTTAATAAAATTCATTTTAATCTTTTGAAAATTTTCACACATGATATTTGTAGTTTTAATCAAATTCGTTAGTATGATATTTTCAGGATTTTCACTTGAAGAATTATTAATTCCGGAAACTTAGTTCACTTCCCATATATTATCAGATAATTTTGTTAATCATATCATTGGTACTGGAACTGGCTAAAATCGCCTTTAAATTATTGGGTAATTTTCTCAACCATAATTTTTATTTTATTATATAACAAAGTGAATATAAGTATATTCTTCCGTTTGTAACGCAAAGAAGGAGACGAGATAGAATTTATGTAGAAAATAGAGATCGAATATAGAGATAGATTTATATTGAAAAGTATATATATTCTTGCTCAGCGTCACCTCCTGAATTTAGACCTGTCCGTTCGTCTGTCTGTCTGTTGAAATCACGATTACTGGAGAACGAAGAGAGATATCGCGATGAAATTTTTCACAAATATTCTTTTTTTTGTAGGGTTGTTTGGGATTGAAAATGGGCGAGATCGGTAAACAGCCACGCCTAATTTACATACTTACGAATGTAAAGGCACCTCGTTTCAAAAAATGTTATAATCTGAATATTTCATAAACCGCGTGAGATATTAAGGTATAATTTTATTCCGGAACATATAGCGCCATTACTAAAACGTTTGGAAAAATGGGCGTGCCGCGAACACGGATAACAAAGTTAAAAATATCTCAAGAACGGTATAAGATTTTGAGATTTAATTTTATCAGGATATATAGGGAAGCATTACTAATAAGCTTGCCAAAAATGGACGTACCACGCCCACTCATACAAAAGTTGTCAATATCTTGTAAGTGGTATAAGATATTAACACGAAATTTTATCAAGAGGTATCTACAGGTATTACCAATTTGTATACAATAAGTGGGCGTGGTCCGCCACACAAAGTTTTACAAAAGTTATCAATATCCCATAAACAGTTTAAAATATTAATACGTAATTCTGTATAGCAGTATCTAGAGATAATACAAAAACATTTGTCCGAAATGGTCCGCCTACTTATACAATAGTTTTTAAGTGGCAAAATTATAATATTTTCAGTTACTCGGGTGTAGGGTATTTAGATTTCGGCCAAGCCGAAAACAACACTTTTACTTATTTGATAATATTTTCACGAAAATTGGAACCAGAGAGTAGCAGTAATGACCGATAGAATTCAGAGGGTTTACGATCACCCATCAGATAATATATTTAGATATAATTATTGCTTATCTGTTGTACTGAGCTGCAGCTATTTTCGTTCTTGATTCGAAAGTGCTTTTGTTAGCACTAAAATAGCCGTGGGCGGCAAATTGTTGCTGTTGACGTTGACGTTGAGAACGATGTCGATGTTGGCGGTGGCGAGCATAAGTTACACTGCCCCTGAATGATATTGTTTTGAGATGAGATGTGCCGTCGTTGTTGTTACATTCAAAATTGTATCGAAATTGCTCCTGGCAGGATCGCCAATTGTAGGATGGTGAATAGGTATAGATGAAATCCTCAAAATCCTTGATATTAAAAATCCTTTGTAATCTTTTATATAAAAATGTTTATTTAGAACTTTTCTGTTTGAGCTCACAAACAGAAAAGTGAGCTTGACATCATACAATATTAATTCCATATTGAAAATATGGAAAACTACACTGAAAACTAAAAACTTAAAAACTGTGACGACCCAAATTTTTACGAACTAAAATTTGGCGCACAGCAAAGAAAATTATTATAATTAAAATAACATACGTCTCGCAACAAAAAAGATGTACACAAAAGACGAATTCTCCTCTCTGAAACCTGTCACTTGCATATGTCAAGTGAAAGTACACAGGCCATAAATACCGGAAACAGTTTACAAGTAGAAAAGAACCCCAACACCAGCATACAACAAACGTATGCATGATCATTAGAAATGGCCACACACCGACGGACAGCAGAGAAATGTGCAGAAAGCGTAGTGTGCATAACACACATAAGACAAACTGCGCGGCAGAGCGGGATGGCCGCTGACAACATGCATGTATACCGGCGAGCAAGGCGATCGGAGCGAGAAAACGAATCACGGCGTGTACTGATAGCTAGATTCGTACACTATACAACAGAATAGAGTGCAGTGAATACATAAGATCAGCACTCAGCTGATCCAAGATATGACCCACTTTTGTACAGCTTATGTACAACAACAAATAGCATATGTACAGAGGCGGCGGGAAAGTTCACTGACCGAATAACCCAATAACCTTAAAATAGTGATTTTAAAACAATATATAATATTGCGAAATTAAATAAGGAAAACAGGTTAGCGGAATACGAACTACCGTATTCCGTTAAAAAAAGCAGCTTCCTGAAGGAAAGTCGGAAATGTATAAAACCGGCTGCAGGGCAGAACTCAGAATGATTCAGGGGGGATGATTCGGTGCAAACAGTTCAAGCAGGCAGAGCCTTGTGTCCGTGATTTGCTTCGTTACAAGTCAAACAGTTGATAACAGTGAAGTCAAAGTCAGTGTAAACAAGCGTAGAAAAGTGCTGCCGCCGCGTCATAATTTGTGAAACACTCATGCAAGTCACCAACTAAGACCCATCTAACTAGCGAGACCGGACAAGGGAAAACAGCAATCGTGATAAAACAAATCGAGGAATTGCATAAAATCTAGAGTACAGAATTTACAGTCGCAGTGGCTCAAATGCCCTCCTCTTAATATTCCTGTTAATTCACATAAATCCTCAGAACGCACAGTCGCAGTGGCTCAAATGCCCACCTGTTAATACTCCTGTTAATTCACATAAATCCTCAGAACGCACAGTCGAGTGGCTCAAATGCTCTCCTGTTAACACACATAAATCCTCAGAACGCCCAGTCGCAGTCCCTAAAATGCCCTCCTCTTAGTACACATAAATCTGCAGAACGCACAGTGGCTGAAATGGCTCCCTGTTAATACTCCTGTTAATGCACATAAGTCCTCAGAACGCACAGTAGCAGTGGCTAAAATCCCCTCCTCCCAAAATGCACAGTGAGCCACTACCAATTGCCCTCCTGTTCTTTAGCTAATTTCCTATAACGTGGAAACAAAGGAATCGTAGTCGCGGTGGCTTCTTTGCCCTTCTACTCAAAGTTAGAGAGGATTAAACTCACCTGATCCACGAGACGCCAGGCACGTTGCTTCAAGGCTTGCCTGTCACAGAGCACAGTGCGCAGTAAAACCTCAGCGACCCTGAAAACCAACGAGACTCACCGAGTAAGCAGCTAATTCAGAAACCAGTCAACTAGGTGAGACAACAACTATCCAGTAAAACACCAGTGCTCTCGAAGACTCAGCGAGGTACCATCTGTTCAGGCAATTATCGTTGATCTCAAAAACGCAGTGACATATCAACGACCCAGTAAAATACCAGTGATCTCAAAAAAACGTAGTGAGATACGAACAACGCAGTAAAATACCAGTGATCTCGAAGACTCAGCGAGATATCAACAAGTTAACAATTCAGTCAATCATCGGTGATCTTAGAAACGCATAAAGATACCAACGACAATATATTATTCCTAGTACAACTACCATTTGTATAAGCAAAACACAACGCAAACGGTAGAATAAGTTAGATTTAAGGTGAATAAAGATATGGAACCTAGTAACACTCTTGTCTTGTAATCGAACCCTGGAATTCCGGCGAGCTAATCCAGGCCATAGAAACAGGCAAGTAGGTTCGTTACAAAACTAGAATTTTATACAAAACAAATAACAGAGTGGAAATGTACAAGGTATATTCCCTACAATAATAATAAGATTAATAGTAATAATAATAATAATAATAATAATAATAATAATAATAATAATAATAATAATAATAATAACAATAATAATAATAATATTCCCTATATTCCCTACAATAATAATAAGAATAATTTTTTTTTTTTTTGCGGGAGAGGAGGTAAAAATGCGTACCGCATCTCAGAGCTGTCGTCACAGACTCTGGTATGTGCCGCTTCCAAGCACTAAAAAACCCCCCTTTACGGAACCTATCATCCACCCCGGGACCGCTTTCGCATTACTTCAGGGTGGGGTTCCCCGTTGAGACCCTACTGGGCATCCCACGTTGCGCCTGCGTCCAGGCCCGCTTAATTATTTATCTAATTTTTATGCTGCCTTTGTCAGTTTTAGCTCTGCACTCCTGTTTCCAGGCGAGCGCGCAAGTCTTCGTCTGATTTTTTCCGGCGAAGTATCTCCTCGGCGTATATAGCGATAATTTCCCAGTTACGTTGGCTCTCAAGCATTTTATCAACAATGCTGCTAGTTCTCAAGGGGCCCAATTCGGTCTCCACTGTCATGCGTCTTTCCATCCATGCAGTGCACGAGAAGAATGTATGCTCAACATCGTCCTCGCTCTCGCAATACAGGCAGTTCGGGCTTGATACCTTGCCCATTTTGAACAAGTATGACCTGAAATATCCGTGTCCCGTCAGGAACTGTGTGAGAAAAAACGTTACCTCGCCGTGCTTTCTGCTGATCCAGGGTGCTAGGTCCGGTATTAACCTCGCAGTCCACCTTCCCCTGGGGTCTAGTTCCTATCTTTGCTGCCATTCCAGTATCAACTGATTTCTGGCTTCTTCCCTAGCATGTATTTTGCCTAGTCTCTCTTTGCTTTGCCAGACCTTTTGGCGTTCCAGAGCCAGCAAGTCGATAGGTGGAGTGGAGGCCAGTACGAGCACAGCAGGTTCTGACACTGTTCGGTATGCGCAGGCTATTCTCAAAGCGCATCTTCTTTGTACGCTGGCCATGCGTTTGCGATATTTCCCAATCTGCAATGATTTGCTCCATATTTCCGCTCCATACAGTAGAGTGGACTGCACAACCGACATTATTAATCGCCTTTTGCTTGGTTTTGGTCCTTTTGTGTTCGCCATGAGCTTGCTTAGCATAGACGCTCTAGTGGAAGCCTTATTTACAGTCTGCTGGATGTGGGCCCAGAAAGTGAGCTTGCTATCGATTTCTACTCCCACGTATCTTATATTATTTGACACCGGAATCTCCGTGGAACCAACCTGCATATTCGGGATGTGTTGGATTCTTTTCCCTGTTATTATTACCATCTCTGTTTTTTGATCCGCCAGAGTTAGCCCATGGTTCTCAATCCATGTCCTAACGCGCCTCATGACCTGATTCAGTTTCCATTGCATGGTCTTCGCATCGCGTGCAACTATCACAGCTGCAACATCGTCGGCATACCAAATAAGAGTCGCTCCGTCGGGCATATTCATTTTAAGCAGGCTGTCATATTGGTTATTCCACAGATTTGGTCCAAGAATGGATCCCTGCGCTACACCCGCTGTGAGTTTCCGCGCGCGAGGGCCATCTTCCGTGTCATACAATAGGACTCGGTCTTTTAGATAGTCTCCCATGATGCGCATTAAATATTTCGGTAATCTAAAACGGCGCAGCGAATCCAGGATGTCACACCATCTCACGGAGTTGAAAGCGTTCTTAACATCGAGCGTCACAAGCAACGTAAGCTCCCGGGAGTAATGATTCTTCTCTTGAGCTTTCCTCGCGATCTTAACAACTTCCTCGACTGCATCTATTGTAGAGCGGCCCTTTCTAAAGCCGTATTGTAGACGAGAGAGATCGCCTGCCTCGCGTATTGCAGAAACAATTCGAATTTGGAGCATTTTTTCTAAGACCTTGTCTGCGGTGTCCAGCATACATAGTGGTCGATATGATGATGCCATAGACACGCCTGGTTTTCTTTTGCTGATTAGCACGAGTCGTGCTCTTTTCCAAGGTGTGTAGAATACCCCTGCTCCAAGGCATTCGTTGAACATTTTCAAAATGAGCTGTGGGTTTATCCGTACCGCCTCTTTCATCGCTTCAGCCGGGATCCCGTCTGGTCCTGGTGCTTTTTTGTTTTTTAAAGAGTTTACAGCCTTCTCTAGTTCAGCTTCAGTGAAAAGTGGGACAGAATCCGAGCTTGTATCTTCGTCACTATAGCGTCTGTCTGGGTGATTAGGGAAAAGCGCGTCGACTATATCGTCCATGGCCTTTCCGCTCATGTGGGCACTGACGTTCGTTGTAATTTTTTTTGTGACGACTCTGTAACCAAGGCCCCACGGATCCAAGTCAACTTCCTGAATTAGTGTTCTGAACTTTTCATACTTGCTCTGCTTTATTGCGTCACGCAGCCTTTTCTTCGCTACTTTATACTCTGTGGAGAGTGCGGCTGACGCTACCCTTCCCACTGACCGTTGGGCTCGCCGTCTAAGCTGTAGACAAGCTCTCCTGAGAGCCGCGATTTCCGTTGTCCACAGTAGGCTGGCTTTCTGTACTGTCGCGGAAATTTTCGTGCCATCGAGGCTTTGCAGGCACGGCATATCAAATTCATTGTATAGGTTACGCGCGCATAAGCTGCTGACTTGCCTTGGAGTCCTAAGCATTTCGCTGCTACTTGATCTGCTCCCCTCATCATCTCGCTTATGAACTTTTCTGCGCACATGTTCGAGACATTCCAGCGAGGTAACCTGTTTTCTCTGCCGCTTGCTGGATTTTGTCTGGGGCTCTCGGGGCATATGCGAAAAGTTATGTATTGATGATCGCTTCCAGTGAAGTCTTCAATTACACGCCACTTAGTTATTTTCGCTGCCAAGTTCTCAGTAGCAAAGGTGATATCGGGTAATGTTTCACGATATCCTGGCCGTCGAAAGGTGGAGGTTCTTCCGCTGTTTAGAACGAGCAAGCTCGTCCTGGCTGCCAGCTCCAACAAGCACGCTCCTCGAGAGTCTGTCTGTGGCATTCCCCATTCTAGAGCCTTAGCGTTAAAGTCACCTCCGACCACTACCTCACCCTCGGTCCTTCGCAGTGTGTCTGCGAATAATAAGAATAATAGTAATAGTAATAATAATAATAATAATAATAATAATAATAATAATAATAATAATAATTTTTTTTTTTTTTTTTTTGACGGGCGAGGTTGGGAAAAATACCTTCGTATCATGTAACGACCGTCGCCGTTACGTATGTGGTGTAGCCACTAAAAAACCCACCTCTTCACTTGGGATCTCTCTCTACCCCGGAACCGCTTTTGCATTACGTCAAGGTAGAGACCCAAGAGGTCCTATAGGACTATTCTACTCTCCTGCGTCCAGGTCCGTCAATTTTGTCATTGCATATGCAATAGTTACTCCTATGTTGCATGTCTACTCGACATTTGCTGTTTCTCTTTCTTCGAGGTCCCTTTTTTTCTTTCTGAGGATCTCTTCCGCATATCTAGCTATGACTTGCCAAGTTTCTTCGCTTCTTAGCATTTTTTCCACAATGTTCTCCGGTGATATGGAGCCGATGCTTTGTTCGATTCTAGCACGTTCTGCATGCCATCTTGTGCACTTAAACATGGTGTGTTCTGCATCATCTTCGTCTGCATCTCCGTAAATACAGTGGGGCTCCGCCGACTTGCCGATTACATAGAGGTATCTGCCGAAATACCCGTGCCCTGATAGCATTTGAGTGAGATAATAGTTCACTTCCCCAAAGCTTCTATTCGTGTATGCTTCGATCTGTGGAATCAGCTTTCTAGTCCATCTGCCTCGATACTCGGCATTCCACCTGTGTTGCCATTTCTGATATGTCTGTTTTCTAAGTTCTTTTTGATTACTTATCCCACTTGCGTGCCATCGTTCCTTTCCCTCTTCTGCTAGGAGATCGATAGGAATATTTCCGCTAATAACGGATACTGCTGCCTCGGAGACTGTCCGATACGCTGAGGTTACCCTAAGTGATGCCGTCCTTTGTACTGAAGACAGAAACTTTCTACGACATTCCGCATTTAGTGCGTCTGCCCATAGCTCACAACCGTGTAGCAAAATTGTGTTCGTGGTTGCCATTAGGAGGTTTCTCTTACTTTGTTTTGGGCCGCCTACATTTGCCATCAATCTACTGAGGGAGGCTGTTGCTTGTCCGGCTTTCTTCATCGCGTGCTTTATTTGCTCCCAGTAGTTCAGCTATTATAATAATAATAATAATAATAATAATAATAATAATAATAATAATAATAATAATAATAATAATAATAATAATAATAATAATAATAATAATAATAATAATAATAATAATAATAATAATAATAATAATAATAATAATAATAATAATAATAATAATAATAATAATAATAATTTTTTTTTTTTTTTTTTTTTTTTTTTTTGCGGGAGAGGAGGTAAAAATGCGTACCGCATCTCAGAGCTGTCGTCACAGACTCTGGTATGTGCCGCTTCCAAGCACTAAAAAACCCCCCCTTTACGGAACCTATCATCCACCCCGGGACCGCTTTCGCATTACTTCAGGGTGGGGTCCCCCGTTGTGACCCTACTGGGCATCCCACGTTGCGCCTGCGTCCAGGCCCGCTTAATTATTTATCGGATTTTATACTGCCTTTCTCAGGTTTAGCTCTGCACTCCTGCTTCCAGGCGAGCGCGCAAGTCTTCGTCTGATTTTTTCCGGCGAAGTATCTCCTCGGCATATATAGCGATAATTTCCCAGTTACGTTGGCTCTCAAGCATTTTATCAACAATGCTGCTAGTTCTCAAGGGGCCTAATTCGGTCTCCAATGTCATGCGTCTTTCCATCCAGGCAGTGCACGAGAAGAATGTATGCTCGACATCGTCCTCGCTCTCGCAGTACAGGCAGTTCGGGCTTGATACCTTGCCCATTTTGAACAAGTATGACCTGAAATATCCGTGTCCCGTCAGGAACTGTGTGAGAAAAAACGTTACCTCGCCGTGCTTTCTGCTGATCCAGGGTGCTAGGTCCGGTATTAATCTCGCAGTCCACCTTCCCCTGGGGTCTAGTTCCTATCTTTGCTGCCATTCCAGTATCAACTGATTTCTGGCTTCTTCCCTAGCATGTATTTTGCCTAGTCTCTCTTTGCTTTGCCAGACCTTTTGGCGTTCCAGAGCCAGCAAGTCGATAGGTGGAGTGGAGGCCAGTACGAGCACAGCAGGTTCTGACACTGTTCGGTATGCGCAGGCTATTCTCAAAGCGCATCTTCTTTGTACGCTGGCCATGCGTTTGCGATATTTCCCAATCTGCAATGATTTGCTCCATATTTCCGCTCCATACAGTAGAGTGGACTGCACAACCGACATTATTAATCGCCTTTTGCTTGGTTTTGGTCCTTTTGTGTTCGCCATGAGCTTGCTTAGCATAGACGCTCTAGTGGAAGCCTTATTTACAGTCTGCTGGATGTGGGCCCAGAAAGTGAGCTTGCTATCGATTTCTACTCCCACGTATCTTATATTATTTGACACCGGAATCTCCGTGGAACCAACCTGCATATTCGGGATGTGTTGGATTCTTTTCCCTGTTATTATTACCATCTCTGTTTTTTGATCCGCCAGAGTTAGCCCATGGTTCTCAATCCATGTCCTAACGCGCCTCATGACCTGATTCAGTTTCCATTGCATGGTCTTCGCATCGCGTGCAACTATCACAGCTGCAACATCGTCGGCATACCAAATAAGAGTCGCTCCGTCGGGCATATTCATTTTAAGCAGGCTGTCATATTGGTTATTCCACAGATTTGGTCCAAGAATGGATCCCTGCGCTACACCCGCTGTGAGTTTCCGCGCGCGAGGGCCATCTTCCGTGTCATACAATAGGACTCGGTCTTTTAGATAGTCTCCCATGATGCGCATTAAATATTTCGGTAATCTAAAACGGCGCAGCGAATCCAGGATGTCACACCATCTCACGGAGTTGAAAGCGTTCTTAACATCGAGCGTCACAAGCAACGTAAGCTCCCGGGAGTAATGATTCTTCTCTTGAGCTTTCCTCGCGATCTTAACAACTTCCTCGACTGCATCTATTGTAGAGCGGCCCTTTCTAAAGCCGTATTGTAGACGAGAGAGATCGCCTGCCTCGCGTATTGCAGAAACAATTCGAATTTGGAGCATTTTTTCTAAGACCTTGTCTGCGGTGTCCAGCATACATAGTGGTCGATATGATGATGCCATAGACACGCCTGGTTTTCTTTTGCTGATTAGCACGAGTCGTGCTCTTTTCCAAGGTGTGTAGAATACCCCTGCTCCAAGGCATTCGTTGTACATTTTCAAAATGAGCTGTGGGTTTATCCGTACCGCCTCTTTCATCGCTTCAGCCGGGATCCCGTCTGGTCCTGGTGCTTTTTTGTTTTTTAAAGAGTTTACAGCCTTCTCTAGTTCAGCTTCAGTGAAAAGTGGGACAGAATCCGAGCTTGTATCTTCGTCACTATAGCGTCTGTCTGGGTGATTAGGGAAAAGCGCGTCGACTATATCGTCCATGGCCTTTCCGCTCATGTGGGCACTGACGTTCGTTGTAATTTTTTTTGTGACGACTCTGTAACCAAGGCCCCACGGATCCAAGTCAACTTCCTGAATTAGTGTTCTGAACTTTTCATACTTGCTCTGCTTTATTGCGTCACGCAGCCTTTTCTTCGCTACTTTATACTCTGTGGAGAGTGCGGCTGACGCTACCCTTCCCACTGACCGTTGGGCTCGCCGTCTAAGCTGTAGACAAGCTCTCCTGAGAGCCGCGATTTCCGTTGTCCACAGTAGGCTGGCTTTCTGTACTGTCGCGGAAATTTTCGTGCCATCGAGGCTTTGCAGGCACGGCATATCAAATTCATTGTATAGGTTACGCGCGCATAAGCTGCTGACTTGCCTTGGAGTCCTAAGCATTTCGCTGCTACTTGATCTGCTCCCCTCATCATCTCGCTTATGAACTTTTCTGCGCACATGTTCGAGACATTCCAGCGAGGTAACCTGTTTTCTCTGCCGCTTGCTGGATTTTGTCTGGGGCTCTCGGGGCATATGCGAAAAGTTATGTATTGATGATCGCTTCCAGTGAAGTCTTCAATTACACGCCACTTAGTTATTTTCGCTGCCAAGTTCTCAGTAGCAAAGGTGATATCGGGTATTGTTTCACGATATCCTGGCCGTCGAAAGGTGGAGGTTCTTCCGCTGTTTAGAACGAGCAAGCTCGTCCTGGCTGCCAGCTCCAACAAGCACGCTCCTCGAGAGTCTGTCTGTGGCATTCCCCATTCTAGAGCCTTAGCGTTAAAGTCACCTCCGACCACTACCTCACCCTCGGTCCTTCGCAGTGTGTCTGCGAATAATAAGAATAATAGTAATAGTAATAATAATAATAATAATAATAATAATAATAATAATAATAATAATAATAATAATAATAATAATAATAATTTTTTTTTTTTTTTTTTGACGGGCGAGGTTGGGAAAAATACCTTCGTATCATGTAACGACCGTCGCCGTTACGTATGTGGTGTAGCCACTAAAAACCCACCTCGTCACTTGGGATCTCTCTCTACCCCGTAACCGCTTTTGCATTACGTCAAGGTAGAGACCCAAGAGGTCCTATAGGACTATTCTACTCTCCTGCGTCCAGGTCCGTCAATTTTGTCATTGCATATGCAATAGTTACTCCTATGTTGCATGTCTACTCGACATTTGCTGTTTCTCTTTCTTCGAGGTCCCTTTTTTTCTTTCTGAGGATCTCTTCCGCATATCTAGCTATGACTTGCCAAGTTTCTTCGCTTCTTAGCATTTTTTCCACAATGTTCTCCGGTGATATGGAGCCGATGCTTTGTTCGATTCTAGCACGTTCTGCATGCCATCTTGTGCACTTAAACATGGTGTGTTCTGCATCATCTTCGTCTGCATCTCCGTAAATACAGTGGGGCTCCGCCGACTTGCCGATTACATAGAGGTATCTGCTGAAATACCCGTGCCCTGATAGCATTTGAGTGAGATAATAGTTCACTTCCCCAAAGCTTCTATTCGTGTATGCTTCGATCTGTGGAATCAGCTTTCTAGTCCATCTGCCTCGATACTCGGCATTCCACCTGTGTTGCCATTTCTGATATGTCTGTTTTCTAAGTTCTTTTTGATTACTTATCCCACTTGCGTGCCATCGTTCCTTTCCCTCTTCTGCTAGGAGATCGATAGGAATATTTCCGCTAATAACGGATACTGCTGCCTCGGAGACTGTCCGATACGCTGAGGTTACCCTAAGTGATGCCGTCCTTTGTACTGAAGACAGAAACTTTCTACGACATTCCGCATTTAGTGCGTCTGCCCATAGCTCACAACCGTGTAGCAAAATTGTGTTCGTGGTTGCCATTAGGAGGTTTCTCTTACTTTGTTTTGGGCCGCCTACATTTGCCATCAATCTACTGAGGGAGGCTGTTGCTTGTCCGGCTTTCTTCATCGCGTGCTTTATTTGCTCCCAGTAGTTCAGCTATTATAATAATAATAATAATAATAATAATAATAATAATAATAATAATAATAATAATAATAATAATAATAATAATAATAATAATAATAATAATAATAATAATAATAATAATAATAATAATAATAATAATAATAATAATAATAATAATAATAATAATAATAATTTTTTTTTTTTTTTTTTTTTTTTTTTTTTTTTGCGGGAGAGGAGGTAAAAATGCGTACCGCATCTCAGAGCTGTCGTCACAGACTCTGGTATGTGCCGCTTCCAAGCACTAAAAAACCCCCCCTTTACGGAACCTATCATCCACCCCGGGACCGCTTTCGCATTACTTCAGGGTGGGGTTCCCCGTTGTGACCCTACTGGGCATCCCACGTTGCGCCTGCGTCCAGGCCCGCTTAATTATTTATCGGATTTTATACTGCCTTTCTCAGGTTTAGCTCTGCACTCCTGCTTCCAGGCGAGCGCGCAAGTCTTCGTCTGATTTTTTCCGGCGAAGTATCTCCTCGGCATATATAGCGATAATTTCCCAGTTACGTTGGCTCTCAAGCATTTTATCAACAATGCTGCTAGTTCTCAAGGGGCCTAATTCGGTCTCCAATGTCATGCGTCTTTCCATCCAGGCAGTGCACGAGAAGAATGTATGCTCGACATCGTCCTCGCTCTCGCAGTACAGGCAGTTCGGGCTTGATACCTTACCCATTTTGAACAGGTATGACCTGAAGTATCCGTGTCCCGTCAGGAACTGTGTGAGAAAAAACGTTACCTCGCCGTGCTTTCTGCTGATCCTTTCTGCTGCGAGGTTAATACCGGTGCTAGGTCCGGTATTAACCTCGCAGTCCACCTTCCCCTGGGGTCTAGTTCCCTTCTTTGCTGCCATTCCAGTATCACTCGGTTCCTGGCTTCCTTCCTTGCGTGCATTATGCCAAGTCGCCCTTTTTCGCGCCAAATCTCTTGACGTTCCATGGCCAGTAAATCAATCGGTGGAGTAGATGCCAGCACGAGTACAGCCGATTCCGACACTGTACGGTATGCACAGGCTATTCTCAGCGCACTTCTTCTCTGTATGCTTGCCATGCGTTTGCGGTACTTCCTGATATGCACGGATTTGGCCCATATTTCCGCTCCATACAGAAGAACCGACTGAGCCACCGACATGATTAGCCGTCTTTTACTTGACTTTGGTCCGTTCGTGTTTGCCATCAATCTACTTAGCATAGCAACTCTGACGGAAGCTTTATTTGTAACCTTCTGTATGTGGGCCCAAAAAGTGAGCTTATTGTCAATTTCAATTCCCAGATATCTTATGTTATTTGAAGGCGGAATCGCTGTAGTTCCGACATCTATTATCGGGATGTTTTGGATTCTTTTACGCGTTATGAGGACTATCTCAGTCTTCTGCTCCGCCAGGTTTAGCCCATGGTCCTCCATCCATACTTTAACACGCCTCATGACCTGGTTTAGCTTCCACTGTGCTGTCTTCACATCACGTGCTACTATAACCGCCGCTACATCATCAGCGTAGCAGATAAGAGTGGTTTCGTCTGGCATGTCCGTTTTGAGCAGGCTATCATACTGAAGGTTCCATAGATCTGGTCCGAGTATGGAGCCCTGCGCTACGCCTGCAGTGAGTTTCCGTACGCGGGGACCATCTTCCGTGTCATACAGCAGAACTCGGTCTCTCAAATAGTCCCCCATGATACGTAGTAAGTATTCTGATAACCTGAAGCGGCGTAGCGAGTCTAGAATATCGCTCCATCTCACGGAATTAAAGGCATTTTTGACGTCAAGCGTTACTAATAGTGTAATTTCCCGAGAATAATGATTTCTCTCCTGCGCTTTCTCTGCAATCTTAACAACATCCTCGACTGCACGTATTGTAGAATAACCTTTTCTAAATCCATATTGTCTACGAGATAGATCACCTGCGTCGTGCACTGCGGAGAGAATCCGGGCTTGCAGCAATTTTTCTAGGACCTTGCCCGCTGCATCCAGCATGCAGAGTGGTCTAAAGGAGGACGCCACGGATCCACCTGCCTTACTTTTACTAATTAAGACAAGCCGAGCCCTTTTCCAAACAGTAGGGAATACTCCCGCTTCTAGACACTCGTTATACATCTTTAGAATTAGCCGCGGGTTCACCCGTGCAGCCTCTTTCATCGCTTCTGCTGGGATGCCATCTGGTCCCGGTGCCTTTTTGTTTTTTAAGGAATTTACCGCTCTCTCTAATTCAGCTTCAGTAAACAGTGGGACAACATCCTGGCTTATATCTTCGACGTCGCTGCTTCTCTCTTTGTGGGTAGGGAACAGCGCGTCGACTATATCGTCCATGACCTCTCCACTCATGCAAGCGCTGACTGTCGTTGTAAGTTTTTTTGTAACGACTCTGTAACCAAGACCCCACGGATCCAGGTCAACTTCTTGGATTAGTGTTCTGAACTTTTCATACTTGCTCTGCTTTATTGCGTCACGTAGTCTTTTCTTCGCTGCTTTATACTCTGTGATAAGTGCGTCTGACGCAACCCTTCCCACTGACCGTTGCGCTCGCCGTCTAAGCTGGAGACAAACTCTCCTGTAAGCCGCAATTTCCGTTGTCCACCAGTAAGCTGGCTTTCTGTACTGTCGCGGAAATTTTCGTGTCATCGAGGCTTTGCAGGCGCGGCGCATCAAATCCATTGTATAGCTTACGCGCGCATAAGCTGCTGACTTGCCTTGGAGTCCTACGCATTTCGCTGCTACTTGATCTGCTCCCCTCATCATCTCGCTTATGAACTTGCCTGCGCACATGTTCGAGGCATTCCAGCGAGGTGGCCTGTTCTCTCTGCCGCTTGCTGGATTTTGTCTGGGGCTCTCAGGGCATATGCGGAAAGTTATATATTGATGATCGCTTCCAGTGAAGTCTTCAATTACCCCCCACTTAATTATTTTCGCTGCCAAGTTCTCAGTAGCAAAGGTGACATCAGGTATTGTTTCACGATATCCTGGCCGTCGAAAGGTGGAGGTTCGTCCGCTGTTTAGAACAAGCAAGCCCGTCCTGGCTGCCAGCTCCAACAAGCGCGCTCCCCGAGAATCTGTCTGTGGCATTCCCCATTCTAGAGCCTTAGCGTTAAAGTCACCTCCAACCACTGCCTCACCCTCAGTCTCTCGCAGTGTGTCTTCCAGCTGATCGAGTTTTCCTTGAAATTGGGCGATGCTTTCGTTCGGAGTAAAGTAACAGCTGATGTACACGATTCCCGCACTTTTAACCAAGACGTATCCGTTTCCGACAAGATGCTCCTCTATCGGGCATTTACCTGTATTAGTCACCCATATCGCTGCTGTCCCTGTGTGGTCCATAAACCATCCCTGGTCTGTCCTGTTGCGGTATTGCTCGCTGATAAGTAGAATATCAGTTGACTTTTCATATATTATCTGGCTTAGTAAAGAGTCAGCTGTCTTGCTTCTGTTTATATTACATTGTAATATATTTGTCATGCAGTTTTATTTTTAGCCCTAGTGAGTGCTTCGCGGAATACCACACATTGTCTTGATCCAGTTACATGGTTCCTCCTGCCTTCATCGATGTGGCTATCAGTGCATAAAGCACATTTCGGATTTTCCGAGCAAGCAGCCGCTTTGTGCCCCTTACAGCCACATTTATAGCACATATCGCTACGGTCAGGGCCTTTACAATCACGGGCTTGATGCTCGTACCCAAAGCAGCGAAAACATCTCATAATTTCTACGCGCCTTCTTATAGGGCAGACAACCCATCCAATTTTTAGTTTGCCAGTGTTTAGAAGCTGAGATGCATCTTTCTCCTCCAATTCAGCAATAGCTAGTCTCTGCCCCCTACTGTTAGTGTCCGTGATGCGAGTCTTGCACTGTACATTGGGATTGTCAAGATAAGCTTTAATTGCCGCTTCGACATCCATCGCACTTGTTGCGCAGTCTATATATCGGATCTCTATGCGCGTCCTTGGGACCAAGATTTTTACAAGACCATCTTGTCCTATAGCCGTTTTCAGCGCTTTGGTGAAGGCTTCCTTGCTACTGCCTTCATCAGATCTCTTCAGCTCAAGTAGCACATCTCCGGAGCTTGTCTGACGTATGGAGCGGACATCCGTCCCACTCTCTTCCGGTTTGACCTTGCTTCTGATGTCTTTCACAATGTCAGCGAACGATTTACCCATAGCAGGCTTAATGATAACGGCATCCGGCTTAACTTTGGGCTTAGTGTTTACGACTGCCCTGTTATTTGGTATCTGTCGCGCTGCTGGTGTAATTTGCTTTTCTGTGCCCATTACGTTCCCACTTGAGTTCTTCCTGGAACCCTTCACGGCCTCATCTCTAGTCGTCTGGCTCTTTACTTGAGGCTTTGGAGTGTGGCGAGTATTCTTCCTCCTCACTTTCTGCCAAACATCGTCATCGTCAATCCTAGCCTCCGTTCTCTTTTTCCTTTTTCCTCTGCTGTTATTAGGTGGGCTATCGGCAGCCCTTTTCGCGCTCTGAGTGACTGGCATTTCATATGCCAGTATAATAATAATAATAATAATAATAATAATAATAATAATAATAATAATAATAATAATAATAATAATAATAATAATAATAATAATAATAATAATAATAATAATAATAATCCTCGGGGGGTGTTGTATCCCTAGAGGGCGCGTCCCCAGGTGGCGGATAGGGGAACGCTCGATAGATATATCGGGTAGGTGGGAAATAAATTACCACCCGCGGACCAAACAACATCATCAAAAATCCTACATCCTACACTGGCAGCCAGACAGCATGTAGGTGGGCATCTGCGCTCAATGTGATGAGTGGCCTTTATATGAACATGGACTTCGTCGGACAGGATCGGGAAATTATATTGATTTAGTTGTTTTTTGGGCTGACGGTTGCAGTATTCTGTTACCTGAGTACGTAAGAGTGACATCTTGCGGAAATGGCTTTCAGGCTAATGCTGCAGCCGCCTCCGTCCCGTTAAAACCGTGGCGGGGCTTGAAGTACGTTCGAGGTTCGTCACCATTAAGTTGGTCGTACAGGTCCAGTTGAGCATCGCTCCTGTTTAGCGCCTGTCCTGGCTCTGAACACTGACTCCCATAAGGATCAGTGTCAACCCTCGCGTGGCCTCCCTGCTTGCATAGATAACCACGGGGACATTAAAAGGGCGAGTGTACAACGAGCGGAGATAGCGGCTTCAAGCGGGGACCCATACAGAATGTACAATCCAAACAAAAATATAAAACGATGTGAGAAAGATAGAAAAGGCAGCTTGACAGCTCCGCAAACAGCGAGTACAAAAAGCGCAGAGATGGCGCGTAGTCAAGAATGTAGGAGCGAGGGGGAATCGTCGGGAGTTGGGGTCTCCACAAGCGTTTTCTCTGACGCGGACGCACTAGCTTTCCGACGAGGTTCGCTGATCCGGCGCTCACCACAGCGGAGTGCTGGCGCGGTAAGCGTGATCACTCGTACACCGATGACACCCGACGCTGGCAGCGAGCAACAAAACCGGCAGTCGTCGCAATCACAGGGCTTGCTAGAGGCAGAAAAGGAGAATGAAGGATATGCTTATACCCTCAAGAAAAGCAGCAAGGCCACGCATCCTCCTGAGTTCACTGCCCTTAAAGATTTTCAGGAACGGAGAGAGGAAACAGCTACACATGAAGCGACTGACGAGATTAGGAAGCACGATGTCGGCGCGGGGGATATGGAGACACAGATCGGAATAATCCAGGATACCTTGGTTACTATGCGCAAGGCTGCTGCAAAACAACGGAATGTAAGCATGGAGATAAAAAATGGTCTCAGCGTGTTGGAGGCGGCCATCGACGCCATACAGCATCATAGGCGCAGTGACCAAAAAATAAAAGGGACCGGGTCCTCGACGACAGAAAATGCGAAGGAAGCCGGGGCCGCTGTTGCCACTTCTCGGAAGAGGGACATGGGCGCTTTAACTATCCCAAGCAGCAAAAACCCAGAGCAGACGCCGCGGGAACGGCTGAAGAATCAAGAAGGCTCTACACCCTGGAGCGTGGTCGTGCGCAAAAAATCCTCTTCGCGCAAGGATCCGCCCAACGAAGGGGGAATCCTTTCGGGAGAAGGGGACTCAACCCCAATTCGTAAGGCGACACAGGAAATCCAGGCACAGGGAAAAAGAGCGAAGAGGGAAAGGACTCAACGCGCGAGACGGAGTGCCGTCGTCGTAAAGCCGAAAGAAGGCACCACATATGCCGAAATCCTCCGAGCGATTCGTGCAAATGTGCGCCTGGAGGACACGGACACAGTGGTACGCGCGGCTCGAAAGACCAAAGGTGGCGCTGTTCTCCTTGAGCTATATCAGTGCGGCGACCGAGTAGCGCTGCAAAACTCTATAAAAGAGACTGTGGGGCAGACTGCTGAGACCAGAATCCTTGCCAGTAGGACCCGGCTGGAGGTCCTGGGTATGGACTGTCTCACAACAGCTTCAGAGGTAGAGGACGCAGTACGCCGTGAGCTCTCAAACGACTATAGCGGAGAGCTTAAAGTAGTGGTTTCTGCCGCAAATGCCCGAGAACAGCGCATGGCAGTCGTTGAGTTAGAGCACAAACATGCGGGCAAACTCCTCAATGTAGGGAGGATACGAGTGGGCTGGATAAGATGTCGCATCAGGCAACGCTCCTCAAAACCATGTTACCTGTGTACTGCTGACAACGAGGGTCCAAAGTCTTTGGAACATGTCCCTGGCTCTGGAGCCTGCAAAGCGCTTCGGGTGGCCCTGGACAACGCGAAAGGACGGAGACAATGATTACCGTCCTACAGGGTAATCTGAACGGTAGTCGGGTCGCTGATGAACTGCTATCTCAATTCATCCATGAATACGGGGTGGGCATGGCGGTCATCAGCGAGCCTTACCGAATCAGGAAGCACTGGCTGGTGGATGACTCTGGCGCGGCGGCTCTCTGGGTTGCGGATCCCAGTATACAGATCACGAGCAGCGGGGCTGGAGGTAGTTATGTCTGGGCAAAAACAGAGTCGGCCACTTTCGTGAGCTGTTACTTCTCTCCCAACGACGCCATGGGTGTGTACAGGTCTAAAATTGAAGCCCTGGAGGACGACCTGCGCTGCATTACTGGCGGCCTCGTGATTGCTGGGGACTTTAATGCGCGAGCCATAGAGTGGGGTATGCCACAAACCAACGCAAGAGGCCGGTTTTTATTGGAGATGGCAGCCCGGCTGGGACTAGTTGTCCTTAATGAAGGTACAACCCCGACATACCGCCGGCCCGGCTTTGGGTACTCGATTCCAGACCTTACCTTGGTGTCGGAGACTCTAGCCCGAAGGACGGTGAACTGGAGGGTGATGGAGGACCTTACAGGAAGCGACCACCAGTACATAACCTTCCGGCTTATAGACGCAGGGCAAAAACAGGTACCTGTACGAGTACATCGACCACTCGGCTGGAACGCCACCAGAATGGATGAGAGCAAATTTGTTGCAGGCCTGATTGAGGGGGCTCGGCACATCCCAACGCTCCCTAGAAATGCCTGCGAGGCGGGCGTAGTGGACTCCTTCGTGGAGTCTAGCATGAATGTGATTCGAGGCGCCTGCAATGCGTCCTTGCCCCGAATGAGGCCGTGGAGAGGTAAGACACAGGTGTACTGGTGGAATGACCAAATAGACGAACTCCGGAGATTTTGCCACAAAATGCGCCGACTGGCGCAACGTGCCGCTGGCCGAACGCAGATGACGGAGAAGGTGGCAGCTTATAAAGCCGCTAAAAAGGCATTGGGCAAGGCTATCCGAGAAAGCAAGGTGCGCTGCTGGAAGGAGCTTTGCGACGGGGTAGAGCAGGACCCATGGGGTAAGGGCTATAAGCTGGTGATGGGTAAGCTCTGCTCGCCCGCACCAGACTTGGAACAGAGAAAAGTTCTGAGCATCATAGATGCCCTGTTCCCGACCCATCCCGATGTATCTGACGCTCGTGCGTTTGCTGGGGAGGAGGACATTCCATTGTTTGGGGTGGATGAGCTAATTACGGCAGAGCGCAGCATGAAGTCTGGTAAGGCTCCGGGCCCCGACGGTGTGCCGGCGGAGGCCATCAAAGCCGTTGCCCGTAACCGTCCGGATCTCTTGCTTAACATGTACAACGTGTGTCTTAGGGCGGGTGTATTTCCAGCTTGCTGGAAAAAGGCGCGTTTGGCTTTGATCCCAAAGGGCAAAGGTGATGCCAATTCTCCATCATCGTATCGACCACTGTGCATGTTAAACACGGCGGGAAAGATGATGGAGGCCTTGCTTAAAATGCGGCTGGGGGCTGCCATTGAGCAGGCTGGTGGTCTCTCCAACCGGCAGCATGGCTTTAGAAAGGGGCACTCTGCGATTGATGCAATCAGCGAAGTGACCCAAGCTGTGAAACGGGCCGAAACTGCATGCCACCAGGCAAGGCCGATAGTGCTCCTCGTGACCCTCGATGTGAGGAACGCGTTTAACTCGGCAGGGTGGAGTGACATGTTTCACGCGCTCGAGCAGACCTTCAGAGTACCAGCATATCTCTCGGCTATACTGAGGGACTATCTGAACGACCGCTGGCTTCTCTACGTGACGACACAGGGAACGGGTCAAAGGCGGGTGACTGCTGGAGTGGCACAGGGATCGGTGCTTGGGCCTGAGCTGTGGAATGTCACGTACGATGGCCTGCTGCGCCTGGAAATGCCGGCTGACGCTTTCCTTGTTGCGTTTGCCGATGATGTCGCCGCCGTCATAACAGCACGCAGTCCTGAACTGGCTCAACTTGTGCTTAATCAAGTGATGCGCAGGGTTAGCGGGTGGATGGGCGACCACGGTCTCCAGTTGGCTGTAGCCAAAACGGAGATCGTGATTCTTACGAAGAGGCGAGTCCCCACTTCGTTGACTATGATGGTTGGAGCCCAACCGGTGAAAACAAGCAGGTTCGCGAGATATTTAGGAGTAAAGTTGGACAACCGACTCACATACTGGGACCATATCCGCGGGGTCTGTGACGGGGTTGCCCAGAAGACGGCGGCGCTGAGCCGGTTAATGGCGAATGTAGGTGGGGCGAGGCAGCATACGAGGAGGCTCCTGCTCGTCTCCGTACAGTCAGCCCTACTCTATGGTGCGGAAATATGGGCGGACGCCCTTCGAGTTAAAAAATATAAGACAAGGATGGCCGCCGTCCAGCGTCGCGGGGCATTGCGGGTTAGCTCGGCGTACCGTACTGTGTCCGCAGATGCAGCACTTGTTGTGGCCGGCTGTATTCCAATAGAGCTGCTTGCTCAGGAGCGGAAAGAAATCTATCTGCAAAGCTCTACAATAGGACGGGCGGCCGCCGCAGAGCAAGCGCGTGAGGGCGCACTTGTTTCTTGGCAACGAAGATGGGACGCTAGTACTAGGGGACAGTGGACTCGGAGAATCATACGCGATGTGCGCGAGTGGTATGGGCGACGACATGGTGAGGTGAGTTTTTATCTGACACAGTTCCTGACTGGACATGGATACTTCCGTAAGTATCTGCACAGGATGGGAAAGGTGGGCTCACCGTGCTGCGTGCTGTGTGACTGCGAGGAGGACGATGTCTGGCATACCTTCTTCGCCTGCGAGTTTTTTGCCGAAGAGCGGAAGCTGACTGAGAACTCAGTGGGTATCGGTTACACGGCAAACATCACTGCGGAAAACATCATAGCCGTGATGTTACGGTCAGAGCACGACTGGGACCTGGTGGCGAAGTACGTCGAAGTTATACTCCGCCGCAAGCGTAGTATGGGGTGCCTCCAGTAGGTACGCTTGACCCGTGCTGCGTCCACTGCGGCGAAGATGGCACAGCTTCGAAGCTGTGAAAAGCGGGGCCTGGACGCAGGCACTACGAGGGAGGTCCGGTGGGATCTGATGGGAGCCCCACCCCGAAGTAATGCGAAAGCGGTTCCGGGGTGGAGTTGGGTTCCGTCAAAGAGGGGGACGTTTTAGTGCTTGAAAGCGGCACATACAGGGGTTTGTGACGACAGCCCTGAGATGCGGTACGCATTTTTACCTCCTCTCCTGCGAAAAAAAAAAAAAAAAAAAAAAAATAATAATAATAATAATAATAATAATAATAATAATAATAATAATAATAATAATAATAATAATAATAATAATAATAATAATAATAATAATAATAATAATAATAATAGACGAACTCCGGAGATTTTGCCACAAAATGCGCCGACTGGCGCAACGTGCCGCTGGCCGAACGCAGATGACGGAGAAGGTGGCAGCTTATAAAGCCGCTAAAAAGGCATTGGGCAAGGCTATCCGAGAAAGCAAGGTGCGCTGCTGGAAGGAGCTTTGCGACGGGGTAGAGCAGGACCCATGGGGTAAGGGCTATAAGCTGGTGATGGGTAAGCTCTGCTCGCCCGCACCAGACTTGGAACAGAGAAAAGTTCTGAGCATCATAGATGCCCTGTTCCCGACCCATCCCGATGTATCTGACGCTCGTGCGTTTGCTGGGGAGGAGGACATTCCATTGTTTGGGGTGGATGAGCTAATTACGGCAGAGCGCAGCATGAAGTCTGGTAAGGCTCCGGGCCCCGACGGTGTGCCGGCGGAGGCCATCAAAGCCGTTGCCCGTAACCGTCCGGATCTCTTGCTTAACATGTACAACGTGTGTCTTAGGGCGGGTGTATTTCCAGTTTGCTGGAAAAAGGCGCGTTTGGCTTTGATCCCAAAGGGCAAAGGTGATGCCAATTCTCCATCATCGTATCGACCACTGTGCATGTTAAACACGGCGGGAAAGATGATGGAGGCCTTGCTTAAAATGCGGCTGGGGGCTGCCATTGAGCAGGCTGGTGGTCTCTCCAACCGGCAGCATGGCTTTAGAAAGGGGCACTCTGCGATTGATGCAATCAGCGAAGTGACCCAAGCTGTGAAACGGGCCGAAACTGCATGCCATCAGGCAAGGCCGATAGTGCTCCTCGTGACCCTCGATGTGAGGAACGCGTTTAACTCGGCAGGGTGGAGTGACATGTTTCACGCGCTCGAGCAGACCTTCAGAGTACCAGCATATCTCTCGGCTATACTGAGGGACTATCTGAACGACCGCTGGCTTCTCTACGTGACGACACAGGGAACGGGTCAAAGGCGGGTGACTGCTGGAGTGGCACAGGGATCGGTGCTTGGGCCTGAGCTGTGGAATGTCACGTACGATGGCCTGCTGCGCCTGGAAATGCCGGCTGACGCTTTCCTTGTTGCGTTTGCCGATGATGTCGCCGCCGTCATAACAGCACGCAGTCCTGAACTGGCTCAACTTGTGCTTAATCAAGTGATGCGCAGGGTTAGCGGGTGGATGGGCGACCACGGTCTCCAGTTGGCTGTAGCCAAAACGGAGATCGTGATTCTTACGAAGAAGCGAGTCCCCACTTCGTTGACTATGATGGTTGGAGCCCAACCGGTGAAAACAAGCAGGTTCGCGAGATATCGCTGTGACATAGACAGTATCCTCGAACAACAATATGAGGTATATGCGTATATAAACATTCTTATGAGACCTGTAATACCAAGGATCAATTCAAGCCGGAAACTTAGCTCAGTTTTAAAATATGTCAATAGTGAAATTATAGCCAGAAAAGTCACTCAAATTGAGAAATTGGAAGACTTGCACACGCTGATCTACTCAGCAGCTGTAACAGTCTCAATAAAGATGGGATATAAAATAAAATACATGTGCAATAGCAGAACTAATAGAGAATATAGAAACAGAACGATTCAAAGAATTGAACTGAAAATTAAAAACCTAAGAAGTGACTTGGGAAAAATGAATAGCTATATAGAGGGCAATAATAGCAAACGGCTAAAAAATAAAATACAAAAATTATGCAAAAAAAACAATAAACACACAAAATATGAGGTTAATAGCTCCAATGCAATATTAATAAAAGACACAATTAAACAGAAATTAAATGTACAAATAGCAAGACAGAGAAAGTACAAATTATCTAATATAAAATAAATAACAGTCAATTTAAAACAAATGAGAAACACTTCTACAGAAGTCTCAAGAAGGGCAAATCATTAAATACCCGAAAAGATAATTACCCTAATAAAGAGGAAACCGAAGCGTCGTCTGGTCGTCAATATGGTCAAGCCAAGTGAGCCATAACTCTGAAGCGCAGTGGATCATCGAGGAGAAAAACAAATACCAGCAGATCCCAGAAATGTCAGCAAACCACTTCGCATGTGAACAAGTTAAAGAAATTATATCGAAGTCCCACAACTGGAAAGCACCAGGGCCAGACAAAGTGCAGAACTTCTGGTTTAAAAGGTTCCCTGCAATGCATCAAAGACTCACAGAACTATTGAATGGTTGTATCCAAGACCCAAGAAAATTTCCGGAAACCTTCATGAAAGGTGTTACATATCTATTGCCAAAAGCAAAAGGATTCAACGGGAACCCTGCGAACGGGCGACCGATTACCTGCCTACCTACCATTTATAAAATTATGACAGCGTGTTTAAAGCTCATAATAAACAATCATCTAACGCAAAATAATATCATCTGTGAAGAACAAAAAGGATGCAGCAAATATGCTAAAGGGTGTAAAGAACAATTGACCATTGATCAAATCATATTAGAGCAGACGGTCAAGCAATCTAGGAATTTAAATGCATGCTACATAGACTACCAAAAAGCATTTGATAGTGTACCACATAGCTGGTTAATAGAGGTTCTTGGGACCTATAAAATAAACTCAAATATAATTGAATTCCTGAAATACAATATCAGACAATGGCGAACTAGCATCCAAATACATACAGAAACGGGTATGATAAAAACCTCAGATATAGACATAAGATGTGGGATTTTCCAAGGTGACTGTCTGTCCGCACTGTGGTTCTGTATGGCACTCAACCCTCTTAGCAATCTCCTAAAGAACACAAAGTATGGATACAAAATTGAAGGAGTGTCTAACCAAGAAGTATTGAGTCATTTATTGTACATGGATAACTTAAAAATATACGCATCGACGCGTCAGAGCTTAGACCACCTAATAGAAATCGTTGCAGTATTCAGTGAAGATATTGCTATGAAATTTGGACTGGAGAAGTGCAAACGAATATCCATCTATAAAGGGAAAATATCAAGAACTGAAGATCACGAGAGAGCCGTACAGAGTATTGAAAAAATGGAAGAAAATTACGTGTATAAATGCTTAGGCATGGTCCAGAATAACCGCATAGAAACGAGAACAGAAGTGTCTCCGGGTGTTTAACGTGAGCGCCTGCCAAGACTGGCTTAAGCTCACGGTGTGCCATCACACATGGGGTTGAAGTCTATGCGTCAACCAACGCCCCCTTGAATAGGTACCTGGTACCAGTCCGCGGGAACCAATTCGAGTACTTGCGTAAAGGACAAGCACTCCCTCTTGGTGAGGGGTCGAGGCCTTTCTAACACCTCTGCCGTTCTATGGGTCACGGCACCCGGTTGCAATGCAACTCCACACCGAGCTATAAAAGAACAGCTCTGCCCGCGTACGTTTGGGCGTCAACCACAGCCCCCACGATGCTCCCATAAGGGGTCCTTCCAACAATGACCAGGCTGAGCGTGAGCGAACACGCTACAGGGGCTCCTGATCCCCGTGGTACCAGACAAAGCCTCTGGTCAGACTTCGTAGTCAAGACTACTACCAGTTGGGCTCCTTACAGCCCGGGACCGGTCGCCTATAAGTTTTTAAGTCCAGCTGTGGATAGAACTTGGTGCAGACAGAAACTGCCCACACCAAACGTGAAAACAGTCTAAAGACATGTGTATGGACATGTCTTCCTCACTGTGGGAGCGAGGCCTATCCGTACCTCTTCCACTCAGACAGGGAGCGGCACCTAAGACGGGGTTTAACCCCAATTTAGCTGGACCCCCAACAAGATGTAAAAATCTTTGATTCCGGGGTGAGGCGTTGAGACCAACCTCAGCACCCCCCGAAACCCGTGGTACCAGATAACCTCTGGTCAGGCTTCGTAACGGTGTTACTACCGGTGAGCTCCATACCGCTCGGGGACCGGTGGCCCAGGAGAGACGGACACCAGGAACGCAACACCAGTGCAGCACAACAGCTCTGTCCTCCCGAAGGACGACAGTTAGGCTGGCACACACATAACATGCACACTTCATTCAGCACAACCAACTGCTTGTACGGCTGACCTTACACTTCGCTACAGTGGGCGGCGATGACAAAATTCCGCATAGACTCCACTAATGTACGTGGCTTGAGGGCGAATTTCTTCGCGGTCTATGCGCATATTTGTACTCACCAACCGCATATAATGGCACTGGGTGAGACGCAGGTGTCTGAGGGTGCAGATCCACTGGACTTTCACATGCCGGGGTACCATCTACTGCCATTGTTTTTACCTCACAGAGGCCTCGCCTTATACATTCGCAGTGATGTTGCGTACCAGTGTCAGCAACACCTTTGCACGTCGGATGCCGAATTTAGCTCCATGTGGGTTAAGTTCAAAATCCAGTCGCACATCCTGCACTTCTGCTTCGTTTATAGAAGCCCGGGTCTAGGGAGGCTGCCAACTTTTGATAAATTGGACAGTCTCTCTGATTCGATCTCTAAAATTCTGGAATCGTATCCGAACAGTGAAATTGTTGTTGCTGGTGATTTCAATGTTCATAATTCCAATTGGCTACGTCATTCGAGTCACACAACACCTGAGGGTTTGTATGTTGAGTTGTTTGCTGAGTCTAATAATTTGACTCAATTAGTGAAGGAACCAACGCACTTTCCCTGCGTTGATGGGCAAAACCAAAATATTCTGGACCTCTTTCTAACTTCACATCACAGCAAGTATGATGTGAATGTTCTTGCACCTCTTGGTAATTCGGACCACGCTACAATTTCTGCTACCTTCCCATATTCTAGTCTTCAATCCGCTCACCAGACAGCTCCGAAGCGGAAAGTGTGGCTTTATGAGAAGGCTAATTGGGATGCGCTGAACTGCTTTTTCAGCCGTTTCAATTGGCAATTGTGTTTCAGAGATAGAAACATAAATGCTGCAGCAAAATTGGTAGAAAATATAATTTTATTTGGTATGAGGTCTTTCATACCTTATAAAAGAATTTCCATTAAACCAAAAGACCATTCCTGGTTTAATGCGACTTGCAGACAAGCAGTCAGGTCTAAAGAGGAAGCATTTAGGAATTGGCGTTTAAATAAAACTGCTGATACTAAACTGCTGCGCAATCAGGCCAGAAATAGGTGCAATGCCACTCTAAGGCGCGAAAAAGTTCTTTACGAGCAGCGCCTTAGACGCAGAGTTCTTGAATACCATAAGGGTAGCAAGAACTTTTGGTCGTTTGTGGGGAGGGTGAAAAATCAGACGAAATCGTCTATTCCAACTCTCCTTAAGGACGATCAGATCTTCACTCACTCGGTTGATAAAGCAAACTTATTAGCCAAAATGTTTGCTGAAAACTGCTCTCTTCCTGAGAGTAGTCAACCACTGCCCGCGGTTGATGGTGTATCTCATGCTATGCCTCAGATGCATTTTCGAACGCGAGCTGTTAAAAGAGTGCTTGCAGACCTCAATGTCAATAAGTCCTCGGGACCGGATGGCATTTCAGCCCATGTGTTGAGAAAGTGCGCCTCAACACTGGCTCGCCCATTGCGCAATCTCTTTAATTTATCTTTTACTTCAGGAGTTTTTCCCGCTTCCTGGAAGATTGCCAACGTGCAGCCAGTTCCCAAAAAAGGTGAGGCTACGAATCCTGCAAATTACCGGCCCATAGCAATCTGCTCAGTGCTCTCTAAAGTCATGGAGAGCATTGTAAATTTTAAATTGATGAGGTATCTAGAGAGCAACGAGTTGATCAGCGATCGCCAGTACGGCTTCCGTGCTCACCGTTCCACCGGCGACCTGATGGTGTTTCTCACAGAACGGTGGAGCAGTTGCATTCACCGGTTCGGTGAGAGCAAGGTTGTTGCTCTGGATATCTCCAAGGCATTTGACCGGGTGTGGCATAAAGCACTCGTGTCTAAACTGGCTGCTTATGGTGTCGGTAATACTTTCACTCGATGGATATCGAGTTTCCTCAGCGGCCGTTCTATTCGGGTGGTGATAGACGGCTTTGCTTCCGAAGAGCACTCCATTAATGCTGGAGTTCCGCAGGGTTCGGTCCTGTCTCCGACACTTTTTCTTATTTTCATCAATGACCTTCTGTCATTGACATCAAACCCCGTCTACTCGTTTGCTGATGACAGCAGCATTTGTCATTCATATTCATTCTCCAGGCGTCCTTCTATTCTGGAGATCAATAGAAGGCGCAGAATTATGAATGACACACTCCAATCTGACCTCAACAAAATCCAGGAGTGGGGTCAAGCGAATCGGGTCGATTTTAATGCGCGGAAGACCCAATGCTGTTTGTTGACCCACAAGCGTCTGGCGGGCGACAACTTTCCACCTTTAAATATGGGTGGTGTGGATATTAATGAGTCGGAGGCTCTTGATGTTCTGGGCATGTCAATCCAATGCGATCTTCGCTGGAACGATCACATCTTTGACGTGTCGAAAGAAGCAGCCAAGTGCTTAGGCTTTCTTAAGCGGTGTAAGAAGTACTCCACTCCAACCGATCTTCGTTGTATCTACACCACTTATATCCGTCCGAAAATGGAGTACAATTCGCATATATGGTCGGGAGCTTCGCGGGCATATCTTCAGCTTCTCGACCGTGTCCAATGTCGTGCGTTAAAACTTATAGGGGACAGTAGGGTATCCAGCTCTATTGAAACCTTGGAGCGTCGTCGTGATGTGGGGTGTGTATCACTATTTTACCGCTACTTTCACGGTAAATGTTCTTCTGAAGTAGCCAGCCTGATTCCTCCGATTCAGGTATTTAGCAGAACTACTCGGCTTTCCAGAGCGGTGCACCCCTTTTATGTCGCGATTCCGTTCCAACGAACCACGCATTACCGTGAGAGTTCGTTTTTCGGTCGCGTCGTTAGATTGTGGAATAATCTCCCTGCGAATGTCTTCCCGCCCACTTACAGCGTCGAAACATTCAAGCGAAGTGTAAACCGTCACTACTCCCTCTTTCCCCCTTCCCACTAACCTGTCATCCCTTCGGAACCAACAAATGCTGTGTATGGATAGGGGGCATCCCCTGAGCTTGGTTTCATCTGTCATAAAAAAAAAAAAAAAAAAAAAAAACCAACACATACATCGCCATCCAACCCCACCCAACACACACACACAATCACCTACAACTTACGTATTCATACAACCCATACGCCACATACACAAGACCACCCACGCACAAAATTGGGCAGCTAACCTACCCTCGCACGACGCTCCACGAACACTCTACCGGCGAACCGGTCCAGACATTCCAGTTGCTCTGATGTGGAGAGAGCCTCACTCACACAGAACCCCTGGTCAGTCCAACTAATACCCATAGCCCCCAAATCCCTAAAGTCCGAGTACAACGGGCAGACACACAGGACATGCAGCCAATCCTCAATCTCAGCTCCACAGTCACAAGCTTCTGAAGCCGTGAGGCATCTCTTAAACAAAAATGCATTAAGAGAGCCATGGCCAGTTAACAAAAAGCCCAAGCTCAGACTGAAGCCAAACCAAGGATGACTTGCAGCAAATGTGACGTCCCGTATGTACTCATACGTCGTCCTACCCTTTTCACTATTGTTCCATCTAGTTTGCCAGCTAGATGAAACACATTCATTCAAGAATGCTTTGCGCTCTGTCACACTAAGCCTCTCCACATCACTCTCAAACCATTCATGCTGCGGCAATGGTAATCCCCTCCTGCATCTGAAGATGGCCGCACGACGGACCACCTCCAAGTCAAGAGGGGCAACCCCCATTAATACCTGTAAGGCCTCCGTGGAGACCGTACGGCATACTGGCAGGCATGCAGCAAGAATAACCCTCTGGCATGCCAGAATCTTGCGATACCCAGCAGCAGACGTTACCACATCGCACCAGACCGACGCACCAAAGGTTGCACACGCAAGAAAGAGACCCCCATAGAGGACACGGACAGCACGTCTACTCAGACCCCAGTCACACCTAAGCAGCCGACGCACCTGACCCACCACACACACAAGACGCTCTCGCGTATGTGTCAGATGGGGAAGGAAGTTCATCCTTTCACCGATAGTCACCCCCAAGTACTTGACCTCAGTCTCATACTTGAGGGAGACACCAGATGCACGGACAATTGGATGTCGATTACGTGATAATCTGCCCTTGAGCAGCATTATCACGGTCTTGTCCATTGCCACGTCCACACCCACCTGAGCACCCCACTCACACACAACACTCATGGCACTTTCTCCCAAGGATTCAATCGCGGCACGCGACCGACCCTCAACGAGGACAAGCAGATCGTCGGCGTAAGCACAGCACTTCCAGGACAGACCAAGACGCCGCAACAGAGGATCCATCATGAGGTTCCAAATAAATGGACCACAGACGGAACCCTGCTTACAGCCCCTGACCACATCAGCCCAGACGCACTGATTACTTCCAGCCACGCAGGCCTTTCTGTCAGAGAAGTAACTCTCCCACAGTCCAACCTCACGGCAGTCCAACTCACGTAGCCTACTGGTGATACTAGACCAGCTCAAGTAGTCAAACGCACCCTTGAAGTCCACAAATACGCCCAAGACGTATTCCGCACTAGAGGAGCTCACACAATCCCTCACATACGCCCACGCATCCTCCACAGACCGACCACTCCTGAAACCAAACTGCCAAGGACACATGTCATCACGCAAGCACTCATGAAGCCGTTCTACCATAACCCTCTCCAGCACTTTTCCAAGTACCGGAAGAAGGCTAATCCCCCGATAGGATCTAGGATTAGACCTGACCCTATCAGGCGACTTCAAGAGCACAATGACTCTGGCGGTCTTCCATTCAGAAGGAAAGTATCCGTCACGCACACACTTCCCGAGCAGGGCAACCAGGTATTCAGGAATTACCTTCCAGATGGCTTTCACCATCTCTCCAGTAATCCCATCCAACCCGGGAGACCTCCTGGACCTTATCAGCGAGACCGCACACCCAACTTCCGCGGTCACCAATTCAGGGGGACCAACAGGCAGCCCCACATCGTGAGGATGACCTGAAGGCACCGCACCAGGAAAAAACTCAGAAAGAAGTGCACTCACAGAAGCATTCCATGTTGGCAACACAGAATCGCCAACACGGATGCCACTAATTTCAACAATCCTTCTGTTGCCACGACACACCTTATACAGCTGACCCCAGGGGTCATCGCTGTGGCGCACAGCAAACTGTCTCCATTCATTCTCCTTAGTCGCCATAAGCATGCGCTTATATTCTTTCAATTCGCGCCTAAACGACAACCTGAACTGATCAATACTCGCATCACCAGCAATTCGCGCTCTCTGGAAACGTTTCCTGAGGCGGCGAACCTCCCTACGTTTCTCCGTCAAGCCGCGTGTCCACCACTTCACCCCTCTACGATTTTCCAACCGGCATCTCTCGAAGAGCTCATCGTTGACACGCCAAACGGCCTCAGTTAAACTGGCTACCTGCTCATCCACACCAAGGTTGTCAAAGTCAGCAAGTGGTACCGAAGTAACCGCATACGTATCCCAATTGACCCCCAGAGTACGCCAACGCTTAGTGATACTGCCCGTATTTTCTACGTGGCCATAAGTGACCTCAATCTCAATGAGATTGTGATCACTTACACTTAAGCCCCCCCGGATGGACCAACGAAATCCATACAGATTCATTGCCGCCTCATTCGCAAACGTCACGTCAATGTCACTCACACCTCTAGGCCCCTCAAAGGTATACCACTCACTCGGCTCATTGAGCACGTGCACGCCACTACTCGTGACCCAATCACTCAGCATCTCACCCCGCTGTTGACTCAGCCGCCCAGCCAATCTGGACGTTTTGCTGAACCAAAGCGCGGACGATGCATTCGCGTCAGAACCGAGGATAACGGGATTGCTACTCGCAAGTAGTAGCACCCTATCCATATACCTTATATAGGGCTCTAGATCACCGCTATAACGGCAGTACACACTTGCCAACAAGAGCTTGCCGTATACACCCTCCACACTCACACAAACACCCCATTCGCTTGAATCAACGAGCATACACTGGGTATGCACGTCATTCACTACCACAGCAGCATTGCCCCCCACATCGGAGGAGACACGCATACCAGCTGGCAAACCCCTTACCCCACCCTGCTGGTAGTACGGCTCCTGCAGCAGAGCAAAGCTGCTGCCAGACTCGCACAGAAACTGCCCCAAGTCATCCATCGTAGCGTAAGCGCGCTGACAGTTCAACTGCACAATCTTACAAGACATTCTAATGTCTTGCATTCGCGCGGGCAACATATGCAGCGTGAATGGGGCAGTCAGCCGACATCATACGATGTGCAGCTGGCCTCCCATTGAACGCGCAGTTCCGGCAGTGCAGAGCATTCTCGCACTTCCGACCATGATGGCCAGACTGCCCACAACGACGGCAGACATCCTCTTTCAGCCTACACTCGCTCACCCTGTGGTCCAAGCTGAGACAGCGGAAGCAGCCAGGAGTCGTCTCGTGTTCCCACACACGGAAGCAGAACCACTTAATGTAGCAAATACCTACCTCCAGGAGAGCTTCCATGGCACGGCCACTACCCTCCAGGATGACGTTAGTCGCATCATCTCCGCCCTCCTTCCAAGGGCGGCTCACGAGTTTGACCTAATTCTTGAAGGTCTCCAAGGTCATCCGCTCCTTGAGGTTCATCTCATAGAGATCACCCATGAACTCGTCAAGAGTGATCCTACAGTGGACCCCACGAACTACGACCTTGGGACCAAGCTTCTTATTCACACTCACGTCCAACCCAACCTCGCTAAACTTCGGATTTAGCACGATTTTTTCGCGCTCGGACACGGAGGGGGTGCGAATAATCGCACCACCACCACGAAGAGCCTTAACCTCGTGTACGCGCACACCCAGGGTCGGGCCCACCTGCTTCACCACCTTATCAACCACTTCCTTGGGTGTCTCACCGGCCTTCCGGCTCTTGACCACCAAGGACCACGTCTCAACCGGCTTGACAGCGGGGCGCGCAGGAGGCAGGGCTGGAAAGGCCGAGGGCGCTGCCACAACCGTGCTACCACCAGCACCAGCAGGAACCCCCGAAGGACCCACCATACCCCCCACTACCGGCCGATTCACCGGCACTGGCCGACCCACCGGCGCCACGAAGCCGCCACTGGCGGTTCCTCGCTCCTCCAAGCGTCCCTTCAGACGCTCGTTCTCTCCCGAAAGCTCGATGAGCAAACGCTCATACCCCCCGGCTACATCTAAAATTCGACGGGTCAGCGGCCGGCTGACACCGTCACCCTCAAAAAGGACCCCAATGAGAGCACCCGTGACTGCCTTCAGCCGTTCACCGAACGACCCAGAGGCAGCGGTGGCAACCACCGGAGCACTCACATGAGTACCCTCACGGGCACTCCCACCGGAACCCTTACTTGCCTTAATCTTACCACTTACCTTGGTGGCAAACTTGGGGCTTACCACCTTCATTTCACAGTCTGACGACGATGACGAGGACTCGCAATCGCCCGTCAGACCCACCATCTTCAACGCGTCCACCGAAATCGCCTTCTTTATGGCCTTCCCGGTTCCATTCGCCTTCCTGGCGTGTTTAGAGGCCGCAGCGAGCTCCGACTCGGAGACCGCGGACGAGTCCTCCCTTGCGGACTTCACCACAACGACGCCCACCTCCGTCGCACCGTTCACGTCAACCGCGACGGCCTTCTTTCGCGACTTCACGCGCGTCGTCTTTGTGGACATATCCACCGCACTCGACACTTCTACAAGTGTATAACACGAACCACGGGACCGTCAAAATCGGCACAACAGTATGATATATAATATATTATATAATAATATTATATACTCGCGCAAATAACCGCACTCACACGATTTACAACGCAAAAATCGAAAATATCCGAAAAAAGTCACCCCTAGGTAGGACTTCAAAAAACTAAATAATTTGTTGTTAACAAATTATTAACAATTTAAGTGCTAAAATGCACTAGCACTACTCTGCCGACACCGACCGACGGTATCGCAGCACAAAACCACGAAAATTCCGCAAAAACCGAAAAAATGCCTACCTAGGCAGGACACCAAGAAAGACCGGGAGCACTCAAAAACGCACGTCCAGTCGCGATCACACCTGGAAAGCAACTGATAGAAACGAGAACAGTAAAGAACAACCTAACCAGAGAACTGTATGCACAAAATAGCTAAGGCGAACCTTAATGGAAAAAATTTAATCAAAGCCATAAATACATACGCAGTGCCCGTCCTCTCATACAGTTTCGGCATTATAAAATGGACAGAAACTGAAATTCAATCACTACAACGAACAATCAGAACTATACTGACACATTATAAATTACATCATCCCAAATCATGCTGCGAGAGAATGGTAGCATCAAGGAAAGATGGTGGAAGAAGGCTGATTGATCTCCAAACGCTACATGATAATCAAATAGAGTCCCTCCGTGGCTACTTCCAACAAAAGTCAAATAGATCTCGACTTATAAAAATAATAACTGAAGCTGATAGAAACTTAACACCGCTCAATCTGAATGGAAGCTACAACCGACAAGCAGTAGACAAGACTACAAGGGAACAGAACTGGTCAATAAAACCTATTCACGGTCGCCACTATAGAGCCATCAATGCTGAGAATGTTGATAAATGTACGTCAAACAAATGGCTACTGAATGGCAATCTGTTTGCTGAGACCGAGGCCTTTATGATTGCTATACAAGATCAAGTAATCCCAACGAAAAACTACATGAGAAACGTTGTAAAAGATATAAATGTTACAAACGACACTTGTAGAAGATGCATGAAGCAAACCGAAACAATTGAGCATATAATATCAGGATGCACGAATCTAGCCCCTACTGAGTATACACGAAGACACAACAACGTTGTAAAAATTATACACAAAAACCTTCTTGCAAAATATAAATTTCAATGTGATGAACGACCTTACTATAGGTATAATCCGCAATCAGTTGTTGAAAACGAAAACGTAAAAATCTACTACGATAGAACAATATACTCGGAACACACGAGACTCCATAACCGCCCCGACATCACGATCCTTGATAAAAGAGAACGTAAAGGTATCTTCATTGACGTCGCAATCCCGGCTACAAAGAATATAAGCCGTACATATATTGAAAAAATTAGCAGATACAGTGAGCTAGCAGTGGAAACCCAGCGAAACTGGAACCTAAAGGAAATCAAGATCATCCCAATAGTAGTGAGCGCTGAGGGTGTGGCCGAAAAGAATCTCTGTAGAAACATTGACATACTTGAACTCGGGACAAATCTTATTGACACTGTGCAGAAGTCTGTGATCATCGATACCTGTCACATCACTAGAAAATTTTTGAATTAAACCTGTACATAGTAATTAAATAGAATGTGATATATTTTGTTTTAAGCTAAGGCTCTCAAAATGTATTAATGTACCCAAAAAGGAGAAATCTAAATAAAGATGATAATAATAATAATAATAATAATAATAATAATAATAATAATAATAATAATAATAATAATAATAATAATAATAATAATAATAATAATAATAATAATAATAATAATAATAATAATAATAATAATAATAATAATAATAATAATAATAATAATAATAATAATAATAATTTTTTTTTTTGGGGAGAGGATAAAAATGTGTACCGCATCTCAGAGCAATCGTCACAGGCTCTGGTATGTGCCGCTTTCAAGCACTAAAACATCCCCCTCTTATCAGAACATGTCTCCACCCTGGGACCGCTTTCGCATTACTTCGGGGTGGTGTTCCCGTTGGGTCCTACCGGACCTCCCTCGTTGTGCCAGCGTCCAGGCCCCCGCTTTCCTGAGACATATTCTCCGTTACCGCTCTTCTTCCTCGTGCGTCTAGGAGGTCACCGTACGCCTTTTTCCTGCGGAGGATGTCCTGTACATGGAGCGCTACCGCGTACCATATGGACTGGTCTGCGATCATCTTGCCGACAATCGTCTCCGGCTCTATATCGCCTATTGTCTCCTCTAATGCACTTCTGCAAGAGTACCAATGTGCGCACGAGAAGAAGGTATGTTCTGCGTCATCCATCTCCGAGCATTGTGGACTGCTCGCTTTGCCCAAGCTCAGACTGAAGCCAAACCAAGGATGACTTGCAGCAAATGTGACGCCCCGTATGTACTCATACGTCGTCCTACCCTTTTCACTATTGTTCCATCTAGTTTGCCAGCTAGATGAAACACATTCATTCAAGAACGCTTTGCGCTCTGTCACACTAAGCCTCTCCACATCACTCTCAAACCATTCATGCTGCGGCAATGGTAATCCCCTCCTGCATCTGAAGATGGCCGCACGACGGACCACCTCCAAGTCAAGAGGGGCAACCCCCATTAATACCTGTAAGGCCTCCGTGGAGACCGTACGGCATACTGGCAGGCATGCAGCAAGAATAACCCTCTGGCTTGCCAGAATCTTGCGATACCCAGCAGCAGACGTTACCACATCGCACCAGACCGACGCACCAAAGGTTGCACACGCAAGAAAGAGACCCCCATAGAGGACACGGACAGCACGTCTACTCAGACCCCAGTCACACCTAAGCAGCCGACGCACCTGACCCACCACACACACAAGACGCTCTCGCGTATGTGTCAGATGGGGAAGGAAGTTCATCCTTTCACCGATAGTCACCCCCAAGTACTTGACCTCAGTCTCATACTTGAGGGAGACACCAGATGCACGGACAGTTTGATGTCGATTACGTGATAATCTGCCCTTGAGCAGCATTATCACGGTCTTGTCCATTGCCACGTCCACACCCACCTGAGCACCCCACTCACACACAACACTCATGGCACTTTCTCCCAAGGATTCAATCGCGGCACGCGACCGACCCTCAACGAGGACAAGCAGATCGTCGGCGTAAGCACAGCACTTCCAGGACAGACCAAGACGCCGCAACAGAGGATCCATCATGAGGTTCCAAATAAATGGACCACAGACGGAACCCTGCGGACAGCCCCTGACCACATCAGCCCAGACGCATTGATTGCTTCCAGCCACGCAGGCCTTTCTGTCAGAGAAGTAACTCTCCCACAGTCCAACCTCACGGCAGTCCAACTCACGTAGCCTACTGGTGATACTAGACCAGCTCAAGTAGTCAAACGCACCCTTGAAGTCCACAAATACGCCCAAGACGTATTCCGCACTAGAGGAGCTCACACAATCCCTCACATACGCCCACGCATCCTCCACAGACCGACCACTCCTGAAACCAAACTGCCAAGGACACATGTCATCACGCAAGCACTCATGAAGCCGTTCTACCATAACCCTCTCCAGCACTTTTCCAAGTACCGGAAGAAGGCTAATCCCCCGATAGGATCTAGGATTAGACCTGACCCTATCAGGCGACTTCAAGAGCACAATGACTCTGGCGGTCTTCCATTCAGAAGGAAAGTATCCGTCACGCACACACTTCCCGAGCAGGGCAACCAGGTATTCAGGAATTACCTTCCAGATGGCTTTCACCATCTCTCCAGTAATCCCATCCAACCCGGGAGACCTCCTGGACCTTATCAGCGAGACCGCACACCCAACTTCCGCGGTCACCAATTCAGGGGGACCAACAGGCAGCCCCACATCGTGAGGATGACCTGAAGGCACCGCACCAGGAAAAAACTCAGAAAGAAGTGCACTCACAGAAGAATTCCATGTTGGCAACACAGAATCGCCAACACGGATGCCACTAATTTCAACAATCCTTCTGTTGCCACGACACACCTTATACAGCTGACCCCAGGGGTCATCGCTGTGGCGCACAGCAAACTGTCTCCATTCATTCTCCTTAGTCGCCATAAGCATGCGCTTATATTCTTTCAATTCGCGCCTAAACGACAACCTGAACTGATCAATACTCGCATCACCAGCAATTCGCGCTCTCTGGAAACGTTTCCTGAGGCGGCGAACCTCCCTACGTTTCTCCGTCAAGCCGCGTGTCCACCACTTCACCCCTCTACGATTTGCCAACCGGCATCTCTCGAAGAGCTCATCGTTGACACGCCAAACGGCCTCAGTTAAACTGGCTACCTGCTCATCCACACCAAGGTTGTCAAAGTCAGCAAGTGGTACCGAAGTAACCGCCTCCCCGACCCTAACCGCATACGTATCCCAATTGACCCCCAGAGTACGCCAACGCTTAGTGATACTGCCCGTATTTTCTACGTGGCCATAAGTGACCTCAATCTCAATGAGATTGTGATCACTTACACTTAAGCCCCCCCGGATGGACCAACGAAATCCATACAGATTCATTGCCGCCTCATTCGCAAACGTCACGTCAATGTCACTCACACCTCTAGGCCCCTCAAAGGTATACCACTCACTCGGCTCATTGAGCACGTGCACGCCACTACTCGTGACCCAATCACTCAGCATCTCACCCCGCTGTTGACTCAGCCGCCCAGCCAATCTGGACGTTTTGCTGAACCAAAGCGCGGACGATGCATTCGCGTCAGAACCGAGGATAACGGGATTGCTACTCGCAAGTAGTAGCACCCTATCCATATACCTTATATAGGGCTCTAGATCACCGCTATAACGGCAGTACACACTTGCCAACAAGAGCTTGCCGTACACACCCTCCACACTCACACAAACACCCCATTCGCTTGAATCAACGAGCATACACTGGGTATGCACGTCATTCACTACCACAGCAGCATTGCCCCCCACATCGGAGAAGACACGCATACCAGCTGGCAAACCCCTTACCCCACCCTGCTGGTAGTACGGCTCCTGCAGCAGAGCAAAGCTGCTGCCAGACTCGCACAGAAACTGCCCCAAGTCACCCATCGTAGCGTAAGCGCGCTGACAGTTCAACTGCACAATCTTACAAGACATTCTAATGTCTTGCATTCGCACGGGCAACATATGCAGCGTGAATGGGGCAGTCAGCCGACATCATACGATGTGCAGCTGGCCTCCCATTAAACGCGCAGTTCCGGCAGTGCAGAGCATTCTCGCACTTCCGACCATGATGGCCAGACTGCCCACAACGACGGCAGACATCCTCTTTCAGCCTACACTCGCTCACCCTGTGGTCCAAGCTGAGACAGCGGAAGCAGCCAGGAGTCGTCTCGTGTTCCCACACACGGAAGCAGAACCACTTAATGTAGCAACTACCTACCTCCAGGAGAGCTTCCATGGCACGGCCACTACCCTCCAGGATGACGTTAGTCGCATCATCTCCGCCCTCCTTCCAAGGGCGGCTCACGAGTTTGACCTAATTCTTGAAGGTCTCCAAGGTCATCCGCTCCTTGAGGTTCATCTCATAGAGATCACCCATGAACTCGTCAAGAGTGATCCTACAGTGGACCCCACGAACTACGACCTTGGGACCAAGCTTCTTATTCACACTCACGTCCAACCCAACCTCGCTAAACTTCGGATTTAGCACGATTTTTTCGCGCTCGGACACGGAGGGGGTGCGAATAATCGCACCACCACCACGAAGAGCCTTAACATCGTGTACGCGCACACCCAGGGTCGGGCCCACCTGCTTCACCACCTTATCAACCACTTCCTTGGGTGTCTCACCGACCTTCCGGCTCTTGACCACCAAGGACCACGTTTCAACCGGCTTGACAGCGGGGCGCGCAGGAGGCAGGGCTGGAAAGGCCGAGGGCGCTGCCACAACCGTGCTACCACCAGCACCAGCAGGAACCCCCGAAGGACCCACCATACCCCCCACTACCGGCCGATTCACCGGCACTGGCCGACCCACCGGCGCCACGAAGCCGCCACTGGCGGTTCCTCGCTCCTCCAAGCGTCCCTTCAGACGCTCGTTCTCTCCCGAAAGCTCGATGAGCAAACGCTCATACCCCCCGGCTACATCTAAAATTCGACGGGTCAGCGGCCGGCTGACACCGTCACCCTCAAAAAGGACCCCAATGAGGGCACCCGTGACTGCCTTCAGCCGTTCACCGAACGACCCAGAGGCAGCGGTGGCAACCACCGGAGCACTCACATGAGTACCCTCACGGGCACTCCCACCGGAACCCTTACTTGCCTTCATCTTACCACTTACCTTGGTGGCAAACTTGGGGCTTACCACCTTCATTTCACAGTCTGACGACGATGACGAGGACTCGCAATCGCCCGTAAGACCCACCATCTTCAACGCGTCCACCGAAATCGCCTTCTTTATGGCCTTCCCGGTTCCATTCGCCTTCCTGGCGTGTTTAGAGGCCGCAGCGAGCTCCGACTCGGAGACCGCGGACGAGTCCTCCCTTGCGGACTTCACCACAACGACGCCCACCTCCGTCGCACCGTTCACGTCAACCGCGACGGCCTTCTTTCGCGACTTCACGCGCGTCGTCTTTGTGGACATATCCACCACTCGACACTTCTACAAGTGTATAACACGAACCACGGGACCGTCAAAATCGGCACAACAGTATGATATATAATATATTATATAATAATATTATATACTCGCGCAAATAACCGCACTCACACGATTTACAACGCAAAAATCGAAAATATCCGAAAAAAGTCACCCCTAGGTAGGACTTCAAAAAACTAAATAATTTGTTGTTAACAAATTATTAACAATTTAAGTGCTAAAATACACTAGCACTACTCTGCCGACACCGACCGACGGTATCGCAGCACAAAACCACGAAAATTCCGCAAAAACCGAAAAAATGCCTACCTAGGCAGGACACCAAGAAACACCGGGAGCACTCAAAAACGCACGTCCAGTCGCGATCACACCTGGAAAGCAACTGATAGAAACGAGAACAGTAAAGAACAACCTAACCAGAGAACTTAAGTCACGTATGCACAAAATAGCTAAGGCGAACCTTAATGGAAAAAATTTAATCAAAGCCATAAATACATACGCAGTGCCCGTCCTCTCATACAGTTTCGGCATTATAAAATGGACAGAAACTGAAATTCAATCACTACAACGAACAATCAGAACTATACTGACACATTATAAATTACATCATCCCAAATCATGCTGTGAGAGAATGGTAGCATCAAGGAAAGATGGTGGAAGAAGGCTGATTGATCTCCAAACGCTACATGATAATCAAATAGAGTCCCTCCGTGGCTACTTCCAACAAAAGTCAAATAGATCTCGACTTATAAAAATAATAACTGAAGCTGATAGAAACTTAACACCGCTCAATCTGAATGGAAGCTACAACCGACAAGCAGTAGACAAGACTACAAGGGAACAGAACTGGTCAATAAAACCTATTCACGGTCGCCACTATAGAGCCATCAATGCTGAGAATGTTGATAAATGTACGTCAAACAAATGGCTACTGAATGGCAATCTGTTTGCTGAGACCGAGGCCTTTATGATTGCTATACAAGATCAAGTAATCCCAACGAAAAACTACATGAGAAACGTTGTAAAAGATATAAATGTTACAAACGACACTTGTAGAAGATGCATGAAGCAAACCGAAACAATTGAGCATATAATATCAGGATGCACGAATCTAGCCCCTACTGAGTATACACGAAGACACAACAATGTTGTAAAAATTATACACAAAAACCTTCTTGCAAAATATAAATTTCAATGTGATGAACGACCTTACTATAGGTATAATCCGCAATCAGTTGTTGAAAACGAAAACGTAAAAATCTACTACGATAGAACAATATACTCGGAACACACGAGACTCCATAACCGCCCCGACATCACGATCCTTGATAAAAGAGAACGTAAAGGTATCTTCATTGACGTCGCAATCCCGGCTACAAAGAATATAAGCCGTACATATATTGAAAAAATTAGCAGATACAGTGAGCTAGCAGTGGAAACCAAGCGAAACTGGAACCTAAAGGAAATCAAGATCATCCCAATAGTAGTGAGCGCTGAGGGTGTGGCCGAAAAGAATCTCTGTAGAAACATTGACATACTTGAACTCGGGACAAATCTTATTGACACTGTGCAGAAGTCTGTGATCATCGATACCTGTCACATCACTAGAAAATTTTTGAATTAAACCTGTACATAGTAATTAAATAGAATGTGATATATTTTGTTTTAAGCTAAGGCTCTCAAAATGTATTAATGTACCCAAAAAGGAGAAATCTAAATAAAGATGATAATAATAATAATAATAATAATAATAATAATAATAATAATAATAATAATAATAATAATAATAATAATAATAATAATAATAATAATAATAATAATAATAATAATAATAATTTTTTTTTTTGGGGAGAGGATAAAAATGCGTATCGCATCTCAGAGCTGTCGTCACAGGCTCTGGTATGTGCCGCTTTCAAGCACTAAAACATCCCCCTCTTATCAGAACATGTCTCCACACTGGGACCGCTTTCGCATTACTTCGGGGTGGTGTTCCCGTTGGGTCCTACCGGACCTCCCTCGTTGTGCCAGCGTCCAGGCCCCCGCTTTCCTGAGACATATTCTCCGTTACCGCTCTTCTTCCTCGTGCGTCTAGGAGGTCACCGTACGCCTTTTTCCTGCGGAGGATGTCCTGTACATGGAGCGCTACCGCGTACCATATGGACTGGTCTGCGATCATCTTGCCGACAATCGTCTCCGGCTCTATATCGCCTATTGTCTCCTCTAATGCACTTCTGCAAGAGTACCAATGTGCGCACGAGAAGAAGGTATGTTCTGCGTCATCCATCTCCGAGCAGTAGAGGCATTGTGGACTGCTCGCTTTGCCCATGGAGTGTAGGTATTTCCTGAAGTAGCCATGCCCAGTTAGGAACTGCGTAAGATAGTAGTCCACTTCACCGTGGGCTCTCGTTGTCCATGCAGTTAGTTGCGGTATTAGTTTCGCAGTCCATCTTCCCCTGGAAATAATAATAATAATAATAATAATTGTTATTTTTTTTTATTTTATAAATTTATTCAAATTCTCAATTTATATTTATTTCACTTCAATGTCCATTTATTTTTAATATTATATATTTACAATAGTTTATATTTCTTGTTCCACAACTTTTAGTTAATTTTGTGTGTGTTTCAATGATTGAATACTTTTAAGTATTAGCAGTCATCCAATCCACCACTATTTTGCACAAAGATCTCAGCTGGCACGCGTCAACATCGGATTAAGAAGAGTAAGTGTCTGGTGTGGGTCCAGCGGCGATCGCTGAAAGCCCGAGAATTTGCGCCAGTTGCCGCGGGGAGAGTCCGCAGCAGAGCTTACTCTTTCGAGAGAGGCGCATCTCATGACCGGCAGGAGCGAGAACGGCAGTTCTCCGGCAGGCTGACAAGAGAGAGAACGGCAGTTCCTGACGCCCTACCGATCGATGAGGGAACACCTCTGACGAGCGGCAGTTGGCGTTAACATACCGCCCGCCTTGCAGGACTGCAAGCCCCAAACCCCGACAACTGGCGCCGCGCATCGGCTCGGGCTTAATGAAGAAGGGTATGATGCGCCTCTCCGCACTTGCGGCAGCGCATGGGTCTCTGGCATGCGGCCAGCTGGTGCGACCGTGCCAGACAGTTGCTGCACATGTGCCGTCAAGTTCCGCTGTGCGGTGGTCTGCAGCAGGAACAGACGACAACGGCGCAGCACATGCCGCCCTGCACACAGGCGGCAGCACATTTGGGGGGGGCCGGCGGCGCTGGTGGCGCACGTCGTGGGGCCGGTTCTGGTGGTGATGACGGCGCACGTCTCGGGGCCGGCTTTGGTGGTGAGGGCGCACGTCTCGGGGCCGGCTCTGGTGGTGAACGCGGCAAGAGGCGCCGCGGATATTGCACCGACCTAGCGCGAATTCGGAGGTCTCCGCGAATTCGGAGGTCTCCCGCATAGATAGGCATCGGTGCCGGAGGAGGGTTCCTCGGGCCGGACGAAAAAGCTTTGGAATGCCCGGGTCGGCGGGGTAGGCGAGCGGCGCGCCGTGGCGATCACCTGTGCTTCCTCGGCCGAGACGTCGAGCACCAAGACATCAGCCGGTGGAGACGGCTCCCGAGGACGGTGGGCAGCAACAGGCGGCGCGGCGCTGGGGGCGGCGTTGGGGGACACAGCCCCGGGTGGTGCCAGCAGACGCCCTCTTGGGGACCGCGCGTGTTGCCGTCGGATCAAATACATCGGAGATATGTAATGAGAAAGTGGGTTAATAATAGGCTGTCATGCACAGGGTAAGGGCACTAATTTAGTGATGGGACGCGTAATGTGACCCCTTTCGGTCATGAGGTCAGTCACGCGTACGCGGTTGTCTTGTCCGCGGTAGACAGCTGTAACCCGGCCTAAGCGCCACGCGTTAGACGGCAAATTGACGCGTTAGACGGCAAGTTGTCGTCGCGAATGACAGCGAGATCGTCTAGTTGGAAGTCGCGCTGTGGAGTCTTCCACTTCGTACGGCGGCAAAGCTCTCGCAGATATTCTGTCTTCCATCTTAGACAGAGATGCTGAGCGAGGGCTTGCACTCGTCGCCACCGATTGAGAATGGACAGCGGATTATTGTGCCGTTCGAGTTCGGCTGGAGCGAGTAAGGGCCCACAAATTAGAAAATGGCCGGGGGGCGATGGCTTCCATCACGGTTGGGTCTTCGGAGGACGCAGTGAGGGGCGCGAATTAAGGCACGAATCGATCTTGCTCAGAAGAGTGGAAAATTCTTCAAATGTGAATTTTATGACTGGGGCCACTTTTCGGAGATGGGTTTTGAGGCTCTTGACACCAGCCTCCCAAAGGCCACCTATGTGCGGGGCTCCTGGCGGCAAAAAATGCCAGTAGATGTTTTGGTGTGAATACCGGGTTTCGATCAAGTCCTTTGTGTGAGACATGAAGTCCTGGAAGTCGCGCCGGAGCTCTTTGGAGGCGCCTACAAAATTGGTGCCGTTATCCGAGTAGATGTTGGCAGGGCAGCCTCTGCGGGCGGCGAACCGGGAAAAAGCAACAAGAAAAGTAGCGGCTGAGAGGTCGCTAGTGGGTTCCAAATGAATGGCCTTCGTTGCGAAACAGACAAAGCCACAAACATAGCCTTTGGTAATTAAGCACGCGCGTCCAGATTTCAATAACGAAAGAGCCGGCAAAATCGACTCTGGTATTAGCAAATGGGCGGCAGAACGTGATGCGTTCTGGTGGCAATGCTGCCATGAGTTGGGTTCGTTGCTTCTTCCGATGTAGGATGCAAGGCTTGCAGGTATGAGTCGTCGTTTTGATAAGGTTTTTAACCTTGGGGATCCAGAATTGGGTACGGACCAGACGAAGAACTAATTGGTTGCCCCCGTGTAGATATTTCGTGTATAAAACGAATGAGCAATCGCGAAATTGGCAGCCGAATGGCAGAATAATCGGGTGCCGTTCGTGTGGAGAAAAGAGTTTAACGAAAGTAAGCTGCTTTTAGATCGCAGCATCGTGTGATTTTCTAGCGCGTCGTACTCGTCCGCAAAATGAATCTTCTGAGAGGATATCGCGAGGCAGCGTTTAGTTTCCTTTATTTCTGCAGGTTGGGGTGCGAATGCAGGTGACGCTGAGCTGGATGAGCGTTGTGGGGAAATAGATATAACGATATATAACGTAGTGTGCAGCGTTTTGGCAGTCTTCTGCTCCAGTGTGGTGACATATTCGTCTGAGGCGCGGAATTCGGGCCAGCGATCCTTATCGTGGACGAGCCAAGCAGGTCCATTCCACCAGAGGGTGCTCTCAGCGAAATCTCGGGGCGTGGCTAAATCCGCAGGGTTGTCCTGGGATTCCACATGGAACCATTGCGAATGTGGTACTTTCTCGATGAATTTGACAACTCGGTTTGCCACGAATGTCGCCCAAATACATGGGGATTTCTTCGGCCAGGCCAAAACAATGGTGGAGTCGCTCCAACAGTAGATCGTATAATGGGGCAGCTACAGCGTAGGCACGAGAGTGTCAATCATCTAAGCTACTAAAGTGGCTCCACACAACTCTAACGTGGGGAGAGACAAAGTTTTCATCGGGGCTACACGAGTTTTGGATTACAAAAGGAAAACTTGGACTTCCTGAGCGATCTTGATGCGGTCATAGATGACCTGCGTAGGCATTTTGTGAGGCATCGCAAAAGGCATGGAGTTCGACATCGCGGGATGCGGATGGAGCGGATGTGCTGGTAATTCTGTAGAAAATTTAATCAGCTAACGTGAGTTGCCTGAGACAGAGTGTCGTCCCAGTCGATTTTGTCCAACCAGACTTGTTGAATCAGAATCTTCGCTGCAACGATGATCGGAGCCAGCCAACCGGCTGGATCGAACAACTTGGCGACCAGAGACAACATTTCCCGTTTTGTGTACGCAGCTTTCATGACAATAGCTTGGACATCGAAGTAGAAGTCATTATGGGTCCCGTTCCAGCAAATTCCCAGCATTTTGGCGATGGTGGAGTCTTCTAGCGTCAGGAAATCGGTATGAATTAGATGGCAAGCCGGCAAGTCTGCCAGAATGCCTTTATGGTTCGCAGTCCATTAGCGAAGGGAAAAAATTGCTGAGTCGAGAGCCGCTATGAGTTGGTCACGGGCCTGGGAAGCTGTCACCAGGTCATGCGTGCCTGCTAACACATCATCCATGTACATGGAATGCTGTAGAATGTGTGAAGCAAGCGGAAACTTGTGCTTCACATCGTCTGCCAATTAAAGAAGGGTGCGTATGGCAAGGAACGGGGCGCAATTAACTCCAAACGTTACCGTTTGAAGCTCGAGGTCGGTAAGTTCAGACTTGTGAGGGTCTCGGAAGAGAATGCGCTGATATGGTGTGTGCTTTGGGTCGACCAACATTTGGCGATACATTTTGAATGCCTCGAGGCCCCTGAGCGGAGCTTTTCTAGAAAGCCGACTTTAAAAGGCAATGACACGATGTAGCGGCCGTCATTGCGTCTTCGCGTTGTTTTAATGAAATTTTCTTCGCGAAACTTTTCGGAGTGGGCCAGCAATCTAGTTTTGAGAAGTTCCTCCACCTCCCAAAAACGTTCGAACTATTGTTCGAAGGTGACGTCGTTGTGTAAGCCACTTTGATGGGTGCAGTGGCAGATTGCATGGAGGGAACCGGGCCGGTTAGGATCCAACCGAACACGGTTTTCTGAGCCATGAGGGAGCCCAGCACTTGGCGGCGGATGCCGTCCAGCAGGATTGCTGGGTATAAATCGGCTCCGATGAGGACGTCGACCTGCTCGCTTTTGGAGAAGTTAACATCTGCGAGCTCGACGCCACGAGGGAGGCCACTGAGAAGTGAGCTGTCTAACGAGTGGGAGGGCAACCGCCCTGTAATTTCTGGGAGCACGAGCGCCGTCACGTTTATTTGAAAGTTGGGATCAAGTGGCGAATTCAGAAGAAAATCGCTCGATCTTGATATTTTTGCAGCAACTGTCTCGTTGAGGCATGAAACTACAGCGGTAATTGGCCGCACTGGGAGCTTTAACAGCTTTTGTATGCGTTCAGAGACGAACGATACTTCAGATCCAGGATCAAATAAGGAGCACGCCTTGTACCGTGGTGGCGTATTGTTACCTTAGCAGTCCCTAACAACACCTGTTTGGGTGATTTAGCGAAGCACACTTGATGAGTGTCCTGTTGATTTCGCTGTTGAGAGGGGTGAGGAGTGGACTGTATATTCGAGGGAGGTCTCATCGAAGAATACGGCCTTTCTTGCTGAGAAGCATGATAGGTCGAACCTGGAATAAAGTTCGAATAGGCAGGGGCACAAGTACGCGGAGCGTTATCATTTCGTTGCTGTGTGGGGAGAGGAGTGGACTGTATATGCGTGGGTGGTCGCATCGAAGAATACGGCCTTTCTTGCTGACAAGCATGAGTAGTAGAACCTGGAATAAAGTTCGAATAGACAGGGGCTTGAGCACGTGGAGCGTTTTCAAACCGCCGCTCTTGATGTGATTCACGTGGGGTCGAATCTGGTGCAGCATTCGATGAGGATGGAGCATGCTCACGATGCAAGAGGGTATGATGCCTGCCATTGCATTTGAGGCAATTGAATCTGCTTGAACAGTTTTTCACGGAATGAGATCTGGCCAAGCAGTTGCTACACAAGCCGTTTTTCTGAACGGTATTCAGCCGCTGTGGAACGGGCAAGCTGAGAAACTGAGAACAGGATCTCAACTTGTGCTGCTTCTGACAAAGAAGGCAGCTATCTTGGGATACTTTCAATTGAAAGGTGTTGACGCGTTTAGAGGCTGTAGTCGAGTGAGTTGGAGTTGGGGGCTGTGTTGACTTCGATGCGGGTGTGCATTTGATATCTTGCACCGTTTCAAGGGTCTGGAAGCGATGAGTCAGAAACGCATCCAGATCTGTCCATTTTGGGATCTCCGTTTTGTTGGTGAGAGATTGCTCCCAGAGGGAAAGCGTTGCTTCCGGTAGCTTGCTGGAGCACAAAAATACTATTATCGCGTCCCAATTGGAGGTATCAACACCTTGGAGCGCGAGTGCGGCGAGAATATTATTGATTTCGCGCTGCAGGTCTTTGATAGCGCCACCGGTTTCCTTCGTGATGGGGGACAGGCCGAAGAGCTTCTTTAAATGGGCGTTGGTGAGGACGCGCCTGTTCTCGTATCTATCGGATAGATTTTTCTACGCTTAGGCAAAACCTTCGTTCGTGAGAGGGGATTTCTGAACGATTTCTTTCCCTTCGCCCGTAGTTTTTTGGTTCAGGTGGAAAAATTTCTCCACCGGCGCAATTCGGGTATTCTGGATGTAAAGGGCCGTGAACATATCAGATGCTGGCAATTCAGCTGCTGCTGTATTGAGTGCGGAAGAAGTGGGACGAATTTTTCGGCATGCGCCGATTTTCGTTGCGCAGCGAATATAAGTTCGGTAGCAGCTGCGTTGCTTGGTCTTAATCACTTCTACGTCAGTGGGGGCGGATTCTTCGGGGGCCTTCAACTGGTCTAGGCACGTGTAGTAGACTTCCTTGGTCGCCTTCCACATCGTCTTGAGCTCTTCCAGATGAGCATCTAATGAAAAGTCCGAGTGCTCCTGCTCAGGGATGGTCACAAAGTCGGCCTCGAATTCGACGATCGCGTCGAAGGTGCGTATAAATTTGTCGAGCGACGCCATTATATTCTTTCGGTTCGCTTAGGTGCGGCGCAGGAAGTCGAAAAACCACAAGAAAACCCACCGAAAACTTGTTTCAAAAAAAAACTTTTTATTTTATTTGTAAAAAAAAATCGGAAAAACTGCTTTCGCGTTGCTACGCTATTATATATATGCACACCATACACTTCCACCAAAATACGATGACTTTCGGCAGCCTTTTTCTTCATATTGAAGTAATGAAGAAGTACTCCCCGCAAAAACACTTTATTCGGCACGAAATTCGACATTTTCAGAGTAAAAAAAAGGATTGTTGTTTACGCTTCAGCTAAATGACACATACTGATTCTGAAACTCCAACACATATTTGGAAAGGTGAATCACTGGAATAAAAGTCAAGTTACGCCATCTGTTAGAAAACCGCACGAATTAACCGGTACACCGGTATATATATATATATATATATATATATATATATATATATATATATATATATATATATATATATATATATATATAAATATATATATATATATATATATATATATATGGTAATTAACCGGTAATTAATATATATATATATATATACCGGTTAATAAAGACTACAAATATGAAGTAATATATAAACAGTAACATATTATAATTCCACTGTGGATATCTCTATAAGTTGACTCTATAGAGAGCCGTGTTAAATTTTTTGGTATTAATTAGGTTCCCGACTAGGAATAATCCTGACTAGGAATGTTGTTATTCGAAATATTCACTTAACTAGTTACTAACCACACTTTTGATGTTAAACGAATAATTTCTGATAATTTCAGACTATTCAAATAGTTTTAGTTAAGCGAATAATTTCAAAATACTCGAATGATTTCGAGCAACGGAATAGTGTCCCCTATCAGTGCGAAGCATTCGTTGGTTTTGAAGGGATGATAGGTTAGTTGAAAGGGGAAAAGAGGGAGTAGAGTCGGTTTACACTTCTTTTAAAAGCTTCGGTGTTATAAGTGGGTGGGAAAACATGCGCAAGGTGATTATTTCACAATTTAATACCGCGACCTAAAAACGCGATCTCACGGTAACGAGTAGTGCGTTGGAAAGGGATCGAGACGTACAAGGGGTGCACCACTGGAAAGCCGAGTAGATCTGTTGAATACGTGAACCGAAGGAATAAGGCTGGCTACTTTAGAGGAACATTTACCTTATTTTATCAAGTATCGGTAAAAAAAAGATGGCGACATCCCAAGGTTTCAATAGAGCGACATCCCAAGGTTTCAATAGATTTGGATACCCTAGTGTCCCCTAAAGCTTTATCGCATGACCTTGGATACGGTCCAGAAGCTCAAGATTTGTTTTCGAAGCTCCCGACCATATATGCGAGTTGTACTCCATTTTCGGACGGATATGGGTGGTGTAGATACAATGAAGATCGGTTGGAGTGAAGTATTTCTTGCACCGCTTTAAAAAGCACTTGGATGCTTCTTTCTTTTTTGGTAAAATTGAGGATTAATTAAAAGAAGTGCCAGCGTCAAGCACGGCACCCTTGTCTGTCCAATGGCGTTCCACGCCGGACGAAACCTTTGCTGAGGTCGGCCCTTTCACTCTGGGAAGTCATTTGGAGAGTTTTTGAATAGTTTTTAAATTAATGAAATTAAAATAAATGGATGTTTGTTGTTGGGAAAATTTTACAATATGAACGTGGAGCGAAACTCAAGAGTGGCGTCGGTGCCTGCTTGAGATCACATTTCAGCGCAAAAGTTACTGTTTTTTTTATTGGTTTGCTTGTTAGCGCGTCAGAACGAAAGCCTTTGCAAAATTGTAAGCGTGGTCTTTTGTTTTGTGGGTTTTATTTCGTTCGACTCTGAGGAGCAAGTCAAGAAATTCGACGCTCGTTTTAATGCAGCCACTGTCGCTGGCCTTGGTTTAGTTATTCTAAAAGGGAAATTAGGTCAGTAGTAGCAATTAATAGGATTGCTGATTGCTGCAGTTTTGCTAACTAGTCAGGTTAAATGCTACTTAATGGAAAATATTAAATGTATGAGAGGAAAAAAAAAATTAAAAGAGAACGAAAAGCAATGTAATTAATGGCCGAGTCGTTGCAGGAACAAGCATATATAGAATTAGAGAGAACCCATAAGGATCTGAAACGTCAGTTGGGGGAGTTTATATCAAAAATTTGGGCAATTTTAAAAGAGACAGTAGGCAACAAAGAAAACTTAGAATTGATAAAGTCTAGAGTAGGGGACCTAAGAGACCTTTCAAGTGTAGAAAGGGCAGACGCAATAGTAGAGGAATTGCTTAAATTCCTACACCAGATAATAGAAAATAAGGCAGAAAATTCGAAGGTATGGGAATCAGAATTTAACGCACTGAAGAATAGGTACGATAATTATTTAGTAGATAAAGTGTTTCAGGAGGATATATTAAGGAACTTAGAGGACGAGAACGTAAAACTAAGGGAATTATTAAAGGAAAAGGGGCTAACCGAAGAAACTTTAAATAAAACACTAGAACAGGGATTTGCACAGAAATCAAGAGAAGACTGTAGTTCTTTAGAAGAAGCGAACAGAAGAATCCAAGAATTAAAAGAGGAAAACAGACGGCTGAAACAAGAAATAGAATTAGCTAACGATCAGACACTATACCATAAAGAAGCTACCGCTGCTAGAGTCAGTCCGAAGGAATATAACTCAGTTTCATTTCCTACGTTTAAGCAATCAGGGGCAAATCAAACCAAAATGGGTATAGCAGAAATCGCGAAGATAACAAGCAGTCTTGTTCCACTGTTTTCAGGGACACAGTCACCAGACTTAAGAGGTGAGGTGTATAAGTTTATACAGGCGTGTGAGTTAGCTACAAGGGAAGCGACTACAGGAAATATACAAGAGTACATAGATTTTATCAAACAAAGATTGTATGGAGACGCTTATGATCTAGTCCTAATAACTGGAACTAGGGGAGTCAACAATGGAACCAACACCAACGAAGTTGGCAACCAAAGCAATCCCAGCAAAATTGGCAACAAAAACAAGTCCAAACGAAATGGAATCAAAAGCAAAATAACCTAGTGAACCAAATTCGACTACCTTCAAGGGGGCGCAGATGAATCGGAGTCCTGTGAACATGCCAAACGAAACGAAACAAACAATATGTCATTGGTGTAACAGACCAGGAAGCATAGTAGCAAACTGTGGAGCTAAAAGAAGTTGGGAAAATCTCCAGAATAATCAGCAGGGAAACCGGCAAGGGCCCAGACAAGACAATAATCTGGGAACCCAACAAGAATAGGAATTTAAGGCCAAATGAAGCAGTAACAGTACGTCCAACATCGGAAGCGATTGTGGATACGTTACCAACTTCAAAAATGCTACAACCTAAAAGAGATCAAAACATTAGGTACAATAATAATATAATAAAAATTATAGCACAAAACGATAAAGTAAATGAGACAGTGAATAAATTAACCAATAAAGCAAATTTGATAATAGAAATGGGAGCAGAGTTATTACTAATCATCTTGCTAATTACACAGTTAGCATGCACATCGATTATAAAAGCAATGTTTTTCAATTTTAAGCGATATAAAGCAAGGAGCACTAGTCTTAATATAGCAGAATATATTACAGATGTAAAAGCACTTGCAAGTAATATAAAATCAAAAGTATTAACGAAGTTTAGAATTTTCATTTAAAATTTACAGAAACAGGACATGAAAACAATATGTTCATGGTTAACGTATAATTTAAATAATGATGATAAAAATACTATAAAGGAAGTATCTAACTGGAATTCAGCCACGTTAAGTGATGTGTTCATTGAAATGCCTTGCGTAGAGGCGAGAAATGGAAAACTCATTTTACTGGTGGATACAGGAGCAGACACAAGCCTAGTAAAAGAATACGCATTAAAGGAAGATGCCATTATGAATAAAAGGGTTAAAAAGGAATTAAGTGGAGCGTTGTGTCACCTTAATAAGGAGTACCGGCGGACGGCATACTGGGCAGAGACAACATGTGGAACAGATCCATTATAAACACGCTCAGTAAAAACTTAACACTACTTAATGAAAATAAAGAATTTATAATTAATTGCCATTACTAGGCATCAAAAATACAGTAGATCAAAGAAACAAAAGTAATATAACAATCGAAGCAAGAACAGTTAAAATAACGCCGTTAAAAATCAAAACTAAAGTTATGACTGTGGTAGTTCATAAACAAGAGAATGCACCAGGAGTCTACCTGGGGGAAACACTAGCAAATGTGGAAAATAAAGAGGTCAAGGTAACCATCCTAAATTCAACGGTAAAAGATTTCATTCTTAGTAACAACTTTGTACCGAAATTTAGTGATTTCCACAAATACAAGCTAAGTGATGTTTCATACAATCAATGGAATACCGTCAACAGTATAAGTAATGCGGACATAGCGCAACGAATAAATACTTTAATGAAAGATTTAGATTTGGATCCTTCCTTAAACCGAGAGGAAAGATAATCCATAACAAAACTATGTGCGAAATATAATGATATTTTTCTTTTGGAGGGTGACCAATTGACATACACCCCAGTACTAACACATAAAATTCCAATAAAGTTGGATCAACCACCAATTAACCAAAAGCAGTACCGAATTCCTCAAACACATAGAGAAGAAATGAATAGGCAAATTCATAAATTGCTAAAGGAAGATTTAATATCCCCAAGTGTATCTCCATGGAACTCTCCACTGCTTCTGGTTCCAAAGAAGAGTGAGAAAAGAAATGGCGTTTAGTAGTAGATTATAGAAAAGTAAATGAAGCAACAATAAAACAAGTTTTTCCACTTCCTAGGATAGATAAGATATTGGATCAGTTAGGAAGTAGTACATATTTTTCGACGTTAGACTTGGCAAGTGGGTACCACCAAGTCCTAATGGAGAAGGCGGACAAAAAGAAGACCGCATTTAGTTCAGCTTTAGGACATTTTGAGTTCAACCGAATGCATTTCGGCTTGTCCGGTGCCCCAGCGACGTTTCAACGTCTAATGAACCATATTCTGACAGGACTTCAGGGTATGGATTGTTTCGTTTATTTAGACGACATAGTCGTATATGCAACCAATTTAGGCCAACATGAAGAAAGGTTAGGCAAAATCTTCAAGGTCATGAGGGAAAATAACTTAAAGTTAAACATTAGCAAGTGCCAATTTCTACGACGAGAAGTCGTATATTTAGGTCACAAGTGTTCAGAACATGGAGCACTTCCAGACCCCAGCAAGGTGGAGTGCGTCAAAAACATTCCACCTCCTACAAATAAAAAGGAAGTACAAGCCTTCCTAGGCCTTGTGAATTATTATAGAAAATGTATACCGGGAACCGCAAAAATAGCGCTTCCCATTAACAAATTGTTAAGAAAAGACGCTAAGTTCGTCTGGACAGAAGACTGCCAGAGAGCGTTTGAACAGTTAAAAGAATCAGCCATGTCACCAGTGTTAGTATACCCAGATTTTTCAAAAGAATTTCTTTTAACTACCGACGCAAGTAATGAAGCGTTAGGCGCGGTCCTTTCTCAAGGAAACGTAGGCGAAGATAGACCAATAGCTTTCGCTTGCCGAGCGCTGAGCGACACAGAACAAAGATATTCAACAATAGAAAAGGAATTCTTAGCAATAGTTTGGGCCACAAAAAACTTCAGAGCATATCTCCTAGGCAGACATTTTAAAATTTTTACTGATCACCAGCCATTAAAGGGAATAGCCAATTTAAAAGACCAAACTTCAACACTGGCAAGATTCAGACACAAGTTGTCAGAGTATGATTTCGAAATCATATATAAGCCAGGCAAGAAAAATTTAAACGCAGACGCGTTGAGTAGAATTCCTCAAAATCGTAATGTAGTGACAGCAGTCCAGACCCGGTCTGGAACAAGAGAAATAGAAATGAAGTACCAAAAAAGTAGTGATAAAACAAGTACAAGTCCGATGTCTGTAGAACCTGACACTCCAGGTATAACACAAAACGGAAACACAATTTTATTAGAAAACCCAAAAGAAATAGAGACCGTTATAAAAGATTTCCATAATTCACCATTTCGAGATTAACGAAAATGCCCATGGTGCTAACAGATACACCAATGAGGCCATTTGATAAAGTTTACATGGACATAGTAGGTATTCTACCAGAATCTGTGTCCGGAAATAAGTAAATTCTAACTTTTCAGGATGATTTTTCGAAATTTATGGCATGTACAGCTCTCCCAGACGCGGAAGCAAGTACTGTTGCCAGGGCTTCTTATGACGAAGTAATCACGCGTTACGGAATTCCGCGAATTCTAATTACAGATAACGGAACTAATTTCATTTCGAAATTTTTCTCAGATACTTGTAAATTGTTAGGTATTAAAAAATTACATATAACTAGCAGGGGATACATTGATAAAAGTAACAATACCATTGCCTGAGGAAGAACTTTTTACAATATACAAAATATACCAGATGGTAATATTTACTAATGCAACTTACTATTTAACAGTGAAACCAACATTCGAATACATGGCCGAATCAAAAGAAGAATGGCAATTCATGGCTTTGTCAAAAAATGATATAGATAACTGCAACCTCATAACCGATACAATAGAGAAAAACGGAATTACAACACAGGACACGCTAGTATGTAAAAGTCGAGGGAAAAAAATTAAGCGGTAGGCACCCAACATGCGAAATAGCGTTACAGCAGCATAATAATGAAGATATTAAAAACGTATGCATTGCTACGGCAACCCCGGCAAGCGGGGAATGATAGTAAAAATGGAAACACCCAATAAATGGCTATACAACTTCAGACGAAACAACATATTTGAAACAACGTGCGGAACTGGATCAAATACAATATCTCTGAAAGGAGCAGGTATATTAACAATAACAGAACAATGCAAAATACATAATCAGGACAGTACAATAGAGTTCGAAGGAAGTCACACAAATGAAATTAACAAGATACACGACAAAATAGACCATTCCAAATTAATACAGTTCCTAAGGGTCAACTTAACAAACGCAACACTGAACACGAAAACCGAAACAAATCTTCGACCAATCATAGTAACGGATCATACCAGGCTAAGGCAAACATTGGAGGCCGGGGAGAAGGATCTAGTAAAGTTACATGCAGAAATCAAACAGGCCGAGATGACGCATACAATTCAACAGAGACAACAGGTAGTCGAAATAGCAGGAGCATCTGCAACAGTGGGAACAATGCTTATGATAGCACTAGTAATTGTATACATACGGCGCAAAACAAAGCGACCAGTCAACACGTCAGTGCAACAAGTTATCCAAAGACCAACCATCGAAGTGATACACGAATCAACACTAAGAGAGGTGCGAAACCAACGAGCAGAATCCAACGCTGAGCGCCCATTCAATTCCAACGCCTAAAGCCAGATGCACGCTAAGCAGTTGAAGTAATGAATATATATAAGGAAATTTAGTAAAAAAAAATATAAATAAGGGAATTTCTTTTTCTTGTAACAAAGGCAATAAATAAATTTGTATATGTAAAAATGAATACCACATGTATGTAACGCCATCACTTGAGAACGGGAGGACCGATTTGACTGATTATTATTATTTTGTTGTGTTTCTAGTTTTCAGAACAAGATTTGTATGGAAGGAAATTTTGAGGAAATCGATGAAGAAATTCATTAAAAATTATGAGGGGAAAAAGAAAAAACTCATCTGAAACCCAAACATCGGAAACTCATATGATACAACCTCATAGTGTTAAAATTTCTTTTTATTGGATAATTTTAAAATTTAAAAAAAAATTTAACAACACAAAGAGGAAAATTTTTATTTTCGCCTATTCCAACACCTGCAGACAAGGGAATAATGCCGGGATCTCGGGGTCATCTCGTCGAAGAACGCGGAGTAGATCCAGGATGAACCACAACTTCCTGATGGTGGGGTACTTGTTGAAGTCTCCCTGGAGACTTTGTATAGCAACAACCAGGGGCTCCAGATCCCATCGCCTGTTTTCGACGTCCTCCAGTAGGGCAGTCATGTAGAGTCCCAGCGGTAGCCGATACTGGTTTACGGGATAAGGCAGTTTAAACATTTTAAAATTTCAACTACGGACAAATTCGCGGAGCACTTGAAGTTAAATAATTCTTGACAGAGGGAACAGCGCGAATTTATACTGCATTTCCACAGGGCGAACTTCGATTTTCCCTGAGTATGCAAAACGCTAATTTAGTAGGAAGGTCTTAAAATTGCAATTTCAGCGGGGGAAAGTAACTAAAAAATAAATTAAAATTAAGCGAAATAATCAATATTCGCGAAGACATCCGTAGAATGCATAACAGCTGACATTTTTTACACCCTACATTAGATGCGTATGAACACTGGGTATACGCATTCAGGTCAATGGCTGAATAGGGAGAATAGGTTAGGTTAATATGTGAATACATATTCATAAGGTACACATTACATTAAACAATACATATTACACAGTACACATTCAAAAGACTCAAACCAATATGTGAGACATATTGGAGGCGTAAAAGTAATCCAGTTCCATTTTAGATTATTTCAGTCATTTTACTCTATATGTATTAGATATTTTCTAGCTAATTTAGGATAGTCGAATTCAACTTTAGTTCATGCGCTGTAAATTGAGCCGAGAAGAAGGCAATCCTCACCAATTCAAAGGATATGACATTGGCAAAGATGGCCTAAAACAATGTCCCACGATTCGAAATCTTACTTACAAACTAACCCTAAATATTGAAAACAATAAGAGAAAAAAAATATACACAATAGAAAAAAAAAGAAAACATTAAAAACTATTTTAAGAATTAATAAAAGAAATTGATTTAAAAAAAAAAAGAAAAATCAGAAAGAGAAAAAGATGTAGAATAAGATAAGAGAAAAAAAAATGAAAAAAGGAGAAGTTTTAAAAAAACAAAAGACAAGAAAATAAAAAAAAAACAAAATTTTTACTAACACAACTAATCACTAACTGAATGAAACTAATGAAACTAATCACTAACTTTTAACTACCTGCGTTTCAGTAAGCAAAGACCTGCTTACTTAAACGCAAATTACAGCATTTGTACAAAAAAGGGTACAAATTACCTCGTTGCTCTAAAACAGCAACGTCCCAGGATTTTAAAAACTGAAGAATTTCAAAACCAGAAAAAAACCCTGAGGAAGAAATGTTTCAAGCCGTTTTTAGGGCATTGCACTCCGCAAGCACATTATGCTTGTGACGCGTTTAATTGTGACCGTTTAATTAAGTAAACGGTAGAATTTTTATTTAAAGGAAAGAAAAAGAAAAATCGTTTCAGCAAGCAAGACAAATTTGCTTATTCAAACGAAAAACAAAGAATAAGGCTGAAATAAAAAGAAGAAAAATTATGTAAATAATCCCAGAGATTAAATATCTTAAATTAATCAATGTAATAAATTAATTGAATTTTAAGAAAAAAAAGAGATTATTGCATTAATAACCAATTAACGATTTGTGTAATTTTTAAGACATGATATACGACTATAACATATTGTAACCTATTTTAACAACAAATCAATTTTCATTAACACCTTTGTTAAGGATAATCATTAGAATATAGTAGATAATAATTAATTTCAGTCTTATATTTATCGATACGAATTCTGGAATTAATTTCTAATGAGATTTTTAAAAGATTTCTAAACAGTTGGAATGTGTAAATTAATTAAATGGTGATAACGAAATAAAATGGATATACTTTATAAATTTATATCATACAGTATAAGTAGTTAAGGAAATATAATTTGTAATAAATATGATTAAGTCAACAACAATAACAACAACAACAAAAAAACAAAAAACAACAAGAACAACTGCCGCGACATCACATACAATAACGGAACAACACAAATAGTGCTTAAAACGCATGAACATGAATACCAACTAAGGCCGTCAGCAACAACAGCATCGCCAGTAATAAAATCAGCAACAACAACGGCGACAAAAACCCCAAAATTCGCATGTCGCTGCTATGCTGCCGACTTGATCCAGAGATGTCATTCGCGTTTTTTTTTGGAAACTCTAAAATTTTAATGCCGCTACGTACAAATCAAATTCCTGGATGTCGTCACCAATCTGAGAGGCAATGAACACACCACACCTGAAGTTTATCTCGGGACAAAAGGTCATCTTCGACACCGAACCAAGCTGCAGTCTGCCATACTTACGGATATCACACTACATCATTACAGAGCATGATTCTATTTAATTGCACTTTTATAAACAAACTCCGTGCAGACAATCGTTGAAGAAGGTGCATTGATCGCACTTGACGAATTTCTAATTAAGTAATTGGAAAAGACGCAATGAAAGTAGCACTGAAGTTGGCTGCAGTTTTATTTCTCTGCTTGAAATGTAGTTGGGCCTACAAACCGGTGGTTATGGTGAACGGAATACTTCCGGGGTCAGAGTCCATGGTGCTGTTGATTTGCCAAGTGGAACAGCAACGTCCAGGAACCAGGATCTACAATTGCAATGGGTACAGCATTTGGTACAGCTTAGAGAGTACATGGAAACAAGTCCAGGAGCTGCGTTACTACACACACTACAACCACAACCACAACACATTGATCACTAAGGTAGAACTTAAGGTAAAGTTAAGTTAGATAACATTAGAGAATTAAAACAAATCACTCCTGTAATATCGCTTCACGATATTAATTTTTTCTTTCCCTAAGGGTGGAGGGATGTTGTGAGTCGCTACTTCCGCGGAACACATTTTCAGTCGACGATAATGGTGTCGCACTAAGCGTTTAATTCTGCATTGTAACTTGCCAAGGTCAATTCATCGAGCGCGCGCTAGCCGCTGGTGAAGCGGTATTGCACTTGTTGGCCGTGGAACTAGTGACCCACTTTCTTGCGCTCAGGTGTTAAGGCAATTTTTTCCGCTACAGTTAGCATATTGTTGTTTCCGTATTTAAGTTTCCGCATACGGAAATATAAATAAGACTGGTATGAAGTAGTTGAGTGACTTGAGTTAGCGGAGTTGAGTTGAGTAGTGAACGTGTAAAACGTTTTCCAGAGAATAAAGTGCCCAAAATGAAATAATAGACTTTGGAGAAGCCCACAGCAAGGACTTTCCAGGAGAACCCCAAAAATATACAGCATAAATAAAAATCATTTACTAAAAATGAGATTAATGCCTCTGAAAATTTAAAATATCAGCTTTGAGGAAAGTAAAATTTTTTTAACTGCAACAGCAAAGGCATGTCTAAATTTTTGAAAAATCTTTATTTGCTTTCAATTTATAAATTGAGTTTTATCAAAGAAAATATTTTCTTTTTTCTCTTTGTGCAAAAAAAATTAAGGTTCGTAATTTTTGTCTACATTGTTTTACATCAAATGCATCAGCGGCAGAACCCCTCTTCACTATATATTTTTTTAAATTTAAGATAAAGGCAAAAGCATATATTTATATAAGGGTAAACAAAGAATCAAAGCAAGAACTTTATTTTATAGACTTATATTATTTTGTCTGAAGTAATTTAGTCTTTCCTCACAAACTATTCAAGCTTATCAATTATAATCATTAATCCAAGCCCACTTAGCAGCGCTGCTATCTCCTTAAGTGACTGAATTAATTTAGTTGAGTTCTCTAGAAGCTCAGGCAAAACATTTACAGTTGCAATATATATGAAACCTCCAGCAGTAAAGGGGAGCACCCAAGACAGCGTAACACTTTGATCGCTAGCACCGCAGAGAACCAACACATTTCCAGCTTTAGCGCCAAAAGCCGTGAGTAATTGCAGCATCAGTGCTTTAGATCGAGAACAACCAGATTTAATTAGAATTGCAAAATCACCGATTTCATGGGGTACTTCATGCAATAATATTGTTATAGTTGTCATCATTCCAATGTTCTTTCCAGATAAGTATGACGCACCAATCGCCAATCCATCAGTAAAGTTGTGTGCGAAATCAGCAGCCAGATTTAAATAACGCGAAACTTCAACATGTTCTTGGGTTGCTTCGGAGGTTTTAAGCTTTTGCGACTTTTTAAACTGCTTTATATGTTGTTTTAAAGCAGGCTTTTTTAATGTATCTCTATACTGATGAGAGCATTTTAGAAGACGTACTAACTTTTCCACAAGAAAGAAGGCTATGATTCCACCTAAAACCCATAAACCAATTGGCATATCGTCACCATGATTATTATGGGCATGACTGTGATGACCATGATTATGATGACCATGATTATTGTGACCATGCTCAGAGTGTTCATGTTTATGGACAGCGTGGGGAATTAAATGTAGGAATGCATCACCTAGTAATCCACCAGATGCAAATGCAAGAATTATTTTTAATCGTGGCCTCGTTGAATCACTGCTGTCTAATGGAGTTATATACAACAAGATAAAAGGAGCCACACTGATTACAAGCGTTGATTCTATAGCTTGTAGCCATACACTCGACATATCTGAAACCAACATATAATTAATCAATAAAGACGACAAATATGAAGTAATATATAAACAGTAACATATAATTCCACTGTGGATATCTTTATAAGTTGACTCTATAGAGAGCCGTGTTAAATTTTTTGGTATTAATTAGGTTCCCGTAGCCCCTGATCCTGACTAGAGATGTTATTATTCGAACTATTCACTTAACTAGTTACTAACCACACTTTTGATGTTAAACGAATAATTTCTGATAATTTCAGACTATTAAAATAGTTTTAGTTAAGCGAATAATTTCAAAATACTCGATGATTTCGAGCAACGGAATAGTGTCCCCTATCAGTGCGAAGCATTCGTTGGTTTAGAAGGCAGGATAGGTTAGGTGAAATGGGAAAAGAGGGAGTAGAGTCGGTTTACACATCTTTTAAAAGCTTCGGCGTTATAAGTGGGTGGGAATACATGTGCAGGGAGATTATTTCACAATTTAATACCGCGACCGAAAAACGACTTCTCGCGGTAACGGGTAGTGCGTTGGAACGGGATCGAGACGTAAAAGGGGTGCACCACTGGAAAGCCGAGTAAATCTGTTGAATACCTGAACCGAAGGAATAAGGCTCGCTACTTTATAGGAACATTTACCATTAAAGTATAGGTAAAATAAGGATGGCGACATCCCAAGGACATCCCAAGGTTTCAATAGAGCGACATCCCAAGGTTTCAATAGAGCTGGATACCCTACAGTCCCCTAAAGCTTTATCGCATGACCTTGGATACGGTCCAGAAGCTCAAGATTTATTTTCGAAGCTCCCGACCATATATGCGAATTGTTCTCTATTTTCGGACGGATATAGGTGGTGTAGATACAACGAATATCGGTTGGAGAGAAGTATTTCTTGCACCGCTTTAAAAAGCACTTGGATGCTTCTTTCGACACATCAAAAATGTGATCGTTCTAACGAAGATCGCCTTGGATTGACATGCCTAGAACATCAAGAGCCTCCGACTCCTTAATATCCACACCACCCATATTTAGAAGTGGAATATTGTCACCCGTCAAACGTTTGTGGGTAAACAAGCGTCGCGACCGTGGTCGAAATGGATGCCGCTGCCCACCGCAGTGCAATTTTTTACAAACAGTGCTCGCGGCATAGAAATAGAAAAAATAAACCAACCACGTCCTACAACAATACAATAGAAAACCAAAACGCACAATAGATGGAAATTCAACAAACATAATCACAAATATATAAATATATAATAAATAGCAAAACAGTCTATCAAACGGAATGCAGAGAAACAAGCGAGGGGCTTATTTATGCTCTCCGCAGTAAAGCTCAGCATTTCGTTGATTTGCACTCCTCCTCCTTCTTCCTGGTCCCGTTAGGTGTGCTGGCGGCTGTGAGTGCACTGTGGGCTGAAGCGCGGCAAGATAAAATCATAGCACTTCTCTTGTCGTGTTTTGCTTTGCTTGCGACGTACGCGTGGCCGCTTGTACAGCCGACGTTACACTTCTTTACAGTGGGTGGCGATGACAAAATTCCGCATGGATTCCACTAATGTACGTGGCTTGAGGGCGAATTTTTTCGCGGTCCATGCGCATATTTGTACCCATCATCCGCATGTAATGGCACTAAGTGAGACCCAAGTGTCTGAGGGTGCAGATCCACTGGATTTTCACATGCCTGGGTACCATTTACTACCATTGTTTTCACCACACAGAGGCCTCGCCTTATACATTCGTAGTAATGTCGCGTACCAGTGTCAGCAACACCTTTGCACGACGGATGCCGAATTTAGCTCCAAGTGGGTTAAGTTCAAAATCCAGTCGCACATCCTGAACTTCTGCTTCATTTATAGAAGCCCGGGTCTAGGGAGGCTGCCAACTTTTCATAAATTGAATTTATTTGATGTAAATTGAATTGAATTGAATTGAAATTTTATTGAGCCTTTTTTTCAACAACATTATAAGTTTACAAAAATTCAAATTACAATTGTGGATAAAAATTAAAGACTATAATGTATTATCTAAAAAACATATATGTACAGCAGTATCAAACTTATTAATAAGAAGAGAACATTGAAGAAAACAATAACATGAACATTAAACGCTCTTGCTCCCGGAGCTGACATGGATTGAGATATATAGATCACTTAACCTAGATTAGATCTTAATGCTAACTTAATGCTAACTTAGTGCTCTAAGAAAAGAAAAATAAAGAAAAAAAAAAATAATAAAAAATTAATACAAAACCAAAAAAGAGAAAACAAACCTTTTAGACACATTTGAGTGCTAACCTCTATGAGAATCAGGAACTGTATTTTTATAAAAATTGTGACAAAGTGACACATTTAAATCAAAATTAGCGGGAGCTTCGTTAGCGAAGCCAATGGGTGATAAATACCTTAAATTTGACCAGCTAAAAACTCTTTGTTGGTTGAAGATATCAAGAATGCAATCGTTAACATGGCAAGAAATTCTATTGATAAATCTATGTAGAATATCTGACACGTAAAGGCCAATTGGGCAAACTTTAGCTTCCGAATAAACGAAACGATTCGAGAAACGTTTTGTAGGCGATTGGAAATACTTTCCAATGCAATGACGTAAGACCTTGCGTTCTAAAATTTCAAATTCTCTAATGACAGTTGGAGAAACGTTAAACCAAATAGGAAATCCATACAAGATAACAGGTCTAATACAGGTTTTATACAACAAAAGTTTTGTCCTCTTTGGTAAGTTTCTGTTCCAAAAAATACTTGAAAAAGTGCCCAAAATTCTGTAAGCTTTTTTCAGTACAATTCTTGCATGTTTGTTAAATTTCAGAAGACTGTAAAAATTAATGCCAAGATATTTAATGGAATCCTTGAAAGGAATCTCAGACCCATTCAGAGCGAATTGTAAAGTTTTGCTTTCAGGCACAACAAACGACTTACATTTCCCTGAAGCATTCCTGATGCAAATGGCTTCACTTTTAGATGCATTAACTTTAATACCCCATTTCTCGTAGAAACGTCGTACAATTTGCAGATGTTGCAAAGTCTGATCTAACGCCAACTTAGGGGACTCATGGTGAGAGTACAGAAGAGAGTCGTCAGCATACAAAAGACCCGTCGAATTAGGCCCAAAGTGTGGGAAATCGTACATTAAAATATTGAAAAGATGAGGAGCTAAGATGGAACCCTGAGGGACTCCACAACTTATGTCACCAATATCCGAAAGCAATCCATTAAAAAGAACGCAAAACTTTCTGTTTGCAAAGAAACTCTTGAATAATTTAATAATTGAGGGAGCGAAACCAATTTGAAACATTTTAAAAAGAATTCCGTTATGATATGCGCGATCAAAAGCCTTATCAATGTCTAAAGAAATTGCAACGGTGCAACGACGATTACGCAAGTTAGAAACTATATCATTTTGAAATTTCAATAAAGCATCAACTGTTGAGTGACCTTTTTTAAAACCAAACTGCAAATTTGGAATTGATGTAAATGTATATGTATATGTCAATGTAGACAAAAATTACGAGCCTAAATTTTTTTACACAAGGAGAAAATATAAAATATTTTGATGTATTTTGGAACGAATTTCCGTCATTCCTCGTCAAATTTGATCTGCTGACAAACCGGTTTCGGCGTTGTGCCATCTTCAGTGTCGTTTTTCGTTCTAAGTGGTTCCGCTGTACCGTTCTTACTTATATTCATGTATTTTCTTTTTTGGGCGCAGGTATCCTGTTGTTATCTCTGTGTTCCGGATATTTGAGTCCTTTGTTTTTTGTGAGTAGGTAGATGGGTTAGATTTTTTTTTTATTTTTTTTATTATTATCACTGTGCTGTTGGTTTGGTTGATACTGTTTTTTCGCGTAGGTTGCTTATTGTTCTTAATTGTTTTTTAATTGGGTTATGCAGTCTTCCTTGTGGTTTGCATTTAGAGGTCTAAATTATAAAAGTCTATAATTTTTCCTTTACCGATTTTTGTGGCTTGGTCATGTGTTTCGGTTCTTCTAATTGCTTCTGTATTTATGTTACTTTCTCTGTAGATTAGTTTTAGGTGTTCGAATACGACGTCGGACGCGGTGTTTATTTGTTCATTTACTATTCTGCCGTCAAAAGTTTTCTGTTTGTATATTTCCATGTTTTCTAATATGTTTAAACGATGTCCTTTATGTTGTACGTGTAGTAGCGTGATTGTCTTTTTCATGTGTGTCGGTGTACACTTATTGTCAAACATATTATGGTTTGCGTAGTTTGATACCGGTGTTGCGCTTGGTTTTTGTGCCTTTTTGTTGTAGTCTCTTATGTGTTCGCGGAATCTTGTTTTTATCTTACGTCCAGTTTGTCATATGTAGCTGTATTGGCATGCGCAGGTTAGCTTGTATACGCCCTACTTGTTTAGTGGGTCTTCTTCATTTGTATTGGTTTGTAATATTCGTCCCAAGTTATTTCTTGTTCTAAATGCTGTGTAAATGTTATGTTTTTGAAAGAACTTAGCTAATTTGTATGTAGATCTTCCCGTGTAAGTTAATACTGTCCAAATCTTTTTGTCCTTCTCTTTTTTGTCTATTTTTGTTGTTCTAGTGTCTCTTCTGATCTTGTCCACCAGGTCTTTCGTGTATCCATTGTTTGTCGCTGTGGCATATATTGTGTTCAGCTCTTTTTTGAACGCCTCTTTTGTTAAAAGTGTTCGCTCAAGTCTAGTTATTAATTGTCTATGCGCAGCATTTTTGTGTTGCTGATTCCTACATGCTTCCTCTTTAGACCAGACTACTTGTCTGCAAGTCGCATTGAACCAGGAATGGTCTTTTGGTTTAATAGAAAATCTTTTATTGGGTGTGAAAGACCTCATAGCAAATAAAATTATATTTTCTACCAATTTTGCTGCAGCATTTATGTTTCTATCCCTGAAACACAATTGCCAATTGAAACGGCTGAAAAAGGAGTCCAGCGCATCCCAATTAGCCTTCTCATAAAGCCACACTGTCCGCTTCGGAGTTGGCTGATCAGCGGATTGAAGACTAGAATATGGGAAGGTAGCAAAAATTGTAGCGTGGTCCGAATTACCACGAAGTGCAAGAACATTCACATCATACTTGCTGGGATGTGAAGTTAGAAAAAGGTCCCGAGTATTTTGGTTTTGCCCATCAACGCAAGGAAAGTGCGTTGGTTCTTTCACTAATTTGAGTCAAGTTATTAGATTCAGCAAATAACTCAACATACAAACCCTCGGGTGTTGTGTGACTCGAATGACGTAGCCAATTGGAATTATGAACATTGAAATCACCAGCAACAACAATTTCACTATTCGGATACTATTCCAGAATTTTAGAAATCGAATCAGAGAGACTGTTCACTTTATCAAAAGTTGGCCCCCTCTCTGGAACCGGGCTTCTATAAATATGAATAAATTTTAAATCACTGGCCTTAATTTAAATTGGGGACCGGTTCCGATTACAATTGGAAAACCCAAGGAACAGACCTCATCAGTTATGAAATGGAAATTATACCGTTTTCAATGTAGAATGCCATTAAAATTTGTAATATGTATCAGCCGTTAGTAGTAACTTTCCAATCCGTGTAGTTATACTACATTATTTCATAACTTGTAAACACTGATTTTTTTCAACATTTGCGTTTAATTTAATATTTTTATTTACCAGTACAAAATATTTCATTCAGGGTTTATAAATTCTAATTTATTTTTATGGGCACAATATTTTATTTTAAAAATTTTATATCACAGTTGTGATGTGACCGCGGGCGAAGGTGGATGTTACTCCCCACCACAATTCATTTTTCGCGTCGAGTGCTCGCGAAAAAAAAAAATAATTAATATAAAAACCGACCATCCACAAGCAATATAAACACATTTACACCATAATAAACTAAAATCACAGTGTACATAACCCAAACCAATAATATAACTTATAAACATGCAACAATAATAAAATTAAAGAAATTCAGTCTAACGGAATGCGGAGAACCAAACGAGGGGCTTATTTATGCTCTCCGCAGTAAATCTCAGCATTTCGTTTGTTTTTACTTTTCCTCCTTCTTCCTGGTCCCGTTAGTTGTGCTGGCGGCTGTGAGAGCACCGTGGGCTGAAGCGCGGCAAGATAAAGGCATAACACTTGTCTTGTCGTGTTTTGCTTTGCTTGCGACGTACGCGTGGCCGCTTGTACGGCTGATGTTACACTTCCTTACGGTGGGTGGCGATGACAGAATTCCGCATGGATTCCGCTAATGTGCGTGGCTTGAGGGCGAATTTTTCCGCGGTTCATGCGCATATTTGTACCCACCAACCGCATGTAATGGCACTAAGTGAGACCCAGGTGTCTGAGGGTGCAGATCCACTGGACTTTCACATGCCTGGGTACCACTTATTGCCATTGTTTTCATCACACATAGGCCTCGCCTTATATATTCGCAGTGATGTCGCGTACCAGTGTCAGCAACACCTTTGCACGACGGATGCCGAATTTAACTCCATGTGGGTTAAGTTCAAAATCCAGTCGCACATCCTGCACTTCTGCTTCATTTATAGAAGCCCGGGTCTAGGGAGGCTGCCAACTTTTGAAAAACTAGACAGTCTCTCTGATTCGATTTCTAAAATTCTGGAATCGTATCCGAACAGTGAAATTGTTGTTGCTGGTGATTTCAATGTTAATAATTCCAACTGGCTACGTCATTCGAGTCACACGACACCTGAGGGTTTGTATCTTGAGTTATTTGCTGAGTCTAATAATTTGACTCAATTAGTGAAGGAACTAACGCACTTTCCCTGCGTTAATGGGCAAAACCAAAATATCCTGGACCTTTTTCTAACTTCACATCACAGCAAGTATGATGTGAATGTTCTTGCACCTCTTGGTAATTCGGACCACGCTACAATTTCTGCTACCTTCCCATATTTTAGTCTTCAATCCGCTCACCAGCCAGCTCGGAAGCGGACAATGTGGCTTTATGAGAAGGCTAATTGGGATGCGCTGAACTCCTTTTTCAGCCGTATCAATTGGCAATTGTGTTTCAGGGATAGAAACATAAATGCTGCAGCAAAATTGGTAGAAAATATAATTTTATTTGGTATGAGGTCTTTCATATCCCATAAAAGAATTTCCATTAAACCAAAAGACCATTCCTGGTTTAATGCGACTTGCAGACAAGCAGTCAGGTCTAAAGAGGAAGCATTTAGGAATTGGCGTTTTAACAAAACTGCTGATACTAAATTGCTGCGCAATCAGGCCAGAAATAGGTGCAATGCCACTCTAAAGCGCGAAAAAGTTCTCTACGAACAGCGCCTTAGACGCAGAGTTCTTGAATACCATAAGGGTAGTAAGAACTTTTGGTCGTTCGTGGGGAGAGTGAAGAATCAGACGCGATCGTCTATTCCAACTCTCCTCAAGGATGATCAGATCTTCACTCACTCGGTTGATAAGGCAAACTTATTAGCCGAAATGTTTGCTGAAAACTACTCTCTTTCTGAGAGTAGCCAACCATTACCCGTGATCGATGGTGTGTCTCATATTATGCCTGAGATGCACTTTGGAACGCGGGCTATTAAAAGAGTGCTTGTAAACCTCAACGTAAATAAATCCTCGGGACCGGATGGCATTTCAGTCCACGTGTTGAGAAAGTGCGCCTCAACACTGGCTCGCCCATTGCGCAATCTTTTTAATTTATCTTCTACTTCAGGAGTTTTTCCTACTTCCTGGAAGATTGCCAATTTGCAGCCAGTTCCCAAAAAAGGTGAGGCTACGAATCCTGCCAATTACCGACCCATAGCAATCTGTTCAATGCTTTCCAAAGTTATGGAGAGCATTATAAATTTTATCTTGATGAGGTATCTGGAGAGCAACCAATTGGTCAGTGATCGCCAGTACGGTTTCCGTGCTCACCGCTCCACAGGCGATTTGATGGCGTTCCTTACTGAGCGGTGGAACAGCTCTGTTCACCAATTCGGTGAGAGTAAGTTTGTTGCTATGGATATCTCCAAGGCATTTGACCGAGTGTGGCATAAAGCACTCGTGTCTAAACTGGCTGCTTATGGTGTCGGTAATGCATTCACTCGATGGATTTCAAGTTTCCTCAGCGGCCGTTCTATTCGGATTGTGGTAGACAGTTTTGCTTCCGAAGAGCACTCCATTAATGCTGGAGTTCCGCAGGGTTCGGTCCTGTCTCCAACACTTTTTCTTATTTTCATTAATGACCTTCTGTCATTGACATCAAACCCCGTCTACTCGTTTGCTGATGACAGCAGCATCTGTCATTCATATTCATTCTCCAGGCGTCCTTCTATTCTGGAGATCATTGAAAAACGCAGAATTATGAATGACACACTCCAATCTGACCTCAATAAAATCCAAGAGTGGGGTCGAGCGAATCGTGTCGATTTTAATGCGCGTAAAACCCAATGCTGTCTGTTGACACAGAAGCGTTTAGTGGGTGACAACTTTCCACCTCTGGAAATATGGGTGGTGAGTCGGAGGCTCTTGATGTTCTGGGCATGTCCATCCAATGCGATCTTCGTTGGAACGATCACATTTTTGACGTGTCGAAAGGAGCAGCCAAGTGCTTAAGCTTTCTTAAGCGGTGTAAGAAATACTTCACTCCAACCGATCTTCGTTGTATCTACACCACCTACATCCGTCCGAAAATGGAGTACAATTCGCATATTTGGTCGGGAGCTTCGAAAACATATCTTCAGCTTCTGGACCGTAAACAAGGTCGTGCGTTAAAACTTATAGGGGACAGTAGGGTATCCAGCTCTATTGAAACCTTGAAGCATGTCGTGATGTAGGGTGTGTATCACTATTTTACCGTTACTTTCACGGTAATTGTACCTCTGAAGTAGCCGGCCAGATTCCTCCGGTTCATGTATTTAGCAGAACTACTCGGCTTTCCAGAGCGGTGCACCCCTTTTATGTCGCGATTACGTTCCAAGGAACCGCGCATTACCGTGGGAATTCGTTTTTCGGTCGCGTCATTAGATTGTGGAATAGTCTCCTCGCGAATGTCTTCCCGCCCACTTACAGCGTCGAAACCTTTAAGCGAGGTGTAAACCGTCACTACTCCCTCTTTCCCCCTTCCCCCTAACCTGTCATCCCTTCGGAACCAACAAATGCTGTGCATGGATAGGGGGCATCCCTGAGCTTGGTTTCATCTGCCATAAAAAAAAATATATACAGCATAAATAAAAGTCATTTACTAAAAATGAGATTAATTTCTCTGAAAATTTAAAATATTAGTTTTGAGGAAAGTTAAATTTTTTTAACTGCAACAGCAAAGGCATGTCTAAATTTTTGAAAAATCTTCATATGCTTTCAATTTATAAATTGAGTTTTATCAAAGAAAATATTTTCTTTTTTCTCTTTGTATAAAAAAATTTAGGTTCGTAATTTTTGTCTACATTGTTTTACATCAAATAAGTTCAAATGCATCAGCGGCAGAACCCCTCCTCACTATATATTTTTTTAAATTTAAGATAAAGGCAAAAGCATATATTTATATAAGCTTTATAATGTTGTTTTAAAGCAAGCTGTTTTAATGTATCTCTATGCTGATGAGAGCATTTTAGAAGACGTACTAACTTTTCCACAAGAAGGAAGGCTATGATTCCACCTAAAACCCATAAACTAATTGTCATATCGTCACCTTGATTATTATGGGCATGACTATGATGACCATGATTATTGTGACCATGCTCAGAGTGTTCATTTTTATGGACAGCGTGGGGAATTAAATGTAGGAATGCATCACCTAGTAATCCACCAGATGCAAATGCAAGAATTATTTTTAATCGTGGTCTCATTGAATCACTGCTGTCTAATGGAGTTATATACAACAAGATAAAAGGAGCCACACTGATTACAAGCGTTGATCCTATAGCTTGTAGCCATACACTCGACATATCTGAAACCAACATATAATTAATCAATAAAGACGACAAATATGAAGTAATATATAAACAGTAAAATATTATAATTCCACTGTGGATATCTTTATAAGTTGACTCTATAGAGAGCCGTGTTAAATTTTTTGGTATTAATTAGGTTCCCGTAGTCCCTGATCCTGACTAGGGATGTTATTATTCGAACTATTCACTTAACTAGTTACTAACCACACTTTTGAAGTTAAACGAATAATTTCTGTTAATTTCAGACTATTCAAATAGTTTTAGTTAACCGAATAATTTCAAAATACTCGAATGATTTCAAGCAACCGAATAGTGCCCCCTATCAGTGCGAAGCATTCGTTGGTTTAGAAGGGAGGATAGGTTAGGCGAAATGGGAAAAGAGGGAGTAGAAGTGTCTCCGGGTGTTTTACGTGAGCGCCTGCTAAGACTGGCTTAAGCTCACGATGTGACATCACACATGGGGTTGAAGTCAACGCATCAACCAACGCCCCCTTGAATAGGTACCTGGTACCAGTCCGCGGGAACCAATTCGAGTACTTGCGTAAAGGACAAGTACTCCCTCTTGGTGCGGTGTCGAGGCCTTTCTAACACCTCTGCCGTTGTATGGGTCACGGCACCCGGTTGCAATGCAACTCCACACCGAGCTATAAAAGAAAAGCTCTGCCCGCGTACGTTTGGGCGTCAACCACAGACCCCACGATGCTCCCACTAGGGGTCCTACCAACAATGACCAGGCTGAGCGTGACCGAACACGCTACAGGGGCTCCTGATCCCCGTGGTACCAGGCAAAGCCTCTGGTCAGACTTCGTAATCAAAACTACTACCAGTTGGGCTCCTTACAGCCCGGGACCGGTCGCCCAAAAGTTGTTAAGTCCAGCTGTGGATAGAACTTGGTGCAGACAGAAATTGCCCACACCAAACGTGAAAAAACAGTCTGAAGACATGTGTATGGACATGTCTTCCTCACAGCGGGAGCGAGGCCTATCCGTACCTCTTCCACTCAGACAGGGAGCGGCACCTAAGACGGGGTTTAACCCCAATTTAGCTGGACCCCCAACAAGATGTAAAAATCGTTGATTCCGGGGTGAGGCGTTGAGACCAACCTCAGCACCCCCCGAAACCCGTGGTACCAGATAACCTCTGGTCAGGCTTCGTAACGGTGTTACTACCGGTGAGCTCCATACCGCTCGGGGACCGGTGGCCCCAGGAGAGACGGACACCAGGAACGCAACACCAGTGCAGCACAACAGCTCTGTCCTCCCGAAGGACGACAGTTAGGCTGGCACACACATAACATGCACACTTCATTCAGCACAACCAACACATACATCGCCATCCAACCCCACCCAACACACACACACAATCACCTACAACTTACCTATTCATACGACCCATACGCCACATACACAAGACCACCCACGCACAAAGGCAGCAGACGTTACCACATCGCACCAGACCGACGCACCAAAGTTTGCACACGCAAGAAACAGACCCCCACAGAGGACACGGACAGCACGTCTACTCAGACCCCAGTCACACCTAAGCAGCCGACGCACCTGACCCACCACACACACAAGACGCTCTCGCGTATGTGTCAGATGGGGAAGGAAGTACATCCTTTCACCGATAGTCACCCCCAAGTACTTGACCTCAGTCACATACTGGAGGGAGACACCAGATGCACGGACAAATGGATGTCAATTACGTGATAATCTGCCCTTGAGCAGCATTATCACGGTCTTGTCCATTGCCACGTCCACACCCACCTGTGCACCCCACTCACACACAACACTCATGGCACTCTCTCCCAAGGATTCAATCACGGAACGCGACCGACCTTCAACGAGGACAAGAAGATCGTCAGCGTAAGCACAACACTTCCAGAACAGACCAAGACGCCGCAACAGAGGATCCATCATGAGGTTCCAAATAAATGGACCACAGACGGAACCCTGCGGACAGCCCCTGACCACATCAGCCCAGACGCATTGATTGCTTCCAGCCACGCAGGCATTTCTGTCGGAGAAGTAACTCTCCCACAGTCCAACCTCTCGGCAGCCCAACTCACGTAGTCTACTGGTGATACTAGACCAGCTCAAGTAGTCAAACGCACCCTTGAAATCCACGAATACACCCAATACGTATTCCGCACTAGAGGAGCTCACACAATCCCTCACATACGCCCACGCATCCTCCACAGACCGACCACTCCTGAAACCACACTGCCAAGGACACATGTCATCACGCAAGCACTCATGAAGCCGTTCTACCATAACCCTCTCCAGAACTTTTCCAAGTACCGGAAGAAGGCTAATCCCCCGATAGGATCTAAGATTAGACCTGACCCTATCAGGCGACTTCAAGAGCACAATGACTCTGGCGGTCTTCCATTCAGAAGGAAAGTATCCGTCACGCACACACTTCCCGAGCAGGGCAACCAGGTATTCAGGAATTACCTTCCAGATGGCTTTCACCATCTCTCCAGTAATCCCATCCAACCCGGGAGACCTCCTGGACCTTATCAGCGAGACCGCACACCCAACTTCCGCGGTCACCAATTCAGGGGGACCAACAGGCAGCCCCACATCGTGAGGATGACCTGAAGGCACCGCACCAGGAAAAAACTCAGAAAGAAGTGCACTCACAGAAGCATTCCATGTTGGCAACACAGAATCGCCAACACGGATGCCACTAATTTCAACAATCCTTCTGTTGCCACGACACACCTTATACAGCTGACCCCAGGGGTCATCGCTGTGGCGCACAGCAAACTGTCTCCATTCATTCTCCTTAGTCGCCATAAGCATGCGCTTATATTCTTTCAATTCGCGCCTAAACGACAACCTGAACTGATCAATACTCGCATCACCAGCAATTCGCGCTCTCTGGAAACGTTTCCTGAGGCGGCGAACCTCCCTACGTTTCTCCGTCAAGCCGCGTGTCCACCACTTCACCCCTCTACGATTTGCCAACCGGCATCTCTCGAAGAGCTCATCGTTGACACGCCAAACGGCCTCAGTTAAACTGGCTACCTGCTCATCCACACCAAGGTTGTCAAAGTCAGCAAGTGGTACCGAAGTAACCGCCTCCCCGACCCTAACCGCATACGTATCCCAATTGACCCCCAGAGTACGCCAACGCTTAGTGATACTGCCCGTATTTTCTACGTGGCCATAAGTGACCTCAATCTCAATGAGATTGTGATCACTTACACTTAAGCCCCCCCGGATGGACCAACGAAATCCATACAGATTCATTGCCGCCTCATTCGCAAACGTCACGTCAATGTCACTCACACCTCTAGGCCCCTCAAAGGTATACCACTCACTCGGCTCATTGAGCACGTGCACGCCACTACTCGTGACCCAATCACTCAGCATCTCACCCCGCTGTTGACTCAGCCGCCCAGCCAATCTGGACGTTTTGCTGAACCAAAGCGCGGACGATGCATTCGCGTCAGAACCGAGGATAACGGGATTGCTACTCGCAAGTAGTAGCACCCTATCCATATACCTTATATAGGGCTCTAGATCACCGCTATAACGGCAGTACACACTTGCCAACAAGAGCTTGCCGTACACACCCTCCACACTCACACAAACACCCCATTCGCTTGAATCAACGAGCATACACTGGGTATGCACGTCATTCACTACCACAGCAGCATTGCCCCCCACATCGGAGAAGACACGCATACCAGCTGGCAAACCCCTTACCCCACCCTGCTGGTAGTACGGCTCCTGCAGCAGAGCAAAGCTGCTGCCAGACTCGCACAGAAACTGCCCCAAGTCACCCATCGTAGCGTAAGCGCGCTGACAGTTCAACTGCACAATCTTACAAGACATTCTAATGTCTTGCATTCGCGCGGGCAACATATGCAGCGTGAATGGGGCAGTCAGCCGACATCATACGATGTGCAGCTGGCCTCCCATTGAACGCGCAGTTCCGGCAGTGCAGAGCATTCTCGCACTTCCGACCATGATGGCCAGACTGCCCACAACGACGGCAGACATCCTCTTTCAGCCTACACTCGCTCACCCTGTGGTCCAAGCTGAGACAGCGGAAGCAGCCAGGAGTCGTCTCGTGTTCCCACACACGGAAGCAGAACCACTTAATGTAGCAAATACCTACCTCCAGGAGAGCTTCCATGGCACGGCCACTACCCTCCAGGATGACGTTAGTCGCATCATCTCCGCCCTCCTTCCAAGGGCGGCTCACGAGTTTGACCTAATTCTTGAAGGTCTCCAAGGTCATCCGCTCCTTGAGGTTCATCTCATAGAGATCACCCATGAACTCGTCAAGAGTGATCCTACAGTGGACCCCACGAACTACGACCTTGGGACCAAGCTTCTTATTCACACTCACGTCCAACCCAACCTCGCTAAACTTCGGATTTAGCACGATTTTTTCGCGCTCGGACACGGAGGGGGTGCGAATAATCGCACCACCACCACGAAGAGCCTTAACCTCGTGTACGCGCACACCCAGGGTCGGGCCCACCTGCTTCACCACCTTATCAACCACTTCCTTGGGTGTCTCACCGGCCTTCCGGCTCTTGACCACCAAGGACCACGTCTCAACCGGCTTGACAGCGGGGCGCGCAGGAGGCAGGGCTGGAAAGGCCGAGGGCGCTGCCACAACCGTGCTACCACCAGCACCAGCAGGAACCCCCGAAGGACCCACCATACCCCCCACTACCGGCCGATTCACCGGCACTGGCCGACCCACCGGCGCCACGAAGCCGCCACTGGCGGTTCCTCGCTCCTCCAAGCGTCCCTTCAGACGCTCGTTCTCTCCCGAAAGCTCGATGAGCAAACGCTCATACCCCCCGGCTACATCTAAAATTCGACGGGTCAGCGGCCGGCTGACACCGTCATCCTCAAAAAGGACCCCAATGAGGGCACCCGTGACTGCCTTCAGCCGTTCACCGAACGACCCAGAGGCAGCGGTGGCAACCACCGGAGCACTCACATGAGTACCCTCACGGGCACTCTCACCGGAACCCTTACTTGCCTTAATCTTACCACTTACCTTGGTGGCAAACTTGGGGCTTACCACCTTCATTTCACAGTCTGACGACGATGACGAGGACTCGCAATCGCCCGTAAGACCCACCATCTTCAACGCGTCCACCGAAATCGCCTTCTTTATGGCCTTCCCGGTTCCATTCGCCTTCCTGGCGTGTTTAGAGGCCGCAGCGAGCTCCGACTCGGAGACCGCGGACGAGTCCTCCCTTGCGGACTTCACCACAACGACGCCCACCTCCGTCGCACCGTTCACGTCAACCGCGACGGCCTTCTTTCGCGACTTCACGCGCGTCGTCTTTGTGGACATATCCACCGCACTCGACACTTCTACAAGTGTATAACACGAACCACGGGACCGTCAAAATCGGCACAACAGTATGATATATAATATATTATATAATAATATTATATACTCGCGCAAATAACCGCACTCACACGATTTACAACGCAAAAATCGAAAATATCCGAAAAAAGTCACCCCTAGGTAGGACTTCAAAAAACTAAATAATTTGTTGTTAACAACTAAATAATTTGTTGTTAACAAATTATTAACAATTTAAGTGCTAAAATACACTAGCACTACTCTGCCGACACCGACCGACGGTATCGCAGCACAAAACCACGAAAATTCCGCAAAAACCGAAAAAATGCCTACCTAGGCAGGACACCAAGAAACACCGGGAGCACTCAAAAACGCACGTCCAGTCGCGATCACACCTGGAAAGCAACTGATAGAAACGAGAACAGTAAAGAACAACCTAACCAGAGAACTTAAGTCACGTATGCACAAAATAGCTAAGGCGAACCTTAATGGAAAAAATTTAATCAAAGCCATAAATACATACGCAGTGCCCGTCCTCTCATACAGTTTCGGCATTATAAAATGGACAGAAACTGAAATTCAATCACTACAACGAACAATCAGAACTATACTGACACATTATAAATTACATCATCCCAAATCATGCTGTGAGAGAATGGTAGCATCAAGGAAAGATGGTGGAAGAAGGCTGATTGATCTCCAAACGCTACATGATAATCAAATAGAGTCCCTCCGTGGCTACTTCCAACAAAAGTCAAATAGATCTCGACTTATAAAAATAATAACTGAAGCTGATAGAAACTTAACACCGCTCAATCTGAATGGAAGCTACAACCGACAAGCAGTAGACAAGACTACAAGGGAACAGAACTGGTCAATAAAACCTATTCACGGTCGCCACTATAGAGCCATCAATGCTGAGAATGTTGATAAATGTACGTCAAACAAATGGCTACTGAATGGCAATCTGTTTGCTGAGACCGAGGCCTTTATGATTGCTATACAAGATCAAGTAATCCCAACGAAAAACTACATGAGAAACGTTGTAAAAGATATAAATGTTACAAACGACACTTGTAGAAGATGCATGAAGCAAACCGAAACAATTGAGCATATAATATCAGGATGCACGAATCTAGCCCCTACTGAGTATACACGAAGACACAACAACGTTGTAAAAATTATACACAAGAACCTTCTTGCAAAATATAAACTTCAATGTGATGAACGACCTTACTATAGGTATAATCCGCAATCAGTTGTTGAAAACGAAAACGTAAAAATCTACTACGATAGAACAATATACTCGGAACACACGAGACTCCATAACCGCCCCGACATCACGATCCTTGATAAAAGAGAACGTAAAGGTATCTTCATTGACGTCGCAATCCCGGCTACAAAGAATATAAGCCGTACATATATTGAAAAAATTAGCAGATACAGTGAGCTAGCAGTGGAAACCAAGCGAAACTGGAACCTAAAGGAAATCAAGATCATCCCAATAGTAGTGAGCGCTGAGGGTGTGGCCGAAAAGAATCTCTGTAGAAACATTGACATACTTGAACTCGGGACAAATCTTATTGACACTGTGCAGAAGTCTGTGATCATCGATACCTGTCACATCACTAGAAAATTTTTGAATTAAACCTGTACATAGTAATTAAATAGAATGTGATATATTTTGTTTTAAGCTAAGGCTCTCAAAATGTATTAATGTACCCAAAAAGGAGAAATCTAAATCCCAAAAAGGAGAAATCTAAATAATAAAGAAATCTAATAATAATAATAATAATAATAATAATAATAATAATAATAATAATAATAATAATAATAATAATAATAATAATAATAATAATAATAATAATAATAATAATAATAATAATAATAATAATAATAATAATAATAATAATAATAATTTTTTTTTTTGGGGAGAGGATAAAAATGCGTACCGCATCTCAGAGCAATCGTCACAGGCTCTGGTATGTGCCGCTTTCAAGCACTAAAACATCCCCCTCTTATCAGAACATGTCTCCACCCTGGGACCGCTTTCGCATTACTTCGGGGTGGTGTTCCCGTTGGGTCCTACCGGACCTCCCTCGTTGTGCCAGCGTCCAGGCCCCCGCTTTCCTGAGACATATTCTCCGTTACCGCTCTTCTTCCTCGTGCGTCTAGGAGGTCACCGTACGCCTTTTTCCTGCGGAGGATGTCCTGTACATGGAGCGCTACCGCGTACCATATGGACTGGTCTACGATCATCTTGCCGACAATCGTCTCCGGCTCTATATCGCCTATTGTCTCCTCTAATGCACTTCTGCAAGAGTACCAATGTGCGCACGAGAAGAAGGTATGTTCTACGTCATCCATCTCCGAGCAGTAGAGGCATTGTGGACTGCTCGTTTTGCCCAAGCTCAGACTGAAGCCAAACCAAGGATGACTTGCAGCAAATGTGACGCCCCGTATGTACTCATACGTCGTCCTACCCTTTTCACTATTGTTCCATCTAGTTTGCCAGCTAGATGAAACACATTCATTCAAGAACGCTTTGCGCTCTGTCACACTAAGCCTCTCCACATCACTCTCAAACCATTCATGCTGCGGCAATGGTAATCCCCTCCTGCATCTGAAGATGGCCGCACGACGGACCACCTCCAAGTCAAGAGGGGCAACCCCCATTAATACCTGTAAGGCCTCCGTGGAGACCGTACGGCATACTGGCAGGCATGCAGCAAGAATAACCCTCTGGCATGCCAGAATCTTGCGATACCCAGCAGCAGACGTTACCACATCGCACCAGACCGACGCACCAAAGGTTGCACACGCAAGAAAGAGACCCCCATAGAGGACACGGACAGCACGTCTACTCAGACCCCAGTCACACCTAAGCAGCCGACGCACCTGACCCACCACACACACAAGACGCTCTCGCGTATGTGTCAGATGGGGAAGGAAGTTCATCCTTTCACCGATAGTCACCCCCAAGTACTTGACCTCAGTCTCATACTTGAGGGAGACACCAGATGCACGGACAGTTGGATGTCGATTACGTGATAATCTGCCCTTGAGCAGCATTATCACGGTGTTGTCCATTGCCACGTCCACACCCACCTGAGCACCCCACTCACACACAACACTCATGGCACTTTCTCCCAAGGATTCAATCGCGGCACGCGACCGACCCTCAACGAGGACAAGCAGATCGTCGGCGTAAGCACAGCACTTCCAGGACAGACCAAGACGCCGCAACAGAGGATCCATCATGAGGTTCCAAATAAATGGACCACAGACGGAACCCTGCTTACAGCCCCTGACCACATCAGCCCAGACGCACTGATTACTTCCAGCCACGCAGGCCTTTCTGTCAGAGAAGTAACTCTCCCACAGTCCAACCTCACGGCAGCCCAACTCACGTAGTCTACTGGTGATACTAGACCAGCTCAAGTAGTCAAACGCACCCTTGAAGTCCACAAATACGCCCAAGACGTATTCCGCACTAAAGGAGCTCACACAATCCCTCACATACGCCCACGCATCCTCCACAGACCGACCACTCCTGAAACAAAACTGCCAAGGACACATGTCATCACGCAAGCACTCATGAAGCCGTTCTACCATAACCCTCTCCAGCACTTTTCCAAGTACCGGAAGAAGGCTAATCCCCCGATAGGATCTAGGATTAGACCTGACCCTATCAGTCGACTTCAAAGCACAATGACTCTGGCGGTCTTCCATTCAGAAGGAAAGTATCCGTCCCGCACACACTTCCCGAGCAGGGGGAGCACCGCACCAGGAAAAAAACTCAGAAAGTAGTCTAACGACTCGCGCTGTCAGCACAGTCGACAATAGATATAACCTCCACGACGCAAATACGCGCTACTTGTTCCCGATATATGTATAGCCGAGCAGCCAAATCTAACGATTCGCGCTGACTACTGTAGTTGGCAACCGAGTCTAACGACTCGCGCTCCAGTACAGTCGACAATAGATATAACCTCCACGACGCAAATACGCGCTACCCTGTACGAGTCAAAGTCGAATAATTCCCGATATAGGTATAGCCGAGCAGCCAAATCTAACGATTCGCGCTGACTACTGTAGTGAACATCCGAGTCTAACGACTCGCGCTGCCAGTACAGTCGACAATAGATATATATGTATAGATTGAAATTATCAATCTCTTCACGAGGATTTCTATGCACTGTAATTTGCCACACCAGGGTCTTGTTATGTCACTGTAACGTACCTATTCCTTGTCTCGTTGTTCTCCTTGTTTCTTTTCGGTGCTAAGTCTCGGCGGAACTCAAGAGCTTACGTCCGTTCTGTGCTGTGGTCGGGATTCGAAAGAAAGACTCATGCTTTCAGTTCTGCGTTGTCTACTTGACTCCGTTTGTCGTTTCTTATGTATCTTGCCTCGACCGTAGTATGTGTTTGTGAGTTCTGCGTTGGCTGTTTGCTCTCTCTGTATACTTGTATTTGTTTCGAGTTTTCTGTATTTGTTTTCGCTTCAGCTCGCTCGCTCTATCTCTCGCTCTTTCTTATGCTTCGGGCCGTAATTTCGGGCCGACGGAATTCGCCATCGAGATTCCGTCGTTACACCTTCCCCCTACTTCGGATTGGAGATGATGACTCTTCCGGCCCTGGTAATCTGGATCCGGTACCTCTGACCGTCGAAAACTCGTAGGACCTTGACCTGCCGTCCAGGCGTCCAATGGGCACGAATGCTGGCCGCTTCCAATTCGAGGGCATTGAGGTTGGGTTGCGTGGCGTTTTCGGCACCAGGTGAAAGCATCACGTCCTCGGCCATCTCGGAGTCTTTGGGTACCTCGGTGTCTTCAGGTATCTCGGCGTCGGCGAACATCTCGGTGTCTTCAAGGATCTCGGCGTCGGTAAGCATATTGTCTTCTTCGGAAATCGCTTGCCCCCAGAGCTCTGTATTCACGGAGATGGCGTCGTCCAGGAAATAGTCTAAAAATCGGCCGATATCATCATCTGGACTGCCGGCGACGATATTGGCGACCTCCAGCTGCGCTGGGGTTTCCGGCTCAACTAACGGTGGGGTTACCCCGAGGAGGTCCAGTCGACTTCGGTTGTCCTGTAGCAGAAATTGGACTGATACGTCGGCCAATGCGGACGCCTGAGCTACCTGTGCTGCGTGGGCGGGGCACTGGGTCAGTGGGCGGGGTACTCCTTCGGCCAGGTGCTTCCTCGGCGGGCCTCGCCTGTCCAAATGTTCGGATGTAGCATTGTCCTAATGGTGCGGAATTTGGTTGTCGAGATCTGCTGCGTGTACCCCGGCCCGGTCACCACATCTTCGTATGACGTCACGGTATTGGAGGTTGTTACCAGCTTATCGTCTCCACTACTTTCACCGTCATCTTCGGCTGCCTCTTCGTCCGACTGGCTGTCGTCCTGGCTTACGTGGGCTTCGCTACCGCTCACGTCTGGCGATGGGTCTCTTTCGGGGTCGTAACCTCTACTACCACCTGGGGCTGCGCTCCGCTGATGTGGGTCCGGTACGCCGGTGCCACCGAGGTTGTCCTCGGTGGGTCCTGGGCCGCCCTCCGACTGAGGTCCGGGGGGGTATACCCACATGAAGTCGTCGTCGTCGCTGGAGTCTTCTCGCGGTACCTTGCTGGATGGTTCGCACTCCGGGTCTACTATTACTCGTCGTAGTCGTACGCGTGGCCACTTGCCTTCGGGGTGGTCGACAACTTCGTCCCATTCGCCGCTCAAGCGGCGCGTCCGAGGTTGCTCGCGATTAACCCGTTCCATATTCGCCCTAAAGTTTCGCGCACTACTACTGAACTTGTCTTCGTGTTCCATCTGCCTACATTCACGGTCAGCGGTCGACTGCTTTATGTCTGTTCGTTGTTGGCGACTCCTACCTCGCGTGTGAGACTTGAATCGGTGACAATTTACCGTAGGAGTTTCGTTGTCGCTTTCGCTGGAATGGTCATGTACATTACCGTTATTACTGGGTGGGTGGAACTCTTTGAGCTCGGATACGTGGACGGTTCTCGTCCGTTTTTCACCGGGTTTCCTGACTTTTACTATCACTGGGGAAATGAAATCTACAACCTCGTATGGTCCGTCATATCGTGGGGCCAATTTCGCTGCAAATTTGTCTATTGCTTTAGAGAGTGGGTGCTGTTTGAGCAAAACCTGTTGGCCGGCCCTCGGCCTCCATTTCCGTCGCCGTAGATTGTAGTATTTGGCTTGAACCCGTGCTGCTTGTCGCATATTTTCCTTTGCTATGGCGAACGCTTTTCGAATGCGTTCCGCGTGTTCGGTGGGTGTACTTGTGTTGTGTCCAGTGCCTGTCGTTTCGCGGTCGAAGAGGGCGTTTGGGAGGCGTGGCTCTCGACCTTGGACCAGGAAGGCGGGGCTGTACCCAGTCGCTTCGGATAGGCTGGAGTTAAAGGCCAGGCTGAGTTCGGGGAGCCGGTCGTCCCATTTTGCTTGTCGTGAGCCAACGTATTGCGCCACCATAGTTTTCATGATGCGATTGGCCCGCTCTGTCGGATTTTCCTGGGGAGTGTATGGGGCTGTGTACCGATGCTCTATACCGAGCTCTCGTACGAAGCGTTGAAATGCGCCACTGATGAACTGTGCGCTGTTATCCGATATAAATATTTTCGGCACTCCAAAACGTGCTAAGATACGCTCCCTGAATGCCCGTATTAGCACTTGCTGTGTTGCGCTCCTGCATGGAACCAATTCCACCCACTTGGAGAATTTCTCTGTAAATACCAATAGGGCCGTATTCCCGTGGGTTGACCTAGGCAAAGGACCAATAAAATCCGCGGTCACCGTCGTCCATGGTTCTTCTGCCAGGTGTGTTAGCATCTCTCCTGCTGGCTTTTGTTGTAGCACCTTGTAACACTTGCAACTTTTACATTTCCTCACATACTGACTTATCTGGCGATACATCCCTGGCCAGCAGTATTTTTGGGCCACTCGGGCAATAGTTTTACGTATCCCTAAGTGCCCAGCCGTCGGCGAGTCGTGGTTTTCGGTCATCACTTCGGTACGCTGGCTTTCGCGTACGCATAACTTCCACTGTCAGTGATCGCCGTCATCGAATTCCCTTGGTATAATTCGGTACAGCTTCCCGTCCTCGATGCAGTAGTCGGGGTACTCCTCGGGATTCTCCTGTACTGCCCTGTACTTAGTTTCATACCAGGATCGTTGAGGGCTCACCCTGGTTCTGGCGCAAACCTCCTCCGTGGGTTGACGCGAAAGTGCGTCGGCCACCAAATTTTGCTTACCCCTTCGGTATTGAACCTCGTATGTATGCTGCTGTAGCTCTATCGCCCATCGAGCCATCCGACCTGAAGGGCTCTCGATGGAGTTGAGCCATTTTAGTGAGAGGTGGTCCGTGATGATGGTGAAACCGTACCCTTCTAGGTATGGCCGCATTTTCCGTACTGCCCAAACTACCGCCAGACATTCTTTCTCCGTTGTTGAATAATTCTTCTCGGCGCCGTTCAGATGGCGACTAGCGTACGCTATCACTCGTTCCTGGCCGTCTAGTGTCTGTGTCAAGACGGCTCCTAATCCGTGATCGCAGGCGTCGGTTTGTAAGAAGAATCGTTGCTCGAAGTCAGGGCAGGCTAGTACTGGCGCTTCGGTGAGACGTCGTTTTAAATCTTCGAATGCGGATTGTTGTTCTTCTTTCCACTTGTAATGCTTCCCCTTTTTCAATGGTGAGGTAAGCGGGTGAGTCACTTTAGCAAACTCCGGGACGAATCGCCGATACCAAGAAGCGACTCCCAGAAAACTTCGAAGTTCCCGGATATTCTGTGGAGGCTGCAACTCCTTGATAGCCACAACCTTGTCCGGATCCCTTGCTCGCTGATTACGTGTCCTAGATATTTTATTTTGATTTTGAAAAACTCACACTTATCGGTGTTTAGGCGTAGTTTGGCCTCTTTTAGTCGGCGGAAAATCTCTCTTAAGTTGTTCATGTGTGATTCCAAGGTATCTCCGGTCACGATGATGTCGTCGAGATATGCGAACGCTACTGGCTCCATATCTGGACCGATCACGGTATCGAGTGCTCGTTGAAACGTGGCGGGCGCTGAATGGAGGCCGAACGGCATAACCTTCCATTGGTAGGGACCTCGTCCTGGTACCGTGAAGGCCGTGTAACCTTTGCTTGACTCTTCCATCGGGATCTGCCAATAACCGTTACGAAGATCCAAACTACTATTATACTGGGCGTCTCTCAGCCTGTCCAATATGTGGTGAATCCGCGTCAGGTATGGAGCGCGCATTGAGTTGGCGGTAGTCGACACATAGTCGCCACTTCCCAGTCTTTTTCTTGACTAGTACTATGGGCGCGCTGTGTGGGCTCCGAGATGGTTCTATGCAGCCTTGCTTCAGCAGCTCGTCTATCTCGTCATCGATAATCTTTTGCATAGCCGGGTTCCGCGGGAAGTATCTCTCTTTGATTGGTCGCTCATCGCGCATGGTTATCCGGTGACTGGCTATGTTCGAGATCCCCTGAATCTCCTCGAATCCTTGCAGTTCTTGTCTCAAGAAAGCTTCGATCTGCCCTTGTTCGTCCGACTCCGCTCTTGCACGTGTGCATCTGCCTGGGGTGTATTGCACTTGGGTTTCCGTGATTTCGGTGGCGCAGTCGACGCATCGAATGGTCGTCCCCATGAGAGCCAGGAAATCGAAGCCCAGAATTACTTCATCAACTACTTCCGGCAAGATTAGAAGCGTGACTGTGCAGCTCAGCGTCCCTAATACGACTTCTGTTCTGAGGGCCTTCCGAACCACCTGTGCTTCTCCATTCGCCAAGCAGATTCTCGTCTCCATTTTTATGCGCTTCCCCGATCTGTACAGCTTCCGTGCCGTTTGGCTACTCATAAAGCTCCTCGTAGCTCCCGTATCTAGAGTGGCCTCCATGGATTCACTTGCAATTTGCACCATGGCCACGACGCGTTGTCCTTCTGTCCTAAGTCCGTTGCTTGTTTCCGAGGCATTGGGGCCGTCTAAACAACCCCTCGATTCGGGTGTTGCCCCTGCCCGTTTCCCGTCTGCGTTCGACAGCATTCTCGTGTTTTTATCCCCTTGCGTCCGCACTGCCAACAAAATAGGAGCGGCTCTCCTCGGCAATCGCGTGCGAAGTGTCCCTCTTGTCCACACCTCCGGCATGCGGCATGCGGTTTTCCGACGTGGGTACTCCGCTCGTCCACCACTTGACGGTGACAATCGTCGCCTCGTATATTTCCTCTGGGCCTGTTAGTTTCCACAGTCCTCTGCGACCTTTGTTGAACTGGTAGTTGCGCGTCTGCCTTCAAGTTTTCCCAGTCTCCAGCAAGATTTATCAATTCCTCCAGGCTTTTAAATTCTCCGCGCTTCACATAAAATCGTAGCTCGTGATAGCTGTTACGATAAATTCGTTCGAGTCGCTCAATTTCGGTCAGATCGGCATGTCGCATTAAACTTTGCAGGACACCACATAGTCCTTGAAGCTTTCTCTTGACCCTTGTTGCCGCTGTCGGATGTCGTCGTCCAGCCTCTCAAAGAAACGAGGTGGTAGGAAAAATTGCAGAAAGTCGCGTTTAAATGATACCCATGTATCCCATCTTTTGTTGTTGCACCGGAACCACTGTACTGCTCGTTGATGTAGCAGCTCGGGCATTGCCTTGGGGAGAAAATTCACTTCTATGTTGTATACCTCCGCGAGCTCCTCTACTCGTTCTATGAATATCAATGGGTCTTGGACTCCGTCGTAGCTAGCACCCCACTTCTTTATCCGATCGAGCATGATCATAGAGCCCGTACTATTTAGGGGGCCACTTGCTGTAGGGTTAAAATAATAATAACTTTCTGGCATAGGGTCGGTGCGCTGTCGCCCATCTTGTTGTTCTACAGCTGATGTGGCTTGTACGGCCGAAGTGAATGTCGCTGGTCTTCCTAGAGTTGCGGGTGTTTTCAAGGTTACATCTGACGCCTTCTGTGCGGCCGAGACAGATTCCGCTGGTGTCTCTAGAGTGGAAGATGCTTTCGAAGGTCCAATAGGCGGTGATCGTCCTCTAGTTGCCTGAGCCGCTTCTGCACTCCGAGGGATAGTCCTGATCCCGTCGCAAAAGACGCGAGTCGCTTCGTGAGATCGTCCACCGTGCCTTCGGCTTCAAACCCGAATTCTTTAGCGCATTCTATCAATGCATTTTTGCGTAATACATAAATCCAGGAGACTCCTCCCATCTTCTTGTGGTTGTCTTCCGTTTTTATTGCTTTCTTGTGTCCTTCATAATTTCAGAGGGTTGTATGATTCTGGTACGCTGTACCGTTCCTACACTTGCGGTTGATTCCTTCTATTACTGGCAGAACTCACAGCTTGTAGACTACTTGTATTTGACAGGGTCCCTGCTCGGGCGCCACTGTAACGAAGTTCCGGTCTTCCGGTCTTAAGCGCGGATGGGCTCGCCGGATGGCCACGGTTCGTCAACAGAAAATTTATACTCTGTTGGGACTTCTGTCTAAATACAACTTTTATTCACGGTTTTCTTTGTACACGGGACTTAAATCTGGCCTTAGAGGGCTTGTATGTTGCGGAGCGGAGACGCACTGACTGGCCCTTTGCTTAACGTGACGTTCGAGGTTTTGCTGTCGTCCGTCGCTTGGGTCACACTCAATGTAGGTCTTCGTCCCAGTCGACAGTAGCTATAACCTTCACGGCTCAAATACGCGTTATCCTGTACGAGTCAAAATCGAATAGTTCCCGATATATGTATAGCCGAGCAGCCAAATCTAATGATTCGCGCTGACTACTGTACTTGGCAACCGAGTCTAACGACTCGCGCTGCCAGTACAGTCGACAATAGATATAACCTTCACGACGCAAATACGCGCTACCCTGTACGAGTCAAAGTCGAATAATTCCCGATATATGTATAGCCGAGCAGCCAAATCTAACGATTCGCGCTGACTACTGTAGTTGGCAACCGAGTCTAACGACTCGCGCTGCCAGTACAGTCGACAATAGATATAACCTTCACGACGCAAATACGCGCTACCCTGTACGAGTCAAAGTCGAATAATTCCCGATATATGTATAGCCGAGCAGCCAAATCTAACGATTCGCGCTGACTACTGTAGTGAACATCCGAGTCTAACGACTCGCGCTGCCAGTACAGTCGACAATAGATATATATGTATAGATTGAAATTATCAATCTCTTCACGAGGATTTCTATGCACTGTAATTTGCCACACCAGGGTCTTGTTATGTCACTGTAACGTACCTATTCCTTGTCTCGTTGTTCTCCTTGTTTCTTTTCGGTGCTAAGTCTCGGCGGAACTCAAGAGCTTACGTCCGTTCTGTGCTATGGTCGGGATTCGAAAGAAAGACTCATGCTTTCAGTTCTGCGTTGTCTACTTGACTCCGTTTGTCGTTTCTTATGTATCTTTGCCTCGACCGTAGTATGTGTTCGTGAGTTCTGCGTTGGCTGTTTGCTCTCTCTGTATACTTGTATGTGTTTCGAGTTTTCTGTATTTGTCTTCGCGTCAGCTCGCTCGCTCTCTCTCTCTCTCTCTCGTTCTTTGTTGTCTTATTCTTCGGGCCTTAATTTACTATACAGACACATTTTGAAATCTCTTATACTTAATACGTTAGACTCTTATAACTTGTCTTGTACGCTATAAGAAGCAATTCTATTAAGGTGTGTTAACTTACAATAATAAACTTAAAGTTAACTTTAATCCAATATATATAATGACAAAACTAAATATTTACACTTCCTGTTGAATAACGAAAATAATAATGAGCTTTCAGGATAATAAACTTAAATCAATTCGGAAAAATATTAATGTCTGTGTGGCGGAATTCGCCATCGAGATTCCGTCGTTACAAGTGCTCGCAGCATAGAAATAGAAAAAATAAACCAACCACGTCCTACAACAATACAATAGAAAACCAAAACGCACAATAGATGGAAATTCAACAAACATAATCACAAAAATATAAATAATAAATAAATAGCAAAACAGTCTATCACACGGAATGCAGAGAAACAAGCGAGGGCTTATTTATGCTCTCCGCAGTAAAGCTCAGCATTTCGTTGATTTGCACTCCGCCTCATTCTTCCTGGTCCCGTTAGGTGTGCTGGCGGCTGTGAGTGCACTGTGGGCTGAAGCGCGGCAAGATAAAGGCATAACACTTATATTGTCGTGTTTTGCTTTGCTTGCGACGTACGCGTGGCCGCTTGTACAGCCGACGTTACACTTCCTTACAGTGGGTGGCGATGAGAAAATTCCGCATGGATTCCACTAATGTACGCGGCTTTAGGGCGAATTTTTTCGCGGTCCATGCGCATATTTGTACCCATCATCCGCATGTAATGGCACTAAGTGAGACCCAGGTGTCTGAGGGTGCAGATCCACTGGATTTTCACATGCCTGGGTACCATTTACTGCCATTGTTTTCACCACACAGAGGCCTCGCCTTATACATTCGTAGTAATGTCGCGTACCAGTGTCAGCAACACCTTTGCACGACGGATGCCGAATTTAGCTCCATGTGGGTTAAGTTCAAAATCCAGTCGCACATCCAGAACTTCTGCTTCATTTATAGAAGCCTGGGTCTAGGGAGGCTGCCAACTTTTCATAAATTGAATTTATTTGATGTAAAACAATGTAGACAAAAATTACGAGCCCAAATTTTTTACACAAGGAGAAATAAGAAAATATTTTGATGTATTTTGGAACGAATTTACGTCATTCCTCGTCAAATTTGATCTGCTGACAAACCGGTTTCGGCGTTGTGCCATCTTCAGTGTCGTTTTTCGTTCTAAGTGGTTCCGCTGCCCCGTTCTTACTTATATTCATTTATTTTTTTTTTGGGCGCAGGTATCCTGTTGTTATCTCTGTGTTCCGGATATTTGAGTCTTTTGTTTTTTGTGAGCAGGTAGCTGGGTTAGATTTTTTTTTTATTTTTTTTATTACTATCACTGTGCTGTTGGTTTGTTTTTTATTTTTATGGCAGATGAAACCAAGCTCAGGGGATGCCCCCTATCCATGCAAAGCATTTGATGGTTCCGAAGGGATTACAGATTAGTGGGAAGGGGCAAAGAGGGAGTAGTGACGGTTTACACATCGCTTAAAGGTTTCGACGCTGTAAACGGGTGGGAAGACATGCGCAGGGAGACTATTCCACAATCTAATGACGCGCCCGAAAAACGAACTCTCACGGTAATGCGTGGTTCGTTGGAATGGAATCGTGACATAAAAGGGGTGCACCCCTCTGGAAAGGGGTGCTAAGTCTAAATACCTGAACCGGGGGAATCAGGCCGGCTACTTCAGAGGAACATTTACCATGAAAGTAGCGGTAAAATAATGATACACACCCTACATCACGACGACGCTCCAAGGTTTTGTTGTGGTTCTCCTGGAAAGTCCTCGCTGTGGGCTCCTCCAAAGTCCACAGTCCGTCCTAATAAAAACACTATATCTCACTTTGGGCACTTTATTGTCTGGAATACGTTTTCCACGTTCACTACTCACTACTCCCTGATTACTACTGACTGACTTACGCAACTCAACTCTCTTCAACTAACTCATACCAGTCTTATTTATATTTCTGTATGAGGAAGCTTAAATACGGAAACAACAATATGCTAACTGTAGCGGAAAAGACCTGCCTCAACACCTGAGCGGAAGAAAGTGGGTCACTAGTTCCACGGTCAACACGTGCAATACCGCTTCACCAGCGGCTAGCGTGCGCTCGATGAATTGACGTTGGCAAGTTACAATGCGGAATCAAACCAACAAGCACAACGTGCAAAAAATGCTCAGTGCGATGTCATAATTTAAGTATCGCCTGAAAGTATGCCTAGCGGAACCAGTGACTCACAACATCCCTCCACCCCCAGGGAAAGGGAAAATTAATATCGTGAAGCGATGTTAATTTTTTCTTTTATTACAATGATTCTACTGGGTGGTTAACTGTTTGATATTAGTCTTAATGCTTTTACAAATTTCTTAAGTAAATACCATAACCGCTTCTTGTCTGGCTTCCCTCGGACATGCTCATTGGAGAATAAGATGATGATGGTTCTACCGAATTATGCTTCTGCTGCTACGAATGGACGTCTCGTCTTAGGGTGATATCACGCGTTGCAGGGCACCCACATTTGAAGAAATGGTGTGTAACTGTGTGACAGCACCGATTGGACATGCTCTTCGTAGTCTACCTTGAACGGAGTGATGTGGCCTTCGGTGTTTCTTTCTCGTTTTCTCGGACTGCTGTGGTTGTGTGCTACGTTGTTGACTGTCTGGTGGACCTCCCATCTTACTTGACGCTAATTGATCATAGCTCATATCTCGACTGTGGCTTCACGATTCCCTTGTCTCACTTCGGGACGTTAGCTCTAATTTGCCACTATGATCCGAAGTCAGATGATTTGCAGGGATGGTCCAAAGAAAAATATTTTAGCACGTCCACCCTGTTGACTAATGCTAGCGAAAAAACATTGCCATGGCCGTCTTTGTCGAACAATGATGTCTCTTATTTCTGTGATGGTGCCGTCCAACGTGATGTTTCGGAGAAGCAACTTCGATGTACCGCTCGTATCTTGGAGTCCATAATTAAATTGAAGCTACCAGCTACGTGTTGATGCTGTTGGTGACAATTAAAATTACTTAATTCATTAAATTTAACAATTATTAACTTAATTTAATTTAATTATTTAGCAAGCTAACTTTAAATTCTATTTTACTTGCTACTTTTTCTTAAAATGTGATACCACACGCTTGTATATCAAACGTGTTCATTACATGTAGCGGTAGAGTGATCTGCGATGCCACATAATGTCATGGCGCCCTGACACCATATGACAAAATCGTCTACGAACTCCCTACCCCAAAATTATTTCAACTTGGACTTCTGTTAAATAGAATTATGTCCAAGCAGGAATTGAATTAAAACTAAGTTTATATCGTTTCAACCATATACATGCACTTGAAAACAATGTAAACAACATAATAAAGCAATAAAACAACATAAAAAGCAAAATAAACAACGTAAATAATATATTGCCTTAACCAAACCTAGATATATGGTTTAAACAAATTCTATAATTAATTAATACATTTTGTTAGTAAGCAAAATTGTGTCCGGTTAGCTATAGAAAATTCCCCTTAAAATTACATATAAAACCCGGAACCGTTTGGTGTTACCAAAAAGATTCCCGACGTAATTACTTAAGTGCATTTGGTATTCATTGCATGATGACTAAGTTAGTACATTCAGTTAGTTAATGCATTGAACCAAGTTATTAACCACTCAATTTGACTCTACTACTATTTAGGGCAGAACTTAATTTAATAAGTTTTAATTGCAGCGAAAACGACTTCCCTCAGGTTTTCGCTGAGTCAGTCAATTCCGTCCAGCAAGAACCTGAGCTGTCGCCACTTCATTTACCGTACACCCCACCCTGCCTCGTGCTAAGACTCAGTGCGCTGCTTAAAGCTGACTGTTGTTTTCTTGTATTTTTACCTTCAATTACTTCGGCTTACTGCTGCTGCGCCGACCGGCTCAATTCCGGCCCCCACAAAACGGCGCTCCTGATTCTCGGCATAGCTACCAAATCGCCCGAAATTTTCATTTAATCAATTACGGCAGTAACACTGACTTACATTTTATCGACCCAAAATTTCCAATAAAACGCCGATTTCGCGTTAATCGCTATTTCGCGAACTCTTCCGCGTTGAAAATTTCAGGTTGATTTTCAATGAACTCGAATTGCTACACATTCGCTACTCATTCGTATACTTACCTATACGAAATCCCACCTTGCCGTGTCCTCTTGTATTGCAGGAGGAGGAGATGGCCCTTGAGTTGCAACCCCCAAAGGTGTTGAACCCAACGTAGACAATCCGGAGATACCTGAGAACGTTGGACGTCCCAATTCCGCCAGCCCCGGTGCATCCCTCGACAATGATTGTCAGAACCAATATCCTCTGCCACTTCATCCTTAAAACATAAAAAGAAACTATCATTACCCTAATAAATTATATATTCATTCCTACTAGCCAAATGAATACAATTCTTGAATGAATGGCCTACTCATTAAAAATTTTGAGCAGGTTGTTGTGAATTTTTTTTACATTTACTTTTAATTGAAATTGTTATGGTGACTGGACTGTTGACAGAAATTACTTGGTATGGTCCCGACCAGATAGGTGAAAACTTACTTTTCCTGTTTTGATTTTTCATTAAGACCTTGTCACCTACCTTAAAAACAACAGGATTTAACTTGCTATCATATTGTCTTTTAGACAACACCTTCGCCTTCTCTTGGTTTTGTCGAGCTATTTCATGCGCTTTGTGGATCTGATATTTCTAAATCTTCGAGGGATCGTCCGGATTATACACCGGACTGCACTTACGTCTCAAGTTGGTTGGCATTTCTGAATCAAACCCGTATAAAGTACGGAAGGTTGTTTGTCTAGTGCTAGTATGGGGCGTATGGTTATGCACATGCATCGCTGCCGACAACCATTGGTCCCAATTGGAACCGTCCTGTTTAGCGAAGCTGCGCAAATATTCCGCTAGCGGTCTATGGCTGCGTTCGAGTTAACCATTGGCCTGGGGGTGGTACGGAGTGATATGCAACTTCCTAATGCCTAACATCTTACAAGTGTCCGAGAATATTTTGGAAATAAAATTAGTCCCATTGTCCGTTACTAACACTTTTGGAACTCTGTAGCGAGTTACTATCTCGTCGAAAAGTGCCTTGGCTACTGTGCTCGCTTCCGCATCCGGAATTGCTACGCACGCCATTAGTTTTGAGAAGTCATCCTGAAAAGTGAGTATGTATTTATTTCCTGACACAGTCTCCGGCAAAATACCTACTATATCCATATACACCTTTTCAAAAGGACGCTTCGGTGTATCAGTTAACACCATCGGCATTTTCGTAAGTCTCGAACTTTTAATAGCTTGGCACTTCGGACAATTCCTGACATAATCCATAACTTGTCTTTGCATACGAGGCCACCTGAACTGTTTTCTAATGCGCAGAAATGTTTTCACCGCGCCTTGATGGCCCCCGAAAGGTGAATTATGGAAATCTCTCAAAACCGTTCTTATTTCCTCCGGCCGTTCTTATTTCCTCTAGACCGCTTTCACTGTCCATATCGCTTGTGGTTGTCTGAGTGTTTTTTGGCTCCACTTGGTCCTCAAGCTCCTGCGCTTTAGCCTTAGAGCGAGTCTGTACGGCAATAATACCCTTGTTTTCCTGTATATGTACTACTACCACTGGAATATTGGTTTTAATTGCAACTGGAACTATTCTTATTGTCCGTGCTAATACTTTGGCTCTCTCTCTGTAAGAGTCTTCATCTATTGCTTCCTTTGACCTCATAATTAAAGTCCCAACACTCTCTTTGTCTCCTCTTAAAAATTTCACCTTTTTAGTACGGGTATTTATAACTGATCTATTCCACAAGTTATCCCTTCCAACTATGCCATCCCCTGGCACTCCTTCCTCTGAAGATACCACATGTAACACAAACTTAATGCGCTCATTGTCATTATGGTGAACGAATACCAAACCTCTTGTGGTCACGCATCCACCGAATGCCCCACTAAGGGTTTTAATTTCGGTAGTGTACACTTCTAGCGAATAACTTAGCGCATTTTCCTTAACCAGACTTGTGTCCGCCCCTGAGTCCACCAGTAAAATGAGTTTTCCATTTCTTGCACCCGTACACGGTACTTCAATGAACACATCATTTAAGGTGTCTGGGCGGCCCTTCTGCCTGTTGTACCCCGAGTTTATTCTTCCTGCATCCCTTCCCGCTTGTAGTCTTATATAATTTTTGGCATTTGAAATTTTACTGCCGCCAACTTTCGAGTAAAAACCCTTCAACGTTTTCATTGCGCTTTTTTGCAACGTATGTGAAAATGTCTTGCGATTATTCCATAACCTGCCACAACAATTAAAGACCAATATAATTAATTCCCCAATAATGTCTTTTACTATAGTCGCGAGCAACAAAACCAGAATGAAAATTTGTGTAATGCTTGCACTTAAACAAGAAGCAAAAACTCCAAACGTATCCACTGACTCAACGGCCGTCGGACTTACTGTTTTGTTGTCATTTACTTTCTGTTTCACTTCCGTCTCCAATATCTTGCTGCCCGCATCAACTTTCTTATCGTTCATTTCTGGGAAAAACTTATTTAACATTTCTTCTTTAACTTCTTCTATATTTTTTATGCTCTTTTTTGGTCGACAGTCCTCAATCTTCTTACAACAATCAGAGGAGGACGGTTCAACAATCGTTTCCGACGTCTGACTCGCTGTCCCCATGATGTGTGGCCTAATTTTCCTTTTCTTTTCGGGTTCCCAGCTTAGCGGCCTTGGCTGGGCCCCTGCCAGTTTCCCTGAAACGTATCCCAATTTCGCTTAGCTTGACAGTCCCTCACAAAATGTCCTGCTCGGTTGCAAAAATGGCATCTCAAATGATTTGCAGACTCGTCTGTAGATTTCCCGCGCTGGTTTAACCTACCTGTGTTCCCGATATTCTCCGATAATTGTCGGTTTCCATTCGTCTGATTTCCTTGCCTAAGTCTTGGTGATTGCATGAATTCCCGTGGTCCCGTCCGGTAATTATTCCAGCCCGTATCGCACTTTACTTCTGACGAACTTGCACACCTTCGGCTCGTCTCATGTCCATATATTTTACACTCCTGGCAGAAAGGCGTGTTCTTTCGCGTGATGCAGTCTTCTCTGGTGTGTCCCTTCTTATTGCAGAAACTGCAGGTCACGTTAGCCTCTAATAATTTCTTATCAGTATCATTTGTGTTCCTGAACTGTGCCGGCGGGCTCGCAGTTTTCCGCTGCGCGAAAGAGTTAGCGTCACCGCGAAATGCTGCCTGTTGCAGTGTTGGGTCCACCCTGTTGTTACCCCGCAGGAGCGCTATATTACTCATCTCTTGCGCTTGCTCTCTAATTGCATATTGATGGTTTAGCTGCCTCAGGTTACCCTGGTGAATTTCATGGCTAAACCTCACTGCTTCCTCTACCGAATCCTCCAAGCAATTTGCTTTTGACCCTAGCATGTGTAACCTTAGCGTCGGTTCATTGAGACCCATTTTGAAACACTGTACTGCCGATCTTTCCAAATCCTGCATTAAGCCCGCGCCAGCTGGGTCCTTGTACCTGATCCCTATAATTTCTTCCGCTTGAGACTTTAACGCGTACAACCTCTCTGCATATTGCCTCACATTTTCCCCTGGCAATTGACAAACCTGTTGCAGTTCTAACCGCACTGTATCTAACGAACTAATCTGCAAATAACTTTTTCGTATCGTCGCGCAAAATTCCTCAACTGTACTGAATTTCCTAGATCTGAGCAAACTATACGCGTTCCCATGCAATCTCTGCTTAATGCAAGGTATCAAATATTGTCTGTTTTCTTCCTCAATACCTTAAACCGCCAATTCGCACCCGTCAATGAATCTATATACTTCATTGTGCAAGTCTGGGGAGGGTGTTCCCGAGAACAAAAGTACTAATTTGTTCAGTTTCCGAAAACAAAGGTACTAATTTGTTCACTACTTTGGCCACTGCTTGTATACCCACATCTACGCCGTTTTTACCCCTCGGGATCTTAAAATCTGTTGTAACTACTGACGGGCGTCCCATAGAAATTTCGCGAGAAAATTTTCAGAAATTCCCTTTTCTTCCACCAACCTTCTCACTTTCTCGTTTTCCTCTTCAAGTTCCCTTACCGAACCACTTTCTCTTTCTCTCTCTACTAATAAGTTCTCGTATCTGTTTTTAATGGCTTGAAATTCGTTACTCCAATTTTTCAATTCCTTTCGCGCACTATTATTCTTACTATCTATAAAGTTTAGTAACTCTTCTAGAATTGCATCTGCTTTTTCTACCTTAGAAAGCCTGCCTAAGCCACGAAGTTTTTCCTTTATCAGTTCTAAATTCTCTTTATTACCTACAGTACACGCAAGACTACCCCAAATTTTTTCTACAAATCTATCCAATTCTCCTACCAAGTTTTTATGATCTCTGCTTAATTCCCTTAACTGAATTTCTATGTCATATGAGGTATCCATAAAACTTGCACTGTAACTGCTACTATTTCGTGTGCTTGCCTCTTTTTTTTTCTCTTTAGGTATTTTTAGGTACCAGCCTTCACTGAACTAAACACAACATTTCTTTTTTTTCACTTCCTTTTGTGCACGCGACAAAATAAAAAGGAGAAAAAACAACCGACTGAATGCTCGCGCGCAGAAAAACGAACCCCAAGCAAGGGCCAGTAGCTGCACTTGAATTACGAAACTTAAAACCCCCACAGAAAAATTTCGCGTACTAATTGATTGCGCTCGCGTCTTAAACGTTTTGTATCTTCATAGCAAACACAATTACTTTTTTTCACACTTTTCATTTACCCCAATAATTTCAAAAAGAAGAACAATGTTAGTAAAAATACTTATCCCCCCGTAGCCAGACTCAGCCACAGGATTACGGGTAAGGGAGTCTTGCCCAGGATTATTTATGCGTGTTAGTATTTATATATATTCGCTACAAATTCCTATCTTAATTTATCACCCTTTAAATTTTATGTTTTCACAAACTCACCTGTGCGAACGATTTTCAGTTCGTAAAAACCGGCTGCGCCAAATATGTTGTGGTTCTCCTGGAAAGTCCTCGCTGTGGGCTCCTCCAAAGTCCACAGTCCGTCCGAATAAAAACACTATATCTCACTTTGGGCACTTTATTGTCTGGAATACGTTTTCCACGTTCACTACTCACTACTCACTAGTGAGTAATCAGGGAGTACTCACTACTCCCTGATTACTACTGACTGACTTACGCAACTCAACTCTCTTCAACTAACTCATACCAGACTTATTTATATTTCTGCAAGAGGAAGCTTAAATACGGAAACAACAATATGCTAAAGGTAGCGGAAAAGACCTGCCTCAACACCTGAGCGCAAGAAAGTGGGTCACTAGTTCCACGGTCAACAAGTGCAATACCACTTCACCAGCGGCTAGCGCGCGCTCGATGAATTGACCTTGGCAAGTTACAATGCGGAATCAAACCAACAAGCACAACGTGCAAAAAATGCTCAGTGCGATGTCATAATTTAAGTATCGCCTGAAAGTATGCCTAGCGGAACCAGTGACTCACAACAGTTTCAATAGAGCTGGATACCCTACTGTCCCCTATAAGTTTTAACGCACGACATTGGACACGGTCGAGAAGCTGAAGATATGCCAGCGAAGCTCCCGACCATATATGCGAATTGTACTCCATTTTCGGACGGATATAAGTGGTGTAGATACAACGAAGATCGGTTGGAGTGAAGTATTTCTTACACCGCTTAAGAAAGCCTAAGCACTTGGCTGCTTCTTTCGACACGTCAAAATGTGATCGTTCCAGCGAAGATCGCATTGGATTGACATGCCCAGAACATCAAGAGCCTCCGACTCATTAATATCCACACCACCCATATTTAGAGGTGGGAAGTTGTCACCCGCCAAACACTTGTGGGTTAACAAACAGCATGGGGTCTTCCGCGCATTAAAGTCGACCCGATTCGCACGACCTCACTTCTGAATTTTGTTGAGGTCGGATTGGAGTGTATCATTCATAATTCTGTGTCTTCTAGTGATCTCCAGAATGGAAGGACGCCTGGAGAATGAATATGAATGACAAATGCTGCTGTCATCAGCAAACGAGTAGACGGGGTTTGATGTCAATGACAGAAGGTCATTGATGAAAATATGAAAAAGTGTCGGAGACAGGACCGAACCCTGCGGAACTCCAGCATTAATGGAGTGCTCTTCAGAAGCAAAGCCGTCTATTACAACCCGAATAGAACGGCCGCTGAGGAAACTCGATATCCATCGAGTGAAAGTATTACCGACACCATAAGCAGTCAGTTTAGACGCGAGTGCTTTATGCCACACCCGGTCAAATGCCTTGGAGATATCTAGAGCAACAGCCTTGCTCTCACCGAACCGGTGAATGCAACTGCTCCACCGCTCAGCGAGAAATGCCATCAGATCGCCGGTGGAACGGTGAGCACGGAAGCCGTACTGGCGATCGCTGATCAATTGGTTGCTCTCCAGATACCTCATCAGGTTAAAATTTATAACGCTCTCCATAACTTTGGAGAGCATTGAGCAGATTGCTATGGGCCGGTAATTGGCAGGATTCGTAGAGTTTTTTTTTGGGAACTGGTTGCACATTGGCAATCTTCCAGGAAGTGGGAAAAACTCCTGAAGTAAATGATAAATTAAAGATATTGCGCAATGGGCGAGCCAGTGTTGAGGCGCACTTTCTCAACACATGGCTGATATGCCAAATGTTCCCGAGGATTTGTTGACATTGAGGTCTGCAAGCACTCTTTTAACAGCTCGCGTTCGAAAATGCGTCTCAGGCATAGCATGAGATACACCATCGACCGCGGGCAGTGGTTGGCTACTCTCAGGAAGAGAGCAGTTTTCAGCAAACATTTTGGCTAATAAGTTTGCCTTAATAACCGAGTGGGTGAAGATCTGATCATCCCTGAGGAGAGTTGGAATAGGCGATCGCGTCTGATTTTTCACTCTCGCCACGAACGACCAAAAGTTCTTGCTACCCTTATGGTATTCAAGAACTCTACGTCTAAGGCGCTGTTCGTAGAGAAATTTTTTCGCGCTTTAGAGTGGCATTGCACCTACTTCTGGCCTGATTGCGCAGCAGTTTAGTATCAGCAGTTTTGTTTAAACGCCAATTCCTAAATGCTTCCTCTTTAGACCTGACCAGACCTGACCATTAAACCAGGAATGGTGTTTTGGTTTAATGGAAATTCTTTTATTGGGTATGAAAGACCTCATACCAAATAAAATTATATTTTCTACCAATTTTGCTGCAGCATTTATGCTTCTATCTCTGAAACACAATTGCCAATTGAAACGGCTGAAAAAGCAGTTCAGTGCATCCCAATTTGCCTTCTCATAAAGCCACACTTTCCGCTTCGGAGCTGACTGGTGAGCGGATTGAAGACTAGAATACGGGAAGGTAGCAGAAATTGTAGCGTGGTCCGAATTACCAAGAGGTGCAAGAACATTCACATCAACTTGCTGTGATGTGAAGTTAGAAAAAGGTCCAGAATATTTCAATTTATCAAAAGTTGGCAGCCTCCCTAGACCCGGGCTTCTATAAATGAAGCAGAAGTGCAGGATGTGCGACTGGATTTTGAACTTAACCCACATGGAGCTAAATTCGGCATCCGACGTGCAAAGGTGTTGCTGACACTGGTACGCAACATCGCTGCGAATGTATAAGGCGAGGCCTCTGTGTGGTAGAAATAATGGCAGTAAATGGTACCCCGGCATGTGAAAGTCCAGTGGATCTGCACCCTCAGACACCTGGGTCTCATCTAGTGCCATTACATGCGTACAAATATGCGCATGGACCGCGAAGAAATTCGCCCTCAAGCCATGTACATTAGTGGAGTCTATGCGGAATTTTGTCATCGCCGCCCACTGTAGCGAAGTGTAAGGTCAGCCGTACAAGCAGCCACGCGTACGTCGCAAGCAAAGCAAAACGCGACAAGACAAGTGTTATGCCTTTATCTTGCCGCGCTTCAGCCCACGGTGCACTCACAGCGGTTGCACACCTAACAGGACCAGGAAGAAGGAGGAAGAGTGAAAACCAACGAAATGCTGAGCTTTACTGCGGAGAGCATAAAAAAGCCCCTCGCATGTTTCTCTGCATTGCGTTAGATTGTCTATTTATTTGTGATAATTTCATCAAGTTTTATTTATTTGTTATTAAGTATTAAGTTAATAAGTAGTACACTATTGTTTGTTTATTAAAAAGTGTTGTTTGGTGAAGCGTTATTGTTGTATTTCCGCAGCGTGGGTTTTCACTATTGTTTTGGATTTTATTTTCGCGAACACTGTTTATAAAATGAATTTGCGGGCGCACCGTCCGCCTCCGTCCGCGGTCACATCACAACTGGTTTGGTTGATACTGTTTTTTCGCGTAGGTTGCTTATTGTTCTTAATTGTTTTTTAATTGGGTTATGCAGTCTTCCTTGTGGTTTGCATTTAGAGGTCTAAATTATAAAAGTCTATAATTTTTCCTTTACCGATTTTTGTGGCTTGGTCATGTGTTTCGGTTCTTCTAATTGCTTCTGTATTTATGTTACTTTCTCTGTAGATTAGTTTTAGGTGTTCGAATACGACGTCGGACGCGGTGTTTATTTGTTCATTTACTATTCTGCCGTCAAAAGTTTTCTGTTTGTATATTTCCATGTTTTCTAATATGTTTAAACGATGTCCTTTATGTTGTACGTGTAGTAGCGTGATTGTCTTTTTCATGTGTGTCGGTGTACACTTATTGTCAAACATATTATGGTTTGCGTAGTTTGATACCGGTGTTGCGCTTGGTTTTTGTGCCTTTTTGTTGTAGTCTCTTATGTGTTCGCGGAATCTTGTTTTTATCTTACGTCCAGTTTGTCATATGTAGCTGTATTGGCATGCGCAGGTTAGCTTGTATACGCCCTGCTTGTTTAGTGGGTCTTCTTCATTTGTGTTGGTTTCTAATATTCGTCCCAAGTTATTTCTTGTTCTAAATGCTGTGTAAATGTTATGTTTTTGAAAGAACTTAGCTAATTTGTATGTAGATCTTCCCGTGTAAGTTAATACTGTCCAAATCTTTTTGTCCTTCTCTTTTTTGTCTATTTTTGTTGTTCTAGTGTCTCTTCTGATCTTGTCCACCAGGTCTTTCGTGTATCCATTGTTTGTCGCTATGGCATATATTGTGTTCAGCTCTTTTTTGAACGCCTCTTTTGTTAAAGGTGTTCGCTCAAGTCTAGTTATTAATTGTCTAAGCGCAGCATTTTTGTGTTGCTGATTCCTACATGCTTCCTCTTTAGACCTGACTGCTTGTCTGCAAGTCGCATTGAACCAGGAATGGTCTTCTGGTTAATAGAAATTCTTTTATTGGGTATGAAAGACCTCATAGCAAATAAAATTATATTTTCTACCAATTTTGCTGCAGCATTTATGTTTCTATCCCTGAAACACAATTGCCAATTCAAACGGCTGGAAAAGGAGTCCAGCGCATCCCAATTAGCCTTCTCATAAAGCCACACTGTCCGCTTCGGAGTTGGCTGATGAGCGGATTGCAGACTAGAAGATGGGAAGGTAGCAAAAATTGTAGCGTGGTCTGAATTACCAAGAAGTGCAAGAACATTCACATCATACTTGCTGGGATGTGAAGTTAGAAAAAGGTCCCGAGTATTTTAGTTTTGCCCATCAACGCAAGGAAAGTGCGTTGGTTTTTTCAGTAATTGAGTCAAGTTATTAGACTCAGCAAATAACTCAACATACAAACCCTTGGGTGTTGTGTGACTCGAATGACGTAGCCAATTGGAATTATGAACATTGAAATCACCAGCAACAACAATTTCACTATTCGGATACTATTCCAGAATTTTAGAAATCGAATCAGAGAGACTGTTCACTTTTTTAAAAGTTGGCCCCCTCTCTGGAACCGGGCTTCTATAAATATGAATAAATTTTAAATCACTGGCCTTAATTTAAATTGGGGACCGGTTCCGATTACAATTGGAAAACCCAAGGAACAGACCTCATCAGTTATGAAATGGAAATTATACCGTTTTCAATGTAGAATGCCATTAAAATTTGTAATATGTATCAGCCGTTAGTAGTAACTTGACAATCAGTGTAGTAAACACTGATTTTTTCAACATTTGCGTTTAATTTAATATTTTTATTTACCAGTACAAAAATATTTCACTCAGGGTTTATAAATTCTAATTTATTTTTATGGGCACAATATTTTATTTTAAAAATGTTATATATACAGCATAAATAAAAGTCATTTACTAAAAATGAGATTAATTTCTCTGAAAATTTAAAATATCAGCTTTGAGGAAAGTTAAATTTTTTTAACTGCAACAGCAAAGGCATGTCTAAATTTTTGAAAAATCTTCATATGCTTTCAATTTATAAATTGAGTTTTATCAAAGAAAATATTTTCTTTTTTCTCTTTGTGTGAAAAAATTTAGGTTCGTATTTTTTGTCTACATTGTTTTATATCAAATAAATTCAAATTCGTCAGCGGCAGAAACCCTCATCACGACATATTTTTTTAAATTTAAGATGAAGGCAAAAGCATATATTTATATAAGGGTAAACAAAGAATCAAAGCAAGAACTTTATTTTATAGACTTATATTATTTTGTCTGAAGTAATTTAGGCTTTCCTCACAAACTATTCAAGCTTATCAATTATAATCATTAATCCAACCCCACTTAGCAGCGCTGCTATCTCCTTAAGTGACTGAATTAATTTAGTTGAGTTCTCTAGAAGCTCAGGCAACACATTTACAGTTGCAATATATATGAAACCTCCAGCAGTAAAGGGGAGCACCCAAGACAACGTAACACTTTGATCGCTAGCACCGCAGAGAACCAACACATTTCCAGCTATAGCGCCAAAAGCCGTGAGTAATTGCAGCATCATTGCTTTAGATCGAGAACAACCAGATTTAATTAGAATTGCAAAATCACCGATTTCATGGGGTACTTCATGCAATAATATTGTTATAGTTGTCATCATTCCAATGTTCTTTCCAGATAAGTATGACGCACCAATCGCCAATCCATCAGTAAAGTTGTGTGCGAAATCAGCAGCCAGATTTAAATAACCCGAAACTTCAACATGTTCTTGGGTTGCTTCGGAGCTTTTAAGCTTTTGCGACTTTTTAAACTGCTTTATATGTTGTTTTAAAGCAGGCTTTTTTAATGTATCTCTATGCTGATGAGAGCATTTTAGAAGACGTACTAACTTTTCCACAAGAAGGAAGGCTATGATTCCACCTAAAACCCATAAACCAATTGTCATATCGTCACCATGATTATTATGGGCATGACTATGATGACCATGATTATTGTGACCATGCTCAGAGTGTTCATTTTTATGGACAGCGTGGGGAATTAAATGTAGGAATGCATCACCTAGTAATCCACCAGATGCAAATGCAAGAATTATTTTTAATCGTGGCCTCATTGAATCACTGCTGTCTAATGGAGTTATATACAACAAGATAAAAGGAGCCACACTGATTACAAGCGTTGATCCTATAGCTTGTAGCCATACACTCGACATATCTGAAACCAACATATAATTAATCAATAAAGACGACAAATATGAAGTAATATATAACAGTAACATATTATATTTCCACTGTGGATATCTTTATAAGTTGACTCTATAAGAGCCGTGTTAAATTTTTTGGTATTAATTAGGTTCCCATAGCCACTGATCCTGACTAGGGATGTTATTATTCGAACTATTCACTTAGCTAGGTACTAACCACACTTTTAAAGTTAAACGAATAATTTCTGATAATTTCAGACTATTCAAATAGTTTTAGTTAACCGAATAATTTCAAAATACTCTAATGATTTCAAGCAACCGAATAGTGCCATGAAGTCGATTTTTCCTCGATATTTAACGATATTCGGATAAGTGTTTCTTTTAGCATGCAAATATTACATTAAATGTATATTCAGTACATTTTGGGGAGTATGAACTGACCACCCAACAAAGGGAGGCACGATTTTTACCAAAATTTTTTTATTATTGCAATCGAAAAACTAAATTTGTTCCTGAGTAGTGTCGTGACCACGGTCGAAGGTGGATGCTGCTACCCACCGCAGTGCAGTGTTTAAAGTGTGCTCGCGGGAAAAAAAAACAAAAACAAATAGAAAAAACCTTTTTCCTCTTCACCAAACATAATAAAATCACAGTGCAATAACATTAGATTAAAACACAGTGCATTAAAACATAAACAACAATAAACATCAATAAATTCACAAAAATAATAGCACCAAATAACAAAAGCAAATAACACAAATATACTATCAAACGGAATGCAGAGAACCAAGCGAAGGGCTTATTTATGCTCTCCGCAGTAAAGCTCGGCAGTAAAGTGTGCAGGCGGTTGTGAGTGCACCGTGGCAAGATAAAGGCATAACACTTGTCTTGTCGAGTTTTGCTTTGCCTGCGGTGTAGGCGTGGCCACTTGTGCAGCTGACTTTAAACTTCTTTACAGTGGGTGACGATGACAAAATTTCGCATAGATTCCACAAATGTGCGTGGCTTGAAGGCGAAATTCTTCGCGGTCTATGCGCATGTTTGTACTCACCAACCGCATATAATGGCACTAGGTGAGACCCAGGTGGCAGATTGAACCAAGCTCAGATGATGCCCCCTATCAGTGCGAAGCATTCGTTGGTTTAGAAGGGTGGATAGGTTAGTCGAAAGGGGAAAAGAGGGAGTAGAGTCGGTTTACACATCTTTTAAAAGCTTCGGCGTTATAAGTGGGTGGGAAAACATGCGCAGGGAGATTATTTCACAATTTAATACCGCGACCGAAAAACGACTTCTCGCGGTAACGGGTAGTGCGTTGGAACGGGATCGAGACATAAAAGGGGTGCACCGCTGGAAAGCCGAGTAAATCTGTTGAATACCTGAACCGAAGGAATAAGGCTCGCTACTTTAGAGGAACATTTACCATTAAAGTATCGGTAAAATAAGGATGGCGACATCCCAAGGTTTCAATAGAACGACATCCCAAGGTTTCAATAGAGCTGGATACCCTACTGTCCCCTAAAGCTTTATCGCATGACCTTGGATACGGTCCAGAAGCTCAAGATTTGTTTTCGAAGCTCCCGACCATATATGCGAGTTGTACTCCATTTTCGGACGGATATAGGTGGTGTAGATACAACGAAGATCGGTTGGAATGAAGTATTTCTTGCACCGCTTTAAAAAGCACTTGGATGCTTCTTTCGACACATCAAAAATATGATCGTTCTAACGAAGATCGCATTGGATTGACATGCCTAGAACATCAAGAGCCTCCGACTCCTTAATATCCACACCACCCATATTTAGAAGTGGAAAATTGTCACCCGTCAAACGTTTGTGGGTAAACAAGCGTCGCGACCGTGGTCGAAATGGATGCCGCTGCCCACCGCAGTGCAATTTTTTACACACAGTGCTCGCGGCATAGAAATAGAAAAAATAAACCAACGACGTCCTACAACAATACAATAGAAAACCAAAACACACAATAGATGGAAATTCAACAAACATAATCAGAAATATATAAATATATAATAAATAGCAAAACAGTCTATCAAACGGAATGCAGAGAAACAAGCGAGGGGCTTATTTATGTCAGTGTCAGCAACACCTTTGCACGACGGATCCTGCACTTCTGCTTCATTTATAGAAGCCCGGGTCTAGGGAGGCTGCCAACTTTTCATAAATTGAATTTATTTGATGTAAAACAATGTAGACAAAAATTACGAACCTAAATTTTTTTACACAAGGAGAAAAAAGAAAATATTATGATGTATTTTGGAACGAATTTCCGTCATTCCTCGTCAAATTTGATCTGTTGACAAACCGGTTTCGGCGTTGTGCCATCTTCAGTGTCGTTTTTCGTTCTAAGTGGTTCCGCTGTCCCGTTCGTACTTATATTCATGTATATTCTTTTTTGGGTGCAGGTATCTTTATGTTATCTCTGTGTTCCGGATATTTGAGTCCTTTGTTTTTTGTGAGCAGGTAGCTGGGTTAGATTTTTTTTTTATTTTTTTTATTATTATCACTGTGCTGTTGGTTTGGTTGATACTGTTTTTTCGCGTAGGTAGCTTATTGTTCTTAATTGTTTTTTAATTGGGTTATGCGGTCTTCCTTGTATTTATGTTCCTTTCTCTGTAGATTAGTTTTAGGTATTCGAATATCACTTCGGACGCGGTGTTTATTTGTTCATTTATTATTCTGCCGTCAAAAGTTTTCTGTTTGTATATTTCCATGTTTTCTAATATGTTTAAACATTGTCCTTTATGTTGTACGTGTAGTAGCGTGATTGTCTTTTTCATGTGTGTCGGTGTACACTTATTGTCAAACATATGGTTTGCGTAGTTTGATTCCGGTGTTGCGCTTGTTTTTGTTGTAGTCTCTTATTTGTTCGCGGAATCTTGTTTTTATCTTACGTCCAGTTTGTCCTATGTATGTTTTGGCATGCGCAGGTTGGATTGTATACGCCCTGCTTGTTTAGTGGGTCTTCTTCATTTGTATTGGTTTGTAATATTCGTCCCAAGTTATTTCTTGTTCTAAATGCTGTCTAAATGTTGTTTTTAAAAGAACTTAGCTCATTTGTATGTTGATTTTCCTGTGTGACTTAATACTGTCCAAATCTTTTTGTCCTTCTCTTTTTTGTCTATTTTTGTTGTTCTAGTGTCTCTTCTGATCTTGTCCACCAGGTCGGTCTTTCGTGTATCCATTGTTTGTCGCTATGGCATATATTGTGTTCAGCTCTTTTTTGAACGGCTCTTTTGTTAAAGGTGTTCGCTCAAGTCTAGTTATTGTCTAGGCGCAGCATTTTTGGGTTGCTGATTCCTACATGCTTCCTCTTTAGACCTGACTGCTTGTCTGAAAGTAGCATTGAACCAGGAATGTTCTTTTGGTTTAATAGAAATTCTTTTATTGGGTATGAAAGACCTCATAGCAAATAATATTATATTTTCTACCAATTTTGCTGCAGCATTTATGTTTCTATCCCTGAAACACAATTGCCTATTGAAACGGTTGAAAAAGGAGTACAGCGCATCCCAATTAGCCTTCTCATAAAGCCACACTGTCCGCTTCGGAGTTGGCTGATGAGCGGATTGAAGACTAGAATATATGGGAAGGTAGCAAAAATTGTAGCGTGGTCCGAATTACCAAGAAGTGCAAGAACATTCACATCATACTTGCTGGGATGTGAAGTTAGAAAAAGGTCCCGAGTATTTTGGTTTTGCCCATCAACGCAAGGAAAGTGCGTTGGTTCTTTCACTAATTGAGTCAAGTTATTAGACTCAGCAAATAACTCAACATATAACCCCTCGGGTGTTGTGTGACTGGAATGACGTAACCAATTGGAATTATGAACATTGAAATCACCAGCAACAACAATTTCACTGTTCGGATACTATTCCAGAATTTTAGAAATCGAATCAGAGTAAGGTTTTTCAAAAGATGGCCCCCCTCTCTAGAACTGGGCTTCTATAAATAAAGCAGAAGTGCAGGATGTGCGACTGGATTTTGAACGGCTGAAAACCGTTTCAATTGGCAGTTGTGTTTCAGGGATAGAAACATAAATGCTGCAGCAAAATTGGTAGAAAATATAATTTTATTTGGTATGAGGTCTTTCATACCCAATAAAAGAATTTCCATTAAACCAAAAGACCATTCCTGGTTTAATGCGACTTGCAGACAAGCAGTCAGGTCTAAAGAGGAAGCATTTAGGAATTGGCGTTTAAACAAAACTGCTGATACTAAACTGCTGCGCAATCAGGCTAGAAATAGGTGCAATGCCACTCTAAAGCGCGAAAAAGTTCTCTAAGAACAGCACCTTAGACGCAGAGTTCTTGAATACCATAAGGGTAGTAAGAACTTTTGGACGTTCGTGGGGAGAGTGTAGAATCAGACGCGATCGTCTATTCCAACTCTCCTCAAGGATGATCAGATCTTCACTCACTCGGTTGATAAGGCAAACTTATTAGCCAAAATGTTTGCTGAAAACTGCTCTCTTTCTGAGAGTAGCCAACCACTACCCGTGATCGATGGTGTGTCTCATATTATGCCTGAGATGCACTTTCGAACGCGGGCTGTTAAAAGAGTGCTTGTAAACCTCCACGTAAATAAATCCTCGGGACCGGATAGCATTTCAGTCCACGTATTGAGAAAGTGCGCCTCAACACTGGCTCGCCCATTGCGCAATCTGTTTAATTTATCGTTCAATTCAGGAGTTTTTCCTACTTCCTGGAAGATTGCCAATGTGCAGTCAGTTCCTAAAAAAGGTAAGGCTACGAATCCTGCCAATTACCGGCCCATAGCAATCTGTTCAATGCTCTCCACAGTTATGGAGAGCGTTATAAATTTTAACCTGATGAGGTATCTGGAGAGCAACCAATTGGTCGCCAGTACGGTTTCCGTGCTCACCGCTCCACAGGCGATTTGATGGCGTTCCTCACTGAGCGGTGAGAGTAAGGTTGTTGCTTTGGATATCTCCAAGGCATTTGACCGAGTGTGGCATAAAGCACTCGTGTCTAAACTGGCTGCTTATGGTGTCGGTAATACATTCACTCGATGGATATCGAGTTTCCTCAGCGGCCGTTCTATTCGGGTTGTGATAGACGGCTTTGCTTCTGAAGAGCACTCCATTAATGCATACACTTTTTCTCATTTTTATCAATGACCTTCTGTCATTGACATCAAACCCCGTCTACTCGTTTGCTGATGACAGCAGCATTTGTCATTCATATTCATTCTCCAGGCGTCCTTCTATTCTGGAGATCATTGAAAAACGCAGAATTATGAATGACACACTCCAATCTGACCTCAATAAAATCCAAGAGTGGGGTCGAGCGAATCGGGTCGATTTTAATGCGCGTAAAACCTAATGCTGTCTGTTGACACACAAGCGCTTAGCGGGTGACAATTTTCCACCTCTAAATGTGGGTGGTGTGGATATTAATGAGTCGGAGGCTCTTGATGTTCTGGGCATGTCAATCCAATGCGATCTTCGTTGGAACGATCACATTTTTGACGTGTCGAAAGGAGCAGCCAAGTGCTTAGGCTTTCTTAAGCGGTGTAAGAAATACTTCACTCCAACCGATCTTCGTTGTATCTACACCACCTATATCCGTCCGAAAATGGAGTACAATTCGCGTATTTGGTCGGGAGCTTCGAAAACATATCTTCAGCTCCTGGACCGTATACAAGGTCGTGCGATAAAACTTATAGGGGACAGTAGGGTATTCAGCTCTATTGAAACCTTGGAGCGTCGTCGTGATGTAGGGTGTGAATCACTATTTTACCGTTACTTTCATGGTAAATGTTCCACTGAAGTAGCCGGCCTGATTCCTCCGGTTCAGGTATTTAGCAGAACTACTCGGCTTTCCAGAGCGGTGCACCACTTTTATGTCGCGATTCCGTTCCAACGAGCCGCGCATTACCGTGGGAATTCGTTTTTCGGTCGCGTCATTAGATTGTGGAATAGTCTCCCTGCGAGTGTCTTCCCGCCCACTTACAGCATCGAAACCTTTAAGCGAGGTGTAAACCGTCACTACTCCCTCTTTCCCCCTTCCCACTAACCTGTCATCCCTTCGGAACCAACAAATGCTGTGCATGGATAGGGGGCATCCCTGAGCTTGGTTTCATCTGCCATTAAAAAAAAAAAAAACTCAAGGAACAGACCTCATCAGTTATGAAATGGAAATTATACCGTTTTCAATCAGCTTCTTCAATGATCACATTGCCGAAAATCCACAAACCAGGCACTCCAATGAGGCCAATAGTCAACCACAGATCGGCACCGGGCTACAAGCTGTCAAAATACCTAAAGACGATACTGAAAGACAGATTAGAACTGCCCAACAAATACACAATAACGAACACGATGGAACCATTCGTTGACTCCGGCAGTGTTTGCAATAATAAAAGAAATAAGCAAAAATAGCAGTTCTTTAGGAAGCTTTGCTTCGCAACACTTGCCGGACTATGTAGAATGCGAAAAGTTCCCTTTCCCTTCCGCTCCCTCTGTCAGCCCTTCCATCAGTAGCCAATCATGGAAAAAGAGATTGATCTCTTAAGGGCTACTGCTAGATTCTGATATAAAAAAAAAAAAAAAAAAAATAGCTATAGTTTTGCAACATCGGTAACCGAGAAGGAGGTCGAGCCATTTTTACCAGAGACGAGCGAGTCGTGTTTGGAATTCAATGAAGACGGTCTCGAGCCTGCGCACTTTCACTTTCATATCCGTTTTCCATGTTCAATTTTCATAACTTTATTATACAATAAATAATACACGTGAAGTAATTTACAAATAAAATACACAAACCCATATTTTGGGGGCTCAACCGGGATTTATTGATAAAAGTTCGGAATTTTTTTTTAACGTCATGTCGGACTTACAGGCGTTTGATCTCGTGCGAATAAATTTAAAGTGCGGTAGAAAGGAGGGCATCACCGCGCTGCACAAATTCGTTTTTCAATCGGAAGGGGACAGATCGAATCGAAAGCTTCTTCGAGAATTCAGTGGATTCAATTTTGATGAACATGATGTGGAATATCAAAATAAATCAGCGTATATTGCAGAGCATTTGTCGGCAACTGACCTAACCTCAATTTGTAATGTGTTAGGCATCAGTTATAAAAAGTCAAACATGCAACTGCACATATTTCGCAATTTACAAAAGGGACGCTTGCTCGTAGCAGGGGGTGCAAAGAAAGATGATGAAATCGACGATGACGACGACGACGTTAACAGCGAAGACGAGGCTGTCAACGGCTATGGCAACGTAGAAACAACGAAGGAGATGTAACGACGATAGAGCGAACAGAAGCACAAGGCGGAATATGGAAAACGACGATTGTTCTCTCTCTCTCTCTATCGACGGCGACGAAGGTAGAGGAGAAGTAACTAAAACTACTAAACAACGACAAAGAGGACGTATCGATGACGAAGGAGATACAAGTGTATACGCAGATGTAACAATAATGCTTTGCCAATACAAATTTCGCGGTTCGCAATAAATTTTCGCAATATTGAAGACTCAGTACGACCGTTTGATAGTACTGACAAATTGCCTGTAGATGCCTGGGTGAATGAGTTCGAAAAAACTGCTGACCTTATGAATTGGGATGACTTCCAAAAATTTGTATTTGCAAAAAAGTCGCTCAAAGGTTTAACAAAAATTATCATTTTGAGTGAAAGGGAAATTACATCGTGGTGTAAATTGAAAAAAGCACTATAGATGAATTTCATACTGTGGTGAATAGCGCACACTTGCATATCAGTTGACAGAAAGAAAAATGAAAAAAGAAGAGAGCGTGCAAGAATATTTTTTTTTATATGAAAGACTTAGCGGCAAGGGGAAACATTGAAGAAAATGCTCTGATTCAATATGTAATTGACGGCATACGCGATCTGAGTGTGAGTAACACAGTTTTGTACGGTGCGCGAAATTTTAGTGAATTTAAGGAGAAGCTTCGCTGTTATGAAAGAATTCGCGAAAAAGTAAAAACAAACGATGCTAGGGAAACTAAAAAAAGACAGTGGAAAACAAAAACGAGAGAATGAAATTAAATGTTACAATTGCAGGGCGAAAGCCATTAACGTGTTAATTGTGAGAGTAAAGAAAAGGGGAAAAAGTGTTTTCAGTGCAAAAATTGCACACTAAACAAAAATGTAAGCAAGGACAATCAGCGAAACACACGGCTTGTTACAGCAAAACGTCGAATAATGAATAAAGAAGTAATAATGAATGATAAAAAGTTAATAGCTTGTGACGAACTTTCTTTGGCTGGCGTGGAATAGCTGTCGCGCGTCCAGTGGTTCGGGTCACAATACATAACGACGACAATAGTTCCCCTGATGATACCTGCACGTAATCCCTCTCTGACCCCTCTAATTATGTAACACAAGGGTTTTCTGGTTAATAACTTTTATTGACATAAAAATAGGGTGCGCTATGCTAGTACATTAATATAGAACTTACGGTAACCTATACCGTCGACCTCGATTCCACTTGCGTTCCTCACGGGGAGCGGACGTACCGTCAGTTAGCCAACTACACGGTTCCATCGTAAGTCGGAATCAAGGTGAAGACGTATGTGGTGTGGGGAATCAAGGATGGGAGCCGTCGGTTAATAAACCACACGGGATACGAGATTGTGAAGGATTCAGGATGGGAGCCGTCGGTTAATAAACCACACGGGGATACAGGGTGGGTAGTATAAATTTTCAATGCTACTGGGACGTATATATATGTCTATTCAATAAAGACTCACTCTGATGATGGTCTTTCGACTGGCGTCGGTACTGTATCACAAAGGTCCTTCGAGGCGTAAAGGGCACGGTTGTGGTGTCCTTTATAACGGGGTCCTTCGGTTGTTAGCAATTATTCACTGAACGTTAACACTTGATTCTCGTTTTACACTATTGAATTTGCACACTCCTTAGTCGCGCGAGGGCTAGAGAACAGAGAGCGATTTCTGCGCGTCGGTCTCTTAAATAGCCACAATAGTGTGAGTGGCTTCGCCACACGGCGTCCGGCTGTCTCTCTCTCACAATTTACTCGGAGCATTGTTGTTTGCGGGATTTTTTCCGTCCCTGGCTGTTGGTGTCGGTGGGCTCTCCTTTCTAATGCTGGCGCTTTCCGCCGAAAGATGGCGCTACAGCCGTCGTGGTTGTGGTCGCCGCTAAGCGTTGAGTAGTGGGGACCCACCGGTGGTGTATCCCACCACAAGGTGACGATGTGCCTCTGTCGTTATCATTATCTATTGTTTTGTGGGAACCCACCTCCGGTGAGTTCCTCACACTCTCTTCCCACTTAGGGGGTGGAGGGAAATGGTGGTCCCTTGGGAGCCCAGGGCGATCACCACTCGATATTCCCCGAAGTGGTATCGCAGTCTCCGTTTGGTCTTGTTGGCCGCTGCGCGTCGCTGCAGCTCCTCGCACCGGAAATTGATGTTGGCGCATATATAAGGAGGCAGCATATGTTGTGGACGGGGGTTGTCTGGTCAGAGTTGGTTAGCTATAATGAAAGAAGAAGACGTTAGTGTATTCTAGCGGTCCGTGTCCTCCTCGATCTGTCTCTTCGGATGGCTGTTCTCTCGTGTCTGTGGTCCGAGTGTCGGGCTACTCGGTCTGACGGGTGTTCTTTCTTCCCCTTCGGAGTCGCAAGGAGATGTGTGGGCGTCTCGATATAGCTTCACTTCGCTAATATGTGCAGTGCGTATTCGATCCGATCCTTCCAGTTTAAGCTGTACAATGACCGGCGAGCTGAATCCAATGACGCGGTAGGGCCCGTCGAATTTCGGCGCCAGTCTTGCGGTAAATTTCTCGACTGCGATGGACAAAAAATGTGTGTTTCGCCAAAACTCGCTGGCCAATCTGTGGTTTCCAAGGTCGATGTCGTAAATTGTAGTGCCGCGCCTGAGCATGTGCTGCGCGTCGAAGGTTGCTTCGTACAATTTCAAAGATTCCCTGTAATCGTTGAGCTCGTCGATGTGGGCTCTGTTCCGAGTTGCCTCTGCCTAGTGTGTTTTCGTCGTATAATGCTCGAGGTAATCGTGGTTCTCTTCCCTGTGTGAGAAACGCTGGTGTGTACCCTGTGGACTCGGAGACTGTGGTGTTGATGGCTAGCATGATTTCTGGGAGTTGTTCGTCCCAGCGCTGTTGGATTCCTTTTGCTAATTGTGCAATGATACGTTTAACGTTTCGATTTGCTCGCTCGGTTGGGTTTTCCTGCGGCATATATGGAGCGGTGAATTGCTGATTGTGGTCCGTTGTCACAAATGAGAACCTTTGGTACTCCATAGCGGCAGACAATTCGCTCACGCAGAGCTTTCTGAAGGCTCTCACTTGTCGCCTTGCGCAGAGGAACTATCTCCGTCCACTTGGAGAACTTGTCGTACATGACCAGTGCCATGGTGTGACCCTGCGGCATACGCGGCAGCGGTCCTATGAAGTCAGCACCGATCGTCGACCATGGTTCGTTGCTCAGATGTGTCAGCATGTGTCCGGCTGGTTTTTCTTGTAAGGGCTTGTACCTCGGGCAGGATTTGCAGCTGTTGACATACCTTTTAATATCCCGCGCCATGCCGGCCCAGTAGTAACGTTTGCCAATTCTGATTGTTGTTTTGCGAATCCCGTGATGTCCAGCGGTAGGGTTGTCGTGGTTCTCGGCGAGCACCCTAGGTCGCAGATCCTTAGGGACGCACAACTTCCAAGGTCGCGAGTCATCGTCTAGATCAGACACCTGAAAGTGTCTGTAGAGTTGTCCATCGAGGATTGTGTAATCCGGGAATTTCTCAGCGCTTGTCTTTACGTCTTGAAGTTTCGTGGCATGCCATTGGCAATCCGCGGAGTTTGTGTCCCGAACTAATAGGACGTCCGCTGGCTGCCTAGAGAGGGCATCTGCCACAACGTTCCACTTTCCTTGTCTGTATTTTACTTGGAACTGGTATTGCTGCAGCTCCAAGGCCCACCCCGCGATCCTGCCTGAGTTGAGCCAGCGCAACGAGGAATGGTGAGGACGGTAAATTCGTACCCTTCCACGTACTGTTCTACGTCGTTGTTCTACGTCGGTGAGGTGGCGGCTGGCATACGCGATCACTCGCTCTTCTCCTTCTTGTTCCTGCGTTAGCACCACGCCGAGGCCATACTCGCTCGCGTCTGTTTGGAGGACAAATTTTTGGTTGAAGTCCGGCTGCGCGAGAACGGGCGCTTCGATTAGTTTACTCTTAATTGTTTCGAAAGCCTGCTGTTGCTCAGTGTCCCATCGGAAGCGTTTGCCATTCTGGTGAAGTGCCGTCAGTGGTGTCGTGATGTCAGAGAAACCGGGTATGAAACTGCGATACCATGACGTCGATCGCCTCGTATGTCAAGAAAACGTCGAACTCCTCGTATGTCAGTAGGGTGTGGCAAATCTCGTATTGCCGTGACTTTGTCCGGGTCGGTGTGGATACCGTCGGCACTCACTACATGACCGAGGTACTTGATTTTCTCTTGGAAGAACTTGCATTTTTCTCTGCTGATTTTTAATTTTGCAGCTTTCAACCGGCGTAATACTTCCCTTAGGTTGTTCATGTGTTCTTGCAATGATTTTCCGGTGACGATTATATCGTCCAAATATGCGAAGGCGTAGGGTTCCAGTTCCGGCCCGATGACCTGGTCGAGCGCTCGTTGAAATGCGGCCGGCGCGGAGTGCAACCCGAATGGCATCACACGCCATTGGTAAAGGCCACGGCCATGTACTGTAAATGCCGTAAACGTTTTGCTCTCGGGGTGCATAGGAATCTGCAAGTAGCCATTTTTGAGATCGAGGCTACTTATGTACCGCGCTTCTCGTAAACGATCCAGAATGTAGTGTATCCTTGGCAGTGGGTACGCATCAGGTACAGACCGAGCATTGAGTTGGCGATAATCAACACAGACGCGCCATTGTCCGGTCTTCTTCTTGACCAGCACCAGAGGAGCGCTGAATGGGCTGTTTGATGGTTCGATGCATCCCTTCTGTAATAGCTCATCCACCTCCTCGTTAATTACCTTCTGCATAGCGGGATTTCTCGGGTAATAACGCTGCTTGAGGGGCCGTTCGTCCTTCATTACAATACGGTGTGTAGCTATGTTTGACGTGCCCTCCAATTCATCGAAGCCACGTAGTTCTTCATCTAGGAATTTCTCGACCTGTTCCTCGATGGGGATGTTTTTGCTGACGATAGCCTTGTTTGTTGGGTGGCTTGCCTGTGGGTTGCACGCCTGACTTGTTCGGTTGCTACTGGGGTTTTGTTCTTGTCCCGCCGAGGTGTCCGTTGCCTGTGTTAGGTTGCATCGCTCTGTTGGGCAAGCTGTTCGTTCCCTGATTTGGAGCCGTTGGCCTCCGCACTGTAGAGTGGTACCGATTTTTGACAGGAAGTCCATTCCTAGCACCAGCGGATCGATCACTCCTGGCATGACTAGTAGGTCTATCTCGCCACTGCTATTGCCCAGTTGAACTTCTGCTCGAAGAGACCGGTGCACTACCAGCACGCCACCGTCTGCCAGCTGGACCTTTACTCTTGTGCTGTCGGACGTCTCGGGGAGTCCCAATTCCGCTACCCAATTGGCGCTGACGAAACTTCGCGTGGCCCCGGTGTCCAACGTCGCCTCCAGATCCACTTCTCCGATTCTCACCTTTGCCAGGATCTTCCTGCCGTCGCTAAGCAAAGGTGCCGATGTAGCCGTCGTGGCTGCCAACTGGTGTGGCTCATAGGAGGAGCTTGTCGCCCCTGCTGTTACTTTGTAGTTCCTTGCATTGCTCGTGTTTAGTTTGTTTGGGGGCATGCCTGGTCTTGTGTTGAGGGGATTTACTGGTCTTGAGGCTCCAACACCCCTCCTGTCGGTTGGTCCTCCTCGGCGTTTCCCGCTCGTCTTCTACAGCACTCGATGGTGCGCATGCCATCTTTTTCGCACTCCCAGCAGAACATTTTACTGGGACGCTTACACGCGTACTGTAAGTGCCTCTGCCCTCCGCAGCGTCTGCAAGCAGCGCGTGGATTCCTGATGATTTCTTCTGTTGATGCGTAACTCGTCGAGGCTGCTCTGAAATTCGCGGGGGCGGCGATTCTGTTGTTGAGGTCTGCTTCAGTTGTCGGTGTTGCTCTGGACGGTGTCGTGGTGGCCGTTCTTTTGCCTTTTCTCTCCCGATGTCCTCGAAATCCTCGGCGAGAGCGATTCATTCTTCCAAATTCGCGAAGACAATTCGCTGCGACAATTCCGATAAATTCGTTGCAACTGCTTTGTAGGTCGGCTTGCCTCATAGTCCTTGAAAGTCTCCCGAGGGCGTTGGACGCGACGGCGTATGCTGTCGTCGAGGTCCTCGAAGTACCGAGCGGGCAGGAAAAACTTCCGAAAGTCGCGTTCGAAAGCCTGCCAGTTGACCCAGTTGCGAGTGTTGTTGCGATACAATGCCAATGCCTGGTCTTTCAGTAACTCCGGCATGGTGTGGGGCAGAGTGTCGAGGTTAATGCCGTACGCCTTTGCCAATTCTTCAAGCCGTTCCAAAAATGCGAGTGGCTCTTGGCTGCCATCATACCATACCGCGTCGCCCATCTGCGGACTGTGTCAATAACTGACCCGTGTGAGGTGTGAGCGTCCGTTTGGGCTGCCAGAGGTGTACCGGTATATAGCGTTGGTAGTGCCGTCGCGCTGGTTGTCGTTGTCGTCGTCGTAAGGCTGACTCGTTGTTGCCCACTGGGCCTCGGTGAGGGAAAGCGCTTGTATTTCTGTTCGAGTTCTCTCAGGCGTGACTCCTCTACGTCGCTTAACTCTGTTCTGGTGGCGTAACCGTGAAATCGTCTTCATAACTCCTCTACCATCCCTGTTGCCACGAGCGCAAGTTCCTCCATAATTTTCTGGTACTCCTCCTTTTGTACGTTGTACACCCATCCAGTTTTTATGGGTTTGGCGGTGCTGACATTCATTATTTTAGTTAGTAATTTTGTCTATTAATTTTTGTATTTTATTATTCATTTTATGTATAAATTATTTTACTTGATTAATTGAGATTTCATTTAAATTTTATTTATTAATAAAACAGTCAAGTGGAACAGTGGTTAAGTGAAGGCATAATAAAAATGATGTATTTTGGAACGAATTGCCGTCATCCCTCGTCAAATTTGTTCTGTTGACAAACCGGTTTCGGCGTTCTTCAATCTTCAGTGTCTTTTTTCGTTCTCAGAACATCATCTTTCTACCTTGTCTGAAAAACAATCGAACATCAAGAAGCATTATTGTGCTTATGATTCGGAATTCGGTACGGTAAAAACATACGCCAAGAGTATGTATCGTTTTTCGAAAATTAAATAAGGTAATGATAAAAGATCATTTTCCTTTACCGTTAATCGAAGTCCAGTTTGACCGATTACGAAATGCTAAAATTTTTTCAACAATCGACTTACGAAACGGGTATTTTCATGTGCCTATAATTGAGTCTAGTCGTAAAAACGCAGCATTCGTAACACACAGCAGGCTATGTATCGTTTTTCGAAAATTAAATAAGGTAATGATAAAAGATCATTTTCCTTTACCGTTAATCGAAGTCCAGTTTGACCGGTTACAAAATGCTAAAATTTTTTCAACAATCGACTTACGAAACGGGTATTTTCATGTGCCTATAATTGAGTCTAGTCGTAAAAACGCAGCATTCGTAACACACAGCAGGCAGTACCAATCTTTTAAGTACCTTTTGGGATGTCGAACTCGCCGAGCGTTTTCCAGACGCATATTAATGCAATTTTTAGAGACTTGGCGCGTACAGGTACCGCGTTACCTTATATGGACGATATAATTATCCCTGCTCAAAACGAAGAAAGTGCCTTAAGAAAATTAGAAGAAGTAATGCAAGTTTGTAAGGACTACAAACTCTCGATATAAATTTTAAAAAGTTCCAGTTTTTAAAAACAAAAGTAGAATTTCTAGGGCACATCGTTGAAAATCAAAAGTTATTGCCATCGTCAGCAAAAGTCAAAGCTGTGACAAAATACCACAAAATTTGAAACAGCTGCAAGGTTTCCCAAGTCTCGCGGGCTATTTTCAAAAATTTATTAGAAATTTCTCTGTGATTGCAAAACCGCTTAGCAAAACGAAGCAAAACGTAAAGTTCAAAATGAGGGACAGAGATATCGTTGCGTTTAATACATTGAAGAAATGTCTGAGCGAAAAACCGTTTCTAAACATTTTTAATCAAAATTTTCAATTTGAGGTTCATACTGACGCATCCATCGACGGGTACGGAGCCGTGTTCCTGCAAAAATCGCCTGAAGATGGACACCTGCATACAGTTTACTACATGAGCAAAAAGACAACTGAGGCCGAACGAAAGTACACGAGCTATGAATCGGAGCTTTTGGCGGTTATAGAAGCTCTAAAAAAAAATTCCGCGTTTATCTACTAGGGCTACATTTCAAACTAGTAACCGACTTCAATGCCTTCGCCAAGACATTGGACAAAAAAGACCTATGCACCAGGGTCGCCCGATGGATATTATTTCTCCAGGAGTACGACTACAAAGTAGAGCATCGAGCGGCGACCCAAATGAGGCACGTTGATGCACTTAGCCGATACGCAGTTTTGGTTATCAATGATGATTCTTTGGCTAGATTGCGTCGCGCGCAACTGCAAGACGACGAACTCAAAGCTATTTTAGATGTCCTTTGCGAAAAGCCAACTTTCAACGGTTATTTTACGAAAGGCGGCATTTTGTATAAGCTTGTAGGTGACGATGAACTGATTGTTGTGCCCACCAACATGCAAAGAGAAGTTATCAGAAAAGCACACGAGAATGGTCATTTTGCAGTGAGAAAAACTAAAGAATTGATAATCAGAGATAATATACCAAAAATTGAAGAAAAGATACGTCACATTGCCAGCTGCATACCATGCATTATTTCGAACAGAAAACTCGGTAAACAAGAATATGAGCTGCATTTGTTGCAAAAAGGTTACATACCACTACACACGTATCACGTCGACTTCCTCGATCCATTGGAATCAACAAGCAAACTTTACAAACACATATTTGCCGTGATAGATAGGTTTACAAAATTTTTTGGCTGTACCCAACTAAAACGACGTCAGCTAAAGAGGTTATTAGACGACTACAAATGCAGAATTTGGTATTTGGCAACCCAGTACAAATCATCTCTGATCGGGGAGCGGCTTTTACATCCGATGACTTTCGAAGCTACTGCGAAGCTGAAGGCATAAAACATCATACAATAACCACAGGGTTACCGCGTGAAAATGGACAAATTGAGAGGTTAAATGCAGTAATTTGCTCCGTATTGGCGAAACCGAGCGCAGGCGATCCAACCAAATGGTACACACATGTCGAAAAGGTACAACAGGCTATAAATTCAGCATACTCCAGAAGTATAAAAACCACGCCTTTGAATTGATAACGGGCGAACTAAAGAAGACATGCAGTTAAAGCAACTCACCGAAGACGCAATATTATTCATTTTCAGGACGAACGGATCGAAATGAGGCAAAATGCGAAAAGGGAGATCCTGAAAATGCAAGAAGAAAACAAAAAAGCATATAATCGCAAACGAAAACCAGCAACCCAATGTAATCGTGGGGACCCAATGAATCGTGGGATGATAGCGTCGCATACGGGTCGAACTCGCAGCAGGATGGCCGAGTTGTGGGAATGTTATCCCACTAGTTATAGGAGAGCTCTGGCAACCCTGTTTTGCAACATCAGTAACCGAGAAGGATGTCGAGCCATTTTTACAAGAGACGAGCGAGTCGTGTTCGGGATTCAATGAAGACGGTCACGAGCCTGCGCACTTTCACTTTCATCTCCTTTTTCCATGTTCAATTTTCATAACTTTATTATACAATAAATAATACACGTGAAGTAATTTACAAATAAAATACACGCACACATATACATATATATATATATATATATATATATATATATATATATATATATATATATATATATATATATATATATATATATATATATATATATATATATATATATATATATATATATATATATATATATATATATATATATATATATATATATATATATATATATATATATTTTTTTTTTTTTTTTTTTTTTGGCTATATTTGCTTTTTAATTTATATATAAATTAAAAAGCAAATATAGCCAAAAAAAAAAAAATATATACAAGTACATGTAGAATGCTTTAATTTCTGGAGGACGACCCAAAAGCAAAAGCTTACAAATTCAATGGCAGCAACAGATGCAGCGCGATCAGGTAAGTTAGCGCAGATAGAAGAGAAACAGCCTTAAACTTAAGAACGGTCCCCTCTTCAACTTTTAGCTTTGAACATTAAAATAAATATGGAAGGCTTTAAAGTCGGGAGAATGCTGCAAGTAGCAAGGAAATTTCAATTAAAAACAAGTGTGTTGTCTTCGGCCTGGCCGAAATCTAAATACCCTACACCCGAGTAACTGAAAAAATTATAATTTCGCCACTTAACAACTTTTGTATAAGTAGGCGGACCACGCCCATTTCGGGAAAATGTTTTTCTAATGTCTCTAGGTACTGCTAGATAGAATTACGAAGGTATTAATATTTTGAACCGTTTATGGGATATTGGCAACTTTTGTATGAGTGGGCGTGGCACGCTTAGAGCTTTTTGGAGAGCTTATTGGTAATACTTCCCTATATATTCTGATAAAATTACATATCAATATCTTATACCGTTCATTAGATATTGTGAAATGTCACCTTTTAAGCACATATTCGTTTGAGACAATCGGGTGACCTTTGCCCGATATATACGCATCAACACCATCTAGTAGCAAAAAACCGCGGAGGCTTTTTATATGACCCAATATTATTTACTGACGTTCGCATGTTGGTGTCGGATTTTCTTATATCGTGCTCGATTAGGTTAAGCACAAACTGAAAACAAGTGTTGTCTTCGGCCTGGCCGAAATCTAAATACCCTACACCCGAGTAACTGAAAAAATTATAACTTCGCCTCTTAAAAACTTTTTGTATATGTAGGCGGACCATGCCCATTTCGGAAAAATGTTTTTGTAATGTCTCTAGATACTGGTAAATAATATTACGTATTAATATTTTGAACCGTTTATGGGATATAGACAACTTTTGTATAAGTGGGCGGACCACGCCCATTTTTTTTATACAGACTGGTAATACGTGTAGATACCTAGTGATAAATTTCGTATTAATATCTTATACCGTTTACAGGATATTCCGCCTGGCGAGATCTAGGCTTCTTTCTTCTTTCTTCAAAAGTTTGTGGGAAAGAGAGGGGATGTGAGGAGAGAAAAGTCTCCACACATTCTTCAAGTGGAGAGTTTTTTTGAAGCCCAAATTCTGTTGGATTCTCGGTTCTTCTTACGCACACAATTAAACGTTTGTCGCCCGAACGAGTTCCGAAGAGGTTTCCCGAAGATATGTTTACATTTTTATACTGCGCTTTGGAAGTGAAAATAAAGTGTTAAATATTGTGAAAATTGAAAAATATGATTAAAAAACAATAAATAAAATAAAATAAATATATTTAAAATCATAAAGTGTTGATATAAAATAAAAACAAGCAAGTATAAAACTGAAGAACAAAAGAACAAAATACGAAGTGTCCGCCATCATGAAATTGTGTGATTGCCATACCGAAGTTTTTTGCAAAAATTGTTTTTTTTTTTAGAAATTTAGTTTACATATCATATTTTGGCCACGAATACGGTCGTATTTTGCAACTATGCGATTCATTTTAATTTAAAAGAAATTATACACACATAGAAATTCCTTTTTTTAATTGTTAATCATCATGCAATATAATTATGGCAACTCTGGCGAACATTCGGAAATTCAGTAAATTTCACTCACACACATTTAGAAATCACACGTATATGAATTTTATCATGAAAGAAGAAATAAGTCTCGCCACGCGTTCTTCTCGAAGCCGGCTTCAAGAATCCACTTCAAGAAGACAGATCTCGCCACAGCCATTGACAACTTTTTTACGAGTGGGCATGGCACGCCCATTTTTTGCAAACTTATTGGTAATGCTTTCCTATATATCCTGATAAAATTACATCTCAATATCTTATACCGTTCATGAGATATTGCCAACTTTGCTATCAGTAGGCGTTGCACGCCCATTTCTTTCGAACGTTTTAGTAATGACGCTATATGTTCCGGAATAAAATTATACCTTAATATCTCACACGGTTTATGAAATATTACTTTCGCTCATCCTAAAATAGTTTCGTTTGCTCCATGCGTCACTATCCCGCAGTGATCTCACGGAAACCAAGCATTCCTCAGTATTTCTGTTAATGTGCCGTGATTTAATCCAACACGAGTTGGTTTTGCGATTTTTTAATTATAATAATTTCTTCAAAACCTGGCAAAATTTTCGTAAAACTACTCTATCCTCTTCCATCAGGAACACAATACGGTTAACGTACGCTTTGGCTAGCCTTATAATTTCTATTACTACTCCAGTCCATTTTGCTTAATTTTTATTTATATCGCAAATCTTTTATTGCTGCTTGGAAACATGACTTCTCACACAGCTTGCTGCCTGTACACATATATTTTAAAAAAAAGTAAAAACGGATTATAACGGAATAGTAACGGAAGTACTAAATAGTAAGATTTTCACGCTGCGTCAATGGCAGAGATAACGAGATGCGAAACTCTCAACTACTACATGCACATTTTTTCAGATTTCTTTGATGATGTTAGTGAAATCAGGCAAAATTAGTCGGAATTCTGTACTCAATTCTCGGAATTCTGTACTTTTCTTTTGGGCATGGTAGCAGTCAATTTCGGATTTATGAGGGTTTTTAATTCTAAATGTCAAACGTATACATCCTACATTATTCTATGATAATTAAAAAAAACTAAAAAACTAAGAACGGTAATAGACACTGAATATGGCACAACGCCGAAATTGGATTGTCTGCAAACCAAATTTGAAGACAAACATCATCATTTTTCATTTATTAAATTTCAAAACAAGGATCATTTCAAAACAAGAAATCATTTATTAAATTTTCAAAACAAGGAATTTATAAATTAACTACTTAAATAATTGTCGTTCAAGTTTATACCGCCGAAATGCGAAGGTAAATTTATAAATTTTTTTTTAAATCATTGAAAATAATGTTTTTAGGTACACCGGGGGGAATAAATTCTCTTCTGCACCTCTTGTTTTAGACCAGAAAAGTTTTCACCACCTTTGTTTACATGTGGTGAAATTTAAAAATTCATGTTGTGGTCGCGATTTTTGTTACTCAGATTGGTTCTTGAACAATTTATTAATAAAATTATATTTGCAGATAGCAAAATGAGGAGAAAATATATAAGGAAATGCGTTGGAATTTTTAAATAAATCGGCTGATATGTTAATTAATATTTGTATTCATTTGCTATGGGAGTGGTTTCACCTCAGAACATGATACTGAGGTGAAATATTCACTGAAGTTTAGGGCAAGCTCACCTGACGGTCAATTGACCAACGAAAATCAGAAATTTTACTCTTTTTTTCGCCCATCGTAAAAATGACTGAAAATAAATTGCGATAAATTGTGTTCATTTTGCCTCTCGCAAATCGTTAATTTTTCTTTTTACATGTCAAAGTAACAAATTTGATTCTTGATGGTCAAATGACCGTGATGTGAGCTTGCCCTTACTTTTTCACCATGATTTTTCACGTACAGTGTACGTGAATTCAACAGTGTATAAAAAATAGACGTCAGAACGATTTTTATCAGCTGTGAAAGCAGAGTTTCGCATCTCGTTATCTCTGGTCAATGGACACCATATAATCAGTTTGTCTTCAAGGGTGAATATTACACGGAAACTCTTGACCTATGGATAATTCGCCGCGATATTACTTGCCTCTCTCTTTGAAAACAAACTTTGAACGTAAACTTCAGAGTATAAAATTACCTGAGTTAATTGCTTCAGACGTTTTTCTATTTTCATTAATGTGGCCATGTTGTGAATTCGCATACTTTTCGTCTTTATCATCCATCGCAGACACAACGTTCGGAATAAATTGGTGATTGGCTTCTTCAGAATACTTATAAGCAGGGTTCAGATCCAATTGTCCATTGCTCACAATCGGAAATGTAACACAAAAGATATATAAAAGAGAAAATAATTGTACATTATTCCAGTTGCAGTACAATACCGCAACACTCCACATCATGATCCATATAACCCAAGTGTAAATAACAATATACGAATCTTCGCTTTCCTACAATAAAATAAAACTTTTTAAGTTTTGTAGAATTAAAGATGGTGTGAGAGTCCACTACGTACTTTTTCTTCTGTAAAGAGTGCGATAACTCAAAAATATACCTGGGCTAAGATTGCAACGTTGCTTTAAATGTCAAACCAGCAACGCTACAAAATGGAATTTAACCACAGAGACGCTCAGAAAATTTAAAAACCTTATATACCTTGAAGTATATATTACGTTTACAGTGAACTCGAATGCGAAAATTGAATCAGTCATTCGCAAACCGTTTACATCGCCTTTCTCATTCGTTTTGACAGCACCATCAGCTGTTCTGAAAAATCGATTGAAAATAATTTTGTTAACATAGTCAAATAATTTATTGATTGCGAAAAATGGAAGAATTAACAAAAACAGCATTATTAATTTCAACTGTGCAAACAGAAAGTCTTGCAACAATTTGTAAGGCCGATTTTATACAAACAACATTAATTGAAATCCTTTCTGAGAACGAAAAAAGAGTAAAAATATTACAGAAACGGTTAATGGGTTTGGTTGCAGCCTTGTCCACAAACAATTATAGACTACTTTGGACGAAGGTAAATAAATGCTTTGGAATATAAATTGATAACACATATTTTCAAATTAATAGAACCGCGGAAAGCAGTTGGGAAAAAGTCGTTGTGGCGAATGATAACGAATTTTTTAATGAAAAGTTCCGGATGTCGAGAGTGAATTTCAGAAAATTGTGTGAAGAGTTGAAAGGCATTGAAAGGCAGGCAGAACACCAATTTTCGTAGGGCGATACCATTGCAAAAGAGGGTTGCAATTGCGGCGTATGCGCTAGGTTCCTCGGCGGAATACGGAACCGTAGGTAACCTCTTCGGTGTCTCCAAAGCAGCTGTGTGCGTGATAATGAAGGATTTCTGCCAAGAAGTGTGGAATGTAATGAAGCCCAAATACTTGAACAAGTATCCCTTAACGGAGAAAGTAATAGATGATTGCACGAGCGGCTTTAATAAATTAGGATTTCCGCAATGCCTCGGTGCAATTGGTGAGCTGTATAGTTTGTATACATTTCGACTTCGTTTTAGTTTAGGTATTATTTATTTCAGATGGTTGCCATATCAAAGTGCGACCGTGTGCTGAAGATTCTGTGGATTACCACAATTACAAGGGGTGGTATTCCATGGTACTACTTGCTGTGGTGGATTAGAGGTGAGCACTTACATGTTTAATTGTATATATTTAAATTGGAATTCACTATTCATTATAGATACCGTTTCCTTTAAGTTAATGCGGGTTGTCCTGGCCGTTGCAACGACTCTCAGATTTATGAGAGATCGTTAAAAAAACATCACAGCGAAAATCCGCTAATAACTGGGAAATCTGTAACTATTTGCGGAGTTGATGTTCCCATTCTCTTGCTTGGCGATTCTGATTTCCGGTTCTCAAGTACACTGATGAAACCATACCCGTTTCAAATCGCAGCTTCGGAAAGAGAGAAAAAATTCAACTACAATCTTTCCAAAGAAGACGAGTTGTAGAAAATGCTTTTGGACATTTGAAAGCAAGGTTTCGCAAAGGAATCGACAATCATCGGCAAAGGAATCGACAATCATACTAAAAATGCACCGCTCATAATAAAGAATACATGTGTTTTGCATAACTTCCTCAACGAAAACAATTATGCAATAAATGCTCAATGGATGCAGGAACTGGCCCGAATAAACACAGGTGACAACAGAATGCAACCGGAGCACAACGACACAATAAGCGATTCGAATTGGAACGCAGAAAATATCCGAACAGCAATAAGCAATTATTTTGGTAAGTCACTCTATTTATTTATTATCAAAATTTATTTTTTTCAGTATTAATTTCTGAAAATTTTTATTGTCATCCATTACTTGTTTAAGGATCGCTGTCCGCTCCTCTTCGTTTTGTATTATTTTCTCAGGCGTCTTCTTATTATCATCCACGAGTAGATAAATTTGATTACCACACCTTCTCATCTCCTTCAAAACTGCGAATTGATAATCATTTAATTTTTTTTAGATGCAACAGATGTCTCGGTGGGCGATGGAATAATGGATGGTGAAGCTGCCTGGGAAATTGATGGTGAAACTGCCCGGGGAATTGATGGTGAAACTGGTCGAGGAATTGATGATGAAGGAGATTGAATAGTCGATGGTGAAGGAGATGAAAATATTGGCCCCGTGCCCAAATGATCAACAACATCTAAAAACAAGTTTTAAATAAATAATTTTATGAGACCTTAATTATAAATAAATTCGATAACTAAATAAATTTAGGATAAGTACCTTCTTGTATGTTCTCCTGCATTAGGGAATCGCAATAGTTAACTTTGAAATCACAAAGGATTTGGTTGATTGCGGCACACAACGGCCAAACTGAAGGAGAGCTGCCCGTGCAAGCAGTATTGAGCTTCTCCTTTCTTAAAATAGCAGCACAGAAATTACCACATTTATAAAATAATTCATTTTAAGAATATTTACCAATATCTGCCAGTCAAGTTGTTCATTTTTGTGCGTATCTCCTAGTCGTTGAAGCACTAGCCTCTGAGCCGCAGAACCTCGGCCATCTCTTTTACTATATGGCCATTTTTCCTGGCGGTTATGAGTTGGGCAATATTCTCCGCACACAATTCAACCAGGAGATGTTCCTCTGCCTTGTGCCACGGCCTTCCTAGTTTTCTTTTTATACCCTACACCCGAAGGAAGTAGGGTATATTCACTTTGTTCTTCCGTTTGTAACGCAGAGAAGGAGACGAGATAGATAGAGAAAAGTATATATATTCTTGCTCAGCGTCACCTCCTGAATCGATTTAGCCCTGTCCGTCCGTCTGTCTGTTGAAATCACGATTACGAGAGAACGAAAAGAGATATCGCGATGAAATTTGGTACAAATATTCTTTGTTATGTAGGGCTGTTTGGGATTGAAAATGGACGAGATCGGTAAACAGCCACGCCTACTTTACATACGCAATGTAAAGGCACCTCGTTTTAAAAAATTTTAAAATCTGAATATTTCATAAACCATGTGAGATATTAAGGTATAATTTTATTCCGGAACATATAGTCGTTACTAAAATGTTTGAAAAAATGGTCGTGCCACGCCCACTTATAACAAAGTTGGAAATATCTAATGAACGGTATAAGATATTGATATGTAATTTTATCAGGATATATAGGAAAATGGGCGTGGCAGGCCACGCACACTCATACAAAAGGTGTCAATATCTTGTAAACGTTATAAGATATTAATACGAAATTTTACCACGAGGTATCTACACGTATTACCAATTTGTACACAAAAAATTGGTCCGCCCACTTATACAAAAGTTGTCAATATCCCATAAACGGTTCAAAATATTAATACCTTCGTAATTATATCTAGCAGTACCTAGAGACATTACAAACACGTTTTTCCGAAATGGGCGTGGTCCGCCTACTTATACAAAAGTTGTTAAGTTGCAAAATTATAATTTTTTTCGTTACTCGGGTGTAGGGTATTTAGATTTCGGCCAGGCCGAAGACAACACTCTTACTTGTTTTAGATGGTTACTTTTGGTTGGATGACAGAGGGTGCTGAAGGGAAAGGGAACTTTTTCGCATTCTACTAATTCGACTCCGGCAAGTGTTGCAAAGCAAAGCTTCCTAAGAACAGCTATTTGTGCTTATTTTTTATTATTGCAAACACTACCGGAGTCAACGAATGGTTCTTATTTTTCACAATTAGCGCTAGGCGAGGCCTTAAGTACACATTAGAATCTGAAACGTCACGATAAGGAAAGTTAACAACCATGCGCAAGGCGGGACTCGAACCCGCGTCCCCGGAAACCGATGGCTAGTGTGCCACACACTAGACCATCGAAAACCGCGCGGTTCCGTTGTGGTTTTCTATTTTTATGTTCCACGTGCATTTTTCTATTTTTGTGATTTATTTGACCTGCGCTAAGATAGCAACGTTGCTGGAACTGTCAAACCAGCAACGCTACAAAATGGAAGTGGGCCACAGAGGCGCTCAGAACATTGAAAAGCCTTATATACCTTGAAGTATATAAGCCAGCAACGTTGCTGAAAATTTGTAAACAGCAGTTTTTCATAGCAAGTGGGGATGTAGAAATTTGGTTCCGCGCTGTTAATACGAAAATTCGCGGGTGACAAAAATATGAATACGCCAAATGATTCTACATAATTTTAGAAATTTTTCGGTGCGGTTGTCATCTTCGGCACTCACTTAGTATAGAAGCTATAAGGACTCGAACTTTAAGGATATAAAACTTTGAGCCGCGTAAAGGATATGAAAAACGTCGAGTGATAAAAGTTTGAAAGCGCCGCCTCATTCTACATAATTTTAGAAATTTTTCGGTGCGATTGTCATCTTCGGCACTCACTTAGTATAGACGCTATAAGGACTCGACTTTTAAGGATATAAAAACTTTGAGCCGTGTAAAGGATATGAAAATCGTCGAGTGACAAAAATTTGAAAGTGCCGCCTCATTCTACATAATTTTAGAAATTTTTCGGTGCGATTGTCATCTTCGGCACTCACTTAGTATAGACGCTACAAGGACTCGACTTTTAAGGATATAAAAATTTTGAGCCGCGTAAAGTATATGAAAACCGTCGAGCGACAAAAATTTAAAAGTGCCGCCTCATTCTACATAATTTTAGAAATGTTTCGGTGCGGTTGTCATCTTCGGCACTCACTTAGTATAGACGCTATAAGGACTCGATCTTTAAGGATATAAAAATTTTGAGCCGCGTAAAGGATATGAAAACCGTCGAGTGACAAAAATTTGAAAGTGCGGCCTCATTCTACATAATTTTAGAAATTTTTTGGTGGGGTTGTCATCTTCGGCACTCACTTAGTATAGACGCTATAAGGACTCGACTTTTAAGGATATAAAAATTTTGAGCCGCGTAAAGGATATGAAAACCGTCGAGTGACAAAAATTTGAAAAAGCCGCCTCATTCTACATAATTTTAGAAATTTTTCGGTGGGGTTGTCATCTTCGGCACTCACTTAGTATAGACGCTATAAGGACTCGACTTTTAAGGATATAAAAACTTTGAGCTGCGTAAGGGATATGAAAACCGTCGAGTGATAAAAATTTGAAAGTGCCGCCTCATTCTACATAATTTTAGAAATTTTTCGGTGTGATTGTCATCTTCGGCACTCACTTAGTATAGACGCTATAAGGACTCGACTTTTAAGGATATAAAAATTTTGAGCCGCGTAAAGGATATGAAAACCGTCGAGTGACAAAAATTTGAAAGTGCCGCCTCATTCTACATAATTTTAGAAATTTTTCGGTGGGGTTGTCACCTTCGGCACTCACTTAGTATAGACGCTATAAGGACTCGACTTTTAAGGATATAAAAACTTTGAGCCGCGTAAAGGATATGAAAACCGTCGAGCGACAAAAATTTGAAAGTGCCGCCTCATTCTACATAATTTTAGAAATGTTTCGGTGGGGTTGTCATCTTCGGCACTCACTTAGTATAGACGCTATAAGGACTCGATCTTTAAGGATATAAAAATTTTGAGCCGCGTAAAGGATATGAAAACCGTCGAGTGACAAAAATTTGAAAGTGCCGCCTCATTCTACATAATTTTAGAAATTTTTCGGTGGGGTTGTCATCTTCGGCACTCACTTAGTATAGACGCTATAAGGACTCGACTTTTAAGGATATAAAAATTTTGAGCCGCGTAAAGGATATGAAAACCGTCGAGTGACAAAAATTTGAAAGTGCGGCCTCATTCTACATAATTTTAGAAATTTTTTGGTGCGGTTGTCATCTTCGGCACTCACTCAGTATAGACGCTATAAGGACTCGACTTTTAACGATATAAAAACTTTGAGCCGCGTAAAGGATATGAAAACCGTTGAGTAACAAAAATTTGAAAGTGCCGCCTCATTCTACATAATTTGAGAAATTTTTCGGTGGGGTTGTCATTTTCGGCACTCACTTAGTATAGACGCTATAAGGACTCGACTTTTAAGGATATAAAAACTTTGAGCCGCGTAAAGGATATGAAAACCGTCGAGCGACAAAAATTTGAAAGTGCCGCCTCATTCTACATAATTTTAGAAAAGTTTCGGTGGGGTTGTCATCTTCGGCACTCACTTAGTATAGACGCTATAAGGACTCGACTTTTAAGGATATAAAAACTTTGAGCCGCGTAAAGGATATGAAAACCGTCGAGTGATAAAAATTTAAAAGTGCCGCCTGAATCTACATAATTTTAGAAATTTTTCGGTGGGGTTGTCATCTTCGGCACTCACTTAGTATAGACGCTATAAGGACTCGACTTTTAAGGATATAAAAACTTTGAGCCGCGTAAAGGATATGAAAACCGTCGAGTGACAAAAATTTGAAAGTGCCGCCTCATTCTACATAATTTTAGAAATGTTTCGGTGGGGTTGTCATCTTCGGCACTCACTTAGTATAGACGCTATAAGGACTCGATCTTTAAGGATATAAAAATTTTGAGCCACGTAAAGGATATGAAAACCGTCGTGTGACAAAAATTTGAAAGTGCGGCCTCATTCTACATAATTTTAGAAATTTTTTGGTAGGGTTGTCATCTTCGGCACTCGCTTAGTATAGACGCTATTAGGACTCGACTTTTAAGGATATAAAAATTTTGAGCCGCGTAAAGGATATGAAAACCGTCGAGTGACAAAAATTTGAAAGTGCCGCCTCATTCTACATAATTTTAGAAATTTTTCGGTGGGGTTGTCATCTTCGGCACTCACTTAGTATAGACGCTATAAGGACTCGACTTTTAAGGATATAAAAATTTTGAGCCGCGAAAAGGATATGAAAACCGTCGAGTGACAAAAATTTGAAAGTGTGGCCTGATTCTACATAATTTTAGAAATTTTTTGGTGCGGTTGTCATCTTCGGCACTCACTCAGTATAGACGCTATAAGGACTCGACTTTTAAGGATATAAAAACTTTGAGCCGCGTAAAGGATATGAAAACGGTCGAGTGACAAAAATTTTAAAGTGCGGCCTCATTCTACATAATTTTAAAAATTTTCCGGTGCGGTTGTCATTTTCGGCACTCACTTAGTATAGAAGCTATAAAGGCACTTTATCTCACTTAGTATAGAAGTTATTAGTAACAAATACTGAAGTATTATATAGTACACAAGTGTTATGTTTGCCAATTTTTTATTTTCCTTTCCTTAGAAATTTTGATGCTTGAATGAATTAATTTGTACATGTTTTAATATAATTGTTAATGTAATGTAATTTTAATATTGCGAATACATTTGATAAGTATTTGATTTTGCTGAAATAATTATATTATATATTTGACAATTTATTGTATTATCAATGTGGTTACATCTGTCGAACAACTTTTTAGAATTATTATATACTCGTATATATAATTCTTCATATCATATATATTTAAACTAAAACTATTTTAAAACTATTTATTATACTAAAACTGAAATCATTTTTCAATTCAATTCAAAAAAAAAATTATAAATTTTTAACGTATTTTTCTTAAAATTAAACAGCGCTGGCATCAGTTTTCAAAATGATTCCTGATTTCCCGTCGGACGTCTGACTAATGCACAGCATTCGGGCGTCAGAAATGGTACTGGATGATGCAGGACCGTTTGTTAATGCAGTTCCATACAGCGTAAGCCAAGCGAGCTTGGTGATCTGGCCAATGAGGATGGCTTGTGGATGTCAACTCCAGGATTTGAGCTCAGTGGGCCAAGAATAGTATTAACTAACAATGGTGATCTGTAGGAATATTTTGGAGAGTAAAGATTACGCTTTTCCTATACAGAAATGCTGGCTACCTTCTTAGTATGTCTACTCAGCCGCTGCCCGTATCCAACATTAGTCGACGTTCCATCACAGACGGAGGATAACTTCGCAGCCGGAGGCTCCATGGCTCCATGGAAAAATTTCTAAAATTATGTAGAATGAGGCCGCACTTTCAAATTTTTGTCACTCGACGGTTTTCATATCCTTTATGCGGCTCAAAGTTTTTATATCCTTAAAGATCGAGTCCTTATAGCGTCTATACTAAGTGAGTGCCGAAGATGACAACCCCACCGAAAAATTTCTAAAATTATGTAGAATGAGGCAGAACTTTCATATTTTTGTCACTCGACGGTTTTCATATCCTTTACGCGGCTCAAAGTTTTTATATCCTTAAAGATCGAGTCCTTATAGCGTCTATACTAAGTGAGTGCCGAAGATGACAACCCCACCGAAAAATTTCTAAAATTATGTAGAATGAGGCGGCACTTTCAAATTTTTGTCACTCGACGGTTTTCATATCCTTTACGCGGCTCAAAGTTTTTATATCCTTAAAAGTCGAGTCCCTATAGCGTCTATACCAAGTGAGTGCCGAAGATGACAACCCCACCGAAACATTTCCAAAATTATGTATAATGAGGCCGCACTTTCAAATTTTTGTCACTCGACGGTTTTCATATCCTTTACGCGGCTCAAAGTTTTTATATCCTTAAATTCGAGTCCTTATAGCGTCTATACTAAGTGAGTGCCGAAGATGACAACCCCACTTAAAAATTTCTAAAATTATGTAGAATGAGGCGGCACTTTCAAATTTTTGTCACTCGACGGTTTTCATATCCTTTACGCGGCTCAAAGTTTTTATATCCTTAAAAGTCGAGTCCTTATAGCGCCTATACTAAGTGAGTGCCGAAGATGACAACCCCACCGAAAAATTTCTAAAATTATGTAGAATTAGGCCGCACTTCCATATTTTTGTCACTCGACGGTTTTCATATCCTTTACGCGGCTCAAAGTTTTTTTATCCTTAAAAGTCGAGTCCTTATAGCGTCTATACTGAGTGAGTGCCGAAGATGACAACCCCGCCGAAAAATTTCTAAAATTATGTAGAATCAGGCCGCACTTTCAAATTTTTGTCACTCGACGGTTTTCATATCCTTTACGCGGCTCAAAATTTTTATATCCTTAAAGATCGAGTCCTTATAGCGTCTATACTAAGAGAGTGCCGAAATTGACAACCACACCCAAAAATTTTTAAAATTATGTAGAATGAGGCGGCACTTTCAAATTTTTGTCACTCGACGGTTTTCATATCCTTTACGCGGCACAAAATTTTTATATCCTTAAAGATCGAGTCCTTATAGCTTCTATACTAAGAGAGTGCCGAAGATGACAACCGCACCAAAAAATTTCTAAAATTATGTAGAATCAGGCCGCACTTTCAAATTTTTGTCACTCGACGGTTTTCATATCCTTTACGCGGCTCAAAATTTTTATATCCTTAAAGATCGAGTCCTTATAGCTTCTATACTAAGTGAGTGCCGAAGATGACAACCGCACCAAAAAATTTCTAAAATTATGTAGAATCAGGCCGCACTTTGTAACGAACCTTCTTGTCTTCTTCTAAGGCTTGGATTAGCTCGCCGGGACTCCAGGGTTCGATTACAAGACAAGATTATTTAGGTTCAATATCTTTATTCACCTTAGAAATATCTTATTCTAATATTTGTGTTTGGTTTGCTTGTACAGTTGGTAGTCGTACTAGAAATACAATAATATACTGTCGTCGGTACCTCTACGCGCTTTGCGCTTTATGCTGCTGGGTTGTTGATATCTCACCGCGTTTGTGAGATCACTGGTATTCTGCCGGATTATTGATGTCTCGCTGTTGCTGATTCCTCACTGGGTCTGTGGGATCACTGGTGTTCTGTTGACTTGCTGATATCTCACTGCGTTGGTGAGATCACTGATGTTTTACTGACATGCTGATATCTCACTGCGTTTATGAGATCACACGTGTTCTGTTGACTTGTTGATATCTCACTGCGTGTGTGAGATCTCTGGTGTTCCGCTGATTTGCTGATACCTCACTGCGTTTGTGAGATCACTGATGTTTTACTGACATGCTGATATCTCACTGCGTTTATGAGATCACACGTGTTCTACTGACTTGCTGATATCTCACTACGTTTGTGAGATAGCTTCTGGTTACGCGTCTCTTTACGGGTAATTACAGGAGGGAATTTGAGCCACTACAACTGTGAATTCGACTCTTTACGAGTACTAAGAGGAGGGCATTTGAGCCACTGCGACTGTGAATTCAACTCTTTCTGAGTTTTAGCAGGAGGGCATTTGAGCCACTGCGACTGTGAATTCAACTCTTTGAATTCACGCTTGATCACTTTTCACTACTTCACTCTTTAATTTTCTCGAGTACTGCCAAACTGACAGCACAACTGAACTGGCTGAACCACTGCTTTCACTGAACCGACTGAGCAATTGCACCGTGTGAACTTGCTGAACTTATGAAACGAGAATCAGACTGAGAACTGAACCGAAAGGTAGACTGCACTGAACAACCTCGAGTTCTGTTTTGCAGTCTGTTTTATACTCGTTGGCGTCCTTTTTCCAGAATGTTCGATTTTAACGGAGTGCGGTACTTCGTACTCCGTTAAGCAGTTTTTTCGTGCAAAAAAAAGTATTTTTCCAAATAGCCGCTTTCCCAAGGTTAAGAAGTTCTACGGTCAGTGAACTTCACTGCCGTCTTCTTGCATACATTGTTTTTGCGGTATATAAACTGCAACAGTGGTTCACTCTAGATCAGCTGAGAGCTGTTCTGTGTACTTACTGTACTCTTGGCACAACACAGGTTATTAGTACTCAGCGCACTTTGATTGCTTGCTCTCCTCGCTGGAATCACTTGCATATAGCCGCTCTGACGCTCAGTTGCATTTGCATGTAACATGCACACCACGTCACTTTTGCTTTCTTTCCATTTCTCCGCTGAGCGTCGGTGTGTGGGCATTTCTAAACGATCGTCTGTAGTAGTAGCGTAAATGCGTGTGCCTTCTGATGAGAACTGTTCTTGGGAACAGTTTTTAAGTCTGTTCGACTGCTTGTTATTTTTGTGCGCCTTGTTAAATTTGCACAGCAAATTTGGGTCGTCTACTTCGGGGTAAAAGAAAAAATCTTTTTTTTCTTTTTTTTTCCTCTCTTGTCTGCAATTTCTAATTAATTTTCAATGCGGTTTGAATTAATCCATTTAATAAATTCATATATAACTTAATTCCTTTACTTCATTTGCTATTTTCATTTACTTCACATTTTTTTTTTTACAGCCTCCTGTCGGTTTCCAATTTGCCCTTCGCCGTCTAGGCTTCGCTGCGTACCCGTACCTGGCCGGACCTGCTCAGCTTTATCCGGAACCGCGCTCCACCAACGCATATAATTTTGTTGAGGGCTTGCCCCCGTCGGTGTTTCCCACGGAGTTCCTCCGCCATTCTTACCACTTCAGGGGGAGCCCTCTCCAGGGGTACGTCCTCATATCTGTCGTACCCTCTGCCTGCGTGTGAATGTCGTAGTGACGTCTGCGAGGCATGCTTCGTTTGCCCAAAGTCGTCCGTTTGCACGGCGATCTCTCCTCGGCCGCTGTCTTCCGTCTGTACGGCCGCCTCGGAGTTACAATGAGCTTCGGTCTGGGTAGCGGCGTCCTGCAGCCCTTTCATCTGCGCCGCGAAGCTGAAATTGGCCTGGCTTATTAGTTCGAGGTGGTCCTCGCTCACCTCCTCTGCTGTGGCGTCGTCCCGTGTCACTACCGTTTCCACCCGGGTAATCTGCCACAGTCGGTACAAGCGACCCGGTTGTCGCACAACATCCCGCGTGGTGTAAAAACTCGTGAGATCTATGTTAGCCTCGCTTGCGTCGATCTCCTCCTCGCTCTCCACCATAGACTCCTCCTCCGAGTCGGAGATAGTGTATGTGGGGACATCCTCCTGGTTCATTATTTCCCTTTTACTCTATGAATTTTTAAATCCATTAATTTAAATTTTTACTTCTTTGGTTCATTTTACTTTGTTTCCTTTTTTTCCTTTTTTCCCTCCGTGAATCCGCTTCACGCCTCAAGACCTGCTTGACAAGTGGTTTTCTCACACTTCCTTGTCCTTGATCTCTGTGCCGAACTCCTTTGTTGGCTGTTTTCACAATGTTGGTGAGGATCGCCCTAACTGGTGTGCGTGATCTCTCCCCTCATTTTATTCCCGTGTGTGCGAACCCTTTATCGATCTGTACACTGATCTCAGTGTTCCTTAGGTGGGGTTACACGATTTTCGCTTTTGACCAGAGCTAACTTCGGCTGTCAAAAACAGCTGATCGCTGTAATGATTTTGCCATCCGAGCAAATCGTTGTAAAATCGTTTGTGCGCGAATTTTGTCGTTTGTTTCTCTCGAAACCTGCCCCTTGAAGCCCCAGAGTGCTTGATGGAGCACCGGACACCTTCCTGCACTGACATAAGGTAACCTTTTTCCATTTGTATCGTTAAACCGTCCCGTAAACGCGAGTCGTTTGTTTCTCGTCCGCCGGATGCGTAGCCTTCTGCTCGGGTGTCCACCTGTGGCCTGTTGTAAGTCTGTCGCCGCGTTTGCGGATTCTGCCTGTGTTTTGCTTTGGGGTCGCTGTTGAATTCTTCGCTAGCTATGGCGATTCTTGCTGAAGCCGGTTTTCCATTCCTGTAATCGGGTTCTGGCCGACACAATTTCCTTCTGCCTCCGCGGTTGTTTGATTCTGCTCTTGATTTAGTTGGACCGTCAGCGTCTGTGGTTGGCGGGCTTCCTGTGCTCTGAATCAGACGTACGTTTTTTTTTTTTTTTTTTTTTCTATATCAGAATTCAGGAGCTGCTAAGCTTCAAAGCTTTTTGTGCTGATAGCACGAGCTACTGTTAAGAGGGATGATAGAGGTAGTTCTACAAAACTAGAACTATTTTCTAGTTTTGTAGAACTACCTTTCAGCGAAGGTGTAAACCCAAAACCTTTGAGCTAAGTGTAAAGCGTTACTACTCCCTCTTTCCCCCTTCCCACTAACCTGTCATCCCTTCGGAACCAAGAAATGCTGTGTATGGATAGGGGGTATCCCCTGAAAAAAAACAAAAAAAAAACTATTAGCGCTAGGCTATGCCTTAGGTAAGCTGAAAACAACACAATTAACATCCATGCGCAAGCGGTATTCGAAACCGCATCCTCGGAGCTCGCAACGAAGGTATCACCCATTTCACCACCGAGGACCGCTTTCTTTACCTGTTGTTCTTTTAGAAATTTACTGAGGTATTGCCGCATTTCTTTTGATTGATTGGTATAACTAAAGACAACTGTGCTGCTAATTCTTCTTTCTTTAGCTTGTACATAAACCTCATGTTGTCAGGTAGGCCGTCGTCATTATTGATATCAGGATGTGGTGAACTGCTTCTGCTGGAACCTGGTCGCAGCTCGGGCGCCATTTATAGCGCGTTTTTGTTTCCAGCTGGGGTATGCTCAGTCGTCAGTGTCAATTTCGACGAACCCGCGAACACCACGTTGCCAGAAACTCTCTCGGGAGTATGTTCACTTTGCGCTGCCGCCTGTTGGTACGCCTTGAGCGACGGTACGGGCCGTCGAATTTCGGAGACAATTTCGCCGCGAAGCTGTCGATTGCTTTCGACAGCGGGTGCTGTCGCACGAGTAGTGATTGCCCAATTTCTGGTTTCCACTGTCGTCGTCGCAAGTTATAGTGGTGCGCCTGATCCTGCGTTGCCTTTTCCAAGTTTCTCACCACCAATTTGAAGACCTCTCTTAGATTTTCCCCCTCTCTGAGGGCTGTATGGGTTCATGACCGCTGCCTGGCGTTTGTTCGTCGTAGTAAGTTCCAGGAAGTCTTGGCTCTCGTCCTTGAGTGAGATATGCCGGGCTGTATCCCGTGGATTCGGATACGCTGCTATTAATGGCTAGCGTAATTTCTGGGAGCAGTTCGTCCCAGTTCCGATGCTTGTTGTCCGAAAGTTGTGCAATAATCGTTTTTATCGTTCTGTTGATTCTCTCCGTGGGAATCTCCTGTGGTGTGTATGGAGCAGTATACTGTTGCTTCACACCCATGTACTGGAGGAAACGACGAAAACTGCGACTCGTAAACTGAGTCCCGTTATCCGTGACCAGAATCTTGGGTACCCTGAACCGGGCTACAATTCGTTCTCGGAACGCTCGCTGCAAGTGTTCTGTTGAAGCTTTGCGTAACGGTATCATTTCTGTCTATTTTGAAAATTTGTCGAAGAATACGAGAAGCGTTGTGTTTCCGTGTGTAGAACGGGGTAGCGGACCCACAAAATCCGTGCAGAGTATCGCCCAAGGTTCTTCTGCCAATTGAGTGAGCATTTTCCCTGCAGCCTTTTGCTGATTCGGCTTGTAACGTTGACACGATTCACATTGCCGCACATATTTCCTCGCATACCGGGAACATCCCGGGCCAGTAATATTTATTTGTTAGCTGGCATATCGTCTTGCGGACTCCCCCGTGGCCAGCGCACGGATGGTCGTGATTCTCTTTGAGAACTCGGCCTCTCATGGTCCTGGGCACGCACAATTTCCACGGCGTGCAGTCCTGGTCTCCAAGTCGATTTGGAATATGCCGGTACAAATTTCCATGCTCCAAGGTATAATCTGGGAACTTCTCCGGATTTTGTTCCACTTCTTTGACCTTTGCTTGTAACCACTTGCAGTGTTGCTCGCGTGTCTCTGCTGCTGTCACTCTGGCGACGGTTTCTTGCGGCTGTCGGGATAGTGCATCCGCGATTACATTCAGCTTCCCCTTCCGGTACTGGATTTCAAAGGAAAACTGTTGTAACTCCAAAGCCCATCTCGCTATTCTTCCGGATGGACTCTCAATAGAATTTAGCCATTTCAGCGCCAGATGATCTGTGATTACGGTGAACCGGTATCCTTCAAGGTAAGCGCGCATCTTGCGAATACCCCACACTATGGCCAGTCATTCTTTTTCTGTTGCCGAGTAATTCTTTTCGGCCTTGTTAAGATGTCGGCTGGCGTACGCGATAACACGCTCCTGACCTTCCAGTTGTTGTGTGAGCACGGCTCCAAGTCCGAAGTCGCTCGCGTCCGTTTGCAGTTGGAATCTCTCGTTGAAATCTGGGCACGCCAGTATTGGTGCCTCCGTGAGTTTTTGTTTGAGGGTTTCAAACGCTTCCTGTTGCGCCTCGCCCCACTTCCAATGTTTCCCTTTACGTAGCAGCGTGGTCATTGGCTGGACGGTGTTGGCGAAATCCGGCACGAACCTACGGTACCAGGAGGCAATGCCCAAGCATCTTCGCAATTCTTTGGTGGTGGTTGGCGGTTTCAAAGTTTGAATCGCCGAAATTTTCTCCGGGTCTGTCTGGATGCCTTGCTCGCTTACCACATGACCCAGGTATTTAAGTTCTTTCTTAAAGAACTCGCATTTGTTCACGTTGAGTTTGAGATTTGCCTGTCTCAAACGCCGGAAAACCTCTCGAAGATTGGCGATGTGCTCTTCCGCGGACGAACCTGTGACAATTATGTCGTCCAGATAGGCGAAAGCTTTAGGCTCCAAATCGGGACCGATAACCTGGTCCAAGGCTCGCTGGAAAATGGCTGGAGCCGAATGCAGCCCGAAAGGCATCACCCGCCACTGGAAAAGTCCTCTTCCAGGTACAGTAAACGCCGTGTATTGCTTACTGTCTTCTGCCACTGGAATCTGCCAGTACCCGCTCTTCAGATCCAGGCTACTGATATATTTCGCATCTCGCAACCGCTCCAGAATATGTTGAATCCTTGGAATGGGGTATGCATCCGGAATCGAGCGGGCGTTCAGCTGGCGATAATCCACGCATAATCTCCATTCACCCGACTTCTTTTTCACCAACACGATTGGTGCGCTGTAAGGACTGCTTGAAGGTTTTATGCAGCCTTTCTCGAGGAGTTCGTCGATCTCTTTGTCGATGACAGCCTGCATCGCCGGATTTCTGGGAAAATACCGTTGTTTTATAGGACGCTCATCTCGCATCACTATTTTATGCTCCGTAATATTAGAGACGCCTTTCAAGGTTTCAAATTTCTTCAATTCCTCCTGAAGAAACCTCTCCATGTCCTCTGGTTGTCTAGGACCGGATTCTTGTGCTGATGTGCAAATGACTGCGCCACTCGCCTTCTCCTGTTTCTCCGTTGGGCCCAGAGACACGGTTTCGCCTCCGAAGGAGAGTGTCGCTCCTATCCCGCACAGAAAATCCATTCCGAGGAGCACGTCGTCTAGGACTTCCGTCAACACAAGAAAGGACAACTCGCATGTACCATTTCCCATAGCAACTTCTAGTGTGGTACATTCGGACACTTTTCTGGTTGTCCCGTCCGCCATGCGAATTTCCACCTTCGCTTTCTCAAACAGCCTCTTTCCCACCAGTCTTTTCGCGAGCGCCCTGCTCACGAAACTTCGCGTCGCTCCCGTGTCCACTGTCGCCTGTATTTGCATGCCTTGAATGAACACCATGGCCACGATGCGCCGATTGTTAATCCGGAGGGGCTTTAATTTCTGCGAGAGATCCTCTGGCTGGGGCCCGCCTCCTCTCGCTTTCGGCGGGGTCCCAGGTCGTTTCCCTGTCTCTGTCTGCAACAGTCAATGGTTCTGGTTCCCTCTCGGCCACACTCCCAGCAGAAAATCACGACCGGGCTTCGGCAATCGCGGCGCATGTGACCTTCCTGCCTGCAGCATCCGCATGCCGTTTTCGGGTTGAAAGGCCTTGAGACCGCCTGGCTCACCGCATGGTTGCGTTCAGATGGCCACTGTCTAGAGGCTACTGGCCGCGTCTGGTATTCTTCTGAAAACTCGTCTGTCTTGGCGAATCGCAGGCACTCGAAATCCTCCGCCAACGAGAGCAACTCCTTCAGCTCCCGGAAATCTTGTCTTTTTATATAAAACTGGTACTCAAACGCAGAGTTTTTGTATATCCTCTCCAGCTTTTCTTTCTCTGTGTACCTGCTATGTCTCATTAGATTTTGCAGGCTAATGACGTAGTCCCTGAACTTCTCGTTTGCGCGCTGTTGTCGACTGCGAATGTCGTCGTCGAGTCTTTCAAAGAAACGACTAGGTAGGAAGAAGTCCAGGAAGTCTTGCTTAAAAGCCTCCCATGACCGCCAATGATTATTGTTGTTTCGATACCAGAGCAAGGCTTTGTCTTCCAGCAGCTCTGGCATCGCGCGTGGCAACAGATTGCTGTCGATGCAATACGTCTCGGCCAGCTCCTCCATCCGCTCTACGAAGGCCAAAGGGTCGACACCGCCATCATACCTCACGGACCATTTTCTCACCTTGTCAATAACATCGGGGTACGAATGTCGCTCGACTCTTTCCAACAAGTCCGTCACCCGCGGGGTGTTTACGCTCACTCGGCCACTCGGGCTGCGTTCTCACGTCGGAACATCCATCATTAGCACTTTCGGCAGGTCACTGGGTTCCGGTGTTGTGCGACCGTCTTCCGCTTCATACGCCCTCAACCTTCGTTCCACGCTCTCCGCGTGGTTTCCTTCATTGACGAACTCGACAAGTCTTTTCCTCATGTCATTGAGAGTTCCTTCGGCGACGAGTCCAAACTCAGACAAGCACTGAGCCAGCGAATCTTTATTTAGCCGGTATAACCATCCTGTTCCGTATGTTTGGGTCCTAGTCGGCTCCATGATAAGTTTTAATTTATTATATTATATATATTTCTAGTCGAGTCTTAGCTATTGGTGAATATGATATTGTCCCTGTTCGGGCGCCACTTGTAACGAACCTTCTTGTCTTCTTCTAAGGCTTGGATTAGCTCGCCGGGACTCCAGGGTTCGATTACAAGACAAGATTATTTAGTTTCAATATCTTTATTCACCTTAGAAATATCTTATTCTAATATTTGTGTTTGGTTTGCTTGTACAGTTGGTAGTCGTACTAGAAATACAATAATATACTGTCGTCGGTACCTCTACGCGCTTTGCGCTTTATGCTGCTGGGTTGTTGATATCTCACCGCGTTTGTGAGATCACTGGTATTCTGCCGGATTATTGATGTCTCGCTGTTGCTGATTCCTCACTGGGTCTGTGGGATCACTGGTGTTCTGTTGACTTGCTGATATCTCACTGCGTTGGTGAGATCACTGATGTTTTACTGACATGCTGATATCTCACTGCGTTTATGAGATCACACGTGTTCTGCTGACTTGTTGATATTTCACTGCGTGTGTGAGATCTCTGGTGTTCCGCTGATTTGCTGATACCTCACTGCGTTTGTGAGATCACTGATGTTTTACTGACATGCTGATATCTCACTGCGTTTATGAGATCACACGTGTTCTACTGACTTGCTGATATCTCACTACGTTTGTGAGATAGCTTCTGGTTACGCGTCTCTTTACGGGTAATTACAGGAGGGAATTTGAGCCACTACAACTGTGAATTCGACTCTTTACGAGTACTAACAGGAGGGCATTTGAGCCACTGCGACTGTGAATTCAACTCTTTCTGAGTTTTAGCAGGAGGGCATTTGAGCCACTGCGACTGTGAATTCAACTCTTTGCGAGTACTAACAGGAGGGCATTTGAGCCACTGCGTCTGTGAATTCGTCCCTTTGTGAGTTTTAGCAGGAGGGCATTTGAGCCACTACGACTGCGAATTCGACTCTTTACGAGCTTTAACAGGAGGGCATTTAAGCCACTACGACTGTGAATTCAACTCTTTAAGGGTACTAACAGGAGGGCATTTGAGCCACTACGACTGTGAATTCGTACTGCGCTGGTTTTCACTGCTTTTTTTCGGCTTTACTGTTTTCAAGGCGTTGCCTGCTTGATCACTTTTCACTACTTCACTCTTTAATTTTCTCGAGTACTGCCAAACTGACAGCACAACTGAACTGGCTGAACCACTGCTTTCACTGAACCGACTGAGCAATTGCACCGTGTGAACTTGCTGAACTTATGAAACGAGAATCAGACTGAGAACTGATCCGAAAGGTAGACTGCACTGAACCTCGAGTTCTGTTTTGCAGTCTGTTTTATACTCGTTGGCGTCCTTTTTCCAGAATGTTCGATTTTAACGGAGTGCGGTACTTCGTACTCCGTTAAGCAGTTTTTTTTCGTGCAAAAAAAAGTATTTTTCCAAATAGCCGCTTTCCCAAGGTTAAGGAGTTCTACGGTCAGTGAACTTCACTGCCGTCTTCTTGCATACATTGTTTTTGCGGTATATAAACTGCAACAGTGGTTCACTCTAGATCAGCTGAGAGCTGTTCTGTGTACTTACTGTACTCTCGGCACAAAACAGGTTATTAGTACTCAGCGCACTTTGATTGCTTGCTCTCCTCGCTGGAATCACTTGCATATAGCCGCTCTGACGCTCAGTTGCATTTGCATGTAACATGCACACCACGTCACTTTTGCTTTCTTTCCATTTCTCCGCTGAGCGTCGGTGTGTGGCGTTTCTAAACGATCGTCTGTAGTAGTAGCGTAAATGCGTGTGCTTTCTGAGGAGAACTGTTCTTGGGAACAGTTTTTAAGTCTGTTCGACTGCTTGTTATTTTTGTGCGCCAAATTGGCCCGACCGTTGGGTCGTCACAACTTTCAAATTTTTGTCACTCGACGGTTTTCATATCCTTTACGCGGCTCAAAGTTTATATATCCTTAAAGTTCGAGTCCTTATAGCTTCTATACTAAGTGAGTGCCGAAGATGACAACTGTACCAAAAAATTTCTAAGATTTCGTATAATCAGGCGGCTCTCTCAGATTTTTGTCACTCGACCGTTTTGATATCTTTTACGCGGCTTGAAGTTTTAGTATCCTTAAAAGTCGAGTCCTTATAGCTTCTATACTAAACGAGTGCCGAAGATGACAACTGTACCCAAAAATGTTTAAGATTGTGTAGAATAAGGCGGTACTCTCAAATTTTTGTCACCCGACCGTTTTGATATCCTTTACGCGGCTTGAAATATTCGTATCCTTGAAAGTCGAGTCCTTATAGCTTCTATACTAAGTGAGTGCCGAAGATGACAACTGCACCGATAAATTTCTAAAATTGTGCAGAATCAGGCGGCACTCTCAAATTTTTGTCACTCGACTGTTTTGATATCCTTTACGCGGCTTGAAGTTTTCGTATCCTTAAAAGTCGAGTTCTTATAGCTTCTATGCTAGGTGAGTGCCGAAGATGACAACTGTACCAAAAAATTTCTAAGATTGTGTATAATCAGGCGGTACTCTCAAATTTTTTTCACTCGACCGTTTTGATATCCTATACGCGGCTTGAAATTTTCGTATCCTTAAAGGTCGAGTCCTTATAGCTTCTATACTAAGTGAGTGTCGAAGATGACAACTGCACCCACAAATTTCTAAAATTGTGCAAAATCAGGCGGTACTCCCAAATTTTTGCCACTCGACGGTTTTGATATCCTTTACGCGGCTTGAAATATTCGTATCCTTTAAAGTCGAGTTCTTATAGCTTATATACTAAGTGAGTGCCGAAGATGACAACTGTACCAAAAAATTTCTAAGGTTGTGCATAATCAGGCGGCACTCTCAAATTTTTGTCACTCGACCGTTTTGATATCCTTTACGCGGCTTGAAATTTTCGTATCCTTAAAGGTCGTGTCCTTATAGCTTCTATACTAAGTGAGTGCCGAAGATGACGACCGCACCCAAAAATTGTCGACTCCATATCGCTTTTATACTAAGTTAGTGCCCAGGATGACAACTGCACCAGAATATTTCTAAAATTGTATAGATTCAGGCGGTACTCTCAAATTTTTGTCACTCGACCGTTTTGATATCCTTTACGCGGCTTGAAGTTTTCGTATCCTTAAAGGTCGAGTCCTTATAGCTTCTATACTGAGTGCCGAAGATGACAACTGCACCAGAAACTTTGTAAAATTGTGTAAAATCAGGCGGTACTCCCAAATTTTTGCCACTCGACCGTTTTGATATCCTTTACGCGGCTTGAAATATTCGTATCCTTTAAAGTCGAGTTCTGATACCTTGTATACTAAGTAAGTGCCGAAGATGACGACCGCACCCAAAACTTTCTAAAATTGTGTAGAATCAGGCGGCACTCTCAAATTATTGTCACTCGGCCGTTTTGATATCTTTTAAGCGACTTTAAATTTTCGTATCCTTAAATGTCGAGTCCTTATCGCTTCTATACTAAGTGAGTGCCGAAGATGACAACTGCACCAGAAAATTTCTAAAATTGTGTAAAATCAGGCGGTACTTTCAAATATTTGTCAATCGACCGTTTTCATATCCCTTACACGTCTTGAAATTTTCGTATCATTAAATGTCGAGTCCTTATACCTTCTGTACTAAGTGAGTGCCAAAGTTCATTAAACGAACCCATCCGCTCTCGAAGGCCGTCGACAGCTTTGCAGCCAAATTGGCACCAAAATATGATGGCCCCTACAAGGTGATCGCGTTCACATCCCCGCTGATTGTACAACACCAGGAAGAAGATTGTACAACACCAAGAAGACGACAGCTGCACACGTCAGCGAGCTCAAAAGCGTACCAACAGACACAGCTCCCACGGCCGACACATGCAACCACGGCAGCATAGGAAGAACACAGCGAGGTCATGGTAACTCACTTTCTATAAATACATAATATTTAAATAACAGAAAGAAGCCGCAGCAAAGCCCTAGTATATAAGAGTTACATGAAATCCAAAATATTCCGATTTAGTAAGTAACTATTTTGAAGATTTAGTCGCAGAATGAGAAAATAAACAGGCGATTTTTTATTACCGGAGCGCGAAGAAACCACAACGTCAAAACAGAACACGAGCTCAAGCACACAGAATGCAAAACAATAACAAAACCCAAGGAAGCAACCAACTACACACGAAATAACGGTATCCTCCGTTATCACAATTCACGAAGATCGCAGTCTGGTGGAGATTCATTCAGAAGGCGTACCAGTGGGAGTTTCCAACGAGAAGCCCGCCAATAGTGGATGCCCAGACGATCTCGGTGCACCGCGTTCCCCCACCACAACAACGGAACTCGACCGACTGCGGAGTATTCCTGCTGCACAACGCGTCTATGTTCCTGGGCCAACCTTTCTCAGACTACCGCCACCGGGATCTCCGCGAGTGGTACCCAGCGGCCGACGCAGAAGAAAATAGGGCGGCGCTGGCAGTGGCGATACAGTCGCGAGTAAGGGAGGAAACATTGGAGGATCTGCCCCACCTATACTTGCCGAGAGCTAGCCGACCTATAACAGAATGCCCAAGCCGTGCGCCAGGGAAGAAAGCCACCGATACCAGCAGCAGCCGTACTAGCAGCAGCCGTACTAGCAGCAGCAGCAACAGGAGTGGCAATAACACCAGCAGCAATAACAGTGCCAGCAGCCGCAGACGCAGTGGTAACCACAGAGGAATATTTGTCGTGACAGCAACAACCGCTGCAACGACGGTACGAGGGCTCACGCAATCACCCACACGAATACGCTCCCACCACGGTCATACCAGCCAAGCGTCGCGATGCAACCACGGCTAGGCCAAGAACAACAAATAAAAAACCAACACTTGATCGGTAGACAGCCCACAAAGCCAAGTGACGCAGCTCACTGTCCCCCTGACCAACCGTCAAGGGGACAGCAAGCGCGTATATATATATATATATATATATATATATATATATATATATATATATATATATATATATATATATATATATATATATATATATATATATATATATATATATATATATATATATATATATATATATATATATATATATATATATATATATATATATATATATATATATATATATATATATATATATATATATATATATATATATATATATATATATATATATATATATATATATATATATATATATATATAGGTGGGGGAACACGCGGCGAACGCGCTTGCTGTCCCCTTGACGGTTTGACGGTTGGTCAAGAGGACAGTGAGCTGCGTCACTTGGCTTTGTGGGCTGTCTACCGATCAAGTGTTGGTTTTTTATTGGAACACGCGGCGAACGCGCTTGCTGTCCCCTTGACGGTTGGTCAGGGGGACAGTGAGCTGTTAGTTATTAAAAAGTAGCACCATCGCGTGAGTGGGTCGAGAAAGCTCGACCACAGTTAACCACACAGGCAAGAAAGGGACAACAAGCGTCTTACAATCGGTGCGTAGGAATAATACAATCGGTGCGTGGAGTTGCACTCCCGCGGCCAACAATCGTATCAGCACGTCGCCTGTGGAGTTGCACTCCCCCGGCCAACAAATCGCATCAGAACGTCGCCCGTGGATTTGCACTCCCGCGGCCAACAATTCGCATCAGAACGTCGCCTGTGGAGTTGCACTCCCGCGGACAACACCCGTTTCGCTCGTACCCCGCGGGAGCGGGGACAGGTTTTTTCTTTCCCCACAGCGTCCACCTGTGAAGACTAGCAGTGGCCATATATTTATTTTATACCCATTTATACATTTTTAAAACAATTCTTAAATATTTGATATATGTATATTTATATATGTATATGTATTTGATTTGTATATGTATTTGATATATGTATATAAATTTAAGTCAAATTATTGAATTAGAAATTACGAATTATTGAACTAATCTAGAAATTAATAAAAGAAAAAGAATTCGTTGAAGGAAGTCTTGTCCTCCATCAAATAAATAACTGGACGGATCTTGGACTCAGCTAAGTCACATACCCTGGCCAGAGAAGAGGAAAGTTTCGTTACAGTGGCGCCCGAGCAGGGACTAGAAGGCTTTCAACATCTCGATGAAGCACGAGCATCGAAATAACTCATATAAAGTGACGTAAGAAGATGGACACCATAAAGGTTACCTGGATTTACTCACTACGCAAGGACGAGCTAATAACCTACGCGAACGAATTTGAACTCGACGAAGGAGGAACCGTCGAGGATTTAAGAAAACGGCTGGCCACTTTTGCATCAGACTCGAAGGACGAAGAAAAGGTCACGGCGCGACTAGAAGAACTGGAAAGGATTCACCAGCAAGCGAAGTCCCCGCACCGAATGGGGACGGCATAGACGCATCAGCCAGGAACAGTGAAAACTCTGGAACTGCTCACCACCGTTTCAACAGCAAGTCAAGGGGGTGAATGCGGGCCACCGTCGAGGGAATGCGCGACAGATCACGCCGACGTCATGGACAAAATGCGGAAGTGGTCAGTTAGGTATGACGGTGGTCGCGACCCTCTCGCTTTTATCGAAAGGTATGGATAAGCCGAGACTTATCCGCGTATGGGATAAGCCGAGACTTGCTACCAAGGACAATGCCGGAACTTCTTCGAGACCTAGCTCTGGTCTGCTTCCGCAACAGAATAATGGATTGGCAAACCTGGAGTCAATTCAAAACGGCGGTTTTGAAATTCTTTTTGTCCGCTCGTTATTTCGAGGGACTCGAGGGCCACATACGTAACCGGCTACAAAAACACGACGAACCCTTCAAGGACTACCTGCTCGACCTGTACTACGCTATGCGTCATGTCAACTGGGTCGAGGAGGAGAAGCTTGAACGCCTCTATCGAAACGCGCGGAAAGACGTGCAACTTTACGTGAAACGGCGCGACTTCATGAGCCTCGGGGAACTCATTGGTCTAGCAGAGACCCACAAACCACCGGCCACGTGAGCGAGAAGTGAAGCATCGACAGCTGGCACCCCCGGCCGAAGTGAGTATAAACCCAGCCACTGCCTGTCGACGATGTGGGCAAGACGGACCCACGGAACGGTATTGTCAAAACTGCAGTATCCTATTTTGTTGGACTTGCGGACGTCGCGGACTCCGCACTATCGAATGCTACCAATTACCACCCTCGGGAAACGAGGGCTGACCACGCCAGGCAGGAGGGAAGGCGGGTCTAGCAACTACCTCCCCTCGCCGGGTCAACTAAGCCTCCTACACCACGACAGTACCCCTTTAACTGAAGAAGTCATAGTGGAACACCTCAAGAAAAGAGCGGTTTTGTACACAGGAACGACAAGGAGCTTTGCCAGCCAAGCCTTTGTGCAGGAGCTCGGTCTTCCGTTGAGCCGAACTACTTCCACCAACTACATTCGCCTAGCCGGCAACACACGAAGGATGACCAACGAATGCTTCCGGATAAGAATCCAACGCAAAGGTTATCAGCAGCTTGGACCTTAGAAGAGGGCGTTGGATAAAGTCATTGGACCTGACTTAGAACCGCATGCTTTCAAAAATCTGGATGAGATCATAGTTACAAGCAGCTCAGTGGAGGAACACGTGGTCCACCTGCAGGAAGTCTTCCGAAGGTTGCGTTCGGCGAACCTGAAATTGAACCCAGAGGAGTCTGAGTTCTTCAAAAAGCACACTAAGTATTTGGGCCACGTGGTAAGTGAACGCGGCATAGAAACAGACCCAGACAAAATATCCGCCATCAAGACGCTGAAACCACCCTCCAACATACGCGAGCTGCGAAAGTGCCTGGGAATTGCGTCCTGGTATCGCCGATTTGTACCAGAATTCGTACCAGCAACCGTAGTACACCCGATGACCACTCTGCTGAAAAAGGGCAGACATTGGAAGTGGCAAGACGAGCAACAGAAGGCCTTCGATAAGCTGAAAGGAATGCTTGTCAATGCACCGGTCCTGACCTGTCCAGACTTCACCAAGCGATTTATCCTCCAGACTGGCACTAGCGAGGTAGGCCGTGTTAATGCAAGACGACGATGGGAGAGAAGCGGTAATCGCCTATGCTAGTCGCCGCGTCAACCCAGCCGAACAAAATTACACCACTACCGAAAAGGAGTGCTTGGCGATCATATGGGGCATCAGGAAAATGCGGTGCTACCTCGAGGGGTACCAGTTTACGGTGGGTACAGACCATCTCTCCCTCAAGTGGCTCAAATCAATAGAGAATCGGGCCGGATCGCAAGGTGAGCGTTAAAACTGCAGCAATATAGGTTCGACGTCCAATACAGAAGAGGGAAACTCAATGCGGTGGCCGACGCATTGTCGCGACAACCGGTAGACACCCTCCGCCGCACAGGAACTGACGAGGAAAAGTGTAAGAAGTATCCTTGGTTAGAAAAGAAAATCGCTGCTATTCACGACAATCCCGAGAAATACCCAGATTTCCTCGAACAGGATGGGAATCTGTACCGGCACCCCATTGAAGATGCACCCCATGGAAGATGTGCGTCTCCAGCTTCCTCCGCCAACGTGTGTTACGTGAGAACCACAGTGTCCCCAGCGCAGGCCACTTAGGAATTCGGAAGACCACCACCAGGATCATGGACAGATACTACTGGCCAGGCATGTCGCGAGACATCAAAAATTTTGTGCAACGCTGCGAATCATGCCAAAAGTTCAAAGTGGACCAACAACTAAAGGCTGGGAAAATGCTGAGTCAAATCGCTGATGAACCGTGGGCCAACGTTTGCACGGATTTCATTGAACCACTTCCCCGGTCAAAGCACGGTAATAATACGATTCTAGTATTTTTTTTACAGGTTCTTCAAGTGGACTGAAGCCGTACCACTACGCAAGGCCTCAAAGCCAAATCTTATAAAGGCTTTCCGAGAGAGGATACTGGCCCGTTACGGCACCCCAAAAGTTTTAATTTCAGACAACGGCGTCCAGTTCACGAAAGCCAGTGTTCGAAAGCTTTTTCACAGAAATAGGAACCAAGCACCAGTATACAGCCCCTTACACCCCACAGGAGAACCCAGCGGAACGAGCAAACAGAACTTTGAAGACCATGATCGCCCAATTCGCTGATGGGCAAGAGAACGCATGGGACGAGTTGATTACCGAAATCACACTGGCCTTGAATTCAAGCAGATCGAATGTAACTGGCTATAGTCCTGCCTATCTCACGCAAGGACGAGAACTGCGGTTGCCAGGAGCTTCATACCAGCAGAAAACATTCAGCACGGAACAGTCGCCGAAGAGGCGGATGACAAGGCCAAGAGACTCGGAGAAATCGTTGCGATCGTCAGGAAAAGACTGACCCAAGCCGCCTCCGATCAGGCTAGTAATTACAACTTGCGCCGACGCCACTGGACACCGAATATTGGGCAGCTCGTCCTTAAACGAACACATCCGCTCTCGAAGGCCGTCGACAGCTTTGCAGCCAAATTGGCATTAAAATATGATGGCCCCTACAAGGTGATCGCGTTCACATCCCCGTTGATTATACAACACCAGGAAGTAAATAGTGCCTCCAAGAAGACGAAGACAGCACACGTCAGCGAGCTCAAAAGCGTACCAACAGACACAGTTCCCACGGCCGACACATGCAACCACGGCAGCATAAGAAGAACACAGCGAGGTCATGGTAACTCACTTTCTATAAATACGTAATATTTAAATAACAGAAAGAAGCCGCAGCAAAGCCCTAGTATATAAGAGTTACATGAAATCCAAAATATTCCGATTTAGTAAGAAACTATTTTGAAGATTTAGTCGCAGAATGAGAAAATAAACAGGCGATTTTTTATTACCGGAGCGCGAAGAAACCACAACGTCAAAACAGAACCCGAGCTCAAGCACACAGAATGCAAAACAATAACAAAACCCAAGCAAGCAACCAACTACACACGAAATAACGGTATACTCCGTTATTACAATTCACGGAGATCGCTGCGAGAAGGAATATTTGTAACATACATGCCACAACAGGACCCGAGCTCAAGCACATAGAATGCAAAGCAATAACAAAACCCAAGGAACCAACCAACTACACACGAAATAACAGGATCCTTCGTTATCACAATTTACGGAGATCGCTGCGAGAAGAAAATATTTCACATTTATTCAAAAGGTGAGTGCCGTCGGAGGAGCACGCGTAGACAATTGACTATTTTCCATAGTGCCGATGTCGCCAGCCGCCAAGCCAACGTCGCAGTCGACGTCCGCCGCGCAGTCGCAGTCGCCAGAGCCGTCGACTGAGGAACACAAAGCCAACCGAATTGTAATAGATGTGTCGAGTGATGACGAAGGAGTCTCAGACGCCCTACCCATTTGCCGAGACCGGGTGGAGTCACGCTATACCCGGAAGATTATCGCCGAATTTCTTCCGGACGGTTTATCAATGACTCTCTAATCGACTTCTATCTAGCGGTCTTGATGCGACGGAAGCCGCTTTAGTTCCAACGCCGGGTCGCGGTTCTTAGTGCGCTATTCTTCCCCGAGCTGTGTAAATTTAATGCAACGTACGAACTGGAGCCGCTACAGAAGTGGGTCAGGAACCAAAGTATTTTCAATAAGTCTCCAAGTTCGATTCCATGAGCATCGTCAACAACGACACTCTGCCAGAGGTCTGGTGGAGATTCATTCAGAAGGCGTACCAGTGGGAGTTTCCAACGAGAAGCCCGCCAGTAGTGGATGCCCAGACACTCTCGGTGCACAGCGTTCCCACACCACAACAATGGAACTCGAACTCGAACACAACTTCCTGCTGCACAACGCGTCTATGTTCCTGGGCCAACCTTTCTCAGACTACCGCCACCGGGAACGCGAGTGGTACCCAGCGGCCGACGCAGAAGAAAAAAGGGCGGCGCTGGCAGTGGCATTACAGTCGCGAGTAAGGTAGTGAACATTGGAGAAGCTGCCCCACCTATACTTGCCGAGAGCTAGCCGACCTATAACAGAATACCTAAGCCGTGCGCCAGGGAAGAAAGCCACCGATACCAGCAGCAGCCGTACTAACGGCAGCAGCAACAGTAGTGACAGTAACACCAATAGCAGTAGTACCAGCAGCAGCAGTAACAGGAGTGGCAATAACACCAGCAGCAGCAACAACAGTGCCAGCAGCCGCAGACGCAGTGGTAACCACAGGAGGAATATTTGTCGTGACAGCAACAACCGCAGCAACGACGGTACGAGTGCTCACGCAATCACCCACACGAATACGCTCCCACCACGGTCATACCAACCAAGCGTCGCGATGCAACCACGGCCAGGCCAAGAATACCAAATAAAAAACCAACACTTGATCGGTAGACAGCCCACGAAGCCAAGTGACGCAGCTCTTGACCAACCGTCAAGGGGACAGCAAGCGCGTTCGCCGCGTGTTCCCCCACAACCCATCCACCGTGCGAGATCCGGCATGAGTCTACTAGCTTCGGATGGCTCTGTCTGGGAGAACAACAATGACGTGGGAATCCCTGTGAGCAGCACCGCGAGGGGCTTCTGAGAAAACACAGCACAGAAGACACCTCAGGCATCGAACGGGCGAAGAAACGAAGGATCGTCAGCGATTCCTAGCAAGCGCGTCCGGAGGCAAACCGGTACGACCGAAGATCCGTTAAATGAGCTGCCGGAGGCCATACGGTATGAAGTCCAAGACATTAAGCGTAGGAAGCGACACAGGAACGCCATCAAGCTAGCCCGTGTCAGCGGGGGAATCCGCTATAATACAAAGATCACGCGGACGGGCAGGATCGCCGTCGCCACCACCCCCTCGATGAAGTAAGAGGGAGATGTCAGGAACAAATTCAGTCGCACTTAATTTCTTCCTCACATAAATTTTCTACTTATATATATATATGTACACGCATACCCAAAATATATGAAAGAGAATTTGACAAAGAGTTGTCGAAATTGAGAGTTATTAAAAAGTAGCACCATCGCCATCGAGAGAGCTCGACAGTCACGACCACACAGGCAAGAAAGGGACAACAAGCGTCTTACAATCGGTGCGTAGGAATACCATCGCCACTATAAAAGGCGCTTCACCACGAGGAATCTGGCTTTTGTACGTGATCTGCCGACCTGGACAGTGGTCTTCTGGAAACCCATCCTCGGTAAGTCATTTTAACGGCAGAGCCACAACGTCGACGCCAGCAGAGCTTCGACTTCGGCAGAGCCACAACTTCGACGCCAGCAGAGCTTCGACTTCGGCAGAGCTACAAGCAGCAGAGCCTCGACATCGGCAGAGCCACAACGTCGATACCAAGAGAGCTCGCGGCCAACAATTCGCATCAGAACGTCGCCTGTGGAGTTGCACTCCTGCGACCAACAGTCGCCGCAGAACGTCGCCTGTGGAGTTGCACTCCCGCGGCCAACAATTCGCACCAGAACGTCGCCTGTGGAGTGGCATTCCCGCGGCCAACAATCGCATCAGAACGTCGCCTGTGGAGTTGCACTCCCGCTGCCAACAAATCGCATCAGAACGTCGCCTGTGGAGTTGCAGTCCCGCGGCCAACAATCGCACCAGAACGCTCGCACCCCTCTGATAAACATGTGGTGACCGAATAATACGAAGAAAGGCGTTACCCCTGTGGCTGAATGCACCGAGCTCCTGAGGAAATACTCAATTTCGAGTAAATATACATCCCACTCCCTATGGTCTTCTTTTAGGTATGCCCTAATGGCTGCTAGAATGGATTGATTGACTCTTTCCGCCGCATTGGATTGCGACGAATACAATGCTGTTTTCATATATGCAATTTTAAATTTGTCGACCATTTGTCGCTATGTATAATTTCCGGGACGCCGATTTTGTAGAAGACTTCGTCAACCAGAAATTCCACTACCTTACCAGCCGTGGCGGCTCCCATTGTCTTCAGTAACGTGAATTTCGAAAAGTGATCCACTACCACCAGTATGTACGCTTTACCTTTATGGGATCGTGGATATTTACATAGGAAATCCACGTATATTTTTTGAAAAGGTCGTACAATGACGACCTCTTGCCCTATTGTAGGACGCAATTCCGCATTTGTCGATTTTGTCTACTTACATGTTTCACAATTCTCAATATTTCAATATAAGTCAATATCACAAACTTGCCTCACCATTCCTGGCCAATAATACACCTAACGTAAGAGGAACAACGTTTTCGTTGCTAGCTCCAAATCGTGGCTGCTAGCTCAGAATCGTGGGCTTCCGCTATTAAGGTGTAAGTTAATGCTTCCGGAATCCACAGCTTCCACACGAACTCCCCAGTTGGTAACGCGTTTGGGCACAGCGTGCGCTTGAAAACCAATCCGTTCCTTACTCTGAGGTCTGGCAGCCTTTCAGCATTCTGCTTGACTGTTTCCACAATCTCTAAGTACTCTGGTGAGTTAATTTCTGTAGTCTCCATACCGAGAAGTTCACCTTGGTTCACTTCTACCTCTTCTACTGACTTACACAGGGTATCAGCTACCACGTTTTCAAACGCTTTGCGGTGTTCAATTTCAAAATCGAATATCTGCAGCTGGAGTGACCACCTGGTCAAACGGCCGGACAGATCTTTCAGCGACATCAGCCACTTGAGGCTGGCATGATCGGTGATAACTGTGAAGGGCATAAACTCTACATAGGGCCTGAACTTCTTCACGGCTAACACCGCAGCTAAGCATTCCTTTTCCGCCACACTATAACTTTTCTGATGACTATTCATTTTATTCGAAGTCATCTTCTTCTTTTTGGAAAAGCACCGCTTCTACACGCACATCTGACGCATCGCATTGTATATAAAATCTTCTGGTGAAATCGGCGTGTTTCAGAACTGGAGCGGTGGTAAGAGCTCTTTTAAAACGTTCGAACGCTTCTATATGTTCCGCATTCATATCGAATTTGATACCTTTTCCTCTTAGGGTGTCACTTAATGGTGCCGAAATGGCAGCGAAGTTTTTGATGAATCTCCGGATACTGCAACTCTTTAAGACCTCCCTTAAAACTTCCATATATGTATCGAGGTACGGTGCTACTATTAGCAAATCGTCCAAATACATGAATACATTCGCCCTGAGATGCTGCGAAAAGCCCGAAAGGCATTACTTTAAATCGTTAGAGGGGACGACACGGTACGGTAAATGCAGTGTATTGCTTACTATCATTGTCGAACTCGATTTTCAAGAAGGCCTTTTTCAGATCTACGCTGCTTATATAGTGTGTATAATCGAAATCCCCTCTATGTTTTGCAGCGAATACGCGTCTTTAACCGTTAGCTCATTTATTTTTCGCGCATCGAGGCAGAATCTGTATTTCCCTGGTTTCCGTACGATAGTAATTCTATTATTCCACGGGCTATTGCTTTCCTCAATCATTCCTGGTAGTAGCATCTCATCGACTTCCGCGTAAAGAATTCTTTGAACGCCTGGCGAAATAGGAAAATTACGTTCCTTAAATGGCACTGCTCCTTCTACTTGTACAATGGTGTGCTTCTCTATGTGTGTCCGACCCAAACCTTGCTTTTCGTAACACGGAAACTGTCGCAGGGACTGTCTTCGTCGAGAAGCAGTTCACAAACCAGAGAAAGCGAGAAGGAAGAAACACTTCTCCCAGACAATTTAAGTTTTACTTACAAGCTGCGAAAAGAAGAATCGGAGGGACAAATGCAGCTAATCGGATTGTCAACAGAAGGCACGGTGAAAGAGATGCGACAAAGACTCAACAGCTTCATTAGGGAGCAGCGAACCAGGAAGCCCACCGAGAACCTGGCAAAGGAGGAGTCACCAACAGAGAAGGCCAACGCCTGTATACCTGTACCCGACATGACTGCAAAGCATTCAGCAACAACCAGGTACCTGCCAGCTGAATGCGAGATCATGAACATATCAGAAAATGGGGTCTACACTTCAACGGCACTCGCTCCATCTTGGACTTCATCGAAAGCATCGAAGAGTCAGCCAATGGCTACCGCTTCCAGCACGATTAACTACTGTTGCCGCTAAATGAATTACTGCACGATCGCGCCAAAGATTGGTGGCGTTATAAAAGGGACAAAATTAAAACATGGACACAATTTAAGGAAGCCGCAATTAATTTCTTTTTACCGCAGAGACATGTTCAACGCCTAGAGGAGGATATTTTCCGGCGGCGACAAGGACCACGAGAAAAACCGAAAGAATATGTCATGAGTGTGATAACCATGATTCGGCAACACCCCAGACTACACCCGGAAGATCACATCGACCGAATCTACGCGGGAATGCGACCAGATTATCGCCTATACATTCGGCGCAGTGATTTTCAAGATCTGGACTCACTAATGTGTCGGGGTGACGAATACGAGCATATACGAGGAGAAGAGACCCGATTACATCGAACGCACACAACCAATTGGGTTTCCAGCCAACCATATTCACTTTCCACCCACTGTTGGACATGCAAAAAGGAGGGTCACACACGCAGAAACTGCCTCGGAAAGGGACTACTCTTATGTTCTTATTGCGGCCAGCCCAACACCCTCACACGGAATTGTCCCTGCCCGAAGACAATAACAGTCGACGAAAATACTCCGCAATCCGAGACCAGCACACCTGAACCCCGCTACCAAATGAACATCATGTGCAATGGTCGCCAGACAATGGCATTGTTAGACACCGGGGCTATACTGTCCTTCGTGGGAGCACAACTTAACGACAATTTACGAAAACACGCCCCCATTATAAAAGAAGAACAATGGCTAACTCTTGCCAACGGCAAGAGAATCTGCCTTCACCAGAGCTAACCAGTCACAATCCAGAAAAACCAACAGCAATTCACTCACCGTGTATATTACCTATCAGGACTAAAAGCGGAATTCGTTGTAGGTATGGATTTGCTACGCAAGCTCAGTTGTAAACTGATTATTGATGAAGAGGAGCTAGCCACCGTGGGATTTCTGGGCACTCCAAATGCATATACGATAGCCAGCCGTATCTCCAAACAAAACAACATAATTGAAGAATTCACATACAAAAAAAATGCGAGGAAGGCGATTACGAGGCACTGCAATATGAGCCGTCGCGCCAACAGAGGACAGATCCGACCGAGCCGAGTGGGAAGGCCACCAGATGCAGCCACCCAACCACCGTCAGTTCGATCAGGGCCGAAAAGATACTAAGCAAGCTCAACCACCATCCAGAAACAAGGTCGACATTACAGACCCTTCTAAGGGTATCCGAGTACACCCCAGGCATGACCAAAGGAAGAAAACAGCTTCGCATCCAGAAGAAATGGGAACCACTAAGTGAACTCAGAACTCACGACCCCTAGCAACAACCATACGGCAGCTCCGCCTGCCGATTTTATTGGATCCAGAGTAATGTTAAAGTATTTTGAATGAATTGGATTATTGATTTTCTTTAAAAAGTCACTAAACATTTAAATTATAACCGCGCAATAATTTTAACGATTAGTAATAAAAAAATAACCGAATAGGTGTCTTTTGGTAGGTGTTTTTTTTGTTCTATCCCGTTGTTAGGTAGTAGCGAACCAACGGGTTGCTACAAATGTCATATATATTTTATTTTTGCTTAAACTAAAATATAGCTGGATTAAGAATAATTGTTAGCATTTAAATTAGAAATAAGTTAGTATCGAAAATAATAATAATAACAATAGGCATGCGAATTAATAACATTAAAATAAGTTCTCAATAAGGAATACGCAAGAGAGAATAAACTTAAACAACAACAAACCAGAATTAACTAACAAGAACAACAAACAAGAATTGAACCAGGAAATTGTAAAAACAAATTAAGCCCCCGAAAACACACAGTAGTATATACATACGCTTAGAGAGTAAGATATACGCACAAGTAGAGCAGCGGCAATTTTAAAAAGAGAATTATGCGACCAGCTTAATTTCGCTTTCTCTTTTTCTTTGCACTTTCGCTGCCACTGATCTAAAAATAGAATCAAGCACATTTACACACACATTTTCTTTCGTCGCGCACACGCTGCATATGATTCCTACTGTGTTTTAGCAGCATGTGCATTTAACGAATAGTTTGTGCAAGCCCAGTCAGCCTTCTGCCGGTAAGCAAAGACTCAATTCTTGCTTGCTATAACAGAAACTCCTTTTGCGTGGAGCAGTTGACCACTTGGTTGGACAGCCCCAACTATCGCGAGTGGCTCATATTTGGAACGGGTTAATCAACTCGTAATACATTGAGTAGAGTAGAAGTAGTTGCCGGCGTATCCTAAGCGTATTTTAGGAGTATCTTTGGGCGTATTTGGGACTATCCGGAATCATTCCTCCGGGAATTTCAAGGCTTCGGCCGGAATCATTCATCCGGGAATTTCAAGTCTTCGGCCGGAATCATTCCTTCGGGAATTTCAAGGCTTCGGCCGGAATCAGTTCTTCGGAGTTTTCACCCGTATTGTGAGCGGCCTTCTGCCGCGGAGCACTCAGCTCCTCCGACTCTGTATTCACCAGCATTGTAAGCGGTCTCTGCCGCGGGACACTCGGTCCCTCCGTCACCTGTAATTTACATTGTAACCAGAGGCATAGAAAGTAAGATTGTAAACTTTGTAAATTGGATAAAATAATAAATAAAGACAAAAAAACGAACACCAACCCGCATACGTCTGAGCTGAATTTTCAGTGATAGATTTGCTCCATAGCAAATCGTGTGTAATTCTTGACCGTCGCGGTGGTTGGAACTTTGAGGGTTACGAGATCCCCCAAAATGGACCCTGGGGCGACTGAGGCTACCCCAGCTGGAAACAAAAACTCGTTACAACCAAAAATTATTTCCCTTGCTTCATGATAACCAGCCACAATTTCTTGTTCTGATTTCCCTACATTTTTCTCTCTATTTGTCCCATTAAAATTCGTAGTACGCTGCAAGATGCTCAAATTTCCTTCTCTTTTAGCTCCCTCCTTGAACGTTTTGCTTTGTTGCTCTGGACAACCACCCCCTTCCACACCCTTATTCATCACTTCTCCTTCCTTACGGGCATAATGTCTGCCAACCCACACTTGTAACAGAAGAGGCTTCTTTGCCTTGACAGACAATCCTTGAATACATTTTCGCCGACAGTTACAACACGTCAGCCGGTCTACACCTGACTGATCTGTTTCTCCCGGCGTTTTCTGGGAAAATCGGGATTCGACTTCTTCCACCACCAACGGATCACTACTTCCTGAGTTTAAATGCTGCGGATTTTCTGCTGACTTCACTTCACTCACTCTACGAGTGAACCGAGGCAGCTGGTAGACGCGGGTGTCCCGACGCAGCACCGTTTTGTTTCATGGCATTCTTCGCGGAGTTCTTCCACGAAGTATACAGGTAAGGGATAAACTATTCTTTGAGTTCTTGGTTTTGTTTAAGGTTACGCTTAATAATTTCTATCATTTCATATTCTGGTATCGGGTTGGACAATTTGTAGCGCAATTTTAACACTGCATGGAAAAACGCCTGAGTTGATCATTTGCCTGAGTTCAACCACGTCCCGCTTGGCTTCAAACTCAGAACGATTCGTTTTGCATTGACACAGCAACCCGCAACGCAAAGAGCCCCAATCTGTACTGTAGTTAGTTATAACGTACAACCAGTACCATTCTTTCGCTTTGCCTGCTAACAGCATTTGGAATTCGCGAATAATGTCAGACCACGAGCACTGGTACTGTTATTGTAGATATTCCACCCGAACAATGAAGTCTACGACCGACAACTTATTTTGGTTGCCGTCAAAAATTACCCCCGCCCCCCCCCCCACCACAATCCAGTTTTACTGACGCATGTGCATGATCCTGAGGACCTGCGAGGCTTTCCCTAAAACTACTTTGACTTGGCACTGCACTGCCCTCCTGCGATTCCGTTTTCTTTGGAAATGTGGTTGGAATCCCCTTCTATCTGGCCTTCGAGGGACTTCTCTATCTACTTCCCTTCTATTTGGCTCACAGTATTGTCGATCTTGGTTCTGTTGGCTATATGTTGTTCTGTGGCCTCTGTATTTTCCCCGTCTACTCGGGCTATATTCGTACGGATCTTTTATTGGGCATGTGGCTAGCGGTGGGGGAGATAATTCGGCCTGGGGTATGCCGGAATAGCGTACTTTATCCCTGTCTCTATAATTACTCTGTTTCTTTGTTTGCATGTAACATGGAACGATCTGATATGCGTGCATCTGCATCTTACCCTTCACTCACGGATTAAGAAGACAACTTCTTCCTTAATCTGGGATAGTCCTGCTACTAAACTCTCCTGGATTGCCTACTTATGGACTCATCCAGTCGCTTTCACAACTCCTGTCACGCGATATCTACTGTTTCGGTCACTGTATCAGAGTCTTCTGAGCCCTATATCCCTCATGTCATTAGTGGATTGTTATTAGCACTCCCCGCAGCTGCTGTGGGTGCCCTCTGGTTCTCAGGGATCGTTCCCAGAGACTGAGACTGCCCTTGTTGTGTACAATTCGGCATTGATATTATTGTTCCCGACAGGTCTTTGAATGATACGTCCTGTATCCCTGTCGCCGTTGGTTGAGCCATCTTTGAGTAGAAATCGTTAATGGAGTATTAAACGGCACTATTTTTTCCTGTGGTGACGACATGTTTTGATCGAATTGATGTGCCTTCTTTATGTATATCTTTGCGGATATTCCCGTCAGATATCACCTATTCCCTAACACCGTATCGCTCGTGACGTATCGTATTCTTAAGTGGGCAAACAAAAACGACAATCACTTAAACCCAGGTACTGTGAAATTTCACTTCCAATATACGATATATTTCCTTAAATTCTTAAATATCTTTGCTTAAAAATTTACTCCAATCAATCCATTATAAACACACAAATCCGACGATAAGGAATAAATACAATAAATAATTCAATAATAAATAACCCAAATGCTACAATACTACATAAATAAATACCTTTACACTAAACAAATAAATATTTACCTCCGCGAATCGCGTTTATATTTAGGATACCAAGTCCAATACGACTGCTAGCTATTAAATCACCCTCCACTTTAATAATATATTACTAGGCCTAGAACACAAAAGCGCTCCCCCGGGTTGATATTCGCTTGCCTGTTAATATTTTCAATATTAACGTAAGTATATATACTTGACATGAGCAGTAATCTTAACTTAATTCCTTATTTTTCTTTATATTTCCTCAGGGGCTTTTTCGGCAGAGGTTTGCGAGGGAGGACGACACTATTCCGACAATTTTATTATCTCCGACAATTCACGTGTATCTGGCTTTCATCATCTGAATACCTGTGCGAGTATGAACCTTCCCCTCTAGCCATCCGGCTAGACTATATTCACTATATCAGGTACACTTGGCTTAATTTTTCTATCATCTCCTTATTTTGTCTTTCTTGTTTCAGATGTTCTTCAAGTGCGACATCTTGTTCCCAGATGTTCTTCATGTTCTTCAAAACTCATGGCGAAAGGGGGCAACAAGAAATTTGGAATAACATCATTCCGAATGTCCATCCTCCGCTCACTCCCGAACAAAATCGACCTCCTCTCTTCGAGGTCACCCCGACCGTGAGGGAGCTCCCTAACCGCTGAGAGTTGACGGTACTGACCGACTACACAACTTTTACTTGACCGACGGGGGCCCACTTCTGGTGCTTCCCCTCACAATATTTTTTGTGAATTATGCAATTATTCTTTAGAGCACAAATATTAATGAAACACAAATATTAATAAAAAAACTCTACCACTACTCTACGTAGCATACACGTTATATGTACGTATCGAATACAGCATATAAACTGTGCGAAAAAAAGGTAGCAGATTGCGCAAATGTGAGACACCCAGTAGACATACTATAACTTTTTTTTTAACATATAACGTAGCATACACGTTATATGTACGTTTCGAATACAGCATATAATCTGTGAGAAAAAAAGGTAGCAGATTGCGAAAATGTGAGACACCCAGTAGACATACTATAGCTTATCCTGGGGGGACGTTCCTTCCTCCGCCCACAAATGTTTGCCCGTGCAGCGACGTGTATATATATATATATATACACGTATATATATATACGTATATATATATACGTGTATATATATATATATATATATATATATATATATATATATATATATATATATATATATATATATATATATATATATATATATATATATATATATATATATATATATATATATATATATATACACGTCGCTGCACGGGCAAATATTTGTGGGCGGAGGAAGGAACGTATATATATATATATATATATATATATATATATATATATATATATATATATATATATATATATATATGCTGCAGCACAAAATAAAGAAGAATTTGTACAGAGATGGAAAACAATCAAATGGAAGCAGCCGAATCTCAAAGGCAACATGCGTAAATGTAAGCACCTTTGCCTGAGATTGATCGCGTCGCAATAAAAGTTCCACCATACTGGCATAGCAATCCAGCGTTCTGGTTAGCGCACGTGGAATCGCAGTTTATAACAGCAAATATAATGCAAGAAGCAACGAAATTCCACACGGTGGTCGCTACTATGGACGGCACAGTTCTAACACAAATCGCCGACATCATTTTAAACCTTCCACCGACCGACATGTTCCCAGCGCTGAAAAATCGCACACTAAAACGATTTGCCGACTCGGAACAAAAACTACTAAAAAAATTGTTGCAAGAGCTGGAATTACGCGATAAGTCACCTTTACAATTATTATGCGAGATGCGGAATCTAGCTGGAAAAGAAATAAACGACATGTCATTGAAAACGATGTGGATCAACAGGCTACCAATCGACGTACGCTCCATCATCGCCATAAGCATGAAATGGCACAGATGGCAAATAAAATAGTCGAGTTGAGAGACTCTCCGGGGATAAATGCTATACAAATTCAGATGTTAACGCAGAAGATCGCAACCTTATGAACACAAATAAGTCATCGCTCACGAAATGTGGAACGCAGAACATCATTCCCAGGGGGGCGTTCAAAGACGCCACGCAAAGACAAACTTTGCTGGTACCATTTTAAATTTGGCAAAAAAGCTAAAAAGTGCCAGCAACCATGTACAAATGCATCGTTAAACTAAATTCCCTGTCACAGGAGGCGGTCGATGACAGGCGAAACGCAACCAACCTCTGACTTATTGTTGCAGACACTGCGAACAACCTAAAATTTTTAGTAGATACTGGAGCCGAAGTTAATGTGATTCCAGCCTTAATCCGAAATGAAACACAGTAGTGCGAACACTATCTTTTTGCCGCCAATAAGACGAAAATTAAAACATACGGAAATAAAATGCAAAGCCTCAATCTTGGGTTAAGACGGAACTTTAAATGGAACTTTATTATAGCCGACGTTTCGCAACCAATTTTTTATAGCATATTTTATTTCAAAAATTGACACAAACGATCCCTACCAAGAGATGCTTGTAGAATTTAAAGATATCTTATCAAATCCAAACAACATGACGGCCAAAAATGCCAAACACAACGTAGTACACCACATCATCATTACAGGCCCACCATCCTTCTGCAAGTCTAGACGTCTCGATGCCGAAAAACTTGAAGCAGCTAAATATGAAATCAATATGCTAATGGAAGTAGGAATTTGTCGACCGTCAAGCAGCCCATGGGCTAGCCCTTTACACATGGTACGTAAAAAGAACCAGGAGTGGCGATTATGCGGAGACTACAGGCGACTTAACAGCATTACAGAACCAGATCGTTACCCAATTCCTCATTTACACGATTTTACCCATTGGCTGCATGGATGTAACATTTTTTCAACAATAGACCTAAGACGAGCTTATTACCAAATTCCCGTCAATCCCACTGACATACCGAAGACAGCAATAGCAACGCCATTCGGTATGTATGTTTATATGTGTTTTGGACTTAGAAATGCTGGTCAAACATTCCAGAGGTTTATGCACGACATTCTGCGCGACTTAACCTTCGCATGGCCATATCTCGATGACATCCTCATAGCCGCGAAGAACGAGAGAGAACATCGGCAACAGCTACGCGCCGTATTTCAAAAATTACGCGAGTATGGCATCACCATTAATTCGTCAACGTGCACTTTCGGCAAAGCAGAAATAACATTTCTCGGTTACCCTGTTACACATGAAGGTATCAAACCGCCAGAAGATCGTATAATCACCCTAAAAAACTACAAACTGCCTGAGCGAGTATATGAGCTCCGACGATTCTTAGGCACGATAAATTTTTTTCGAAGGTTTTTGCCTAACGCCGCAAAGCACCAACAACGTTTATCCGCTTACATCAGAGGAAATGTTAGAAAAGATAAAACGATAATCAAGTGGAATGACGAAACAAGGCATGCATTTCAACAATGCAAAGACGAGTTGTATACTGCAACACTCCTATGTTACCCAAAAGTAGGAGAACCACTTACACTTTCTGTCGATGCCTCAGTTGGAGCCAACCAGTACCTCAGTTGGAGCCGTTGTACAACAGCAATGCGATGACAAATGGCAACCACTCGGATTTTACTCAGAAAATCTGACAGAGGCACAAAAAGTATACAATGCATATGATAGCTAACTCTTCGCAGCTTACAAAAGTGTCAAGCATTTTCGCCACCTGCTTGAAGGCCGCAAATTTTTCATACTAACAGATCATAAACCGCTGCAGTTTGCCTTCTGCCTAAAAACTGAAAAAGCATCACCTCGTGAAGCAAGACACCTTGATTTTTTGAGCCAATTCACAAATGACATACGATACTTACCTGGAAAGGAAAACATAGTAGAAGACACTATGTCGCGCATCGAAGCTATTCACTGCAATCAAATAATTGATTTTAAAAACTATCTGAAAGTCAGAACGGAGACATCGAGCTTAAAAGTTATATGGACAGAAATTCACTACACATAAATAAAATCAATATATCATCAGTGGACATATTTTGCGATGTCAGCACAAGAACTGCAAGACCATTTCTTACCGAGAACAAGTCGCGCCCCCAAATTTACAACTCTGCTCTCAATTTGTTCAGCGTTACCCACAAATTAATATATATATATATATATATATATATATATATATATATATATATATATATATATATATATATATATATATATATATATATATATATATATATATATATATATATATATATATATATATATATATATATATATATATATATATATATATATTAATTTGTGGGTAACGCTGAACAAATTGAGAGCAGAGTTGTAAATTTGGGGGCGCGACTTGTTGCATGAGGGTTTTCGCAGTGACAAGGCATGCGTTTGTTTTAAGGCACTTGTTATATACATGAAGTAGCATATGGGGGAAGTGCGCATTGACTATCCTCCATACTTCTGACGGTATCCCGTCTAAGCCAGTAGCCTTCTTATTCTTCAGCGTATTTACCGCTGCTGTCAGCTCTTCTATCGTGAAATGGAGAGCTCCTTCTGTCTCTGCCAGTTCTTCCGTGTTCCCTATGTTTGGGTGATCAGGGAAAAGTTTTTCACTCTCCTTGACATAGTATCCGTCGTTATATTGGGCCTCCCTTCATTGCTCGCCGTAATTTTGTGCCCAACTACCTGTTGGGGTTCTTCCTTGAAAATCTTCGTCGTGAGCTACTCTGAAGTTCTTCCTTTACAGTCCGTTCGAATTAAAACACTACAAATCTACTTTGATCACTTTATTACACTAAAGTTTGATCACTTTATTACACTAAAAGTCAATTATTTGCGGCGTAGCAGTTAATGGGATCCAGCCCCCTCTTTTTCGTCGTCCTGGCAAATACAGAATTTTCCTGTACCCCACCTACGACCGCCTTGAAATATACAAAAATATATGTTATCTTACGTTCGTTATTCTTCCCTATTTGTATCTTTTTCCTAGATTTTGAAAAATCAGATTTTTTAAAAAAATATTATTAAAGACCCGTAAAATAAATAGCTTAATACGATTATTTCCGGTTAGTTATCATTAACTAAGTTTAATTCACGAAATGTTAGTATATTTTACGTTAGTAGTTGCGGAACAATCAGCTTTTCCACCACTTTGTTTTCTCTTTACTAAAATCCGAATTCTCTCTATTGTATGTGCTGATCGTGATTTTCCTGGCTCTGGTTTACTGCGTCCGCAACTGTCTCTATTTTACTTGAACTGTTGTACTGTTTAAACAAATTGCTCATGGGCCCTTAGTATTTGGAATTTCTGGACCTTGATGGGATCGTCCGCGTTATAGATTGGGCCACATTTTTTCTTCAAATTTGTTGGCATCTGCGAGTCGAATCCATACAATGTGCGAAAAGGGGTGGTTGTATGCGGAGTGTGATTATGCACGTTTGCCGCTGATAACCATTGGTCCCAATTGGATCCGTCCTCTTTTGCAAAACTGCGCAAGTACTCTGCCAACGGTCTATGGCTTCGTTCTAAGGAACCATTGGCCTGTGGGTGGTACGGTGTTGTTTGTAATTTTTTAATTCCTAACAATTTACATGTGTCGGTGAATAATTTTGAAGTGAAGTTGGTACCGTTATCTGTTACTAGAATTCGTGGAATTCCGTATCGCGTCACCACTTCGTCGCAGAATGCTCTGGCTACGGTGCTTGCTTCTGCATCAGGAATAGCTGTGCATGCCATAAATTTTGAAAAGTCGTCCTGGAATGTAAAAAGGTACTTATTACCGGATACAGTCTCCGGTAAAATACCTACAATGTTCATATAGACCTTATCGAAGGGGCGCACTGGCGTGTCTTTTAATACTAGGGGCATTTTCGTTAGTTTTGAACTTTCGTTTTCCTGACATTTTCGACGTGGTCTAACATATTCTTATATCTGTTTTTGCATGCCTGGTCACCTGTATTCTTGCCTAATGCGTAAATAGGTTTTAACCGCCCCTTGATGGCCTCCTAATGGTTTATCATGAAAATCTTTTATTATCGTCTCAGTTTCTTTGGAGTCTTCCAGAAGAATTGTATTACCACCCTGTTCTGTCTTTGGACTATCCGGTTCCACTGCTGCGGAAATTTCCTGCGGCTTTTCGTTTCCTTGGGGTTTTTGTTCTTTCGCCTTAGAGCGCGTTTTGACTGCCGCGACCTCATTGCTATTTTGGGGTATCCTTCTCAGAGTGTCTGCATTTAAATTTTTCTTCCCAGGTTTATATACTCCGGTAGTTTATGTCTAAACCTGACTAGACGAGAAGTCTGATCCCTTAAATTCGCTATACCCTTTAAGGGTTGGTGGTCTGTAAATATTTTGAACGGCCTCCCCAAAAGATATGCCCTAAAATTCTTCGTTGCCCAAACTATAGCCAAGAATTCCTTTTCGATTGTGGAGTACCGTTTCTCGGCTCCACTCAACGCCTTACTGGCGAAAGCTATTGGCCTGTCCTCGCCAACTTCCCCTTGGGATAATACTGCTCCCAGAGCTTCATTGCTGGCGTCTATTGTTAACAAAAATTGTTTTGAAAAATCCGGATACGCGAGTACAGGTGGCGATGATATTGCTTCCTTCAGCTTGACGAACGCGTTCTGGCAGTCCTCCGACCATTGGAATTTGGCATCCTTTCTTAGTAACTTGTTAATTGGCAAAGTGATTTTTGCCATGCTCCCAATAAATTTCCTATAGTAATTGGCTATTGACACTTTTCCGTGTTTAGTTTGAAACTATTTTCCCTAAGGACGCTAAACTCCTTAAATAACCTATCTTCATGCTGTTTTAAATTCCTACCGTAAACTACTATATCATCTAAATAAACGAAACAACGAAACAATCTGTCCCTTGGAGCCCAGTGAGAATATGATTCATTATTCTCTGAAACGTCGCTGGTGCCCCCCTTAAACCAAAACGCGTTCTGTTGAACTCGAAATGTCCTAGTCCTGAACTAAACGCGGTCTTTTCTTTGTCTTTTTCATCCACCAAAACCTGGTGATACCACCTAGCAAGATCTAATGTTGAGAAATACCTACTATGTCCCAACTGCTCTAAAATCTCCTCAATTCTGAGTACAGGGAAAACCTGTTTATTAGTAACGTCATTTAACTTCCTAAAGTCAACCACTAGCCGCCATTTTTTCTGACCGTCTTTCGTGGCTTTCTTTGGTACCAATAACAGTGGCGAATTCCACGACGATTTGCTGGGGGCGATAATCCCATCGTCTAGCAGCTTCCGTACCTGCCTGTTTACTTCCTCTCTATGGATATTAGGTAACCTATACTGCTTTTGATTAATTGGTGATTGGTCTTGACTGGTCGGTATTTCGTGTTTTAAGACCGGCGTATAGGACAATTCATCTCCTTCCAGCAGAAAAATATCATGAAAATCTGCACATACTCTCTCTACTGAACCCCTTTCCTCCTTATTCAAACTATCATCTAGACTTAATTTATTCATCAGAGTACTTATTCTATCCTTAACATCTATCTCTCCTACTCTATTTATCATACTAGCACGGGGTGTTTCAAACTCATTGAAACTAGAAAACCTCGGCCTAAAGTCACTGTTTATTTCTACATCTTGTTCCGTTGAGTTTAGAATCGGAACATAAGCTACGTCCTCCTTTACTCTCGCTAAAGTTACACTCTCGGAACAATTTCCTGTTTATGAACTACTATTTCCGGTATATTGGTTCTAATCCTAACTGGAAGCGCTCTGATAGTTCTCGCCATTACTTTCGAAATTTTCTTATGTAAGATCTGATCTAATTCACCTTGTGGATGTCCCATCCTTTTTCCGTCCCGCGTGATACTCGGGTTTTGCATGAAGTTATTGCCATGCTGTGTATTTAGCTTTCCTGGGGAATCCATGGGTGTATGGCTTGCAGTCCTTTGGCCCATTTCTACCGTCCAGACGGGATTCATGCTCGCCAAAAGGTTTGGTTGGGCTCCGAGAGATCTGCTGATGATCTCGTTTAACTGTACTGCTTCTGCGATCAGCCTTTCCATGTCGATCACGTTGGTGCCCAACATCTTCATCCTTATCGTTGGGTCTCTTAACCCCAACACGAATGTCCTCGCTAATGACTTCTTAATCTCAAGTCGCAGTCCATGATCCTGGGCCTCTGTATATTGGGATTTCGTAATGTCTTCTGCCTGTGTCCTTAGATTTATTAATCTTTCTCCGAACTCCACTATTTCTTCCCCTGGGAGTTGGGACACTGTCTGTATGTCTTAAATAATATTAAGATTGATAGACACGTCTTTTGTAAAGAAATGCCCACGTTAGTGCAGATATATTACATACTTTTGTCGACGCTTCCGAGAAAGCATTCGGAGCGGCAGTATATCAGCGATCTACATACAAAAATAAACAAATAAATGTGAAACTTTTGTGCGCAAAATCTAGGATTTCTCCACTGAAAACACAAACCATTCCTCGGTTGAAACTGTGTGTAGCCCTCTTGGGAGCTGAACTCACATGCAGAGCAAGAAGGGATTTGAGGCTCCAAAATACCAAGGTTTTTTTCTGATCAGATTCCGAGATTACGTTATCCTGGATCAATGCCACAGCAGCATCATTCCATACATTCGGGGCCACTAGAGTGGCTAAAATCCAACAATTAACATCGGCTGAACAATGGCGCCATGTCGCATCAACAGAAAATCCAGCCGATATTCTTTTTAGAGGACTACCTCCCGACACCTTACCTAGAGCACCTCATTTCGGAGGGCTATGGGAAGCCGCTGTAAAATCAGCCAAACACCTGTTACTTAGAAGCGTATCTACAGCCTTGCTCACTTATGAAGAGTTAGAAACTGTACTGTTGAAATTGAAGGTATTCTCAATTCTCGATCGATCACTCCAATGTCAACAGATCCTAATGATTTAACTGCACTTACGCCTGGGCACTTTCTCATCGGCGAACCCTTAACAAGTGGACAAGACAGTGTCAAATTTTAGAGGAACTGCACTAAAAAGGTGGAACCTTGTATCGCAACTGAAACATGATTTCTGGAAACGCTGGAGCTCCGAATATTTAACATTATTGCAGCAAAGGTCACAGTGGAGAAATCAGTTACCGAACCCAAAGGAAGGGACACTTGTAATAATCAAGGAGGATAACACGCCTCCACTACACTGGCCTTTGGTAAAAATAACAAAATTATTCAAGGGTGATGACGGAGCAGTTCGAGTTGTCGATTTAAAAACAATATCTGGGATCTGTCGTCGACCAATACATCGATTAGCTTAATTGTTACATTATGAGCCGCAGGAACCATCCGATGATTCTGTGCCTTCAACCTCTAAAAAGCTTAGAATTACAACTGAACATGCAGACACTCCATCTAGAAAAATAAAAGGAACCTCACGTGCTGCTCTGATATTCAACTGTTTAATCGCATTACTAATGCTACCGATTGTTGTTGCTGGCCCCATAAATATAACGAAATTTGACAATTTAGGAATCTACTTCGAAGGTATAAAAACTATAAAAATTTCCACTACAAATTGGAAACTAGTGGCATATTATGACTTGAAACCCGTCCGGGACGAAATGGAAACATTTAAGAACGGCACTATTATGCTGCAACATATATGCGCAAACGTCACAACACATAATGCTTGTCGGGCGACAGTTACTCACTTCTTTTCCATTCTTGAGGAATTACAATTTGACAACGAAATCCTAACTAGCACTCGGCATAAGAGATCAGCTCTTGATATCGTGGGCAATGTGGCCCGCTCATTATTTGGGGTACTTGATAATGAGTACGTAAAAGAAATGTCTACAGCCCTCAACAAGGTAGAAAATAATGAGAACTTCCTACTCAACTTAATAAAAAATCAAACGTCAATAGTGGACTAAACGCTGAACATTATAAAAAGAGAGCAAGACGATAGCAGAGTATATGTCGATCGCATGCAGACTCAAATAGCCGAAATACTAAGGGAAGTAGATCAGCACAAGATATTCCAGTGGAACATTACACTCTCAACACAACTAACAACAGTAGCAGCAAGGCTCAGAAAAATACACGCCGACATCCTTGACGTGCTCACCGTTGCTCATCATGAAAGAATTAGTCCACTACTACTAACCCCAATTCAATTGAAAAATCAAACTAAGGAAATCAGAAATCATCTTCCAACAGGATTGTCCTTTCCGATTAATCCAGAAGATCTTCTAGGATTTTATAAAATTATGGATACCAAAGGCACCGTAACGATCGATCATGTGATTTTTGTCATCACCATTCCACTGGTTGATCTAGAATTTTATCAGTTATTCAACTTGATACCTATTCCGACAATAATAAATAATTCCATAGCAAAAATTATACCCAATGCAGAAATCCTAGCCATTAACTCCCATCGTGACAGATATATACCCATGAACTGGGATGAACTCGAAAACTGTGTTTTACTAACATCAGGTCAATATATTTGCTCAAACACACAGATAACTTATGGTATTGAATCAGGAGCTTATAAATGTGAAATAAACCTCCTAACCAACAAAACTGCATCAAGTTGCACAATTAATCTCTCCAAAACCAGTTTAGAATGGCTCCATACAAGCAAAAAAAACCAGTGGATTTTTGCTGTTATCGAGAAAATGGAAATGTCAGCTGTATGCGATGGAGAATCTATGCTAATCTATTTATTCAATTCCGGTATGCTGGAGTTAAATAATAGTTGCACCATTCGAAATGGCTTAATGAGCATTGACGGGCACTGATCAATACTATCAACTCTGCATACATCCTACGCCCGGTTTGCGGAATTTTAACAATTAATGACAATAAATAGGACAAGAGGTCATAGAAGAAACAGAAAAATAATCTTAGCTGAAAACAGAAATTTAAGAGAATTTAATAATCGACTAAGGAACACAACTCTTCCCGAAACGTTTCAAGACAATTCCACACATCATCATATTGTTAGTTACAGTGCCTTGTTTGTTGGTTTATTAGCAGTTGTCTGGATATTATGTCATTTGCGAATCAAGAAACCTTGTTCCCGCTCTTCATCAACTCTGGAACGACGAGAAGCCTCACCGAACAGCGGGAGGATGTAGTGTTTCAGTTTTATTATTCATAACAATTTTATGCACTAATCAGCACAATCAGTAAACGGACGACAACTTTCAATGCCATTGGCAATTATTTAACAAAAATTACGGTATCTGATTTTGAATGTTTGGCATAATGCGAGCCAACTATAAGCGATTCACACACTCGAGCCAACTATCGTTCACACGCTCTAGCCATTGACATTATTCAATGCCAACAGTCAGCGGTCATTGCGCTGATTGCTGACTTTGCTGAATATGTGCTATTCACTACCTAAATTGTATTTTGCTTACTGTCATAATTCATTATTTCCTTATATAAAGCACCCCATTAATTAATAAAGACAGATTCAATAAATCTCTGCACGAAAACAAACAAGTGTCTTTTCTTTGCATATTAGTATAATTCGGTTCAAGTACCGAATTTATAACGCATGCTAAACTTGGTTCAAGTACCAAATTTAGCAACTTGTCAGGTCAGATCAAATCAGACTCGGTTCAAGTACCGAGTTGAATATTTTTATTTGAATTATCACCACAGTGATTTGATCTTAATAAAAAGTTTGATGAATTTCTTAATGTAAATGCTAATTCTCTAGCAATGAAAAACTCTAATAAGGCAAAGCATGCTGACAAAATAAAAACCGGTCTAGTACTCCTTGCCGCGCGTGAAACTACGTCATCGACGAGTACAAACTCTGGGTTGGATGGTCACGCTCCCATCTCTTTATACTACGTGCTCTTGCTGTTACTGCTTCTACCCTCAACGCTGACGCTCCAACTTATGTTGTTGGTACTGCATCTGCTCTACAAATGCTGCCAATCATCAGTCTACGGATTGGGTAACTGTAAGAAAAATGAACTTGAAGTTATTTCTAAGAAGAAATGGATTCATCTATTATCATTTAAGCCTACTGTTTTTTAAGAAAACATTATTTCTTACGTTAAGAAACATGCGAATTTTCCTAGGCATCAAATTTCGTGTTTTAAATTTGTTAAAAAATATGCTGACCTCACCACTCTAAAGCGCATAAATTTTAAACTTAGAGTAGAGAATAATTATGATTTTCTTTTTACAATTCTCTTTGGCAATCAAATATTAGGGTTCCCCTTTTCAATTTTTTTCAAAGATTGGAAATATCACAAATGGTGAATTAGTGTTAACTTCTGCTAATCAACTAAATGATTCAATGTTAAAATTTTACTTCCAAAATCTGTCGAGTATGAGTTGTAGTTAAATACTTTTCGAACTTTCTGCTCCGATAATGACTATGATATCTTAATAATAGTTGAAACTTGGCTAAATGATGACTGCTATGATGGAAATAATTGATTCAAACTATTACCCATTATACCGTAAAAATCGGAATGCACTTCTTACTGGTTGCTCAAGCGGCGGCGGGGTCCTTATGGCAATAAGACGAAATATATGCTCTTCTGCGTGCAACGTTAATCTGATTGACGGTCTCCTGGATCAACTTTGCATTCAGATTCTCTCACGTAAAGGGAAACTAATAGTCTGCGCGTCTTACATTCTACCAAATAGCTCTATCGAAGTTTATAAAGGGCAGTTGAAAATATCAATTCGTATATTTGTGTCACCGGTGATTTTAACTTAAGTAAAATTAACTGGGCTTCTCTTACTGATGATATTGCGCTCTTACCTACTAATATTAACCTTCCACATAAAATACATACATTTACTTGATACCTGTTTTAGTATCGATTTAGTTCAAATTAATTCTGTTTTTAACAAAATATCTGTAATTTTGTATTTCATTTTTGTATCTAAATCATTACATTCTACACTTAGTCCTTGCTCTTTCAAATTCAGTTTTATGATTTCATCAATTGTAATGCTATAGATGAAAATACGTATAACTATAAAGCTTGTAATTATGACATACTAAATGAACTCATTGCACAAATAGATTGGGTAGGTCTTTTTAAAGGTTTAGATGTTCTACATGGTGTGATATTTTTTAAAAACTATTTCTGATGTAATCACTGCTAATATGCCTTTAATTAAAGAAGTACGCCATTTGCCCTGGTTCATGAATGTTTCAATAAATTTAAACTTACTGGTTGCATAGAATACAATACAAAATATGTTCATTATCAAATCAAATTCTTTTACAAGCAGTATATTCTTAGTTTAGAAAAAAATATAAAAAGTAACCCAAATGCATTTTGGAGGTATATATCGCACAATCCAAAAAGAAACCTTCTTCTAAACCCTCGTCGACATTTCTTAATGATGAAATTTCATATTCTTCGAATGACACAGCAAATTTATTTGCAAACTTTTTATGTCTACTTGCCAAGAAGATATTTAAACTTCTAATAATACTGCAATCGACAATTCTGTAAATTACGATATCTAAATTTTGGTTCCTTGACATTAAGTAATGAAGAGATAGTTAAACATATCTATAGTCTAAAAGTCTCATACAAGGAAGATTTTGATGGTCTCAGCTCCTTTCTACTTCAAAAGTGTGCTCAATCCATATCTCATCCATTCATGTCAATTTTCAATTTGTCTCTTAGCTCTGGTTATTTTATTGATAAATGGAAAGTATCATTTATCTTGCCAATCTTCAAATCAGGTGACATGCATTCTATTATCAATTTTAAACGAATTTCTAAGTTAACCAATGTTTTAAAAATATTCGAAAAACTAGTCAAAGAGAGACTTTATTTTTCACTGAAAAACTAAATTTGCCATCTCAACATGGATTTGTCGCAGGTAGATCTACCACAACAAATTTAACTGTTTTTACAAAATTATCGCTTATCTTTACTTGAACAAGAAGCCCAAATTTATATGATTTATTCTGGTGTTTCTAAAGCTTTTGATAAACTCTCACATAACATGTTATTTACTAAATTAGAAATTTTCAGTTTCCACTCCTTTTTTTTATCCTGGCTGAAATCCTACTTAACTAATAAAATCTTATGGTTGCATTGATAATGTTAAATCTAACACTTTTGTTGCTACTTCTGGTGTACCTCAAGGTAGCGTTCTTGGTCCACTTTTATCTATCATTTATATGGATGATATTGCTTGTTGCTTTAGTTCAGCTCAATTCCTATTATTTGCTGATGATTTAAAAATTTTTTCGCAAATTAGAAATCAAATAGACTGCATTAACTTGCAAAAAGATTTAAACAGTAATAATACATTAACAAGAAAAAGTGTTGTCTTCGGCCTGGCCGAAACCTAAATACGCTACACCCGAGTAACTGAAAAAATTATAATTTCGCCACTTAACAACTTTTTTATAAGTAGGCGGACCACGCCCATTTCGGGCAAATGTTAACGTAATATCTCTAGAAACTGCTAGATGGAATTACGTATTAATTTGAACCGTTTATGGGATATTGACAACTTTTGTATAAGTGGGCGGACCACGCCCATTTTTTGTATACAAATTGGTAATACCCGTAGATAACTCGTGATAAAATTACGTATTAATATCTTATATCGTTCACAAGATATTGACTACTTTTGTATGAGTGGGCGTGGCACGCACATTTTTGGCAAACTTATTTGTTATGCTTCCGGATACATCGTGGCAAAATTCCCTCACAATATCTTATACCGTTCATGAGATATTGCCAACTTTGTTATCAGTGGGCGTGGCACGCCCATTTTCTTGAACGTTTTAGTAATGATGCTACATGTTCCGAATAAAATTATACCTTAATATCTTACACGGTTTATGAAATATTCTGATTAAAATATTTTTTGAAACGAGGTGCCTTTACATTCCATATGTAAAGTAGACGTGGCTGTTTACCGATCTCGCCCATTTTCAATCTCAAACAGCCCTACTAATCCTAATAATCCGATTGTTTTTTCCTATTCCTAAAACATATGAGAACTCACATTTAAAATCGTAAAGGCGCGAAGCAATGCGAAGAAAAGAGAAATCCGAGTGCACTACTCACCCTTACGTGCTTATGTATCTGAGCTGATAATCTGCTTACGGGAGCGACCAACTCGTCTGTAAGAGTTTAGGAATCGCTTTCAATGACCGAGTTGTTCAGAAACAGTCGGTCGGTCCTCCGTCGGTTCGTTTATCGAGAATTTGCCTGTCAAACTTCTTTGCAAAAGGAGGCTAAAATCAGTTGGTCCCGAGTACTGTGCAACCGTTTTCAGTATTACTCGGTATAACAATAATTACCAAAATTTTTGTGAATTATATTTTAGCATACACAATTATATACATTATGAGTAATAAAATTAATTGATAATTTAATTAAACATAATTCTTTAGTAAAGGCTATTGGAAAAGGTTTAGCTTACAGTCGGTTGCCCGATGTACTGCTTTTATTGGACGAACAGCTCTTGGCCCCCAAAGGACGAAAATATAAAAATTAAGTATCGCTCTCGATTAGTTTAGGAGTTATAGACCTTCAAATTTGGACTATTTCAGGTCCATATCTCTTAAACCATATGAGATATTTGTTCAGTATTGGTGTCGTTCAAAAGGATTTCTTTTTTATAATATACAATATTTGTTCGAAAAGTGAGTTATAATGACTTTTTCTCTCTTGTATAAAATTTTGGTAAACAATTGAATTTTTTCCAAAAAAATCCACAATTAGTAAGTGCATTAAGAGTAAGAAGCTATCACCATCAATAGAAAGCGTTTTAATTAGATATGTTTCTTAGCTTTAATTAGATATATAACACATAGATGACTTTATATGGTAGTCGTCCTTAAACGGTATTTAATACTAGACAGTAAGCAATTCTTTTTAAACCAATTTCTTTTCGCATGAGTGCCCTTCGGCCGCAATTGGGATTACACTCCTTAAGTCTAACACCTGCTTCGCAGTAAACAGTATTTTTTGGCCATTTTCTTTCCGCGTGAGCGGCCTTCGGCCGCAATTAGGATTACACCCCTTAGTATGTTTAACACATGTTTCGCAGTAAACAATAGACGCCAACTTTTTTTGTCAGGGTGGTGTCAGGGTGGACTAAGGTATGCATTATTATACACCAAACGTAAAAGTTCAGGCTTTTCATTAATTTGGACAATTCTTTGAATTAATAATGTATTTGTTGAGTAACATAGATTCACCGAGAAAACACATCATTCAATTCAATCATTCATTTCTACAACAGAAATTGCTCTCTAAGCAGTTCCCTGTCGAATGTCGCATTGATGGACCGATTTGATGCTGTCATCCCCAACTTTGCCAACAGCACATTGCAAGAAAAGATCCTCAATGAAGATTAGCGCTTCATCGTATATTTCTTCTGTGAAATCCAAGCCATGATTTAATGCTTCTTCACGCATTCTGTGCAAAATATTTTCGGCCATGTAGCAAAGACAACAAGACTGGAAACTCTTTTTTCGCTTTCACTGTGTTAGTGAAATCAGGCTGAAGTGTGTAAATTGCACAAACAAAATGCATGCAATTTTGACAACTTGAGGAAAAATTTTGACAACTTGAGAAAATTGTTTACAAAATTTTGAGAGAGGATTTAAATTTTTTGAGAGAGGATTGCAACTCTTGTTCTTCTTCAGCGCACTAGCCCAGAAAGAATAATTTATAAAAACGTAAAGAAGACAAGGAGATAGGCTTTAAACCAACTTATGCTTCTAGAAATGCATACGATATTTCATATTCAAGTCATATTAAATATTTTGCAAAGGAAACCAAATCAAATTCCATAAAATCTGCTCAATTCACAAATATAGTCAGCTGTTTTTACCTACCACACGTACTTTTAGCTGTAAGAGATGCCGACATCTTTTACTTTAGATTGTGGTGTAAATTTCCACACCACCTTAAAGATGGAAGATGGTGTGGAAATGTAGCAAAAGCTTATTTATTAAAATAGTTAGAAAGTAACTTAAAAATCATTTTGTTATAATTGTTTAAAAGATTTTTTTTCTTTTAAAAATTACAAAAACAAGTCAGTTTACATTTCTGCTTACATATTGTTTATTGTTTACTTACTGTTTGTTGTATATTTCCAAACAGTTAAGGAATCATCAAAACCGCGAAGGCTCTTACGTGCAATGAAGTTTTTCTATTAAAGCTTACTTAAAAATCCTTACAAGTAATTTTTAATAATTGTGTCTCGTTGGTATCCCTGTCATGAAATCACCACATCATCTTGTGACGGTGTGGTAACAAAACGGAATGGTTTACTTTTCCAGCTAACTTTCTTTGCAATAGCCAGTTTTAGCTTGTAACAAGTAGGCAATTTCACCATAAAACTCACATACGCTGTACGTGAGTGCGCGGAGGGACATATTTTTCAGCTCGATCACGAAATGAGAGGAGTTTCCAGTCTTGTTGTCTTTGCCATGTAGGCTTTGTATTTCTCCCACAATTACACTAGTTGTGACGGGGAACATGTAGATAAAATAATTGCGAGCAGCGTACGTATTTGAAATGGATTAGAACTGGCGGATGAATCTTCTATTGACTTGTCCCAATGATCCTCGTTTTCCAGCAAATGAAGTGCCTCGCACATACTATGATACGTATTATGTACTATTCTATCAATTTTTCGTAAATGTATAAATGCTGTTGGACCACGAACTGTAATCAGAACCGACTGTAATATAAATAAAAAAATAAAAACATTCAACGTTTTTCGGATGTACAGTGTATGTTCTTCCTAAAGCATTTAATGAATCCGATTTTCGGAAAAAAATAAATAAATATATATATATGTATATATAAAACTTCAGCCCGCGTATGCTTGTGCTCGCAAAACTCTAATAGTCGGTCGATTGACTTGAAAATTTAACACAACGGTGCGTTCAAATACGCGCGTGTTTTTATTTATTTATTTTTTTATTTATATATATATATATATATATATATATATATATATATATATATATATATATATATATATATATATATATATATATATATATATATATATATATATATATATATATATATATATATATATATATATATATATATATATATATATATATATATATATATATATATATATATATATATATATATATATATATATATTGTTTATTTCCAGCTGGGTGGTCTCCGAGCACATATCCGGCTCGAAGGACCAAAATGATTATTTGAGATTCACTAATTGTCTTTTTAATTACAGAAGTAATGTTCCACTTCAATAAAGACTCCGACTCTCCGTGTACACGCGTCCGCTTTAAAAGAAGTGCGAAGAGCAAGAGAGCTGTGTGGGTCCAGCGACGATCGCTGGAAGCCGGTCAAACCGCGCCAGTTGCCGCGGAGAGAGCCCGCAGCCGGGCTTACGCTCACGGGAGAGGCGCCCCTCATGACCGGCAAGCTGACAGGAGAGAGACTGGAGTGCTCACTCCTGACACCCTACCGATCGATGAGGGAGCACCTCTGGCGAGCGGCAGTTGGCGTTAACATACCGCCCGCCTTGCAGGACTGCAAATCCCCAAACCCCGACAACTGGCGCCGTACCTCGTCTCCGGTCTAGTGGAGGAGCGTGTGGTGCGCCTCCCCGCACTTGCGGCAGCGCATGGGGCTCCGACACTCAACCAAACGGTGCGACCGCGCCAAACAGTTGCGGCACATGTGTCTTGCGGATGCCGTTAAATTCCGCTGCGCTGGTGTCTGTTGCCGAAACAGCTGACAACGGCTCAGCACATGCCGCCCCGTACACAGGGGACAGCACAGCTCGCGCTCGCGGCCCTCCGTAGGAAGCCGCTGGGCTGGCGGGCACCAGGCGTGCCGCCTGGTCGGCATCACTGGCGCGCGTCGTGGGGCCGGACGACCTGGAGGCGCGTGTCTTGGGGCCGACGGTGCTGATGGAGCCGGCGGTGCTGGTGGTGCACGTCGCGGCACCGGTTCTGGCGTAGCGGGCCGCAGACGTCTCGGGGCCGGCGAGGGTGGTGAGGCCGCATGTCTCTGGGCCGGCTCTGGTGGGGCATGCGGCAAGTGGCGCGGCGGATGTCGCACCGACATCGCGCGAACTCGGAGACTTCCGCGTATACGGAGGTCGTCACAGTAGAGGGGCCTCGGTGATGGGGCCGGATCGGAGGAGGCTTCCTCGAACCGGACGAAGAAGCTTCGGGCAGCTCGGGTCGGCGGGGTGGGCGAGCGCCGTGCCGTGGCGATCGCCTGTTCCTCCTCGGCCGAGACGTCGAGCACCAGGACGTCGGCGCTTGGGGACGGCTCCCGGTGGGCAGCAATGGGTGGCGCGGCGGTGGAGGCGGCACAGATGAGCACAGACCCGGGTGGTGCTAGCAGCCGCCCTCTGCGGGTCCGCGCATATTGCCGGCGGATCAGATACATGATGATGCTGTAATGAGAAAAGACGGGGTTACTAACAGGCTGTCATGCACAGGGTAAGGGCACTAGTTTCGTAATGGGACGCGTGACGTGACCCCTTTCGGTTAAGAGGTCAGCCACGCGTACGCGGTTGTCTTGTCCGCGGTGGACAGCTGTAACCCGGCCTAAGCGCCACGAGTTCGACGGCAAGTTATCGTCGCGAATGACCACGAGATCGTTGAGTTGGAAATCGCGCTGTGGAGTCTTCCACTTTGTACGGCGGGAAAGTTCGCGCAGATATTCTGTCTTCCATCTCAGACAGAGATGCTGAGCGAGAGCTTGCACGCGTCGCCACCGATTGAGAATGGAGAGCGGGTTGTTATGCCGCTCGAGTTCGGCGGGAGCGAGTAAGGGCCCGCCAATTAGAAAATGGCCGGGCGTGATGGCTTCCATCACGGTTGGGTCTTCGGAGGAAGCAGTGAGGGGGCGTGAATTAAGGCACGACTCGATCTTACTCAGAAGAGTGGAGAATTCTTCGAAGGTGAATTTTATGGTTGGGGCCACCTTCCGGAAATGGGTTTTGAGGCTCTTGACCCCCGCTTCCCATAGGCCGCCCATGTGCGGGACTCCTGGCGGCAGAAAATGCCAGGAGACGTCTTGGTGTGAATACCGGGTTTCTATCAGTTCCTTTGTACGCGACATGAAGTCCTGGAAGTCGCGCCGGAGCTCCTTGGAGGCGCCTACAAAATTGGTGCCGTTATCCGAGTATAGGTTGGCAGGGCAGCCTCTGCGGGCGGCGAACCGGGAAAAGGCGGCAAGGAAGGTAGCGGTTGAGAGGTCGCTAGTGGGTTCCAAATGAATGGCCTTCGTTGCGAAACAGACAAAGACACAAACATAGCCCTTGGTGATTAAGCCCGCTCGTCCCGTGTAATTTTTGATATCGAACGGGCCGGCGAAATCGGCTCCGGTATTGGCAAATGGGCGGGAGAACGTGATGCGTTCTGGTGGCAAGGCGGCCATGAGTTGGGTCCGTTGCTTCTTCCGATGTAGGATGCACGGCTTGCAAGTATGGGTCGTCGTTTTGATGAGGTTTTTCACCTTGGGAATCCAGAATTGGGTACGGACCAGACGAAGAACTAATTGGTTGCCCTCGTGTAGAGATATTTCGTGTATAAAACGAATGAGCAATCGCGAAAATTGACAGCCGTATGGCAGAATATTCGGGTGCCGTTCGTCGAAAGGCAGATTGGGACACGAGGACAACCGCCCGCCAACGCGTATCGTGTTGTCCGTGTGGAGGAACGGGTTCAACGAGAGCAGGCTACTTTTGGATCGCAGCATCGCGTGGTTTTCTAGCGCGGCGTACTCGTCAGCGAAGTGAATCTTCTGGCAGGATATCGCGAGGCAGCGTTTCGTTTCCTTTATTTCTCCCGGTGGGAGGTGCAGGTTGGGGTGCGAGCGACGTTGCCGCTTAGCAGGATGAGCGTTGTGAATAAATCGGTATACGTATGAGTATACGCGTGGGGCTCGTGGCAGCGACGAAAATCGTTCGAGCGGATCCTCCTCGGGAGCGCAATGGGTGTGCAGCGTTCTGACAGTCTTCTGCTCCAGTGTGGTGACGTATTCGTCTGAGGCGCGGAATTCGGGCCAGCGATCCTTATCGTGGGCGAGCCAAACAGGTCCATTCCACCAGAGGGTGCTCTCAGCGAAATCTTGGGGCGTGGCACCGCGACTGGCTAAATCCGCGGAGCTGTCCTGGGAATCCACATGGAACCATTGCGACTGTGGTACTTTCTCGATGATTTTGGCAACTCGATTTGCCACGAACGTCGCCCAAACACAGGGGGATTTCTTCAGCCAGGCCAAAACAATGGTGGAGTCGCTCCAACAGTAGATCGTGTAATGGGGCAGCTACAGCGTAGGCACGAGAGTGTAGATCATCTCAGCTACTAAAGTGGCTCCGCACAATTCTAACCTGGTGAGAGACAAAGTTTTAATTGGGGCTACACGAGTTTGGGAGTACAAAAGGAAAACTTGGACTTCCTGAGCGACCGTGATGCGGGCATAGATGACTCCTGCGTAGGCTTTTTCTGAGGCATTGCAAAAGGCATGGAGTTCGACTTCGCTTTCTGGGGTGTAACTTACCCATCGCGGGATGCGGATGGCGCGGATGTGCTGGTGATTCTGGAGAAAACTCAACCAGTTAGCATGAGTTACCTGAGGCAGAGTGTCATCCCAGTCGATTTTGTCCAACCAGACTTGCTGAATCAAAATCTTTGCTGCAACGATGATCGGAGCCAGCCAACCGGCTGGGTCGAACAGCTTGGCGACCAGAGACAACATTTCTCGTTTCGTGTACGCAGCTTTGATGGCGATGGCTTGGACATCGAAGTAGAACTCATCATGGGTCGCGTTCCAGCGAATTCCAAGCATTTTGGCGGTGCTGGAATCTTCTAGCGTCAGAAAATCGGAATGGAGCAGATGGGATGCCGGTAAGTCTGCCAGAATGCCTTAATGGTTGGCAGTCCATTTTCGAAGGGCAAACCCTGCTGAGTCGAGAGCCGCTATGAGTTGGTCGCGGGTCTGGGTAGCTGTCACCAGGTCATGCGTGCCTGCTAACACATCATCCACGTACATGGAATGCTGTAGAATGTGTGTGGCAAGCGGGAACTGGTGCTTCACGTCGTCTGCCAATTGAAGAAGGGTGCGTATTGCCAGGAACGGGGCGCAATTAACTCCAAACGTTACGGTTTGAAGCTCGAAGTCGATAAGTTCGGACTTGTACGGGTCTCGGAAGAGAATGCGCTGATATGGTGTGTGCTTTGGGTCGACCAATATTTGGCGATACATTTTGAATGTCTCGAAGCCCCTGAGCGGAGCGTGTCTCGAAAGCCGACTTTAAAGGCAATGGCGCGATGTAGCGGCCGTCATCGAGTCTTCGCGTATTTTTCTTCGCAAAACTTTTCGGAGTGGGATAGCAATCTAGTTTTGGGAAGTTCCTCCACCTCCCAAAAACGTTCGAACTGTTGTTCGAAGGTGACTTCGTTGTGTAAGCCGCTTTGATGCGTGCCGTGGCAGATTGCATGGTGGGAACCGCGCCGGTTAGGATCCAACCGAACACGGTTTGCTGAGCCATGAGGGAGCCCAGCACTTGGCGGCGGATGCCGTCCAGCAGGATTGCTGGGTATAAATCGGCTCCGATGAGGACGTCGACCTGCTCGCTTTTGGAGAAATTGACATCTGCGAGCTCGATGTGTTGAGGGAGGCCACTGAGAAGTGACCTATCTAACGAGTGGGAGGGCAACCGCCCTGTTATTTGTGAAAGCACAAGCGCCGTCACCTGAATTTGGAATTTGGGATCAAGCGGCGAATTCAGGAGAAAATCGCACGATCTTGATATTCTTGCTGACACGGTCTCGTTGAGACCGGAGACTTCTGCGGTAGTTGGCCGCGCTGGGAGCTTTAAGAGCTTTTGTATGCGTTCAGAGATGAACGACACTTCGGATCCAGGATCAATCAAGGCGCGCGCGATGTAACATGTACCGTGGTGGCGTATTGTTTCCATGGCAGTCCCTAACAAAACCTGTTTTGGTGCTTTCGCGAAGCACACCTGATGCTTGTCCTGTGGATTTCGCTGTTGCGCGGGGGGAGAAGTGGACTGTATATGCGTGGGAGGTCGCATCGAAAAATGCGGCCTTTCTTGCTGAAAAGCATGATGAGTCGAACTTGGAATGAAGTTCGAATAGGCAGGGGCTTGAGTACGCGGAGCGTTTTCAAACCGCCGCTCTTGATGTGAGGCACGTGGGGTCGAATCTGGTACAGCATTAGATGAGGATGGAGCGTTCTCACGATGCAAGAGGGTGTGATGCCTGCCATTACATTTGATGCAATTAAATCTGCTTGGACAGTTTTTAACGGAATGAGATCTGGCCAAGCAGTTGCTGCACAAGCGGTTTTTCTGAACGGTATTCAGCCGCTGTGGAACGGGCAAGCTGAGAAACTGAGCGCAGGATCACAGCCTGTGCTGCTTCTGGCAAAGAGGGCAGCTATCTTGGGACACCTTCAACTGGAAGGTGTTGACGCGTTTAGAGGCTGGAGCTGAGTGAGTCGGAGCTGGGAGCTGTGTTGACTTCGATGCGGGTGTGCACTTAATATCTTGCACCGTTTCAAGGGTCTGGAAGCGATGCGTGAGAAACGCATCCAGATCTGTCCATGTTGGGATCTCCGTTTTGTTCGTGAGAGATTGTTCCCAAAGGGAAAGCGTTGCTTCTGGGAGCTTTCTGGAGCACAAAAAAACGATTATTGCGTCCCAATGCGAGGTATCGACACCTTGTAGCGCGAGTGCGGCGAGAATAATGTTGATTTCGCGTTGCAGGTCCTTAATAGCACCACCGGTTTCCTTCGTGATAGGGAACAGTCCGAAGAGCTTCTTTAGATGGGCGTGGTGAGGACGCGTCTGTTCTCGTACCTGTCGGACAAATTTTTCCACGCTTGGGTAAAACCTTCATTCGTGAGAGGGGATTTCTGCACGATTTCTTTCGCTTCGCCCGTAGTTTTTTGGTTCAGGTGGAACAACTTCCCCACTGGCGTAATTCTGGTGTTCTGAATATACAGGGCCGTGAACATATCCCTGAAAGAGGGCCACGAAAGGTAGTCGCCATGGAAGGCTTGGGTGTCGCAGGGGGGCAGGCTAATATTATAGCCTGACTGGGGCATCTCAGCTGGCATCGGCGACGGGGTCGCGGCAACTGGAGGGGACACTGCGGCTTCGATCAGCTGATCAATTTTTCCCGCGCAGCGCAGATATACCGCATAGCATTGGCGCCGCTTCTCCTTTACGCCTTCGAATTCTTTGCCTCTGTACTTCGTCGAGTCCAGCTCCGCAAGCACCTTTTCATAGGCGCTTTTAATCAGCAGCCACTGCGAACGTATTTCCTCCCGCTGAATCCCAAGGGTGTAAACGGTGTGGTCCGCGGTGGGTGTCTTCTCGAAGTCCATCTCAAACTCGATCAGCGCATCGGCCAGGCGAATGAAGGGTGCGAGCGCCGCCATTGTGTGTCTGGTTTACGGATACGGGCGGTGAAGGAGGTCGCAAAATCGAAATGAAAATGAAATAAAACGCTCCGAAAACTAATTCCGGAAAAACTTTTTATTTTATTGGTAAAAAATCGCAAAAATGTTTTCGGGTCGCTATGCGATGGCGTTGGGGCTCGAAAAGCTTACTGCAGACGGTTGACCACTTGAACTCTAAAGTGCTTGCAACTAGTTAAAAAGAGACTAGTTGTTGCGAACACTTCTGCCTACTGGGTATGCAGCTTTGCGTATTCACTGCAGGGTCACTGTTGAATTCCCAAACCCACGCTGCTTTCACACTTCTGAGAGTGCAAAACGACACGAAAACTGGTTCTGTGTTCTGTGTGCACACTCACAGCGCGTGTGTATGGGCACCCAAGCAGCGAAAAGTCAAGCCGGCTGCGTCTGTATCGATGCACAAGCAGAAGAGCTCGAGCTAGAGAAAAGTACCCGCAAAAAACCAGCCAGCAAAAGGTGGTGGTTTTTCACTTTGCACTGAGCGCAATTACGGAGCACTCAAGTAACTTAGTTCAAAAATGTAAGAGCGTGAAACCAAAGCAATCTCCCGGGAGAACTCAGCAGAAGGCTGCTCTAAAGTTTAGAGTTTAAAGATTTCTTGTGCACGGGGCTTGCTTATGCGCCAAGCGGTAAATTTTTGCAAAAAATGTGGGCTTCGCAGCAAGCGATGCTTGCGAAGACGATCAGAAGCAAAAATATAAGCTTTGGTGCTGCCGTTACTTTAGGGGACCGTTACTCACGAATTGACAATTCTCGTAAGGTTTGACGGTCAAGCCAAGGGTATATCTATATATATATATATAATATATATATATATATACAATATATATAAAAATGGAATGAGTATGGCCGGACGGGCTCGGGGCTAATAATTAGTCTAACGTATGGAGGTGTGTGAACTCACCGTTCCTTACTCGACTCACTTGATTAGGCGTCGGTGACGATGATTTGGGCGTCGGTGACGATGGTATGGGCGTTGGTGACGATTGTTCCTGGGCGTCGTTGACGATGGTTCCTGGGCGGCGGCAATCCGGCTCATCTGGACCAAATGTTTATTTGCAACGGTTGGGTGGTCTCCGAGCACATATCCGGCTCGAAGGCCCAAAAAAATATTATTTGAGATTGTCGTTGTTGAAAAATATTATTGATTTGTCGTCCATCCGCTCCGAAAACACTCTCAGTTCTTTTGTTTTGTAATGTATAAAGAATTATTTGCATTTTGTATATATATATATATATATATATATATATATATATATATATATATATATATATATATATATATATATATATATATATATATATATATATATATATATATATATATATATATATATATATATATATATATATATATATATATATATATATATATATATATATATATATATACATATATATATATATATATACAAAATGCAAATAATTCTTATATTGCACTTATTGACCCACTATATATATATATATAGTGGGTCAATAAAGTGTTTGAACACCTTGCATCTTTTCCAAGTCATGTTGCTGCATTATATCATATATTTTGCGAAGGAAACCAAGCCAAATTGCATAAAATTTGCTCAATTCACAAATATAATCAGCTGGTTTTACCTACCACACGTACTTTTAGTTCTAAGAGATGCCAACATATTTTACTTAAATCTTTTTACGTAAATCTTTTACGTAAATCTTTGAGGTGGTGTGGAAATGTAGCAAAAGCTTTTTTATAAAGTTATTAAAATAGTTAGAAAGTAACTTAAAAATCATTGTGTTATAATTGTTTAAAAGATTTTTCTTTTACAAATTACAAGACAAGTCAGTTTACATTACTGCTTACATATTGTTGATTGTTTACATACTGTTTGTTGTATATTTCCAAACAGTTAAGGAATCATCAAAACCGCGAAGGCTCTTACATGCAATGAAGTTTTTTTATTAAAGCTTTCTTAAAAATCTATATAAGCAATATTTAATAATTGTGTCGGTTGGTATCCCTGTCATGAACTCACCCCATCATCTTGTGATGGTGTGGTAACAAACCGTAATGGTTTACTTTTCCAGCTAACTTCCTTTGCAATAGCCAGTTTTTGCTTGTAACAAGCAGGTAATTTCACAATAAAACTCACATACGCTGTGCGTGAGTGCGCGGACGGACATGTTTTTCAGCTCGCTCACGAAATGAGAGGAGTTTCCAGTCTTGTTGTCTTTGAGCATGGGTGTGGTCATGTCATGGTTTGGGGAAGTATGACATACAACATGGTTTGGGGAAGTATGACATACAACATACAACGGTTAAGGAATGGTTGCTGTATAAAGTGCATAAAGTACTTCCACATCCCCTCAAAGCCATGATTTAAAACGAATAGAAAATCTCTTGGCATACATTGGACCTAGAATTAAGGAAGTAAAATATTTCAAATAAGACAGATTTGAAACGATGCCTTCAGGAAACTTGGGATCAACTATAACCAGAAGTCACACAAAAGCTAGTAAATTCTATACCCAATAGACTAAAAAGTGTCTTAGATAATAATGGTTTATCAACAAAATATTGAAAACCGAAACTATACCAGAAGTGGTATTCTGTTTATCTATATTTTGTATTTGTCAAATACTTTATTGTCCTCAAATTTTCCGTTTAAATCAATAAAGGTTTCGTCATCTTAAATATTGAATTGGATTATAATGTATAAGGAATTATTTGCATTTTGTTTACGTCCTACAACTTTATAATGTTGATATCCTACAACTTTATAATGTTGATGTTTGCTCTTTTTCTTTGTGTTGAATTATTGATATAAGCACTGCTAAAAAAATTGCATATGAAGTCTTTTCTTCGCATTGAATTTTGTATACCAACTCTGCTGGTCATGGTTACCAGGTTCTAAATAATTATAGTATTTATATAAATAATATTCAAAAATTTAAGATTTTTCAATGAAAATACGATGTGATGATATCTAGCAACTACGCTGCTATCATGATCAAAATATCAGTTATGCTTTAAGCACAATTGGAAGCAATAAACAATAAATACATTTGTCTTCGGTTATCTTTAACTCAATTTCTTAATGACAAAACATAATTACACCCAACGGACACAACACAAAATCTGTCAAAAAAATCTGTTGAAACGTAAACAAAGGAATAGCAAAAGAAGAAGAAGAGCACTTTGTGTGTATCAAATTAGAATTAGATCTAACCCGAAGACAAATGTATTTTTATCTATGGACAATTGTTCTCGGCTAAATTATCTTTTTCCCTTAGATAAATGATTCCCATTAGAGCCTGAGTATTTTCAACAGCTGTTTTTATGTTTAGTGTTTAGTGCCTCCTTAAACACTATTTAAGGCATTATTGTTAATATCAACATCTTGAAAATTGGTTATGACGAAAATTCATATTTTGTGAAAAATTTATGTAAAATAGATAGTTTCTTAATATTATGTAATTAAATTCAATTATTATTAAAATTTCATTATTATTAAAAATTTCTCAAGAATTTCCAATGCATTGGAAATGTTTATTCACTATAAATTCACGAAATAGTGCCAACTGGGAACGTGTTATCTGATGGTTATATGCAGACAGAAGCTTCTTAGCTTATGTGTCCTATGACAGCTGGTATGTTTGGTTTTGTGTATACAGAATACTATACAGAAGACCCAAAAACATGAAAAAAAAAGCAAAAAAACTTTCAACTTGATGAGGTATCTGGAGAACAAACAATTGGTCAGTGATCGCCAGTACGGTTTCCGTGCTCACCACTCCACAGGCGATTTGATGGCGTTCCTTACTGAGCGGTGGATCAGTTGTGTTAACCAATTCGGTGAGAGTAAATTTCCTGCTTTGGATATCTCCAAGGCATTTGACTGGGTGAGGCATAAAGCACTCGTGTCTAAACTGACTGCTCATGGTGTTGGTAATACATTCACTCGATGAATATCGAGTATCCTCAGCGGCCATTCTATTCGGGTTGTGATAGACGGCTTTGCATCTATCACAACCCGATACTGAACTGCTGATGCGCTGAACTGCTTTTTCAGCCGTTTCAATTGGCAGTTGTGTTTCAGAGATAGAAACATAAATGCTGCAGGAAAATTGGTAGAAAATATAACTTTATATGGTATGAGGTCTTTCATACCCAATAAAAGAATTTCCATTAAACCAAAAGACCATTCCTGGTTTAATACGACTTGCAGACAAGCAGTCAGTAGAACAGCGCCTTAGACGTAGAGTTCTTGAATACCATAAGGGTAGCAAGAACTTTTGGTCGTTCGTGGGGAGGGTGAAAAATCAGACGAGATCGTCTATTCCAACTCTCTTCAAGGACGATCAGATCTTCACTCACTCGGTTGATAAGGCAAACTTATTAGACAAAATGTTTGCTGAAAACTGCTTTCTTCCTGAGAGTAGCCAGCCAGTTCCCAAAAAAGGTGAGGCTACGAATCCTGCAAATTACCGGCCCATAGCAATCTGGTCAGTGCTCTCTAAAGTCATGGAGAGCATTGTAAATTTTAAATTGATGAGGTATCTCGAGAGCAACGAGTTGATCAGCGATCGCCAGTACGGCTTCCGTGCTCACTGTTCCACCGGCGATCTGATGGCGTTTCTCACTGAGCGGTGTAACAGTTGTATTCACCGGTTCGGTGAGAGCAAGGTTGTTGCTCTGGATATCTCCAAGGCATTTGACCGGGTGTGGCATAAAGCACTCGTGTCTAAACTGGCTGCTTATGGTGTCGGTAATACTTTCACTCGATGGATATCGAGTTTCCTCAGCGGCCGTTCTATTCGGGTTGTGATATACGGCTCTTCTTCCGAAGAGCACTCCATTAATGCTGGAGTTCCACAAGGTTCGGTCCTGTCTCCGACACTTTTTCTTATTTTCATCAATGACCTTCTGTCATTGACATCAAACCCCGTCTATTCGTTTGCTGACGACACCAGCATTTGTCATTCACATTCATTCTCCAGGCGTCCTTCTATTCTGGAATTCATTGAAAATTAACTTCGCGTACATATCTTCAGCTTCTAGACCATGTCCGAAGTCGTGCGTTAGGGGACAGTAGGGTATCCAGCTCTGTTGAAACACTGTTGAGTGTGTACAATTATTTTACCGCTACTTTCATGGTAAATGTTGATCTGAAGTAGTCAGCCTGATTCCTCCGGTTCAAGTATTTAGCAGAACTACTCGGCTTTCCAGAGTGGTGCACCCTTTTATGTCACGGTTCCGTTCCAACGAACCACGCATTATCGTGGGGATTCTTTTTCGGTCGCGTCATTAGATTGTGGAATAATCTCACTGCACATGTCTTCCCGCCCACTTATAGCGTCGAATCCTTTAAGCGAAGTGTAAACCGTCACTACTCCCTCTTTGCCCCATCCCACTAACCGTCATCCGTTCGGGACCAACAAAAGCTTTGCATGGATAGGGGGCAAGCACTGAGCTTGGTTTCATCTGCTTTTGTTTTGTTTTTCTGGAATACCAACCCTTCAAATCAACGAACAAAACAAAGCAGAATGAGCAATAATTGTTTTGTTTTACAGAATAATACAGTTCAATTCAGTTTAAATTTATTATTCGTTGTTATCGCACATAAGAGTTAAATCTCTTTTACATGCAACGAGGCAGGTAAAATTAAGATATTACATAAGTACAACTTAAAGGCCATTAAAAATCATTAATCGGTATAGGTACAAATAAACATTTTAATACTGAATCCAAAAAGTAAAGTTTATTTTATTATAAAAAGTTTATTGAATTAAAACAAGAAATAGATTAATTTATTTAATAATTAATTAGGTTCCAGATATGGCAAAAACGAATTACTAATGTAATTAATGATGCAAACCAATTGAATTAAGGAAGACTAGAGGCAAAAAGACATAGGGGATAAAAGGAACAGTTGAGTTTGAGGTGGAGCATGATAGTGAAGAAACGGTGAGGTTAGAGAGAGAAATAGGTGAGTCTTAAGAGAAATAACTTAAAATTAGCTGTCTGAAATTCGATACGTTAGATTCACGTTTAATTCTATATGGTAGAGAATTCCAAATTTGGATTATGCTGATAAAAAAACAAACGGCCGGATTCGAGATATGTATGGTAAGGGACAATGAACCTCACATTTTTGTCAGATCTGCAAGAATTGAGATTCTCAAGTAAATAATGAGGAGTTTTGTTGCGCACAAGATTGCATAAGAATAAACGACTAGGAACTTTCAGGTAGTTGAATAAACTGCAACCCATAATATGATTGCTGTACACGGATACTCAAACCTACTCAGGCCATAGACATAGCGAGTAATATTGTTGTAAGCGACTTGAAGTTTATATCTTGAACTGCATTTCAAAACCTAGTAGATATTTTCTGAGTACGTTATTAGAGATATTACCATTTGGACAGCTAGGTGTTTGCGAGTGCTCATTGGGACAAAGTGTGCCGTCGTGCGCAAGTTTCTCAGAGTAGAATAGATTTTGCTTAAGACTAAGTTGATATGGTCATTGCAACTTAATGAGGAATTCATAATAATGACTTTCTCAACTAGTTTTAAAGGACAGTTATTTAAAACTAACCGAGGCAGATTCTCAGTCGCAAAAGGCTTTTTGGAAATGGGCAATATGTAGGATTTATTGGTATTTAGGATGAGCTTATTATCACTAGCCCATTTGTGGATAGCATTTAGATCTAAATTAATTATAGAACAAAGGTCCGCAACGAGATTACGAGGGCAAAAAAGGTAAATTTGCAAATCATCAGCATATGCGTGCATACTAACGTATTTGCAAATAGAAAAAATATCAGTTAGGAACATGGAGAAAAGGAGAGGTTCAAGAATTGGGCCTTGAAGGACCCCACACTTAATGAGTTTGTATGCAGGAAGTGGTTATTTATTTTAACCCTCTGAGTCCTGCCAATTAGATAATTTTTTAATAATTGCACTGCAGAACTAGAACAATTAAAATTAAGTAAGATCTTATTATATAAAATATGGTGGTCAACACAATCAAATGCTTTAGAAAATTCAAGTGGGGAAAGTAGGATCAGATGCCCTTTGTCAAAAGGTAATCTAATATCGTCCAGTATTTTGACAACTGCAGTACCACAGCTATGCTTTTGTCTAAAGCCCAACTGAAGAGAAGACAGTACGTGATTATCATCAATCTGCCTTGTTATTTGCTCAACCATTAGTAATTTCATTAGTTTAGAGACAGAAGAGAACATACGAAAATCATTAGGTTCAGAGGCATTAGAATTTTTTGCTATAGGAATAACCGTAGCACGTTTCCAAATGGTTGGGAAACTTGAGGTAGTGAAGCAGTGATTGAAGATATGGACTAAGTGATGACGTAAGTAAGATTTACGAGACTCGCCCGTAAGGTAGTCTGGAACCTCAGTTGGGGAGATGTGCGAATCAAAGCCTATACGAGATACAAAATAATTATTCAAATCGTCCAGATCAATATCACAGGTTAATGATTGTTTGTTACGTATGCCTATACGTTTACATTGAGTTCAGATCTATAGAATAGTGATTTGGAAAGTCGGATAGATTCTGTAGCAGCGTTTCATGCTTTCTTTTAATTCCTCTAATGGAATGGAATGGGATTTCTTTTCCAGATTCAATAATTTTTCTGCTTATCTTTTAACATGTTTTTAACGCTATTTGTAAACCACAGACAAGCTTTAATAATAGCTCTTACCCTCCGAATAGCCACATGCAAATTGTAGATATTCCAAACATTGTCCACAAAAAATGTTAGCTTGTCCTCTGCTGAAGTTGAACGGCAGCAGTCAGTCCAGTCGATAGACGATAAATCAGAAAACATACGCTCATAGTCTATTGCACTGTAGTCACGATATGATAAATACTCAGGGGGATTATTGTATCAAGAAATTAAAGCCAAATTTGCAGAAAATTAGGTCGTAGTCAGAAATGAATGAGGTTTGATTGAAAAACAGCACTGACTGTAACCCAGACACTACAAAGAGGTCCAGTAAGCTCGGACAAGCATTGTCTGCATAGCGCGTAGAGACCGCATTATTAACTACAGCTAGACCTAGCGAGTCAAAGTCTTTACGAAGCCTATTGGAAGCGTAATCACAGGACAGCATATTGACATTAAAATCACCACATGCAATGAAATAATCATAGTCAGTAATGGAATCGCGTAAACTATAGAGGAAAGTGTTCAGACAATTATTACGATGAAGGTTGTAAACACAAGATAAAAGAAGCTAGAATTCACGATTAAAAATGGTAATACTAATAAATTCAACATCATCATCTGAGGATTTGTTTATAAGTGTCACATTTAGATTGGATTTACGGTAAATAACGACACCACCGCCTGTTTGACCAGAACTTTCATTGCGGAAAAACTTGTATTTATTAATGTTCAAAAGCCCATCCTTCAGGTCAGAATGAAACCACGTTTCAGTGACACAAATCACATCAATCTCAGAATCTGCAATCACATATTTTAAATAGTCAGGTTTGGCGTCCGTGAGACCTCTTGCATTAGAACATATTATTTTAAAACCTGACTGTTGCTTGCTAAAAATATCAATAATAACTTGACTATTCCCATCAAGACCAGAGTGCAGATCACTGAACGTCAAGGGAAAGATAACTAGTTGAACTCCAGACAGGAAAGAGAAAAGGTATAATTATTGGGATAGAAAAAGAGGAAGAAATTGTTATGAAAACGGTTATAAACTTCTAATCTAGAATCTTTACAAGTTTTAGTAACTAACCAGTTTAATGTTAATTTCAACTATGAAAATATATCAGATTTCTTACGGCTAATCCGTACGTGTAACATCCGCAACAACGTCTATGTCTCCAAGACTGCAGACTCTTTTCATGTCTCCATCACGTCTCTTCATTACATAAATAAAGCTGTTAATAGCCAGAACACAATTATAACAGCCGAAAACAACGTACAACTGGATTTGACCTACGCCAGCGATGAACAAAATTGATGCGATAACGATGATCGACTGGTGCACTCATTCGGTTATTTCTGTATACCAACAAAAAGAAGAAAAGCATCGCTGCCCCTATGAGAATAGATAAAGATCTACCGCTAGCGACTTTCGCTTGGCGCTCTGCGAAAATAATTTTTTTCTCGATTCACATATGAGCCCATGTAATTTTAACAGTAGAGATTAATCGATATCCCTGATCGCTATCATTGTGTACAGGCTATAAATAGTCGAAAATATTAAAAAGTAATGTAAACTTACTTGTTTTGTAATTTTATGTTTTACGATTAAGTAATTGTAACACAATGTTTTTTAAGTTACTCTAACTATTTTAATAATTTCTGCCCCACAGTAGTTCGTATTTCCAAATCCGAAATTTAGTCTTTGATGCAAGCTGGTCAGAATCTATTTTTTCAACAAACTGATTATAACTACTTGCCGTCTCGACTCCTTGACCTATTCTGGAAACTGAAGACTTTTCATCCTAGGAGTATTCCAGCACACACTTGGGTCCTCGATTTATTCCAAACATATTTATATTATAATATAATTAACAATTATTCACAGAAAACAATTACTCACATGAATACTTATCTTTTCTAACTGCATAAAAGAACTGAAGCGTGGAATTTGCTGTGTTGAATTTTTCTTCAATTTTATAGTACGTTCAGTCTCGAATTTTAATTCGCACATAGGCCATAAATTCCTTTTACTAATTCTATTGTCCAGTCCCGAAATTTAATTGCAAAAAGGTGAATTCATTGACGTGAAGCGAATTGAGCTTTGACGCTTTGCGTAAACAATTAATTTGTGTAAATTAAAAGCAAAATGACTTCGCGTCTGCAAAAAATCTTGGTTTGTGTGCAAATATATATTTCGATGCTGGATAAAGTAGCCAAATATAAAGAACTCGAGAATGTTCTCGTACAAGAAAGCATGCACCACTTCTATGCTAGGATATTAAATTTTTATGCGGAACTTCACGGATTCATGTTGGAAGTAACAAAGCAAACTTTAAACAAAATGGGAAACTATGGGAATGTTTTTTTATGGCAGATGAAACCAAGCTCAGGGTATGCCCCCTATCCATGCAGAGCCTTTGTTGGTTCCGAAGGGATGACAGATTATTGGGAAGGGGGAAAGAGGGAGTGGTGACGGTTTGCACTTCGCTTAAAGGTTCGACGCTGTAAGTGGGCGGGAAGATATGCGCAGGGAGATTATTCCCAAAAAAATAGTGTATATAAAGTCACTATAATAAGAGTAAATATAGTACAAAAGAATCTTAGAGAAGATATTGCTTCAATTAGTAAGTTGCACTGTTTTTCTTTGTGTTGATTGAAATATTGTCTTATTGATTGATTGAAGTATTGTCCACCGCAGGAAAGGTCAAGTGCATTCTGTGAAATGGATTGGCAGCGGAACAACGACGACTTCTTTGAAAATAATTTTCGGATGAACAGGTCCTTCCAAAAATTGTGCGGATACTTACAACGGAGGTATCAAGCCACCAGCTGAATTATGCAATAAGCTTGGAGAGCAGAAAAGAGTAAATGGCCGCAGAACGTATCCATATTATTCCAGCAATGCGCGAAACGACAGAAGTAAAGGAGAATTAATTCGACAACAACTTTGTACATAAATAGGTATTTTAAATATATGTTATTATTTTTATTTTGGTTTATTGTTTATTTGAAAAAATAACAACTGTCTCAGTCAATTTTCTCCCATCTTTCCTGATCTCCTTCAAAATGCCCACTTTCTCCTTCTCCGCTTGTTCGATCTCTTCGTAAGCTTGGATATAGATCTTTATGGCCTCGCTAAAATTCTTATTTAGCGTCGCAAAATGCTTGCTAAAAACGTCCTCTTTGCCTCTTTTATGTCTCGACTCAAGCGGCGATGAGACTGGCGATGGCGATGAATCTGGCGACCAAAAGCCTTGCGCAGGAGCCGGGGACGGCATGGCCGAATCGCTGACCTCTGAGGATTCTGTTTTATAGCAACATTAACACAATAAAAACTTTCAAAAACCTTGTGCATTGTGTTGCACCAATTATCCATCGGAATCCACCAATTATGCTGTACATTCTGTCGAAGTGCTGCCACTCCGTTGGAGAGCCTCCGGACGCGTCCACGTCTGCCTTGCATTTCCTAAAAAAAATATTCAAAAAACAAGAGACAAGCTAATGTCTCCTAAACGTTATGGCTATATCTCCTTAACCACGAGAGACCGCCGTCTCAAATTGCAAAAAAATCTTAGCGTAGGCCGTAAACTTAACTTGTTCTGAGGTTATAAGGAAGCCACCTTCGGATAAATATTTTGCCATTTCGGCATGGACGTGTACGTTTTTTCGAACGCCCCGCAAATCAGAAATGTGTTCTTCAGACGCATTAATAAACGCCTCCAAAATCCAAACACCTCTACATCTCTTTTTTTGGCTCTTTCATTTACTTCAAATACATAAATTTCTTAAACAATTTAAACTTTAATTTAAAAAGTCAACCTCTGTTGTCAAACCACACACTGCGAAAAACAATAAGACCGCGGACCGCTTGAAAATCTTTTACTTTTATTTTTTCTTATTTGAATTTGAGATAATTCTTTATTAAAAAGCAATTAAATTAAATTCGAGGCGAAAACTTTGTATGGATAAATTCGGTATTGTATGGATAAATTCCGTAGCGATGAAATATTTGCTTAATTCCTTTTGGTGCCTTAATTAGGAATTAGCGGGTAGCCTGAACGTAGTATTAGCTAATAATTTTTTCTTAACTAATCTTGTCTCAACTAATCTTGTTCTAATATTCTTAAATGTATAAAGGAAAGGCTCCCGAAAATTCTGCCTATGCCTATCATAAAAACATACATATTTTCATAATTAGCATTTATTACATACAAAACCCTTGCATTTAGAAACTATTTCACCAGAAAATCCGCTGTATATTGAATAAAATAATTACAAATAAACATTTTGTAAATATACTTCTAAGTTCGACAGTTGGAATCCCGATAATTACCATCAAAAGTAAAATATGTTGGCATCTCTACGGCTAAAAATAAGTGTGATAAGTAAAAACCACTGACTATATTTGTGAATCGACCAACTTTTATGGAAATTGACTTGGAAAGGATCAATGTACTTTTCTGGAAGCGTGAGTTGAGTGGACCTATCTGCTCGGTCTTGAATAAACAAAGAACAAGAGTTGGAATTCCCTCCCAGAAAAATTTTCTAATTTTGAAAACAAACTTTTCAAGTTGTTAAAAATGTAATCCCAGTTGTCAAACTTGAATTCATTTGGTTTTTGTAATTTACACCCAAATTTGATTTCACCAAAAAATTCAAAGCGGAAAAAGATGCTTTAAACACAATCAGGTCGCAAGACGCAGATTTAAGTTAGGGACGCAAGAAATGGCTCGAATTTAAACCAAATAGCAAAGAATTTCGGGAAGCAGAAGTATGAAATGTCAAAAATTTGACATTGTCAAATGTGAAAGAAAAGAGACATCGCGATGAAATTTGGCACAAATGCTCTGTTATGTAGGGAAGTTTGGGATTGACAATAAGCGAAATAAGTTAACAACCACGCCTATTTTACATACGGAAAGTAAAAGCACCTCGTTTTAAGAAATGTTATAAATTGAGTATTTCATAAACCGTGTGAGATATTGAGGCATAATTCTATTCCGAAACATATAGCGTCAAAACTAACATTTTACGTCTTTTTTGCCAACATTCTTATATAGTGGCGACGCCAGGTCTAATAGGCAGCTGTGGCTTCTGACTTCTTCTATCAATTTTTCTTCGAAGTCCATTCTTTCAATCTATATTATAATATATTTAAAATACATTTAAATAATAATCTATATAATAATAAATAAATAATAATAATAATAAAAAAAGCAACAGAAAAATACTCACATAATTTTACAGCAGCTGAAATATAAAAAGAATGAAATGTCAACAAACACAAACATCGAAGAAGAACAAGAACGCTTTTGCCTCCGTCAAAATTAGAATTAGCTCGGATGCGGGATGCAAAGTGCGGCAGCAGTATAGGGAAGCAAAATGGAAAGCAAACTTTTTTCTCGATCTCCATAAGAGCCCGTGTAATTTTGACAGTTCAAAAATGAATCTGCGTCTTGCGTCCCTGATTGTGTTTAAGTCTAGAGTTTCCAGTCTTGTTTACTTTGCCTGTTATGGATGGATAAAATTAGCTTTAACACAATAATAGTGGCAGAGGTATCTGCAGTGATGAGAGCTGTCTAACTCTAGCTTAAACGAAATGATAGTTGCAGTCAAAGATAACAAGATGGAAACTCCTCTCAATTCGCGAGCGAGCTCGAAAACATGTACTGTAAAACAGGAAACTACTTCAGGTACTGAAAACAGGAAGGAAGTTAGCTGGAAAAGTAAACCATTCCGGTTTGTTACCACACCGTCACTAGATGATGGGGGTGAGTTCATGACAGGGATACCAACGAGACGCAATTATTAAATATTACTTATATGGATTTTTAAGTAAGCTTTAATAGAAAAACTTCATTGCATGTAAGATCCTTCGCGGTTTTGATGATTCCTTAACTGTTTGGAAATATACAACAAACAGTATGTAAACAATAAACAATATGGAAGCAGTAATGTAAATTGACTTTTTTTTTGTAATGTGTAAAAGAAAAAATCTTTTAAACAATTATAACAATGATTTTTAAGTTATTTTCTGACTATTTTAATAACTTTATAAAAAAGCTTTTGCTACATTTCCACACCATCTTCCATCTTTAAGGTAGTGTGGAAATTTAGACCACAATCTAAAGTAAAATATGTTGGCATCTCTTACAGCTAAAAGTACGTGTGGTAGGTAAAAACCGCTGATTATATTTGCGAATCGAGCAAATTTTATGGAATTTGACTTGGTTTCCTTCGCAAATTATATGCTTTCTAAAAGCATAAGTTAGTTTAAAGCCTATCTCCTTGTTTTCTTTACGTATTTAAAAAATTATGCTTCTAGGCTAGTGCGCTGAAGAAGAACAAGAGTTGCAATTCTCTCTCAAAAAATGTAAATCCTCTCTCAAAATTTTGTAAACTATTTTGTTCCAAGTTGTCAAAATTTGCTTGAAGTTGTCAAAAGTGCATGCATTTTGTTTGTGTAATTTACACACTTCAGCCTGATTTCACTAACACAGTGAGTTTCCATTCTTATTGTCTTTGGTTGCAGTCACTAGCCGCCAAAAGTTGAAATGTTGAAAAATTGAAAGCAAAAAACAATTGTTAAAAGGTGTAGTAATAAAGTGAACGGGAAAGTGAATAATTATGAAAAAATGTATGAAGAATAAGCAATGGATGCGTTAGAAATAAGGTACAAGGTTTCTGCTGCTATAAAAATTACAATCAAACCGACTGCAACCGGCCAAACTAAGAAGTCAAACATGGTGGTGAACGTGTATTATATACTTTTTTGCCCGTTTCCCATAAGAGACCATGTAATATTGACAGCTTAGAGTTACAGTTGCATATGTCGCTTTGATTGTAGCGAAAAATTTAAATAAAGACGCGCTTTTTGATTTTCTACAAAATATCAAATCAATTTTATATTCGAAAAATATTTGTATTTAAGCCGAAAAATGCTGAAATGCCGGCTCAGTGCAATAGTTCAATGTTTGGTGTGCGCAGTGTTATATCTGGTGGTGCTTGTCTTTACAATAATTAATATCGTAGTATACGTAGTCTGGATGCTGTCAACAGGTTAAATCGGTCAGATGGTTGTAGGAAGTGCGCTCTTCAAGTAAATTGCGATATTATTAGCATAATTTTAAGTAAAGCTGTTATGCAAATACAGTTTTCTAGATAAAAGCGTAATTTATAATAGCTAAATGGCCTAGATTCCACTTTTTAGACCAAGTTTATTTTACGGTAAACGCCCATCTTTAATTTTTCCCACAATGGGGTGTTTCCCCTTGGCCATTGACCCCGATGGTAATAAAAAGAATGAATGGACAGCGATGAATCGCACGATTTTTCATAAAAATTTTTCTTTTTAATGTTTGCAATTTACAGTTTGCCGCAAAAACATAGATTTGCTTGAAAACCCATATACAGAACAGTGATAAAGAGACAGCTGTCAAAAGCTTTACATTTTTTAGTAAAAGTCATCAAACTCAAAAAACTAATGAGCTATCTTTCTCACTGCAGTTTTGGGTGTCGGGCTGCCGTGAGAAAATCTTTTTGATTTTAGTGCTAAAATTAATTTTTTATCTATTGAATTTAGTACGACTTTGTTTAATGAATGTTCTAGTGCATTGAAAGCGTTGAAACCTTTAAGCAAAGACAACAAGACTGAAAACTCATTTTTCGCTTTCACTGTGTTAGTGAAATCAGGCTGAAGTGTGGAAATTACACAAACAAAATGCATGCAATTTTGACAACTTGGAAAAATATTGTTTACAAAATTTTGAGATAGGTGTTCACGCGGGAGGGTGAGGTTTTAGATAATTCCAGGAGACTTACCGGCTTGCTCGGATGATGACCCGGAGTCGGTGGCTTCTTCTGGGTGGACGGCGCCGACGGGGATGTTGCTGGATGCTGATGATGAAGATGATGATAATTTCCTTGTTTTTGATTCACTGAACACTGGTGCAAGGCGGGTGCTTGCTATCACGTTTCATACAAGAATGAATTCCGCCGCTTCCGGAAACCTATGATGAGCTGCTTGCCCTTCTGCTGAGATGCAGAAGAGCCGTTTTCTCTCCGAGAGTGAGAGAAAACGGTGGTAGAACTCACCAGGTACCGAACCGCGGGAGAGAGAGAGAGAGAGAGAGAGAGAGACCAAATTAGCATGGCATGTTGAGCTGCTTGCCCTTCTGCTGAGATGCAGAAGAGCCGCTTTCGCTCAGAAGCGAGAGAAAGCGGTGGCAGATCTCACCGCATGCCAAAGAGGTTGGGAGAGGCGAGGGTTGCCGTTGTTAACTGCGGCGAACAGCAGTTTGGCGTAAACAAGAGGATTTACATTTTTTGAGAGAGAATTGCAACTCTTGTTCTTCTTCACCGCACTAGCCTAGAAACATAATTTTTAAAATACGTAAAGAAGACAAGGAGATAGGCTTTAAACCAACTTATGCTTTTATAAATGCACAAGAAATCTTTTCCAAGTCATGTAGCAGCATTATATCATATATTTTGCGAAGGAAACCAAGTCAAATTCCATAAAATTTGCTCGATTCGCAAATATAAACAGCTGTTTTTACCTACCACACGAACTTTTAGCTGTAAGAGTTGCCAAAATATTTTACTTTAGAATGTGGTGTAAATTTCCACACCACCTCAAAGATGGTGTGGAAATGTAGCAAAAGCTTTTTTATAAAGTTATTAAATAGTTAGAAAGTAACTTAAAAATCATTGTATTATAATGTTTAAAAGGCTTTTCTTTTACAAATTACAAAACAAGTCAGTTTACATTACTGCTTACATATTGTTTATTCTTTACATACTGTTTGTTGTGTATTTCCAAACAGTTAAGGAATCATCAAAACCGCGCAGGATCTTACATGCAATGAAGTTTTTCTATTAAGGCTTACTTAAAAATCTATATAAGTAATATTTAATAATTGTGTCGTTGGTATCCCTGTCATGAACTCATCCCATCATCTTAAGACGGTGTGGTAACAAACCGGAATGGTTTACTTTTCCAGTTAACTTTGCACTAGCCAGTTTTAGCTTGTAACAAGCAGGCAATTTCACCATAAAACTCACATACGCTGTACGTGAGCGCGCGGACGGACATGTTTTCGAGCTCGCTCACGAAATGAGAGGAGTTTCCAGTCTTGTTGTCTTTGCCTTTAAGCGAAGTATAAACCGTCACTACTCCCTCCTTCCCAATAACCTGTCATCCCTTTGGAACCAACAAATGCTGTGCATGGATAGGGGGCATACCCTGAGCTTGGTTTCATCTGCCATAAAAAAAAATAGCTAATATCTTCTATGGAAAGAAGATATTAATACTACATACTAACTACTAATACTAACAACGTTTATGAATTTTCCACCTGGAATTAATGTTTATAAATAATAAAAATACTAATAATTGTACTTAGCATATAAATATATATTAGCACTGCTCTTATATCTAAAGTTTTCTCGACATGGTACTAAAATGTATATTTGGAATAGTAGCGAACTACTAAAAAAACTTAAAATATAACGTACTAATACACTAGTTCAGCAACACTGAAAAATTTTATGTTCTTTCCAAGTGTATGCGAATTCACCAAATTTAATTTCCCTCTTTAACTCGGTGCTTCCACTTCCATGGAACAGAATTTTTTTTGCTTTCAATTAGGTGATTTCACCACTTCTAGGCACAAATAAGTCAAATGCAAGAAACTCAACATAAATTTTTTCAGCGCTGCTGAAGTAGTACAGGTCGTTATATATTAGGACTTTTCAAGTACTTTCTTTTATTATAAATTTTATAATTCGGTTATCTTCGTCTAATTTTCCTAATACTACGTTTACATCGACCTCGAATGAGAATATTGAATCAGTCATTCGCAAACCGTTTACATCGCTTTTCTCATTCGTTTTGACAGAACCATCAGCTGTTCTGAAAAATCGATTGAAAATAATTTCGTCATCATAGTCAAATAATTTATTGATTGCGAAAAATGGAAGAATTAACAAAAATAGCATTATTAATTTCAACTGTGCAAACAGAAAGTCTTGCAACAATTTGTAACGCCGATTTTATACATTTGTATACATTTAAATTGGAATTGTTGGTTCCGAAGGGATGACAGATTAGTGGGAAGGAGAAAAGAGAGAGTAGTGACGGCTTACACTTCGCTTAAAGGTTTCGATGCTGTAAGTGGGCGGGAAGACATTCGGAGGGAGATTATTCCACAATCTAACGACGCGACCAAAAAACGACTTCCCACTATAATGCGTGGTTCGTTGGAACGGAATCGCGACATAAATGGGGTGCACCCCTCTGGAAAGCCGAGTAGTTCTGCTAGATACCTGAACCGGAGGAATCAGACCGGCTAATTCAGAGGAACATTTACCATGAAAGTAACGGTAAAATAGTGATACACACCCTACATCACGACGACGCTCCAAGGTTTCAATAGAGCTGGATACCATACTGTCCCCTATAAGTTTTTACGCGCGACATTGGACACGGTCTAGAAGCTGAAGATATGTTCGCGAAGCTCCCGACCATATATGCGAATTGTACCTCATTTTCGGACGGATATAGGTAGTGTAGATACAACGAAGATCGGTTGGAGTGAAGTATTTCTTACACCGCTTAAGAAAGCCTAAGCACTTGGCTGCTTCTTTCGACACATCAAAAATGTGATCGTTCCAACGAAGATCGCATTTACATGCCCAGAACATCAAGAGCCTCTGACTCATTAATATCCACACCGCCCATATTTAAAGGTGGAAAGTTGTCGCCCACCAGACGCTTGTGGGTCAACAAACAGCATTGGGTCTTCCGCGCATTAAAATCAACCCGATTCGCTTGACCCCACTCCTGGATTTTGTTGAGGTCAGATTGGAGTGTGTCATTCATAATACTGCGTTCTCTATTAATTTCCAGAATAGAGGGACGCCTGGAGAATGAATATGAATGACAAATGCTGCTGTCATCAGCAAACGAGTAGACGGGGTTTGATGTCAATGACAGAAGGTCATTGATAAAAATGAGAAAAAGTGTAGGAGACAGGACCGAACCCTGCGGAACTCCAGCATTAATGGAGGGCTCTTCGGAAGCAAAGCCGTCTATCACAACCCGAATAGAACGGCCGCTGAGGAAACTCGATATCCATCGAGTGAATGTATTACCGACACCATAAGCAGCCAGTTTAGACACGAGTGCTTTATGCCACACTCGGTCAAATGCCTTGGAGATATCCAAAGCAACAACCTTACTCTCACCGAATTGGTGAACACAACTGTTCCACCGCTCAGTGAGGAACGCCATCAAATCGCCTGTGGAGCGGTGAGCACGGAAACCGTACTGGCGATCGCTGACCAATTGGTTGCTCTCCAGATACCTCATCAGGTTAAAATTTATAACGCTCTCCATAACTTTGGAGAGCATTGAACAGATTGCTATGGGCCGGTAATTGGCAGGATTCGTAGCCTCACCTTTTTTAGGAACTGGCTGCACATTGGCAATCTTGCAGGAAGTAGGAAAAACTCCTGAAGTGAACGATAAATTAAAGAGATTGCGCAATGGGCGAGCCAGTGTTGAGGCGCACTTTCTCAACACGTGGGTTGAAATGTCATCCGTTCCCGAGGATTTATTTACGTTGAGGTTTACAAACACTCTTTTAACAGCTCGCGTTCGAAAATGCATCTGAGGCATAGCATGAGATACACCATCGACCGCTGGCAGTGGTTGGCTACTCTCATGAAGAGAGCAGTTCTCAGCAAACATTTTAGATAATAAGTTTGCCTTATCAACCGAGTGAGTGAAGATCTGATCATCCTTGAGGAGAGTTGGAATGGACGATCGCGTCTGATTCTTCACTCTCCCCACGAACGACCAAAAGTTCTGGCTACCTGTTAACGCCAACTGCCGCTCGCCAGAGGTGCTCCCTCATCGATCGGTAGGGTGTCAGGAGTGAGCACTCCAGTCTCTCTCCTGTCAGCCTGCCGGTCATGAGATGCGCCTCTCTCGTGAGAGTAAGCTCGGCTGCGGGCTCTCTCCGCGGCAACTGGCGCTAATTGACCGGCTTCCAGTGATCGTCGCTGGACCCAGGCACTCACTTCTTTCTTCTTGATTCAAAACCACGGACGCGTGCAGAGGCAATTACAGCGAACATATTATTAGTGAACTTACTGAGTCATTTTACGTTATTAATTTTTAATTGTGAACTTAATAAATACCAATTGTGAAATTGTGAAATCTGAGAACATTTTTGGTCCTTCGAGCCAGATAGTGCTGGGAGACCAACCGATCTGAGCTAGACATTTTGGTCCATTGCGAACCGGATTGCCGCGGCCAGGAACCATCGTCACCGACGCCCAAATCCACGTCATCGATCCGATCCACCAAATATATATATATATATATATATATATATATATATATATATATATACCCTTATATATATACCCTTCATTTGACCGTCAAACCTTCGAGAATCGTCGATCCGTGGGTAACGGTCCCCAAGAATAACGGCAGCATCAAGGCTTGAGGTTTTTTGCTGCTGACCGTCTTCGCAAGCATTGCTTGCTGCGAAGCCCGCATTAAAAACTTTCCCGCTTGCTTTTCTATTAAGCCCCGCGCTCTCACAAAGAAAGTGAAAACATTTCACACTTTCGCTTTCTTGGTTTGCGCTCTCCTTGCTAATAAAAGAGCGAGTTACTTGTGCGCTCAGCGCAAGTTAAAAAACCACCACTTTTTGCCGGTTGGTTTATGCCCATACATATACGCAGGGTGCACACAGAACGGAAAACCAGTTTTTCTGTCTGCACTCTCGCTGGTGATAGCAGCGTGGAATTCGCGACCCAACAGGAACTACAGAAAGCAGGATACCCAGTAGGCAGAAGTGTCTGCAGCAACTAGTCTCTTTTTAACTAGTTGCAAGCATTTTATCGTTCAAGTGGTCAACCGTCTGCAGCAAGCTTTTCGAGCCCCAACGCCATCGCATAGCGACCCGAAAACAGTTTTGCGGTTTGTTACAAATAAAATAGAAATTTTTTTTTTCCGAAATCAGTTTTCGGTGTGTTTTATTTCGTTTTTATTTCGATTTTGCGACCTCCTTCGCCGCCCCTAACCGAAACCCTCACATATAATGGCTGCGCTCGCATCCTTCATTCGCATAGCCGATGCGCTGATCGAGTTCGAGCTGTATGCGCTGCGCGGGAAAAATTGACCAACTGGCCGAAGCCGCCGCGTCCCCTCCAGTTGCCGCGACCCCTTCGCCGGTGCCTGCTGAGATGCCCCAGTCCGGCTACAAAATCAGCCTGCCCCCCTGCGACACCCAAGCCTTCCATGGCGACTACCTTTCGTGGCCCTCTTTCAGGGATATGTTCACGGCCCTGTATATTCAGAATACCCGAATTGCGCCGGTGGAGAAGTTGTTCCACCTGAACCAGAAAACCACGGGCGAAGCGAAAGAAATCGTGCAGAAATCCCCTCTCACGAACGAAGGTTTTGTCCAAGCGTGGAACAATCTGACTGACAGGTACGAGAACAGACGCGTCCTCACCAACGCCCATTTGAAGAAGCTCTTCGGCCTGTCCCCCATCACGAAGGAAACCGGTGGCGCTATCAAAGATCTGCAGCGCGAAATCAATAATATTCTCGCCGCGCTCGCGCTACAAGGTGTTGATACCTCCCAATGGGACGCGATAATCGTATTTTTGTGTTCCAGCAAGCTCCCAGAAGCAACGCTTTCCCTTTGGGAGCAATCTCTCACTAACAAAACAGAGATCCCAAAATGGACAGATCTGGATGCGTTTCTGACTCATTGCTTCCAGACCCTTGAAACGGTGCAAGATATTAAGTGCACACCCGCCGCGAAATCAGCACACCCCCCAACTCCGAGTCACTCAACTCCAGCCTCTAAACGCTTCAACACCTTTCAATTGAAGGTGTCCCAAGATAGCTGCCCTCTTTGCCAGAAGCAGCACAAGGTGAGATCCTGTTCTCAGTTTCTCAGCTTGCCCGTTCCACAGCGGCTGAATACCGTTCAGAAAAACCGCTTGTGCAGCAATTGCTTGGCCAGATCTCATTCCGTGAGAAACTGTCCAAGCAGATTCAATTGCGTCAAATGTAATGGCAGGCATCACACCCTCTTGCATCGTGAGCATGCTCCATCCTCCTCCAATGCTGTATCAGATTCGACCCCACGTGCCTCACATCAAGAGCGGCGGTTTGAAAACGCTCCGCGTACTCAAGCCCCTGCCTATTCGAACTTTATTCCAGGTTCTACTCATCATGCTTTTCAGCAAGAAAGGCCGCATTCTTCGATGCGACCTCCCACGCATATACAGTCCACTCCTCCACCCTCACAGCAACGAACTCAAGAGCAACGGTATGATAATGCTCCGCGTACTCAAGCCACTGCCTATTCGAACTTTATTCCAGGTTCGACTCAACATGCTTCCCAGCAAGAAAGGCCGCATTCTTCGATGCGAACTCCCACGCATATACAGTCCACTTCTACCCCCGCGCAACAGCGAAATCCACAGGACACGCATCAGGTGTGCTTCGCGAAAGCACCAAAACAGGTACTGTTAGGGACTGCCATGGTAACAATACGCCATCACGGTACATGTTACATCGCGCGCGCCTTGATTGATCCTGGGTCCGAAGTGTCGTTCATCTCTGAACGCATACAAATGCTCCTAAAGCTCCCAGCGCGGCCAACTACCGCAGTAGTTTCCGATCTCAACGAGACCGTGTCCGCAAAAATATCAAGATCGTGCAATTTTCTCATGAATTCGCCACTTGATCCCAAATTTTAAATCAACGTGACGGCGCTCGTGCTCCCAAAAATCACAGGGCGGTTGCCTTCCCACTCGTTAGACAGGTCACTTCTCAGTGGCCTCCCTCAAGACATCGAGCTCGCAGATGTGAGCTTCTTCAAAAGCGAGCAGGTCGACGTCCTCATCGGAGCCGATTTATACCCAGCAATTCTGCTGGACGGCATCCGCCGCCAAGTGCTGGGCTCCCTCATGGGTCAGCAAACTGTGTTCGGTTGGATCCTAACCGGCCCGTTCCCACCATGCAATCTGCCACTGCACGCATCAAAGCGGCTTACACAACGAAGTCACCTTCGAAAAACAGTTCGAATGTTTTTGGGAGGTGGCGGAACTTCCCAAAACTAGATTGTTATCCCACTCCGAAAAGTTTCGCGAAGAAAAATACGCGAAGACGCGATGACGGCCGCTACATCGTGCCATTGCCTTTAAAGTCGGCTTTCCAGACACGTTCCGCTCAGGGGCTTCGAGACATTCAAAATGTATCGCCAAATATTGGTCGACCCAAAGCACACACCATATCAGCTCATTCTCTTCCGAGACCCGTACAAGTCCGAACTTACCGACCTCGAGCTTCAAACGGTAACGTTTGGAGTTAATTGCGCCCCTTTTTCTTGCTATACGCACCCTTCTTCAATTGGCAGACGAATGCTGCATCTGCTCCATACCGATTTCCTGACGCTAGAAGATTCCAGCATCGCTAAAATGCTGGGAATTCGCTGGAACGCGACCCATGATGACTTCTACCTCGAGGTCCAAGCTATCGTCATCAAAGCTGCGTACACAAAACGGGAAATGTTGTCTCTGGTCGCCAAGCTGTTCGATCCAGCCGGTTGGCTGGTTCCGATCATCGTTGCGCCGAAAATTCTGATTCAACAAGTCTGGTTGGACAAAATCGACTGGGATGACACTCTGCCTCAGATAAGTCACGCTAACTGGTTAAGTTTTCTCCAGAATTATCAGCACATCCGCGCCATCCGCATCCCGCGATGGGTAAGTTACACCCCAGAAAGCGAAGTCGAACTCCATGCCTTTTGCAATGCCTCAGAAAAAGCCTACGCAGGAGTCATCTATGCCCGCATCACGGTCGCTCAGGAAGTCCAAGTTTTCCTTTTGTACTCCCAAACTCGTGTAGCCCCAATTAAAACTTTGTCTCTCACCAGGTTAGAATTGTGCGGAGCCACTTTAGTAGCTGAGATGATCTACACTCTCGTGCCTACGCTGTAGCTGCCCCATTACACGATCTACTGTTGGAGCGACTCCACCATTGTTTTGGCCTGGCTGAAGAAATCCCCCTGTGTTTGGGCGACGTTCGTGGCAAATCGAGTTGCCAAAATCATCGAGAAAGTACCACAGTCGCAATGGTTCCATGTGGATTCCCAGGACAGCTCCGCGGATTTAGCCAGTCGCGGTGCCACGCCCAAAGATTTCGCTGAGAGCACCCTCTGGTGGAATGGACCTGTTTGGCTCGCCCACGATAAGGTTCGCTGGCCCGAATTCCGCGCCTCAGACGAATACGGCACCACACTGGAGCAGAAGACTGTCAAAACGCTGCACACCCATTGCGCTCCCGAGGAGGATCCGCTCGAACGATTTTCGTCGCTGCCACGAGCTCTACGCGTATACTCATACGTATATCGATTTCTCCACAACGCTCATCCAGCTAAGCGTCACTTGCACTCGCACCCCAACCTGCACCTCCCACCGGGAGAAATAAAGGAAACAAAACGCTGCCTCGCGATATCCTGCCAGAAGAATCATTTCGCGGACGAGTACGGCGCGCTAGAAAACCACGCGATGCTGCGATCTGAAAGCAGCCTACTCTCGTTGAACCCGTTCCTCCACACGGACAACACGATGCGCGTTGGCGGGCGGTTGTCCTCGTGTCCCAATTTGCCTTTCGACGAGCGGCACCCGATTATTCTGCCATACGGCTGTCAACTGTCGCGAGTGCTCATTCGTTTTATACACGAAATATCTCTACACGGGGGCAACCAATTAGTTCTTCGTCTGGTCCGTACCCAATTCTGGATCCTCAAGGTGAAAAACCTCATCAAAACGACGACCCATACTTGCAAGCCTTGCATCCTACATCGGAACAAGCAACGAACCCTGTACTTAACAGCCCATTATTAACACATTTTCTCAATACAGAGCCCACATGTATTTAATCCGCCGGCAATATGCGCGGACCCGAAGAGGGCGTCTTCTGGCACCACCCGGGGCGGTGCCCACCTGCGCCGCCGCGCCGCCTATTGCTGCCCACCGTCCTCGGGAGCTGTCCCCAAAGGCTGACGTCCTGATGCTCGACGTCTCGGCCGACGAGGCACAAGCGCTTGCCACGACACGACGCTGGCCCACACCGCCAACCCGAGCTTTCCGGAGTTCTCTCGTCCAGCCTGAGGAAGCCTCTTCCGGTCCGGCCCCACCACAGATGCCCATCTATCACGAAGGCCTCCGAGGTCGTGGATGTCTGCGAGTTCGCGCGATGTCGGTGCGATATCCGCCGCGCCACTTGCCGCGTCCACCACCAGAGCCGGCCCAGAGACGTGCGGCCTCACCACACACACCGGCCCCGAGACGTCTGCGGCCCGCTCCACCAGAACCGGCGCCGCGACGTGCACCACAAGCACCGCCGGCTCCATCAGCACCACCGGCCCCAAGACACGCGCCTCCAAGTCGTCCGGCCTCACGACGCGCGCCAGTGATGCCGGCCAAGCGGCACGCCTGAGGCCCGCCAGCCCAGCGGCTTCCTACGGAGGGCCGCGAGCGCGAGCTGTGCTGTCCCCTGTGTGCGGGGCGGCATGTGCTGAGCCGTTGTCCACTGTTCCTGCAACAGACACCAGCGCCGCGGAACTTGACGGCACACGCGCCGCACATGTGCCGCAACTGTTTGGCGCGGTCGCACCGGTTGGCTGCGTGCCGGAGCCCCATGTGCTGCCGCAAGTGCGGGGAGGCGCACCACACGCTCCTCCACTAGGCCGGAGACGAGGCACGGCGCCAGTTGTCGGGGTTTGGGGGTTTGCAGTCCTGCAAGGCGGGCGGTATGTTAACGCCAACTGCCGCTCGCCAGAGGTGCTCCCTCATCGATCGGTAGGGTGTCAGGAGTGAGCACTCCAGTCTCTCTCCTGTCAGCCTGCCGGTCATGAGATGCACCTCTCTCGTGAGAGTAAGCTTGGCTGCGGGCTCTCTCCGCGGCAACTGGCGCTAATTGACCGGCTTCCAGCGATCGTCGCTGGACCCAGGCACTCACTTCTTTCTTCTTGATTCAAAACCACGGACGCGTGCAGAGGGAATTACAGCGAACATATTATTAGTGAACTTACTGAGTCATTTTACGTTATTAATTTTTAATTGTGAACTTAATAAATACCAATTGTGAAATTGTGAAATCTGAGAAGAACATTTTTGGTCCTTCGAGCCGGATAGTGCTCGGAGACCAACTCATCTGAGCTTAACACTACCCTTATGGTATTCAAGAACTCTGCGTCTAAGGCGCTGTTCGTAGAGAACTTTTTTGCGCTTTAGAGTGGCATTGCGCCTATTTCTGGCCTGATGGCGCAGCAATTTAGTATCAGCAGTTTTGTTTAAACGCCAATTCCTAAATGCTTCCTCGCTGCGCCACGCGCAACGTCCACTACCAGAGCTGGCCCCAAGACGTGCGCTCTCACCACCCACACCGGCCCCGAGACGTCTCCGGCCCGTCCCACCAGAACCGGCGCCGCGACGTGCACCACAAGCACCGCCGGCTCCATCAGCACCACCGGCCCCAAGACACGCGCCTCCAAGTCGTCCGGCCTCACGACGCGCGCCAGTGATGCCGGCCAAGCGGCACGCCTGAGGCCCGCCAGCCCAGCGGCTTCCTACGGAGGGCCGCGAGCGCGAGCTGTGCTGTCCCCTGTGTGCGGGGCGGCATGTGCTGAGCCGTTGTCCACTGTTCCTGCAACAGACACCAGCGCCGCGGAACTTGACGGCACACGCGCCGCACATGTGCCGCAACTGTTTGGCGCGGTCGCACCGGTTGGCTGCGTGCCGGAGCCCCATGTGCTGCCGCAAGTGCGGGGAGGCGCACCACACGCTCCTCCACTAGGCCGGAGACGAGGCACGGCGCCAGTTGTCGGGGTTTGGGGGTTTCCAGTCCTGCAAGGCGGGCGGTATGTTAACGCCAACTGCCGCTCGCCAGAGGTGCTCCCTCATCGATCGGTAGGGTGTCAGGAGTGAGCACTCCAGTCTCTCTCCTGTCAGCCTGCCGGTCATGAGATGCACCTCTCTCGTGAGAGTAAGCTTGGCTGCGGGCTCTCTCCGCGGCAACTGGCGCTAATTGACCGGCTTCCAGCGATCGTCGCTGGACCCAGGCACTCACTTCTTTCTTCTTGATTCAAAACCACGGACGCGTGCAGAGGGAATTACAGCGAACATATTATTAGTGAACTTACTGAGTCATTTTACGTTATTAATTTTTAATTGTGAACTTAATAAATACCAATTGTGAAATTGTGAAATCTGAGAAGAACATTTTTGGTCCTTCGAGACGGATAGTGCTCGGAGACCAATCCATCTGAGCTTAACACTACCCTTATGGTATTCAACAACTCTGCGTCTAAGGCGCTGTTCGTAGAGAACTTTTTCGCGCTTTAGAGTGGCATTGCACCTATTTCTGGCCTGATTGCGCAGCAATTTAGTATCAGCAGTTTTGTTTGAACGCCAATTCCTAAATGCTTCTTCTTTAGACCACAATTGCCAATTGAAACGGTTGAAAAGGGAGTTCAGCGCATCCCAATTAGCCTTCTCATAAAGCCACACTGTCCGCTTCGGAGCTGGCTGGTGAGCGGATTGAAGGCTAGAATATGGGAAGGTAGCAGAAATTGTAGCGTGGTCCGAATTACCAAGAGGTGCAAGAACATTCACATCATACTTGCTGTGATGTGAAGTTAGAAAAAGGTCCAGAATATTTTGGTTTTGCCCATCAACGCAGGGAAAGTGCGTTGGTTCCTTCACTAATTGAGTCAAATTATTAGACTCAGCCAATAACTCAACATACAAACCCTCAGGTGTTGTGTGACTCGAATGACGTAGCCAATTGGAATTATGAACATTGAAATCACCAGCAACAACAATTTCACTGTTCGGATAGGATTCCAGGATTTTGGAAATCGAATCAAAGAGATTGTCAAGTTTATCAAAAGTTGGCAGCCTCTCTAGACCCGGGCTTCGATAAATGAAGCAGAAGTGCAGGATGTGCGACTGGATTTTGAACTTAACCCACATGGAGCTAAATTCGGCATCCGTCGTGCAAATGTGTTGCTGACACTGTGTAAGAAAAAAATATTTTTCCTTACAACTCCGGGTGTAGAACCTGGCCTACATCCCAACCGAGCCCGTTTTTAGTAAACGTAAACTGAAAACGCGGTGACCTGTTGTGCGGAACCAAATTCAAGTGAAATTAATTCTATCAACAACAATAAAAAGGAAAAAAGGCAACGTAGCAAAGGCGAAAATATGCAAAGCTAACAACAACAACAACAACCACATTAACTCGCTTGCTAACAAAGGGATAAAAAAAACAACAGTCACACAGAATACATGAACCACATGATGATAGGCCAATAAAGCAGAGATATTACCCCAAGAACCCTGCAATGCAAGCGATAATTAACAAGGAGATAGACGAGCTGCTGGAAAAAGGCTGTATCGAGCCCTCACATAGCCCTTACAGTGCACCAATTGTTGTTGTTAAAAAGAAGAATGGGCAATGGCGACTTTGCGTGGATTATCGTCAGCTAAATGCAAGATCAGTGCCTGACGCATACCCACTTCCTAGGATACAACATATTCTAGATCGACTCCGCGACGCGCAATCCATTAGTACACTTGATCTCAAGAACGGTTACTGGCAAATACCCATGAGTCCAGAAAGCAAGCAATACACCGCGTTCACAGTACCAGGAAGGGGACTCTTTCAATGACGTTCGGCTTACATTCGGCACCCGCGACGTTCCAAAGGGCATTGGACCAAGTCATTGGACCGAAGATGGAACCACACGCGTTTGCTTACCTGGACGACATAATTGTAATAGGAAAGACGCTGGAACAACACATGAACAATTTACAGGAAGTATTTCGACGTTTAAGAGCGGCTAATTTAAAAATCAACAAGGAGAAGTGCGAGTTTTTCCAGCAAGATTTGAAATATTTAGGTCACGTCGTGAGCCGCAGAGGAATTCACACAGATCCAGACAAGATAGCGGCTATTCAGGAACTGACGGCCCCAACAAATGTCAGAGGCGTTGGGCGATTCCTCTGGATAGCATCCTGGTATCAGCGGTTCGTACCGGACTTCGCCAAATTGGTAGTCCCACTCACCAGACTTCTTAAGAAGGGCAAACGCTGGCAATGGACCGACGAGCAAAAGCAGGCGTTCGAGAACCTCAAGGAAAAGCTCACGAAGGCACCAGTACTGGCGTGCCCAGATTTTTCCAAACCGTTTACGCTGCAGACTGACGCGAGCAACCACGGGTTAGGAGCTGTTCTCACGCAAGAAACCGATGAGGGAGAGAAGGTCATCGCCTACGCAAGCCGACATTTAAACAAGGCCGAAATTAACTACTCAGCGACAGAGAAGGAGTGCCTCGCTATCGTTTGGGGAATCAGGAAAATGCGACCGTACATAGAAGGCTACAAGTTCTGTGTCGTCACAGACCACCTCTCACTGAAGTGGTTGAACTCGTTGGAGAATCCTTCAGGGCGTATAGCAAGATGGGCGCTTGAGTTACAACAGTACATGTTCGACGTGAAATACCGCAAGGGCAATTGGAACGTGGTCGCAGACGCACTTCCCAGACAGCCAGTAGAAAAACCGAGCACGGTTACGACTAACGGGGAAAAGTGCAACTGGATAGAAACTAAGATGGCAGAAATTAAGAGGAATCCAGAGAAATTTGCCGATTATACTATGGAAAACGGTCAACTGTATCGACATATCCCAGGGCAGGTAAACGACGAGGATTGCGCCGCATGGAAGCTCTGTGTTCCGAGGTATCTTCGTGCCCGAGTCCTTAATGAAAACCACGATGACCCCAGCGCTGGACATCCAGGCATTAGAAAAACCGTCACCAGGATAGCCAACAGATACTACTGGCCAGGCATGTTCAGGGACATAAGAAAACACGTGCGCTGCTGTGAATCGTGTCAGCGATATAAACCATTGCAGAGCAAAGCCGCCGGGAAAATGCTGAAAATGCAACGCGTGTAAACTCAAACCACACATGGAAAAAACGATGAGTGCAGAACTGTCAAAAATTTCACTCAATGGTTGATAGTAAAAGAAAAAACCAGCTGTGCAATTTCAAGTGAAAAATAAAATGGACTCTGATTTAAGTTATAGATATTTTTTTTATATGACATGAAACCAAGCTCGGGGGATGCCCCCTATCCATGCACAGCATTTGTTGGTTCCGAAGGGATGACAGGTTAGTGGGAAGGGGGAAAGAGTGAGTAGTGACGGTTTACATGTTGTTGGAATCATCGATATCCTCCGAAACCTCTTTGGAATCGACTTCCAGCAGCAGCAGTGGAAATTCGACATGCACTCATGGCAAAAATAAGCCATTTCTTGATACGATAAAAAATTATAGTGGAAATGATTTTGTTACGCACTTTCGACTAAAGCGAAATACGGCAAACAACGTAGTTGGTACGTAAAGTAGGCTAGATAAATCTATCATATTAAATTTTTCGTTATTGCAGATCAACATTCCGAGTGCGAAATTTTTAAACAAAAATTTAAGAATAAAGGTGGACCGGAAAGTTGACCGAAGGTGGACTGGAAAAGCTTATTGGAATATGAAATTTAAACTCGTCCGTGCAGTATAAAATCACTGCAGTCGTACAGCCTCGTACCAGCCCTTTTCGATTAACCTCAGATTTTCTTGAATTAAAGAAGATTTCTAACTACCATCCCGAAAAGGCGGTACCACCACAAGAATTCTAATTATCCAGAAATGTTGAATTACCTGATCCATGGTTTTATTAGCCACAACGTGTTGATATCCTACTAGAGGCAGAATCATTTTTCGAAATAATGAGCGGACCAATTAAACTTGGTCCAAATATGACAACACTTCAAAATACTCAATTAGGATTGTTTCAGGAAAATACGAAACAGTGCCTGAAAACTCTCTAAAAAGTTGTTGTTGTTCAACAGCATTTCGTTGAAAATTTGCGTTGCTTACCTTCCAGGAGACTTAGTGTATCGCTTCCTTTCAAACCAGATCCATCTCTTCTTGATTCATCATATGAGGTAGCGAAAAGACGTTTTCTCAGTCTTGAACGCAAATTAGCCAAAGATTCAGAGACCCAAATACTTTATACAAAGTTTATGGAAGAATATTTGGATGTAACTTTATCCAAATTATTATCCAAATTATTGGATAAAGTTACATCCAAACTTTAAATAAACTTTATACAAAGTTTATGGAAGAATATTTGGATGTAGGTCACATGTCGCTTAAAACGGTGGAAGAAATATTACATCCGCATTACTATATTCCCCATCAATGCATTCTTCGTCAAGACAGTCTCAACTAAAGTCAGGGTAGTATTTGATGTGTCAACTAAGACGACTTCAGGATTATCACTGAATGAAACTCTAATGGTTGGACCAACAATTCAACCAGACTTATTTTCCCTACTTTTCCGTTTTCGTTTACATAGATGTGCAATGACGGCAGACATTGCAAAAATGTACAGTCAAATTGAGATGAATGGGGCATATCAACTAAATACTGTAACGCATGGCACTTCACCTGCACCATTTTTAGCTATTCGTTGTCTCTCATATCTCAGTGAGGTAAATTCATTGTCGCATCCAATTGTATCAAAGGTAATAAAGGAGGACTTTTATGTTGATGATTTACTCATAGGCGCTAAATGCTTTAAAGCAGAGATGTTCGCCCGTACGGGCAACGAGCTCCTATGGGCTTGTCGCGAGCTCCGTGGGCTCTGCCGCCTGTCGATAAGGTGAGGCCGGGGAACAAGGGAACAAATATCATTAACTAGCGTAGGACGAAGTGACCACGTGAAACATTAAATTCCTGTGATGTAAAAATATTTGGAAACTTTGCCTTAGAAATACTGAACTTCTTAAAAAAGTCTCATTGTCACTCCGATTGCAAGCCTGTACTACAAAAGGATACACATACATTTGTATGTTGTGAATTTGGCTCTAAAAAATCTGCACTGAGGGAATAAAAGCAAGCATATCGAAAAGTTTTGGCAATCAAAGTAAATAATCCGGAGAAAACTAATTAAGTAATTACTGTCGACAGTATTCTTTCTTTAATCAATCAATGAATTTTATTCCATCAATGATAATTTTATTTAATAATATAATATTTTTTAATAATATAATAATAAATAATAGTTTTTAATTTTGTGAAAATATATAATATACGCCGTGCAATGTCCTTTTTAAAAAAATATGATTGTACCGGCGAATGTGTACTCAAAAAACCACTCTGGTTTTGCCGAAGAATATCCGGCAACCAAAAACTTAATTTCTAATTCTGTATAAAAAATTGTTTCCAGTGAAATTTTACAGGCCTGATTGGCTGTCGTTTAGTTATGACAAAGCCTGCTATTGAAGCGCTGACCACTGGCGTAGATAACCCTTAGTTTTTTTTATATGTAGTTTGCAGCTATTGTATGTGACAAGTACGTTCGTTATGCCGTGATATAATATTATCACAAGCTATAATTTAATAAAAGTTTCATTTATTGCAAATGTCTTGAAAAGATTGTAATGTTCTCGAGATGGGGTTGAAGATCTCCAAAGAGATATGTTATTATTGCATGCGCCACTGTCTTAAATACTTTCTCTTTCAACTCTTCCACTTATCCAGCTCTTATCCAGTTCAACTAGCTCGTCCGCGAAAAGTGCTGTGGGTAGTTTAGTTGAGCATCCCTGCTTTAAAGAATTGGAAATAATCCGTACACAAATCACATAGGTATTGCAATCAGCTGAATTGCAACTTGCAAAATGGTATTCAACCCTTTCAGGATATGACACTCAGCGTGTTGATCCTGTTATTAATTTTAATGATAAAGAAAACACTAAAACCACCCGTATTCAATGGTATCCTAAAACAGATCACTTTCAATTTCATATTGACCTAAGTTTTCACAATCTACCGTCTGCTAAACGAAACATGTTATCGATCTCATCGCGTATTTTCGATCCTTTAGGTTTTTCGGAACCTGTGGTTATAGTCGCCAAAATTCTGCTGCAAGAATTGTGGCTCCAAAACATTAATTGGGATAGTTTAATACCTGCAACCTTAAATGCAAAGTGGCAAAGGTTTAAGCATGAATTGTCATTGATACATGAAATAAAAATCCCTAGATTCGTTGAAACCTTTTCAAATGCAACAATTGAGATCCACGGATTTTGCGATGCTTTAATCCATTTGCGATGCTTTAATCCATTTGCGATGCTTTAATCGGTTGTTGTGTGCACGTGAGAAGTATTGCTTAATTTACCGTTAAGGTCAGGCTGTTAATCACAAAATCAAGAGTAGCACCTTTGAAGACCAAGTCACTACCCAGACTACCCAAAAGCTGTGTGCAACACAGCTCTTATCTAAACTCTGGAACACGGTAAAGGGATTAATTAAATTAATAATTAAGGAGGATATACTCTGGACCGACTCCGAAATAGTTATTCATTGGATCAAAACACATACATCAACTCTCTCAAGGTTTGTAGGCAACACAGTATCAGAAATCCAAGAATGATCACAAGGAATTACTTGGAGACATGTGCCATCAAAGGACAATCCGGCCGATATAATCTCTAGAGGCTGTACCGCTGAGAAGCTAAAACTCTCAATCTGGTTCGAAGGACCGCTTTTTTTAGCTCGTGCGTTAAAACAGTAAGGTGTCCAGCCCTATTGAAACCTTGGAGCGTCGTCGTGATGTAGGGTGTGTTCACCCTACCTTTTCTGTCACGATTCTGTTCCAACGAACCACGCATTATCGTGTGAATTTTGTTCGCGTCATTAGATTGTGGAACAATCTCCCTGCGTATGTTTTCCGCCCACTTACAGCGTCGAAACTTTTAAGCGAAGTTTAATCCGTTACTACTCCCTCTTTCCCCCTTGTGCCGCGAAGTGAGTTGGTACGTTAGAAATTGCCAATGCTACAAAGCCAACCAAATATAACCCGTCAGAAAATTGCTCACCAAGCTAGCCGAGAACCCATGGGATACGGTTTCCGCCGATTCCGTTGGCCCGCTTTCAGGAAAAAACATGGGAACAGCATGTTACTGGTTTTTGTAGAGAAGTTCTCCAAATGGGTGGAAATGGTGCCACTACGCTTCGCCAGGAGCGAACATTTGATCAGGGCGTTCTGAAAGATGATTTTGTCTCGATTTCGTGCCAAAAATTTTTAGTATTTCAACAAAGAGAACGTTTTTATTAAATAAAATATAAAAAAGTAAAAGCGTTGTCTTCAGCAAGGCCGAAGTCTAAGTACCCTACACCCGAGTAGCTAAAAAATAATCATTTCGCCAGTTAACTTTTGTATAAGTGGGCAGACCACGCCCATTTTTGCAAACGTTTTGCTAATGTCTCTAGGTACCTGGGTATAAAATCACGTATGAATATTATACAACATGCATCAGACATTGACAACTTTTGTATGAGTGGGCCTGCCACGCCCACTTTTGGCAAGCAGATTGGTAATACCTACAGATACCTCGCGATAAAATTACGTCTTCATATCTTATACCGTTTATGAAAGATTTCAAACTTGTATGAGTGGGCGGACCACGCCCATTTTTTGCGAAAAATTTTATAATATCTCTATGTGTCCCGGTATAGAATTATACCTCAATATCTTGCACGGCTTATGAGATATTCACCTTAGGAATTTTTTTAAAACGAGGTGTCTACATTCCGTATGTAAAGTAGGCGTGGTTGTTAACCGATCCCGCCCATTTTCATTCTGAACTGCCCTACATAACAAACAACATTTGTGCCAAATTTCATTGCGATATCTCTTTTCGTTCTCCCGTAATCGTGATTTCAACTCTCGTGTAGGGTGTAAAAAATAGACTTCTGCGTTGAATCTTTTTATTAAGACAAATAAGGATTCTCATCTCTAAATGAGACCAAACGCAAGGAGTCAGATCAGCATTAAGTGACGCAAGACCACCTTACGTATTTGGAGGCTTGTACGGGCCAAACACAGAAACCGATTAAGCATCGCAAGGGATTCGGAAACCGAAGTCGAAGTTGCAGTTAACAGTTGAAAGATTTCAAACTTGTATGAGTGGGCGGACCACGCCCATTTTTTGCGAAAAATTTTATAATATCTCTATGTGTCCCGGTATAGAATTATACCTCAATATCTTGCACGGCTTATGAGATATTCACCTTAGGAAATTTTTTAAAACGAGGTGTCTACATTCCGTATGTAAAGTAGGCGTGGTTGTTAACCGATCCCGCCCATTTTCATTCTGAACTGCCCTACATAACAAACAACATTTGTGCCAAATTTCATTGCGATATCTCTTTTCGTTCTCCCGTAATCGTGATTTCAACTCTCGTGTAGAGTGTAAAAAATAGACTTCTGCGTTGAATCTTTTTATTAAGACAAATAAGGATTCTCATCTCTAAATGAGACCAAACGCAAGGAGTCAGATCAGCATTAAGTGACGCAAGACCACCTTACGTATTTGGAGGCTTGTACGGGCCAAACACAGAAACCGATTAAGCATCGCAAGGGATTCGGAAACCGAAGTCGAAGTTGCAGTTAACAGTTGATACAGAAGGAGGCCAAAAAAATTAAGAAAGAGAAAGCAATTTCAGCAAAAAGGAGTGAAGAAAAAATAGAAGAAGAAGCCCAAAAGCTAATCAAGATAACACAAGATAAAATCAAGGTAAAACAAGGAAGAGAAAAAGTATAGTAAGTATAGTAGCAAAATTTTTCTTATATTTTAAATGTTATCATAGACATATAGACAATTTTTAAACAAAATGTGAACAGACTACTAACAATATTACAAGAACTAGGTTTAGAGACAAATGGAATTAAGGAAGACCTCCAGGACAGACTTCTTCAACATTTTGGTCATTTTTAAAAAACAGAAAAGGACGACCAAGCATATACAAACTATGATTATGAATATGTATTCAATAATCATCAAAGTACGTCCGTAGAGAAAACTCACTTCACCATTCGTTACATCGAGGATTGTATGTCTTAATTTCCAGGGACGAATTCTCCTGAGATAACTCAATGGATAAAAGAGTTTGAGAGTAATGCTACTACTGTATGTTGGAGCAATTTGCGGGAGTTTATTTATGGTAAACAGTTCAAGTGGGCATACGCTATTGGAAAACACTTAAAAATTCACTCATAGAAGAGTTTGGACAAACATTGTCACCGGTAGAAATTCGTAACAAATTAATAAACCTATGTAAGATTCCACACGAGACTTTTCGCGTATACCTTTATATACAATACTTCTAGAAATATGAAAACTTACTAAGTTAGACGAAAAAAGCATAGTAGAGTATTTCATTGAAAGGCTTCCGGTCACAAAATTTAATAAGGCTGTTTTATACTGAGCATCAATTTCTGAACTTAAAACACAAATAACAATTTTACGAAAAAATTCACAGTCCTAGATTTCCTACTATTGACTGGAACTCGAATTCAAATAGAACCAGTTAGGCCATCGTTCCTTTCAATGCAAAATAAATAAACAATAGAATAAAGGTAAGATAAACCAAAACAATGCAAATTCAATTTCAGCGAGTAATGAAAAATCAATATTTAATTTTCAAGGACATTTACGCATATAATACTAAGTTCTCAGCTAAGTTCAGACACACTCTGCTGTGATTATAGAAAACTGAACACAAAAATCACAAGAGATAATTTCCCAATACCACTAATGGACAATGTTCTCGGGAAACTGCAAGAAGCTAAAGTATACACGACGCTAGATTTAGAGAACGGATTTTTTCATGTACTAATAGGGTTGAACTTTAGAAAATATACGTAATTTATTACCCACAACGGACAATGCGAATTTTTATTCAATATGTTCCATTGGCATTTCAAATTCACTAGCAGTATTTTCTAGACATATACAATCAGTACTAAGGGAGTTAATAAATAATGAAACTTTAATTGTTTCTGTTGATGACATTATTATCCCTTCTAAAGATGAAGACAAAGGAATTGAACAATTAAAAAATTTCTCCAATCCGCAAGTGAAAATGGTCTGAATATAAAACGACCTGGAAATACCAGGTATTGAAGCATTAAAAAAATGGAGTACTAATTTGTATGTGCTAGGAGTTAAATTCAAAATCGTAACGGACTGTAATGATATTACTCAAAGAATATCCCGATGGGCAATGTTTTTACAAGAATTTGATTATCTGGAACACCGTGGAGGAATTAGGATGAAAAACGTAGATGCGCTAAGTAGCGCATCATGCCTTTGTTTAGAAGATACACTAAAACACCGACTTAAAAAGCACAGACTGACAGGCAGATAATTGGATTAGAGCAGTAAAAGCAATTCTAGAGAAAACACAGTAGGAAGATTTTTATATTAGACATGATATATTTTCAAGGATCCCAAGAATGACCTAATTGTCGTTCCAGAATCTATGAAAAAAGAAATTATTAAACGTTTCTTGGTGTTCTATCGTTTTTCCGACAGGGTAGGAAGATGATGTATTTTGGAACGAATTTCCGTCATCCCTCGTCAATTTTGGTCTGTAGACAAACCGGTTTCGGCGTTGTGCCATCTTCAGTGTCGTTTTTCGTTCTAAGTAGTTCCGCTGTCTCGTTCGTATTTATATTCATGTATTTCCGTTCGTACTAGATCGTGCAATTCGTCTTTATTCGTGTGCGTTTGTTCATATTGGCCAAGTATCTCTTATTGTTTTTCATATAGATTTCCTTCGTGTGATCAGGTAGTTTTAGTATCCTTTGTTAATGTTGTGCTCCTGGTTTTGTGTCAAGTCGCATTTTTGGGCGCAGGTATCCTGTTGTTATCCCTGTGTTCCGGGTATTTGAGTCCTTTGTTTTTTGTGAGCAGGTAGCTGGGTTAGATTTTTTTTATTATTATTACTGTGCTGTTGGTTTGGTTGATACTATTTTTTCGCGTAGGTAGCTTATTGCTCTTAATTGTTTTTTAATTGCGTTATGCGGTCTTCCTTGGGCTTGCATTTAGAGGTAGGTAAATGTCTGTGATTTTTCCTTTACCGATTTTTGTGGTGTTGTGTGTCCTCCTTGAATGGGGTCCCTCCCAAAGAAATGTGCCTTCAACGATGTTTATTGTTTTTTCCTATGCAGCGGTGGTCTGCGCGCTGTGGGCTCACTAACAGAACTCTACTTTTAAACATTAAATCATTTCTACTTAAGCTCGGTCGACGTAGCCGTCGGCGAAACTAAAGTGGACCGGTATGTCGCAATTCCACTATTTAGCAATATTAAATTCTTAATATTAATATTTGCCAATATTAACGTCGGCAGAATTAAATTGGGAACGATTTAATTCTTCCGCGTTTGCTCTTTGCTTTTTATTTTAGCTAATTTTATTTATTCGGAAAGCTGCTTGGCTTGAGCTCGAGAAAAGCTATTTGGTGGCAATTAGCTTCCACACTTGCTACCATGCAGACGGTGCTGGTTACTATCTTGGCTTTCCAGAGCTTTGCCCGGAGCTTATAATTAGCTTCCACACTTGCTACCATGCAGAGTGCTGGTTGCTAGCTTGGCTTTCGAGCTTCCCAAAACAAAATGCTTGGCTTGTACTAAAGGTTGAACTTGACCTTGACTCACTAACTGAGTTATTAACAAGTGCCAATGTTCTTGCCTTAACGGTGTGAATGCGACATACAACATCCCTCCACCCTTAGGGAAAGAAAAAATTAACATCGTGAAGCGATATTAATTTTTTCTGTACAATATGATACAGGAGTGGCTTATTTTAATTCTCTAATATTATCTAACTTAAATCTACCCTAAGTTCTAGCTTAGTGTATCCTCGTTGTTCATATCAATCAGTGTGTTGTGGTTGTGGTTGTAGTGTGTGTAGTAACGCAGCTCCTGGACTTGTTTCCATGTACTCTCTAAGCTGTACCAAACGCTGTACCCATTGCAATTGTAGACCTTGGTTCCTGAATGTTGCTGTTCCACTTGGCGATCCAACAGCACCATGGATCCCGGAAGTATTCCGTTCACCATAACCACCGGTTTGTAGGCCCAACTACATTTCAAGCAGAGAAATAAAACTGCAGCCAACTTCAGTGCTACTTTCATTGCGTCCTTTCCAATTACCTAATTAGAAATTCGTCAAGTGCGATCAATCCGCCTTCTTCAACGATTGTCTGGACGGAGTTTGTTTATAAAAGTGCAATTAAACAGAATCATGCTCTGTAGTGATGTAGTGTGATATCCGTAGCTATGGCAGACTGCAGCCTGGTTCGGTGTCAAAGATGACCTTTTGTCCCGAGATAAACTTCAGGTGTGGTGTGTTCATTGTCTCTCAGATTGGTAACGACATCCAGGAAATTAATTGGTACACAGCGGCATTCAAATTTTTTGAGTTTCCGCAAAAGACGCGAATGACATTCCTGGATCAAGTCGGTAGCATAGCAGCGACATGCGAGTTTTGGTTTTTTTGTCGCCGTTGTTGTTGCTGCTTGCTCGATGCTGTTATGGGTGTTGTTGTCTTAACTATATCTATTGACTATAAATTACTATATTATACAAACAGTATATTTTCACTGTTTACACTCTATTGTATAATGCTATATTAGCGAGTATATATATTGAATTATAATTACATTTTTAATTTACTTTTACTAAACAATTTATTTAATTTTAGTAATTTCATTAAATATAATTGAATTGAATTGAATTGAAATTTATTCAGCCTTTTTTTTAGCAAAACTATAAGTTTACAAAAATTGAAATTACAATTGTGGACAACAATTAAAGACTATAATGTATTATCTAAAAAACATAATGTATATGTACAGCAGTATCAAACTTATTAATAAGAAGAGAACATTGAAGAAAACAATAACATGAACATTAAACGCTCTTGCTCCCGGAGCTAACGTTTCATTAAATATAACTAATTAAAGTAACTAATAATTAATTTCTCCTTGAAAATACCATATTCTAATACATAACATAGTACATTATTTTTCAATTTATTAATAGTTTTCTTCTTCTTTTACTCATTTTAGCTTCGTTTTAATAAGCAAATTTTCTTGCTTGCTGAAACAATTTTTTTTCTCCTCTTTTCCTTTTTAAATTTTACTTTTTTCGTTATTAAACGTTCGCAATTAAACGCGTCGCAAGCATAATGTGCTTGCGGAGTGCAATTCCCTAAAAATGGCTTGAAGCAAATCTTCGTCATGTTTGTTTTTTTTTTGTTTTCTTATTTCTTTGCAAGCATAATTTTAACTGCTAAGTACAATGCCCTGAAGGTGGCTTGAAGCAATTCTTCCTCAGGATTTTTTTTGGTTTTGAAGTTCTTCAGTTTAAAAAAAAAACAAAAACCTGGGACGTTGCTGTTTTGGAGCAACGAGGTAATTTGCGCCCTTTTCTGTACAAATGTTGTACATGTTGTCTGCGTTTAAGTAAGCAGGTCTTTGCTTACTGAAACGCACGTAATGAAAAGTTAGTGGTTAGTTTCAATTAGTTGTGTTAGTTTAAAAATGTTTTTTTCTATTTTCTTCTTGTCTTTCCCTTTTTTTCTTAACCTTTTTTATATTTTATATTTATTTTTTTTTCTCTTATTCTTTTCTACATTTTCATTTCTCTTTCTGTATTTTTTTTAGAAATCAAAATTGTTCTTATTTAAATATTAATTTTTATAACTCCTTTTTTTCGTTTTGTTTTTTTTTCAACTTTTAGGGTTAGTTTGTAAGTAAGTTTTCGAATCGTTGGACATTGTTTTAGGCCATCCTTGCCAATGTCATATCCTTTGAATTGGTGAGGATTGCCTTCTTCTCGGACCAATTTCCAGCGAATGAACTAAAGTTGAATTCGGCTATCCTAAATTAGCTAGAAAATATCTAATACATATAGAGTAAAATGAATGAAATAATCTAAAATGGAACTGGATTACTTTTACCTCGCGTCCAATATGTCTTACATATTGGTTTGAGTCTTTAAGTAATGTACTGTGTAATATTTATTGTGTAATGTAATGTGTTCCTTTGAATATGTATTCACATATTAGCCTGATCTATTCATTTAACCTGATTTATTCATTCTATGCATTTAAAAATGTCAGCTGTTTTGCATTTCCTGCGGATGTTTTCGCGAATATTGATTATTTCGCTTAATTTTAATTTATTTTTTAGTTAGTTTCCCCTACTGAAATTGCAATTTTAAAACCTTCCTACTACATTAGCGTTTTGCATACTCAGGGAAAATCGAAGTTCGCCCTGTGGAAATGTAGTAAAAATTCGCGCGGTTCTCTCTGTCAATAATTATTTAACTTCAAGTGCTCCGCGAATTTGTCCGAAGTTGAAATTTAAAAATGTTTAAACTGCCTTATCCGGTAAAACAGTATCGACTACCGCTGGGACTCTACATGACTGCCCTGCTGGAGGACGTTGCATCCAGGCGATGAGATCTGGAGCCCCTGGTTGTTGTTATACAAAGTCTCCAGGGAGACTTCAACGAGTACCCCCCCTTCAGGAAGTTGTGGTTCATCCTGGATCTCCTCCGCGTTCTTCGTCGAGATGACCCCGAGATCCCGGCATTATTCCCTTGCCTGCAGGTGTTGGAATAGGCGCAAATGGTTTTTTCTTTTTGTGTTGTCAAATTAAAAAAAATTTTAACAATTTTTAAATTATGCAATAAAAAGGAATTATAACACGATGAGGTTTTATCATATGAGTTTCCGATGTTTGGGTTTCAGATGAGTTTTTTCTTTTTCCCTCATAATTTTTAATTAAGTTTTTTCATCGAATTCCTCTAAATTTCCTTTCATACAAACCTTGTCCTGACAATTAGAAACACAACAAAATAATAGTAATCAGTCAAATCGGTCCGGCCGTTCTGAAGTGATGGCGTTACATACATGTGGTATTCATTTTTATATATATAGTATATATATATATATATATATATATATATTTTTATATATTCCTTAATAGGATGCTTCAGCTGCTTAGCTTGCATATGGCTTTAGGAGTTGGAGTTGAATGGGCGCTCAGCGTTGGATTTTGCTCGTTGGTTTCGCACCTCTCTTAGCGTTCACTCGCGTATAGCTTAGAGATACGAGGTTCGAGTTCTTTCCTTGGGAACCTCGTACTCATCTATTGTTGTAGAATGGGGTTTTGTTGATTTTCTAGATCGGTGCTGTGTTTGTGGAATTGGTGGTGGTGGTACGGAAGGTACAGTTGGAATTGTTGTAATCGGACGAAGGGAGATTACTGGTGCTGAAATGTGTCGACGCGGAGCCTCTATCAATTCCAATTGGGGTTGTTGATTTCTTGCCTTATTTCGTTTACGCTTCACAGCTATTATGACTCAGAATAACATGTATAGTATTGCCAGCGTTGTTACCCCCGCTAGTGAGGATATGCTTGTAATCTCTATTATATTCTGCCGATTATGTAGTGCCTCAATGCACGCTCCTTTTGTATTTCGTTTTGTAGGTGCGTTATCTCTTTCCCCCATTTGTCAAACTCTGCTTGTAGTCTAATTCTTTCACTACTGTTATAAGCTTTGGTTGACTTGCTGTGATGTCGGTTTCCAATTCCCCAATTATTATAGTTAAATTTTCCTGCAATACTTTCATAAGCCTTTCGTAATCGAACGTTTTAAATTTGGTGTCTAGGTTGTAAGTTTCGTTTTTGTCGTATCGTAACATTACTCCTTCACCACTGAGATCACAATTTTTATTTATCCTGATTTGTCCAACGCCTGCCAAATTTAATTCCTCCGAGTAGTTTCCACACATCAAATTAAAGTGCATTGTATCTCGAAATGTGAATAACCAAAGATTGGGTACGCTCATTTTAATTATCAGGCCTTGACTAGATGGTACCGCAACCTGTTTACATATTTTACTGTCTAAATAATTTTATCTTATTAAATTAATTTCACAAATCTTGTGCGACCCTGGTATAATTTTGTTGGATTTTCTGCAAATTTTAATTTCATCTCCGTTATTCTCCCGGCTATTATCTAATACGTATTTGCATTTATTAATTTCTTCCTGTGTTAAACCTTCAAACTTGCAGTCATTCCCGCATTCTGCAATATAATCGTATGTAACCTTTGCCATCACATTCCATTTTCCTGGAAGAAAAATGGGCAGAGGGTGGGGTTTCAGTAGTACATATCGATCGGCAGGTCGTAACGGAATTTTTATTATAACAATCAGTTTATTCTCCTCTCTAAATGATTTCGCTGACGCGACTTCATGAACGTCGAAACTGTTTTCTATTCACTATTTTGCAATATTAAATTCTTAATATTAATATTTGCCAATATTAACGTCGGCAGAATTAAATCGGGAACGATTTAATTCTTCCGCGTTTGCTCTTTGCTTTTTATTTTAGCTAATTTTATTTATTCGGAAAGCTGCTTGGCTTGAGCTCGAGAAAAGCTATTTGGTGGCAATTAGCTTCCACACTTGCTACCATGCAGACGGTGCTGGTTACTATCTTGGCTTTCCAGAGCTTTGCCCGGAGCTTATAATTAGCTTCCACACTTGCTACCATGCAGAGTGCTGGTTGCTAGCTTGGCTTTCGAGCTTCCCAAAACAAACTGCTTGGCTTGCACTAAAGGTTGAACTTGACCTTGACTCACTAACTGAGTTATTAACAAGTACCAATGTTCTTGCCTTAACGGTGTGAATGCGACATACAACATCCCTCCACCCTTAGGGAAAGAAAAAATTAACATCGTGAAGCGATATTAATTTTTTCTGTACAATATGATACAGGAGTGGCTTATTTTAATTCTCTAATATTATCTAACTTAAATCTACCCTAAGTTCTAGCTTAGTGTATCCTCGTTGTTCATATCAATCAGTGTGTTGTGGTTGTGGTTGTAGTGTGTGTAGTAACGCAGCTCCTGGACTTGTTTCCATGTACTCTCTAAGCTGTACCAAACGCTGTACCCATTGCAATTGTAGACCTTGGTTCCTGAATGTTGCTGTTCCACTTGGCGATCCAACAGCACCATGGATCCCGGAAGTATTCCGTTCACCATAACCACCGATTTGTAGGCCCAACTACATTTCAAGCAGAGAAATAAAACTGCAGCCAACTTCAGTGCTACTTTCATTGCGTCCTTTCCAATTACCTAATTAGAAATTCGTCAAGTGCGATCAATCCGCCTTCTTCAACGATTGTCTGGACGGAGTTTGTTTATAAAAGTGCAATTAAACAGAATCATGCTCTGTAGTGATGTAGTGTGATATCCGTAGCTATGGCAGACTGCAGCCTGGTTCGGTGTCAAAGATGACCTTTTGTCCCGAGATAAACTTCAGGTGTGGTGTGTTCATTGTCTCTCAGATTGGTAACGACATCCAGGAAATTAATTGGTACATAATAGGATGCTTCAGCTGCTTAGCTTGCATCTGGCTTTAGGAGTTGGAGTTGAATGGGCGCTCAGCGTTGGATTTTGCTCGTTGGTTTCGCACCTTTCTTAGCGTTCACTCGCGTAAAGCTTAGAGATACGAGGTTCGAGTTCTTTCCTTGGGAACCTCGTACTCATCTATTGTTGTAGAATGGGGTTTTGTTGATTTTCTAGATCGGTGCTGTGTTTGTGGAATTGGTGGTGGTGGTACGGAAGGTACAGTTGGAATTGTTGTAATCGGACGAAGGGAGATTACTGGTGCTGAAATGTGTCGACGCGGAGCCTCTATCAATTCCAATTGGGGTTGTTGATTTCTTGCCTTATTTCGTTTACGCTTCACAGCTATTATGACTCAGAATAACATGTATAGTATTGCCAGCGTTGTTACCCCCGCTAGTGAGGATATGCTTGTAATCTCTATTATATTCTGCCGATTATGTAGTGCCTCAATGCACGCTCCTTTTGTATTTCGTTTTGTAGGTGCGTTATCTCTTTCCCCCATTTGTCAAACTCTGCTTGCAGTCTAATTCTTTCACTACTGTTATAAGCTTTGGTTGACTTGCTGTGATGTCGGTTTCCAATTCCCCAATTATTATAGTTAAATTTTCCTGCAATACCTTCATAAGCCTTTCGTAATCGAACGTTTTAAATTTGGTGTCTAGGTTGTAAGTTTCGTTTTTGTCGTATCGTAACATTACTCCTTCACCACTGAGATCACAATTTTTATTTATCCTGATTTGTCCAACGCCTGCCAAATTTAATTCCTCCGAGTAGTTTCCACACATCAAATTAAAGTGCATTGTATCTCGAAATGTGATAACCAAAGATTGGGTACGCTCATTTTAATTATCAGGCCTTGACTAGATGGCACCGCAACCTGTTTACATATTTTACTGTCTAAATAATTTTATCTTATTAAATTAATTTCACAAATCTTGTGCGACCCTGGTATAATTTTGTTGGATTTTCTGCAAATTTTAATTTCATCTCCGTTATTCTCCCGGCTATTATCTAATACGTATTTGCATTTATTAATTTCTTCCTGTGTTAAACCTTCAAACTTGCAGTCATTCCCGCATTCTGCAATATAACCGTATGTAACCTTTGCCATCACATTCCATTTTCCTGGAAGAAAAATGGGCAGAGGGTGGGGTTTCAGTAGTACATATCGATCGGCAGGTCGTAACGGAATTTTTATTATAACAATCAGTTTATTCTCCTCTCTAAATGATTTCGCTGACGCGACTTCATGAACGTCGAAACTGTTTTCTATTCACTATTTTGCAATATTAAATTCTTAATATTAATATTTGCCAATATTAACGTCGGCTGAATTAAATTGGGAACGATTTAATTCTTCCGCGTTTGCTCTTTGCTTTTTATTTTAGCTAATTTTATTTATTCGGAAAGCTGCTTGGCTTGAGCTCGAGAAAAGCTATTTGGTGGCAATTAGCTTCCACACTTGCTACCATGCAGACGGTGCTGGTTACTATCTTGGCTTTCCAGAGCTTTGCCCGGAGCTTATAATTAGCTTCCACACTTGCTACCATGCAGAGTGCTGGTTGCTAGCTTGGCTTTCGAGCTTCCCAAAACAAACTGCTTGGCTTGCACTAAAGGTTGAACTTGACCTTGACTCACTAACTGAGTTATTAACAAGTACCAATGTTCTTGCCTTAACGGTGTGAATGCGACATACAACATCCCTCCACCCTTAGGGAAAGAAAAAATTAACATCGTGAAGCGATATTAATTTTTTCTGTACAATATGATACAGGAGTGGCTTATTTTAATTCTCTAATATTATCTAACTTAAATCTACCCTAAGTTCTAGCTTAGTGTATCCTCGTTGTTCATATCAATCAGTGTGTTGTGGTTGTGGTTGTAGTGTGTGTAGTAACGCAGCTCCTGGACTTGTTTCCATGTACTCTCTAAGCTGTACCAAACGCTGTACCCATTGCAATTGTAGACCTTGGTTCCTGAATGTTGCTGTTCCACTTGGCGATCCAACAGCACCATGGATCCCGGAAGTATTCCGTTCACCATAACCACCGATTTGTAGGCCCAACTACATTTCAAGCAGAGAAATAAAACTGCAGCCAACTTCAGTGCTACTTTCATTGCGTCCTTTCCAATTACCTAATTAGAAATTCGTCAAGTGCGATCAATCCGCCTTCTTCAACGATTGTCTGGACGGAGTTTGTTTATAAAAGTGCAATTAAACAGAATCATGCTCTGTAGTGATGTAGTGTGATATCCGTAGCTATGGCAGACTGCAGCCTGGTTCGGTGTCAAAGATGACCTTTTGTCCCGAGATAAACTTCAGGTGTGGTGTGTTCATTGTCTCTCAGATTGGTAACGACATCCAGGAAATTAATTGGTACACAGCGGCATTCAAATTTTTTGAGTTTCCGCAAAAGACGCGAATGACATTCCTGGATCAAGTCGGTAGCATAGCAGCGACATGCGAGTTTTGGTTTTTTGTCGCCGTTGTTGTTGCTGCTTGCTCGATGCTGTTATGGGTGTTGTTGTCTTAACTATATCTATTGAATATAAATTACTATATAATACAAACAGTATATTTTCACTGTTTACACTCTATTGTATAATGCTATATTAGCGAGTATATATATTGAATTATAATTACATTTTTAATTTACTTTTACTAAACAATTTATTTAATTTTAGTAATTTCATTAAATATAATTGAATTGAATTGAATTGAAATTTATTGAGCCTTTTTTTTAGCAAAACTATAAGTTTACAAAAATTGAAATTACAATTGTGGACAACAATTAAAGACTATAATGTATTATCTAAGCAACATAATGTATATGTACAGCAGTATCAAACTTATTAATAAGAAGAGAACATTGAAGAGAACAATAACATGAACATTAAACGCTCTTGCTCCCGGAGCTGACGTTGCATTAAATATAACTAATTAAAGTAACTACTAATTAATTTCTCCTTGAAAATACCATATTCTAATACATAACATAGTACATTATTTTTCAATTTATTTATAGTTTTCTTCTTCTTTTACTCATTTTAGCTTCGTTTTAATAAGCAAATTTTCTTGCTTGCTGAAACAATTTTTTTTCTCCTCTTTTCCTTTTTAAATTTTACTTTTTTCGTTATTAAACGTTCGCAATTAAACGCGTCGCAAGCATAATGTGGTTGCGGAGTGCAATTCCCTAAAAATGGCTTGAAGCAAATCTTCGTCATGTTTGTTTTTTTTTTGTTTTCTTATTTCTTTGCAAGCATAATTTTAACTGCTAAGTACAATGCCCTGAAGGTGGCTTGAAGCAATTCTTCCTCAGGATTTTTTTTGGTTTTGAAGTTCTTCAGTTTAAAAAAAAAACAAAAACCTGGGACGTTGCTGTTTTGGAGCAACGAGGTAATTTGCGCCCTTTTCTGTACAAATGTTGTACATGTTGTCTGCGTTTAAGTAAGCAGGTCTTTGCTTACTGAAACGCACGTAATGAAAAGTTAGTGGTTAGTTTCAATTAGTTGTGTTAGTAAAAAAATTTTTTTTTCTATTTTCTTCTTGTCTTTCCCTTTTTTTCTTAACCTTTTTTATATTTTATATTTATTTTTTTTTTCTCTTATTCTTTTCTACATTTTCATTTCTCTTTCTGTATTTTTTTTTTAGAAATCAAAATTGTTCTTATTTAAATATTAATTTTTATAACTCCTTTTTTTCGTTTTGTTTTTTTTTTTTTTTTTCAACTTTTAGGGTAGTTTCAACTTTTAGTAAGTTTTCGAATCGTTGGACATTGTTTTAGGCCATCCTTGCCAATGTCATATCCTTTGAATTGGTGAGGATTGCCTTCTTCTCGGACCAATTTCCAGCGAATGAACTAAAGTTGAATTCGGCTATCCTAAATTAGCTAGAAAATATCTAATACATATATGCCTTAAACACAATCACGGACGCAAGACGCAGATTCACTTTTGAACTGTCAAAATTACACGGGCTCTTATGGAGATCGAGAAAAAAGTTTGTTTCCATTTTGTTTCCCTGTTTTGCAGACGCACTTTGCATCCCGCATCCGAGCTAATTCTAATTTTGACGGATGCAAAAGCGTTCTCGCTCTTTTTCGTTGTTTGTGTTTGTTGAAATTTCATTCTTTTTATATTTTTCTGTTGCTTTTTTTATTATTATTATTATTTATTTATTATTATTAAAAATAAAAAAATTAAATAATATTTAATATTTTATTAAATTACTGTAAACAGCTAAACTAAGAGAATTTAAAGACAGAACAAACTTCGAGAATTTGGTATTGTACTGAATTATATTTATTGAATCTCTGCTGTCAAATTTTTGACCTTTCATACTTCTGCTTCCCGAAAACGCTTCTCTGCTATTTGGTTTAAATCCGAGCAATTTCTTGCGTCCCTAACTTGAATCTACGTCTTGCGTCCGTGATTGTGTTTAAGGCAATAGAGTAAAATGAATGAAATAATCTAAAATGGAACTGGATTACTTTTACCTCGCGTCCAATATGTCTTACATATTGGTTTGAGTCTTTAAGTAATGTACTGTGTAATATTTATTGTGTAATGTAATGTGTTCCTTTGAATATGTATTCACATATTAACCTGATCTATTCATTTAACCTGATTTATTCATTCTATGCATTTAAAAATGTCAGCTGTTTTGCATTTCCTGCGGATGTTTTCACGAATATTGATTATTTCGCTTAATTTTAATTTATTTTTTAGTTAGTTTCCCCTACTGAAATTGCAATTTTAAAACCTTCCTACTATATTAGCGTTTTGCATACTCAGGGAAAATCGAAGTTCGCCCTGCGGAAATGTAGTAAAAATTCGCGCGGTTCTCTCTGTCAATAATTATTTAACTTCAAGTGCTCCGCGAATTTGTCCGAAGTTGAAATTTAAAAATGTTTAAACTGCCTTATCCGGTAAAACAGTATCGACTACCGCTGGGACTCTACATGACTGCCCTGCTGGAGGACGTTGCATCCAGGCGATGGGATCTGGAGCCCCTGGTTGTTGTTATACAAAGTCTCCAGGGAGACTTCAACGAGTACCCCCCATCAGGAAGTTGTGGTTCATCCTGGATCTCCTCCGCGTTCTTCGTCGAGATGACCCCGAGATCCCGGCATTATTCCCTTGCCTGCAGGTGTTGGAATAGGCGCAAATGGTTTTTTCTTTTTGTGTTGTCAAATTAAAAAAAATTTTAAATATTTTTAAATTTTGCAATAAAAAGGAATTATAACACGATGAGGTTTTATCATATGAGTTTCCGATGTTTGGGCTTCAGATGAGTTTTTTCTTTTTCCCTCATAATTTTTAATTAAGTTTTTTCATCGAATTCCTCTAAATTTCCTTTCATACAAACCTTGTCCTGACAATTAGAAACACAACAAAATAATAGTAATCAGTCAAATCGGTCCGGCCGTTCTGAAGTGATGGCGTTACATACATGTGGTATTCATTTTTATATATATACTGTATATATATTTATTTATTTCCTTCGTTACAAAAAAATTTTTTTTTATATATTCCTTAATAGGATGCTTCAGCTGCTTAGCTTGCATCTGGCTTTAGGAGTTGGAGTTGAATGGGCGCTCAGCGTTGGATTTTGCTCGTTGGTTTCGCACCTCTCTTAGCGTTCACTCGCGTAAAGCTTAGAGATACGAGGTTCGAGTTCTTTCCTTGGGAACCTCGTACTCATCTATTGTTGTAGAATGGGGTTTTGTTGATTTTCTAGATCGGTGCTGTGTTTGTGGAATTGGTGGTGGTGGTACGGAAGGTACAGTTGGAATTGTTGTAATCGGACGAAGGGAGATTACTGGTGCTGAAATGTGTCGACGCGGAGCCTCTATCAATTCCAATTGGGGTTGTTGATTTCTTGCCTTATTTCGTTTACGCTTCACAGCTATTATGACTCAGAATAACATGTATAGTATTGCCAGCGTTGTTACCCCCGCTAGTGAGGATATGCTTGTAATCTCTATTATGTTCTGCCGATTATGTAGTGCCTCAATGCACGCTCCTTTTGTATTTCGTTTTGTAGGTGCGTTATCTCTTTCCCCCATTTGTCAAACTCTGCTTGTAGTCTAATTCTTTCACTACTGTTATAAGCTTTGGTTGACTTGCTGTGATGTCGGTTTCCAATTCCCCAATTATTATAGTTAAATTTTCCTGCAATACTTTCATAAGCCTTTCGTAATCGAACGTTTTAAATTTGGTGTCTAGGTTGTAAGTTTCGTTTTTGTCGTATCGTAACATTACTCCTTCACCACTGAGATCACAATTTTTATTTATCCTGATTTGTCCAACGCCTGCCAAATTTAATTCCTCCGAGTAGTTTCCACACATCAAATTAAAGTGCATTGTATCTCGAAATGTGAATAACCAAAGATTGGGTATGCTCATTTTAATTATCAGGCCTTGACTAGATGGCACCGCAACCTGTTTACATATTTTACTGTCTAAATAATTTTATCTTATTAAATTAATTTCACAAATCTTGTGCGACCCTGGTATAATTTTGTTGGATTTTCTGCAAATTTTAATTTCATCTCCGTTATTCTCCCGGCTATTATCTAATACGTATTTGCATTTATTAATTTCTTCCTGTGTTAAACCTTCAAACTTGCAGTCATTCCCGCATTCTGCAATATAACCGTATGTAACCTTTGCCATCACATTCCATTTTCCTGGAAGAAAAATGGGCAGAGGGTGGGGTTTCAGTAGTACATATCGATCGGCAGGTCGTAACGGAATTTTTATTATAACAATCAGTTTATTCTCCTCTCTAAATGATTTCGCTGACGCGACTTCATGAACGTCGAAACTGTTTTCTATTCACTATTTTGCAATATTAAATTCTTAATATTAATATTTGCCAATATTAACGTCGGCTGAATTAAATTGGGAACGATTTAATTCTTCCGCGTTTGCTCTTTGCTTTTTATTTTAGCTAATTTTATTTATTCGGAAAGCTGCTTGGCTTGAGCTCGAGAAAAGCTATTTGGTGGCAATTAGCTTCCACACTTGCTACCATGCAGACGGTGCTGGTTACTATCTTGGCTTTCCAGAGCTTTGCCCGGAGCTTATAATTAGCTTCCACACTTGCTACCATGCAGAGTGCTGGTTGCTAGCTTGGCTTTCGAGCTTCCCAAAACAAACTGCTTGGCTTGCACTAAAGGTTGAACTTGACCTTGACTCACTAACTGAGTTATTAACAAGTACCAATGTTCTTGCCTTAACGGTGTGAATGCGACATACAACATCCCTCCACCCTTAGGGAAAGAAAAAATTAACATCGTGAAGCGATATTAATTTTTTCTGTACAATATGATACAGGAGTGGCTTATTTTAATTCTCTAATATTATCTAACTTAAATCTACCCTAAGTTCTAGCTTAGTGTATCCTCGTTGTTCATATCAATCAGTGTGTTGTGGTTGTGGTTGTAGTGTGTGTAGTAACGCAGCTCCTGGACTTGTTTCCATGTACTCTCTAAGCTGTACCAAACGCTGTACCCATTGCAATTGTAGACCTTGGTTCCTGAATGTTGCTGTTCCACTTGGCGATCCAACAGCACCATGGATCCCGGAAGTATTCCGTTCACCATAACCACCGATTTGTAGGCCCAACTACATTTCAAGCAGAGAAATAAAACTGCAGCCAACTTCAGTGCTACTTTCATTGCGTCCTTTCCAATTACCTAATTAGAAATTCGTCAAGTGCGATCAATCCGCCTTCTTCAACGATTGTCTGGACGGAGTTTGTTTATAAAAGTGCAATTAAACAGAATCATGCTCTGTAGTGATGTAGTGTGATATCCGTAGCTATGGCAGACTGCAGCCTGGTTCGGTGTCAAAGATGACCTTTTGTCCCGAGATAAACTTCAGGTGTGGTGTGTTCATTGTCTCTCAGATTGGTAACGACATCCAGGAAATTAATTGGTACACAGCGGCATTCAAATTTTTTGAGTTTCCGCAAAAGACGCGAATGACATTCCTGGATCAAGTCGGTAGCATAGCAGCGACATGCGAGTTTTGGTTTTTTGTCGCCGTTGTTGTTGCTGCTTGCTCGATGCTGTTATGGGTGTTGTTGTCTTAACTATATCTATTGAATATAAATTACTATATAATACAAACAGTATATTTTCACTGTTTACACTCTATTGTATAATGCTATATTAGCGAGTATATATATTGAATTATAATTACATTTTTAATTTACTTTTACTAAACAATTTATTTAATTTTAGTAATTTCATTAAATATAATTGAATTGAATTGAATTGAAATTTATTGAGCCTTTTTTTTAGCAAAACTATAAGTTTACAAAAATTGAAATTACAATTGTGGACAACAATTAAAGACTATAATGTATTATCTAAGCAACATAATGTATATGTACAGCAGTATCAAACTTATTAATAAGAAGAGAACATTGAAGAGAACAATAACATGAACATTAAACGCTCTTGCTCCCGGAGCTGACGTTGCATTAAATATAACTAATTAAAGTAACTACTAATTAATTTCTCCTTGAAAATACCATATTCTAATACATAACATAGTACATTATTTTTCAATTTATTTATAGTTTTCTTCTTCTTTTACTCATTTTAGCTTCGTTTTAATAAGCAAATTTTCTTGCTTGCTGAAACAATTTTTTTTCTCCTCTTTTCCTTTTTAAATTTTACTTTTTTCGTTATTAAACGTTCGCAATTAAACGCGTCGCAAGCATAATGTGGTTGCGGAGTGCAATTCCCTAAAAATGGCTTGAAGCAAATCTTCGTCATGTTTGTTTTTTTTTTGTTTTCTTATTTCTTTGCAAGCATAATTTTAACTGCTAAGTACAATGCCCTGAAGGTGGCTTGAAGCAATTCTTCCTCAGGATTTTTTTTGGTTTTAAAGTTCTTCAGTTTAAAAAAAAAACAAAAACCTGGGACGTTGCTGTTTTGGAGCAACGAGGTAATTTGCGCCCTTTTCTGTACAAATGTTGTACATGTTGTCTGCGTTTAAGTAAGCAGGTCTTTGCTTACTGAAACGCACGTAATGAAAAGTTAGTGGTTAGTTTCAATTAGTTGTGTTAGTAAAAAAATTTTTTTTTCTATTTTCTTCTTGTCTTTCCCTTTTTTTCTTAACCTTTTTTATATTTTATATTTATTTTTTTTTTCTCTTATTCTTTTCTACATTTTCATTTCTCTTTCTGTATTTTTTTTTAGAAATCAAAATTGTTCTTATTTAAATATTAATTTTTATAACTCCTTTTTTTCGTTTTGTTTTTTTTTTTTTTTCAACTTTTAGGGTAGTTTCAACTTTTAGTAAGTTTTCGAATCGTTGGACATTGTTTTAGGCCATCCTTGCCAATGTCATATCCTTTGAATTGGTGAGGATTGCCTTCTTCTCGGACCAATTTCCAGCGAATGAACTAAAGTTGAATTCGGCTATCCTAAATTAGCTAGAAAATATCTAATACATATATGCCTTAAACACAATCACGGACGCAAGACGCAGATTCACTTTTGAACTGTCAAAATTACACGGGCTCTTATGGAGATCGAGAAAAAAGTTTGTTTCCATTTTGTTTCCCTGTTTTGCAGACGCACTTTGCATCCCGCATCCGAGCTAATTCTAATTTTGACGGATGCAAAAGCGTTCTCGCTCTTTTTCGTTGTTTGTGTTTGTTGAAATTTCATTCTTTTTATATTTTTCTGTTGCTTTTTTTATTATTATTATTATTTATTTATTATTATTAAAAATAAAAAAATTAAATAATATTTAATATTTTATTAAATTACTGTAAACAGCTAAACTAAGAGAATTTAAAGACAGAACAAACTTCGAGAATTTGGTATTGTACTGAATTATATTTATTGAATCTCTGCTGTCAAATTTTTGACCTTTCATACTTCTGCTTCCCGAAAACGCTTCTCTGCTATTTGGTTTAAATCCGAGCAATTTCTTACGTCCCTAACTTGAATCTACGTCTTGCGTCCGTGATTGTGTTTAAGGCAATAGAGTAAAATGAATGAAATAATCTAAAATGGAACTGGATTACTTTTACCTCGCGTCCAATATGTCTTACATATTGGTTTGAGTCTTTAAGTAATGTACTGTGTAATATTTATTGTGTAATGTAATGTGTTCCTTTGAATATGTATTCACATATTAACCTGATCTATTCATTTAACCTGATTTATTCATTCTATGCATTTAAAAATGTCAGCTGTTTTGCATTTCCTGCGGATGTTTTCACGAATATTGATTATTTCGCTTAATTTTAATTTATTTTTTAGTTAGTTTCCCCTACTGAAATTGCAATTTTAAAACCTTCCTACTATATTAGCGTTTTGCATACTCAGGGAAAATCGAAGTTCGCCCTGCGGAAATGTAGTAAAAATTCGCGCGGTTCTCTCTGTCAATAATTATTTAACTTCAAGTGCTCCGCGAATTTGTCCGAAGTTGAAATTTAAAAATGTTTAAACTGCCTTATCCGGTAAAACAGTATCGACTACCGCTGGGACTCTACATGACTGCCCTGCTGGAGGACGTTGCATCCAGGCGATGGGATCTGGAGCCCCTGGTTGTTGTTATACAAAGTCTCCAGGGAGACTTCAACGAGTACCCCCCATCAGGAAGTTGTGGTTCATCCTGGATCTCCTCCGCGTTCTTCGTCGAGATGACCCCGAGATCCCGGCATTATTCCCTTGCCTGCAGGTGTTGGAATAGGCGCAAATGGTTTTTTCTTTTTGTGTTGTCAAATTAAAAAAAATTTTAAATATTTTTAAATTTTGCAATAAAAAGGAATTATAACACGATGAGGTTTTATCATATGAGTTTCCGATGTTTGGGCTTCAGATGAGTTTTTTCTTTTTCCCTCATAATTTTTAATTAAGTTTTTTCATCGAATTCCTCTAAATTTCCTTTCATACAAACCTTGTCCTGACAATTAGAAACACAACAAAATAATAGTAATCAGTCAAATCGGTCCGGCCGTTCTGAAGTGATGGCGTTACATACATGTGGTATTCATTTTTATATATATACTGTATATATATTTATTTATTTCCTTCGTTACAAAAAAATTTTTTTTTATATATTCCTTAATAGGATGCTTCAGCTGCTTAGCTTGCATCTGGCTTTAGGAGTTGGAGTTGAATGGGCGCTCAGCGTTGGATTTTGCTCGTTGGTTTCGCACCTCTCTTAGCGTTCACTCGCGTAAAGCTTAGAGATACGAGGTTCGAGTTCTTTCCTTGGGAACCTCGTACTCATCTATTGTTGTAGAATGGGGTTTTGTTGATTTTCTAGATCGGTGCTGTGTTTGTGGAATTGGTGGTGGTGGTACGGAAGGTACAGTTGGAATTGTTGTAATCGGACGAAGGGAGATTACTGGTGCTGAAATGTGTCGACGCGGAGCCTCTATCAATTCCAATTGGGGTTGTTGATTTCTTGCCTTATTTCGTTTACGCTTCACAGCTATTATGACTCAGAATAACATGTATAGTATTGCCAGCGTTGTTACCCCCGCTAGTGAGGATATGCTTGTAATCTCTATTATGTTCTGCCGATTATGTAGTGCCTCAATGCACGCTCCTTTTGTATTTCGTTTTGTAGGTGCGTTATCTCTTTCCCCCATTTGTCAAACTCTGCTTGTAGTCTAATTCTTTCACTACTGTTATAAGCTTTGGTTGACTTGCTGTGATGTCGGTTTCCAATTCCCCAATTATTATAGTTAAATTTTCCTGCAATACTTTCATAAGCCTTTCGTAATCGAACGTTTTAAATTTGGTGTCTAGGTTGTAAGTTTCGTTTTTGTCGTATCGTAACATTACTCCTTCACCACTGAGATCACAATTTTTATTTATCCTGATTTGTCCAACGCCTGCCAAATTTAATTCCTCCGAGTAGTTTCCACACATCAAATTAAAGTGCATTGTATCTCGAAATGTGAATAACCAAAGATTGGGTATGCTCATTTTAATTATCAGGCCTTGACTAGATGGCACCGCAACCTGTTTACATATTTTACTGTCTAAATAATTTTATCTTATTAAATTAATTTCACAAATCTTGTGCGACCCTGGTATAATTTTGTTGGATTTTCTGCAAATTTTAATTTCATCTCCGTTATTCTCCCGGCTATTATCTAATACGTATTTGCATTTATTAATTTCTTCCTGTGTTAAACCTTCAAACTTGCAGTCATTCCCGCATTCTGCAATATAATCGTATGTAACCTTTGCCATCACATTCCATTTTCCTAGAAGAAAAATGGGCAGAGGGTGGGGTTTCAGTAGTACATATCGATCGGCAGGTCGTAACGGAATTTTTATTATAACAATCAGTTTATTCTCCTCTCTAAATGATTTCGCTGACGCGACTTCATGAGCGTTGAAACTGTTTTCTATTCACTATTTTGCAATATTAAATTCTTAATATTAATATTTGCCAATATTAACGTTGGCAGAATTAAATTGGGAACGATTTAATTCTTCCGCGTTTGCTCTTTGCTTTTTATTTTAGCTAATTTTATTTATTCGGAAAGCTGCTTGGCTTGAGCTCGAGAAAAGCTATTTGGTGGCAATTAGCTTCCACACTTGCTACTATGCAGACGGTGCTGGTTACTATCTTGGCTTTCCAGAGCTTTGCCCGGAGCTTATAATTAGCTTCCACACTTGCTACCATGCAGAGTGCTGGTTGCTAGCTTGGCTTTCGAGCTTCCCAAAACAAACTGCTTGGCTTGCACTAAAGGTTGAACTTGACCTTAACTCACTAACTGAGTTATTAACAAGTGCCAATGTTCTTGCCTTAACGGTGTGAATGCGACATACAACATCCCTCCACCCTTAGGGAAAGAAAAAATTAACATCGTGAAGCGATATTAATTTTTTCTGTACAATATGATACAGGAGTGGCTTATTTTAATTCTCTAATATTATCTAACTTAAATCTACCCTAAGTTCTAGCTTAGTGTATCCTCGTTGTTCATATCAATCAGTGTGTTGTGGTTGTGGTTGTAGTGTGTGTAGTAACGCAGCTCCTGGACTTGTTTCCATGTACTCTCTAAGCTGTACCAATCGCTGTACCCATTGCAATTGTAGACCTTGGTTCCTGAATGTTGCTGTTCCACTTGACGATCCAACAGCACCATGGATCCCGGCAACTTCAGTGCTACTTTCATTGCGTCCTTTCCAATTACCTAATTAGAAATTCGTCAAGTGCGATCAATCCGCCTTCTTCAACGATTGTCTGGACGGAGTTTGTTTATAAAAGTGCAATTAAACAGAATCATGCTCTGTAGTGATGTAGTGTGATATCCGTAGCTATGGCAGACTGCAGCCTGGTTCGGTGTCAAAGATGACCTTTTGTCCCGAGATAAACTTCAGATGTGGTGTGTTCATTGTCTCTCAGATTGGTAACGACATCCAGGAAATTAATTGGTACACAGCGGCATTCAAATTTTTTGAGTTTCCGCAAAAGACGCGAATGACATTCCTGGATCAAGTCGGTAGCATAGCAGCGACATGCGAGTTTTGGTTTTTTTGTCGCCGTTGTTGTTGCTGCTTGCTCGATGCTGTTATGGGTGTTGTTGTCTTAACTATATCTATTGACTATAAATTACTATATTATACAAACAGTATATTTTCACTGTTTACACTCTATTGTATAATGCTATATTAGCGAGTATATATATTGAATTATAATTACATTTTTAATTTACTTTTACTAAACAATTTATTTAATTTTAGTAATTTCATTAAATATAATTGAATTGAATTGAATTGAAATTTATTGAGCCTTTTTTTTAGCAAAACTATAAGTTTACAAAAATTGAAATTACAATTGTGGACAACAATTAAAGACTATAATGTATTATCTAAGCAACATAATGTATATGTACAGCAGTATCAAACTTATTAATAAGAAGAGAACATTGAAGAGAACAATAACATGAACATTAAACGCTCTTGCTCCCGGAGCTGACGTTGCATTAAATATAACTAATTAAAGTAACTACTAATTAATTTCTCCTTGAAAATACCATATTCTAATACATAACATAGTACATTATTTTTCAATTTATTAATAGTTTTCTTCTTCTTTTACTCATTTTAGCTTCGTTTTAATAAGCAAATTTTCTTGCTTGCTGAAACAATTTTTTTTTCTCCTCTTTTCCTTTTTAAATTTTACTTTTTTCGTTATTAAACGTTCGCAATTAAACGCGTCGCAAGCATAATGTGCTTGCGGAGTGCAATTCCCTAAGAATGGCTTGAAGCAAATCTTCGTCATGTTTGTTTTTTTTTTGTTTTCTTATTTCTTTGCAAGCATAATTTTAACTGCTAAGTACAATGCCCTGAAGGTGGCTTGAAGCAATTCTTCCTCAGGATTTTTTTTGGTTTTGAAGTTCTTCAGTTTAAAAAAAAAAACAAAAACCTGGGACGTTGCTGTTTTGGAGCAACGAGGTAATTTGCGCCCTTTTCTGTACAAATGTTGTACATGTTGTCTGCGTTTAAGTAAGCAGGTCTTTGCTTACTGAAACGCACGTAATGAAAAGTTAGTGGTTAGTTTCAATTAGTTGTGTTAGTAAAAAAATTTTTTATTTCTATTTTCTTCTTGTCTTTCCCTTTTTTTCTTAACCTTTTTTATATTTTATATTTATTTTTTTTTCTCTTATTCTTTTCTACATTTTCATTTCTCTTTCTGTATTTTTTTTAGAAATCAAAATTGTTCTTATTTAAATATTAATTTTTATAACTCCTTTTTTTCGTTTTGTTTTTTTTTTCAACTTTTAGGGTTAGTTTGTAAGTAAGTTTTCGAATCGTTGGACATTGTTTTAGGCCATCCTTGCCAATGTCATATCCTTTGAATTGGTGAGGATTGCCTTCTTCTCGGACCAATTTCCAGCGAATGAACTAAAGTTGAATTCGGCTATCCTAAATTAGCTAGAAAATATCTAATACATATAGAGTAAAATGAATGAAATAATCTAAAATGGAACTGGATTACTTTTACCTCGCGTCCAATATGTCTTACATATTGGTTTGAGTCTTTAAGTAATGTACTGTGTAATATTTATTGTGTAATGTAATGTGTTCCTTTGAATATGTATTCACATATTAGCCTGATCTATTCATTTAACCTGATTTATTCATTCTATGCATTTAAAAATGTCAGCTGTTTTGCATTTCCTGCGGATGTTTTCGCGAATATTGATTATTTCGCTTAATTTTAATTTATTTTTTAGTTAGTTTCCCCTACTGAAATCGCAATTTTAAAACCTTCCTACTACATTAGCGTTTTGCATACTCAGGGAAAATCGAAGTTCGCCCTGTGGAAATGTAGTAAAAATTCGCGCGGTTCTCTCTGTCAATAATTATTTAACTTCAAGTGCTCCGCGAATTTGTCCGAAGTTGAAATTTAAAAATGTTTAAACTGCCTTATCCGGTAAAACAGTATCGACTACCGCTGGGACTCTACATGACTGCCCTGCTGGAGGACGTTGCATCCAGGCGATGGGATCTGGAGCCCCTGGTTGTTGTTATACAAAGTATCCAGGGAGACTTCAACGAGTACCCCCCCCATCAGGAAGTTGTGGTTCATCCTGGATCTCCTCCGCGTTCTTCGTCGAGATGACCCCGAGATCCCGGCATTATTCCCTTGCCTGCAGGTGTTGGAATAGGCGCAAATGGTTTTTTCTTTTTGTGTTGTCAAATTAAAAAAAATTTTAACAATTTTTAAATTATGCAATAAAAAGGAATTATAACACGATGAGGTTTTATCATATGAGTTTCCGATGTTTGGGTTTCAGATGAGTTTTTTCTTTTTCCCTCATAATTTTTAATTAAGTTTTTTCATCGAATTCCTCTAAATTTCCTTTCATACAAACCTTGTTCTGACAATTAGAAACACAACAAAATAATAGTAATCAGTCAAATCGGTCCGGCCGTTCTGAAGTGATGGCGTTACATACATGTGGTATTCATTTTTATATATATACTATATATATATTTATTTATTTCCTTTGTTACAAAAAAATTTTTTTTTATATATTCCTTAATAGGATGCTTCAGCTGCTTAGCTTGCATCTGGCTTTAGGAGTTGGAGTTGAATGTGCGCTCAGCGTTGGATTTTGCTCGTTGGTTTCGCACCTCTCTTAGCGTTCACTCGCGTAAAGCTTAGAGATACGAGGTTCGAGTTCTTTCCTTGGGAACCTCGTACTCATCTATTGTTGTAGAATGGGGTTTTGTTGATTTTCTAGATCGGTGCTGTGTTTGTGGAATTGGTGGTGGTGGTACGGAAGGTACAGTTGGAATTGTTGTAATCGGACGAAGGGAGATTACTGGTGCTGAAATGTGTCGACGCGGAGCCTCTATCAATTCCAATTGGGGTTGTTGATTTCTTGCCTTATTTCGTTTACGCTTCACAGCTATTATGACTCAGAATAACATGTATAGTATTGCCAGCGTTGTTACCCCCGCTAGTGAGGATATGCTTGTAATCTCTATTATATTCTGCCGATTATGTAGTGCCTCAATGCACGCTCCTTTTGTATTTCGTTTTGTAGGTGCGTTATCTCTTTCCCCCATTTGTCAAACTCTGCTTGTAGTCTAATTCTTTCACTACTGTTATAAGCTTTGGTTGACTTGCTGTGATGTCGGTTTCCAATTCCCCAATTATTATAGTTAAATTTTCCTGCAATACTTTCATAAGCCTTTCGTAATCGAACGTTTTAAATTTGGTGTCTAGGTTGTAAGTTTCGTTTTTGTCGTATCGTAACATTACTCCTTCACCACTGAGATCACAATTTTTATTTATGCTGATTTGTCCAACGCCTGCCAAATTTAATTCCTTCGAGTAGTTTCCACACATCAAATTAAAGTGCATTGTATCTCGAAATGTGAATAACCAAAGATTGGGTACGCTCATTTTAATTATCAGGCCTTGACTAGATGGCACCGCAACCTGTTTAGATATTTTACTGTCTAAATAATTTTATCTTATTAAATTAATTTCACAAATCTTGTGCGACCCTGGTATAATTTTGTTAGATTTTCTGCAAATTTTAATTTCATCTCCGTTATTCTCCCGGCTATTATCTAATACGTATTTGCATTTATTAATTTCTTCCTGTGTTAAACCTTCAAACTTGCAGTCATTCCCGCATTCTGCAATATAATCGTATGTAACCTTTGCCATCACATTCCATTTTCCTGGAAGAAAAATGGGCAGAGGGTGGGGTTTCAGTAGTACATATCGATCGGCAGGTCGTAACGGAATTTTTATTATAACAATCAGTTTATTCTCCTCTCTAAATGATTTCGCTGACGCGACTTCATGAACGTCGAAACTGTTTTCTATTCACTATTTTGCAATATTAAATTCTTAATAATAATATTTGCCAATATTAACGTCGGCAGAATTAAATTGGGAACGATTTAATTCTTCCGCGTTTGCTCTTTGCTTTTTATTTTAGCTAATTTTATTTATTCGGAAAGCTGCTTGGCTTGAGCTCGAGAAAAGCTATTTGGTGGCAATTAGCTTCCACACTTGCTACCATGCAGACGGTGCTAGTTACTATCTTGGCTTTCCAGAGCTTTGCCCGGAGCTTATAATTAGCTTCCACACTTGCTACCATGCAGAGTGCTGGTTGCTAGCTTGGCTTTCGAGCTTCCCAAAACAAACTGCTTGGCTTGCACTAAAGGTTGAACTTGACCTTGACTCACTAACTGAGTTATTAACAAGTGCCAATGTTCTTGCCTTAACGGTGTGAATGCGACATACAACATCCCTCCACCCTTAGGGAAAGAAAAAATTAACATCGTGAAGCGATATTAATTTTTTCTGTACAATATGATACAGGAGTGGCTTATTTTAATTCTCTAATATTATCTAACTTAAATCTACCCTAAGTTCTAGCTTAGTGTATCCTCGTTGTTCATATCAATCAGTGTGTTGTGGTTGTGGTTGTAGTGTGTGTAGTAACGCAGCTCCTGGACTTGTTTCCATGTACTCTCTAAGCTGTACCAAACGCTGTACCCATTGCAATTGTAGACCTTGGTTCCTGAATGTTGCTGTTCCACTTGGCGATCCAACAGCACCATGGATCCCGGAAGTATTCCGTTCACCATAACCACCGGTTTGTAGGCCCAACTACATTTCAAGCAGAGAAATAAAACTGCAGCCAACTTCAGTGCTACTTTCATTGCGTCCTTTCCAATTACCTAATTAGAAATTCGTCAAGTGCGATCAATCCGCCTTCTTCAACGATTGTCTGGACGGAGTTTGTTTATAAAAGTGCAATTAAACAGAATCATGCTCTGTAGTGATGTAGTGTGATATCCGTAGCTATGGCAGACTGCAGCCTGGTTCGGTGTCAAAGATGACCTTTTGTCCCGAGATAAACTTCAGGTGTGGTGTGTTCATTGTCTCTCAGATTGGTAACGACATCCAGGAAATTAATTGGTACACAGCGGCATTAAAATTTTTTGAGTTTCCGCAAAAGACGCGAATGACATTCCTGGATCAAGTCGGTAGCATAGCAGCGACATGCGAGTTTTGGTTTTTTTGTCGCCGTTGTTGTTGCTGCTTGCTCGATGCTGTTATGGGTGTTGTTGTCTTAACTATATCTATTGACTATAAATTACTATATTATACAAACAGTATATTTTCACTGTTTACACTCTATTGTATAATGCTATATTAGCGAGTATATATATTGAATTATAATTACATTTTTAATTTACTTTTACTAAACAATTTATTTAATTTTAGTAATTTCATTATATATAATTGAATTGAATTGAATTGAAATTTATTCAGCCTTTTTTTTAGCAAAACTATAAGTTTACAAAAATTGAAATTACAATTGTGGACAACAATTAAAGACTATAATGTATTATCTAAGCAACATAATGTATATGTACAGCAGTATCAAACTTATTAATAAGAAGAGAACATTGAAGAGAACAATAACATGAACATTAAACGCTCTTGCTCCCGGAGCTGACGTTGCATTAAATATAACTAATTAAAGTAACTACTAATTAATTTCTCCTTGAAAATACCATATTCTAATACATAACATAGTATATTATTTTTCAATTTATTAATAGTTTTCTTCTTCTTTTACTCATTTTAGCTTCGTTTTAATAAGCAAATTTTCTTGCTTGCTGAAACAATTTTTTTTTCTCCTCTTTTCCTTTTTAAATTTTACTTTTTTCGTTATTAAACGTTCGCAATTAAACGCGTCGCAAGCATAATGTGCTTGCGGAGTGCAATTTCCTAAAAATGGCTTGAAGCAAATCTTCGTCATGTTTGTTTTTTTTTTTTGTTTTCTTATTTCTTTGCAAGCATAATTTTAACTGCTAAGTACAATGCCCTGAAGGTGGCTTGAAGCAATTCTTCCTCAGGATGTTTTCTGGTTTTGAAGTTCTTCAGTTTAAAAAAAAAAAACAAAAACCTGGGACGTTGCTGTTTTGGAGCAACGAGGTAATTTGCGCCCTTTTCTGTACAAATGTTGTACATGTTGTTTGCGTTTAAGTAAGCAGGTCTTTGCTTACTGAAACGCACGTAATGAAAAGTTAGTGGTTAGTTTCAATTAGTTGTGTTAGTTTAAAAATGTTTTTTTCTATTTTCTTCTTGTCTTTCCCTTTTTTTCTTAACCTTTTTTATATTTTATATTTATTTTTTTTTCTCTTATTCTTTTCTACATTTTCATTTCTCTTTCTGTATTTTTTTTAGAAATCAAAATTGTTCTTATTTAAATATTAATTTTTATAACTCCTTTTTTTCGTTTTGTTTTTTTTTCAACTTTTAGGGTTAGTTTGTAAGTAAGTTTGGGAATCGTTGGACATTGTTTTAGTCCATCTTTGTCAATGTCATATCCTTTGAGTTGGTGAGGATTGCCTTCTTCTCGGACCAATTTCCAGCGAATTAACTAAAGTTGAATTCGGCTATCCTAAATTAGCTAGAAAATATCTAATACATATACAGTAAAATGAATGAAATAATCTAAAATGGAACTGGATTACTTAACCTCGCGTCCAATATGTCTTACATATTGGTTTGAGTCTTTAAGTAATGTACTGTGTAATATTTATTGTGTAATGTAATGTGTTCCTTTGAATATGTATTCACATATTAACCTGATCTATTAATTTAACCTGATTTATTCATTCTATGCATTTAAAAATGTCAGCTGTTTTGCATTTCCTGCGGATGTTTTCACGAATATTGATTATTTCGCTTAATTTTAATTTATTTTTTAGTTAGTTTCCCCTACTGAAATTGCAATTTTAAAACCTTCCTACTATATTAGCGTTTTGCATACTCAGGGAAAATCGAAGTTCGCCCTGCGGAAATGTAGTAAAAATTCGCGCGGTTCTCTCTGTCAATAATTATTTAACTTCAAGTGCTCCGCGAATTTGTCCGAAGTTGAAATTTAAAAATGTTTAAACTGCCTTATCCGGTAAAACAGTATCGACTACCGCTGGGACTCTACATGACTGCCCTGCTGGAGGACGTTGCATCCAGGCGATGGGATCTGGAGCCCCTGGTTGTTGTTATACAAAGTCTCCAGGGAGACTTCAACGAGTACCCCCCCATCAGGAAGTTGTGGTTCATCCTGGATCTCCTCCGCGTTCTTCGTCGAGATGACCCCGAGATCCCGGCATTATTCCCTTGCCTGCAGGTGTTGGAATAGGCGCAAATGGTTTTTTCTTTTTGTGTTGTCAAATTAAAAAAAATTTTAAATATTTTTAAATTTTGCAATAAAAAGGAATTATAACACGATGAGGTTTTATCATATGAGTTTCCGATGTTTGGGTTTCAGATGAGTTTTTTCTTTTTCCCTCATAATTTTTAATTAAGTTTTTTCATCGAATTCCTCTAAATTTCCTTTCATACAAACCTTGTCCTGACAATTAGAAACACAACAAAATAATAGTAATCAGTCAAATCGGTCCGGCCGTTCTGAAGTGATGGCGTTACATACATGTGGTATTCATTTTTATATATATACTGTATATATATTTATTTATTTCCTTTGTTACAAAAAAATTTTTTTTATATATTCCTTAATAGGATGCTTCACCTGCTTAGCTTGCATCTGGCTTTAGGAGTTGGAGTTGAATGGGCGCTCAGCGTTGGATTGGCTCGTTGGTTTCGCACCTCTCTTAGCGTTCACTCGCGTAAAGCTTAGAGATACGAGGTTCGAGTTCTTTCCTTGGGAACCTCGTACTCATCTATTGTTGTAGAATGGGGTTTTGTTGATTTTCTAGATCGGTGCTGTGTTTGTGGAATTGGTGGTGGTGGTGGTACGGAAGGTACAGTTGGAATTGTTGTAATCGGACGAAGGGAGATTACTGGTGCTGAAATGTGTCGACGCGGAGCCTCTATCAATTCCAATTGGGGTTGTTGATTTCTTGCCTTATTTCGTTTACGCTTCACAGCTATTATGACTCAGAATAACATGTATAGTATTGCCAGCGTTGTTACCCCCGCTAGTGAGGATATGCTTGTAATCTCTATTATATTCTGCCGATTATGTAGTGCCTCAATGCACGCTCCTTTTGTATTTCGTTTTGTAGGTGCGTTATCTCTTTCCCCCATTTGTCAAACTCTGCTTGTAGTCTAATTCTTTCACTACTGTTATAAGCTTTGGTTGACTTGCTGTGATGTCGGTTTCCAATTCCCCAATTATTATAGTTAAATTTTCCTGCAATACTTTCATAAGCCTTTCGTAATCGAACGTTTTAAATTTGGTGTCTAGGTTGTAAGTTTCGTTTTTGTCGTATCGTAACATTACTCCTTCACCACTGAGATCACAATTTTTATTTATGCTGATTTGTCCAACGCCTGCCAAATTTAATTCCTTCGAGTAGTTTCCACACATCAAATTAAAGTGCATTGTATCTCGAAATGTGAATAACCAAAGATTGGGTACGCTCATTTTAATTATCAGGCCTTGACTAGATGGCACCGCAACCTGTTTAGATATTTTACTGTCTAAATAATTTTATCTTATTAAATTAATTTCACAAATCTTGTGCGACCCTGGTATAATTTTGTTAGATTTTCTGCAAATTTTAATTTCATCTCCGTTATTCTCCCGGCTATTATCTAATACGTATTTGCATTTATTAATTTCTTCCTGTGTTAAACCTTCAAACTTGCAGTCATTCCCGCATTCTGCAATATAATCGTATGTAACCTTTGCCATCACATTCCATTTTCCTGGAAGAAAAATGGGCAGAGGGTGGGGTTTCAGTAGTACATATCGATCGGCAGGTCGTAACGGAATTTTTATTATAACAATCAGTTTATTCTCCTCTCTAAATGATTTCGCTGACGCGACTTCATGAACGTCGAAACTGTTTTCTATTCACTATTTTGCAATATTAAATTCTTAATAATAATATTTGCCAATATTAACGTCGGCAGAATTAAATTGGGAACGATTTAATTCTTCCGCGTTTGCTCTTTGCTTTTTATTTTAGCTAATTTTATTTATTCGGAAAGCTGCTTGGCTTGAGCTCGAGAAAAGCTATTTGGTGGCAATTAGCTTCCACACTTGCTACCATGCAGACGGTGCTAGTTACTATCTTGGCTTTCCAGAGCTTTGCCCGGAGCTTATAATTAGCTTCCACACTTGCTACCATGCAGAGTGCTGGTTGCTAGCTTGGCTTTCGAGCTTCCCAAAACAAACTGCTTGGCTTGCACTAAAGGTTGAACTTGACCTTGACTCACTAACTGAGTTATTAACAAGTGCCAATGTTCTTGCCTTAACGGTGTGAATGCGACATACAACATCCCTCCACCCTTAGGGAAAGAAAAAATTAACATCGTGAAGCGATATTAATTTTTTCTGTACAATATGATACAGGAGTGGCTTATTTTAATTCTCTAATATTATCTAACTTAAATCTACCCTAAGTTCTAGCTTAGTGTATCCTCGTTGTTCATATCAATCAGTGTGTTGTGGTTGTGGTTGTAGTGTGTGTAGTAACGCAGCTCCTGGACTTGTTTCCATGTACTCTCTAAGCTGTACCAAACGCTGTACCCATTGCAATTGTAGACCTTGGTTCCTGAATGTTGCTGTTCCACTTGGCGATCCAACAGCACCATGGATCCCGGAAGTATTCCGTTCACCATAACCACCGGTTTGTAGGCCCAACTACATTTCAAGCAGAGAAATAAAACTGCAGCCAACTTCAGTGCTACTTTCATTGCGTCCTTTCCAATTACCTAATTAGAAATTCGTCAAGTGCGATCAATCCGCCTTCTTCAACGATTGTCTGGACGGAGTTTGTTTATAAAAGTGCAATTAAACAGAATCATGCTCTGTAGTGATGTAGTGTGATATCCGTAGCTATGGCAGACTGCAGCCTGGTTCGGTGTCAAAGATGACCTTTTGTCCCGAGATAAACTTCAGGTGTGGTGTGTTCATTGTCTCTCAGATTGGTAACGACATCCAGGAAATTAATTGGTACACAGCGGCATTAAAATTTTTTGAGTTTCCGCAAAAGACGCGAATGACATTCCTGGATCAAGTCGGTAGCATAGCAGCGACATGCGAGTTTTGGTTTTTTTGTCGCCGTTGTTGTTGCTGCTTGCTCGATGCTGTTATGGGTGTTGTTGTCTTAACTATATCTATTGACTATAAATTACTATATTATACAAACAGTATATTTTCACTGTTTACACTCTATTGTATAATGCTATATTAGCGAGTATATATATTGAATTATAATTACATTTTTAATTTACTTTTACTAAACAATTTATTTAATTTTAGTAATTTCATTATATATAATTGAATTGAATTGAATTGAAATTTATTCAGCCTTTTTTTTAGCAAAACTATAAGTTTACAAAAATTGAAATTACAATTGTGGACAACAATTAAAGACTATAATGTATTATCTAAGCAACATAATGTATATGTACAGCAGTATCAAACTTATTAATAAGAAGAGAACATTGAAGAGAACAATAACATGAACATTAAACGCTCTTGCTCCCGGAGCTGACGTTGCATTAAATATAACTAATTAAAGTAACTACTAATTAATTTCTCCTTGAAAATACCATATTCTAATACATAACATAGTACATTATTTTTCAATTTATTAATAGTTTTTTCTTCTTTTACTCATTTTAGCTTCGTTTTAATAAGCAAATTTTCTTGCTTGCTGAAACAATTTTTTTTTCTCCTCTTTTCCTTTTTAAATTTTACTTTTTTCGTTATTAAACGTTCGCAATTAAACGCGTCGCAAGCATAATGTGCTTGCGGAGTGCAATTTCCTAAAAATGGCTTGAAGCAAATCTTCGTCATGTTTGTTTTTTTTTTTTGTTTTCTTATTTCTTTGCAAGCATAATTTTAACTGCTAAGTACAATGCCCTGAAGGTGGCTTGAAGCAATTCTTCCTCAGGATGTTTTCTGGTTTTGAAGTTCTTCAGTTTAAAAAAAAAAAACAAAAACCTGGGACGTTGCTGTTTTGGAGCAACGAGGTAATTTGCGCCCTTTTCTGTACAAATGTTGTACATGTTGTTTGCGTTTAAGTAAGCAGGTCTTTGCTTACTGAAACGCACGTAATGAAAAGTTAGTGGTTAGTTTCAATTAGTTGTGTTAGTTTAAAAATGTTTTTTTCTATTTTCTTCTTGTCTTTCCCTTTTTTTCTTAACCTTTTTTATATTTTATATTTATTTTTTTTTCTCTTATTCTTTTCTACATTTTCATTTCTCTTTCTGTATTTTTTTTAGAAATCAAAATTGTTCTTATTTAAATATTAATTTTTATAACTCCTTTTTTTCGTTTTGTTTTTTTTTCAACTTTTAGGGTTAGTTTGTAAGTAAGTTTTCGAATCGTTGGACATTGTTTTAGGCCATCCTTGCCAATGTCATATCCTTTGAATTGGTGAGGATTGCCTTCTTCTCGGACCAATTTCCAGCGAATGAACTAAAGTTGAATTCGGCTATCCTAAATTAGCTAGAAAATATCTAATACATATACAGTAAAATGAATGAAATAATCTAAAATGGAACTGGATTACTTAACCTCGCGTCCAATATGTCTTACATATTGGTTTGAGTCTTTAAGTAATGTACTGTGTAATATTTATTGTGTAATGTAATGTGTTCCTTTGAATATGTATTCACATATTAACCTGATCTATTAATTTAACCTGATTTATTCATTCTATGCATTTAAAAATGTCAGCTGTTTTGCATTTCCTGCGGATGTTTTCACGAATATTGATTATTTCGCTTAATTTTAATTTATTTTTTAGTTAGTTTCCCCTACTGAAATTGCAATTTTAAAACCTTCCTACTATATTAGCGTTTTGCATACTCAGGGAAAATCGAAGTTCGCCCTGCGGAAATGTAGTAAAAATTCGCGCGGTTCTCTCTGTCAATAATTATTTAACTTCAAGTGCTCCGCGAATTTGTCCGAAGTTGAAATTTAAAAATGTTTAAACTGCCTTATCCGGTAAAACAGTATCGACTACCGCTGGGACTCTACATGACTGCCCTGCTGGAGGACGTTGCATCCAGGCGATGGGATCTGGAGCCCCTGGTTGTTGTTATACAAAGTCTCCAGGGAGACTTCAACGAGTACCCCCCCATCAGGAAGTTGTGGTTCATCCTGGATCTCCTCCGCGTTCTTCGTCGAGATGACCCCGAGATCCCGGCATTATTCCCTTGCCTGCAGGTGTTGGAATAGGCGCAAATGGTTTTTTCTTTTTGTGTTGTCAAATTAAAAAAAATTTTAAATATTTTTAAATTTTGCAATAAAAAGGAATTATAACACGATGAGGTTTTATCATATGAGTTTCCGATGTTTGGGTTTCAGATGAGTTTTTTCTTTTTCCCTCATAATTTTTAATTAAGTTTTTTCATCGAATTCCTCTAAATTTCCTTTCATACAAACCTTGTCCTGACAATTAGAAACACAACAAAATAATAGTAATCAGTCAAATCGGTCCGGCCGTTCTGAAGTGATGGCGTTACATACATGTGGTATTCATTTTTATATATATACTGTATATATATTTATTTATTTCCTTTGTTACAAAAAAATTTTTTTTATATATTCCTTAATAGGATGCTTCACCTGCTTAGCTTGCATCTGGCTTTAGGAGTTGGAGTTGAATGGGCGCTCAGCGTTGGATTGGCTCGTTGGTTTCGCACCTCTCTTAGCGTTCACTCGCGTAAAGCTTAGAGATACGAGGTTCGAGTTCTTTCCTTGGGAACCTCGTACTCATCTATTGTTGTAGAATGGGGTTTTGTTGATTTTCTAGATCGGTGCTGTGTTTGTGGAATTGGTGGTGGTGGTGGTACGGAAGGTACAGTTGGAATTGTTGTAATCGGACGAAGGGAGATTACTGGTGCTGAAATGTGTCGACGCGGAGCCTCTATCAATTCCAATTGGGGTTGTTGATTTCTTGCCTTATTTCGTTTACGCTTCACAGCTATTATGACTCAGAATAACATGTATAGTATTGCCAGCGTTGTTACCCCCGCTAGTGAGGATATGCTTGTAATCTCTATTATATTCTGCCGATTATGTAGTGCCTCAATGCACGCTCCTTTTGTATTTCGTTTTGTAGGTGCGTTATCTCTTTCCCCCATTTGTCAAACTCTGCTTGTAGTCTAATTCTTTCACTACTGTTATAAGCTTTGGTTGACTTGCTGTGATGTCGGTTTCCAATTCCCCAATTATTATAGTTAAATTTTCCTGCAATACTTTCATAAGCCTTTCGTAATCGAACGTTTTAAATTTGGTGTCTAGGTTGTAAGTTTCGTTTTTGTCGTATCGTAACATTACTCCTTCACCACTGAGATCACAATTTTTATTTATCCTGATTTGTCCAACGCCTGCCAAATTTAATTCCTTCGAGTAGTTTCCACACATCAAATTAAAGTGCATTGTATCTCGAAATGTGAATAACCAAAGATTGGGTACGCTCATTTTAATTATCAGGCCTTGACTAGATGGCACCGCAACCTGTTTACATATTTTACTGTCTAAATAATTTTATCTTATTAAATTAATTTCACAAATCTTGTGCGACCCTGGTATAATTTTGTTGGATTTTCTGCAAATTTTAATTTCATCTCCGTTATTCTCCCGGCTATTATCTAATACGTATTTGCATTTATTAATTTCTTCCTGTGTTAAACCTTCAAACTTGCAGTCATTCCCGCATTCTGCAATATAATCGTATGTAACCTTTGCCATCACATTCCAATTTCCTGGAAGAAAAATAAGCAGAGGGTGGGGTTTCAGTAGTACATATCGATCGGCAGGTCGTAACGGAATTTTTATTATAACAATCAGTTTATTCTCCTCTCTAAATGATTTCGCTGACGCGACTTCATGAACGTCGAAACTGTTTTCCATAAACCATTTTGCCTTGTTTTTTAGATTTAGAGATTTTGCAGCAGTCATCATCTTCATCTAATATTGCCGGGTGTAGTACTCCTTTCTGAAGATCATCGATGACTGATAGCTCTAAAGCTTGTTGTCCTTGTATCTCCATTAATCCAATCTCGATTGCAGATTGTACTTGCATCATATGCATAGTTAGCCGTATGTTTTCAGTTCTTCTTCAATTAGGTCGGTGACTTGGTTTTGTTTAGATACGGTCTCTGTAAGGTCGCTTTGCATTTTGTTTATCCTTTCAATTGACTTTTGTAAAGGTATTGCTAACTCTTCATAATTGTTTTTGATTAGTGTGACTTGATTATTTAGTAACTCCAAGTTTCTGCTCTGTTGATTGTCTAATTCTTTCAAGTGTAAGTTTATAGATTCCGAATCTTTGCGGTCCATGCTTCCGAACGCCCAATTTAAGGCTTGTCCTACGAAATCTAATGCGCGTTTTTCCCTTCTTCTCAACGTGAGATTTATTATTTTTTCGTTACTTCGCAACCTCTACAATATTGATTGCGTTGGACCCGTAAACGCAGCGCACAATTCCTTAAAATCCAACATTACAAGTTTTTTGTCTAGCTCTCCACAAGTTTTTTCAATTTTCTCCGAGTACCTGTGTATATTTTCCACCAATTCCGTAAAATTAAACAATCTAATGCTTGTTATTACGGTCCACTCGTCCTCGTAAAACAAGCATTCACCAAACTTTTCGAAAAAAATTGGTGTTGACGAAATCCTTTTTATCGACACAGAAGGCGTCTCGGTGGATCCTGCGCGTATTGCCCACAAAACCAGCAATATTAGTATGTTCATTCTCAGCATTTAAATTTACTTGCCCTACAAAGAAACAAAACAAACGGAAACTTGTTACCCTTACAACTAACACTAATTATTTTCATGAAAAATAGATTTATACTACAGTTATATACAAATTACCCGCTACCATCCTAATCTCTAGTACTTAATACATTCCTACACTCTATGCCCGTTGTTATACAATTTAAGGAGATTATTGTGGAAGGGTTTGTCTTTTCCCTTAATCTCCAAAAACGTAGTAATTGGACTCTTTACTTTCTTAACCTTGTAGGGACCTATCCATATTGGAGAGAACTTGTTTTTCCTAGCCTGATTCTTAATCAAAACTTTATCTCCTACCTTAAATTCTACTAAATTTATCCTGATTTCTCCTAACAATTTCGTGTGCCCTTTGTATTTGAAATTTTAGAATTTTATTCTGGTCTTCCGCGTTATATAATGGACTGCATTTTCTTTTCAAGTTTGTTGGCATCTCTACATCAAAACCGAATAGAGTACGAAAAGGTGTTTGCTTCGTGTTATATGGGGTGTGTGATTATGTACGTGCATAGCTGCAGTTAAGCACCTGTCCCAATTCCTGTCTTCCCTCGCAAAATATCTTAAATACTCCGCCAGAGGTCTATGGCTTCTCTCTAATGAGCCATTAGCCTGTGGGTGGTACGGCGTTATGTGTAATTTTTTGATACCTAACAGTTTACACGTATCTGTGAATAATTTCGAAGTAAAGTTAGTGCCGTTATCCGTTACTAGAATACGTGGGATTCCGTATCGCGTTATCACCTCATCGTAGAAAGCCCTGGCCACAGTACTTGCTTCTGCGTCTGGGATGGCTGTACATGCCATAAACTTTGAAAAGTCATCTTGAAATGTGAGAATGTATTTTTTACCGGATACAGTTTCTGGTAAAATACCTAGAATGTCCATAAAGACTTTATCGAAAGGCCGCATTGGTGTATCGGTTAGTACCATGGGCATTTTTGTTAACCTTGAGCTCTTGTTTGATTGGCACTTTAGACAGTTTTTTACGAATTCCTTAATTTGCCTCTGCATTCCTGGCCATGTAAATTGCTTGCGAATTCTCAGATATGTTTTCACCGCACCTTGATGTCCTCCTAATGGTGAATTGTGGAAGTCCTTAATGACCGTTTCTACTTCTTTAGGGTCCGTTTGTAACTTCGCAGAGTTTTCTGGTTAATTTTTTTGTTCGTCCTTGTCAACTTCGATTTCCGTGGGCAATCCTTGATGCTCTTCCTTTTCCAGTTTTTTAGTTTATGACCGTGTTTGTACGGCTCCTACTGTATATGGTGTCTCCTGAGGAATTCTGCTTAATGCATCAGCATTTAGGTTTTTCTTTCCTGGCTTATAACGGATCTCGAAATCGTACTCGGACAATTTGTGCCTGAACCTGGCAAGACGTGATGTCTGGTCCTTGAGGTTAGCTATTCCTCGTAACGGTTGATGGTCTGTGAAAATCGTGAATGGTCTTCCTAATAAATACGCTCTGAAGTTCTTTGTTGCCCAAACTATTGCTAAAAATTCCTTTTCTATAGTAGAATACCTCTTCTCTGCACTGTTTAATGCTCTACTTGCAAAAGCTATGGGTCTGTCAGCTCCTATCTCTCCCTGAGATAAAGTTGCTCCTAACGCTTCATTGCTTGCATCCGTTGTGAGATTGACATTTTTGTGTATTTAATTGTAAATTCTTTTCCCAAATTATGGCTCAGACCTTGCTTAATCTTTCCTCGTGTTGTTTCAAATTTCTACCGTAAATAACTATATCATTCAAATACACAAAACAATCTATACCTTGTAACCCCGTGAGAATATGATTCATTATTCTCTGGAAAGTTGCTGGAGCACCGGTTAAGCCAAAAGGCATCCTGTTGAATTCGAAATGCCCTAATGCCGTGCTAATTGCCGTTTTTTCTTTATCACGGTCGTCAATTAACACCTGGTGGTAGCCGCTTGCTAAATCTAATGTGGAAAAATATCTGCTATGCCCTAGTTGTTCCAAAATCTGATCTATGCTAGGTATTGGAAAAACTTGCTTGATGGTGACATCATTTAACTTCCTGTAGTCTATCACCAATCTCCATTTCTTCTCTGTACCGTCTACACTTTTCTTTGGAACCAACAATAAAGGAGAGTTCCACGGTGATATACTAGGAGAAATTATGCCCTCCCTTAACAACTTATCCACCTGCCTATTTATCTCTTCCCTATGGGCGTGTGGTAATCTGTACTGCTTCTGATTTATGGGTGCCTGGTTTTGGTACGTCGGTATTTCATGCTTCAGGTCCGAAGTGAAGGGCAATCTATCCCCCTCTAGTAAGAAGACGTCGTGATACATCGCACATGTTTTATTTATTGACTCCCTTTCTTCCTTGTTGAGATTTGGATCCAGCTGTAGTTCCTGCATCAGTCGCATTAATCTTGCCGCATTTTCTTGTTTCACGTTTTCAATCAGATTTATACTACCTGATTTTGGCAACTCGTATTCATTAAAGTTTGTAAATTCGACTGTTAATTTCCGTTCCAGGACGTAATCTTCGTTTGTCGCGTTTAAAATTGGTACAAAGACTTTCCTGTTTTTCATGTTGCATAAGGTTTCGCCTATGTACACGTTCCGTTTAAGTTCCTTTTTGTGGATTACTGCGGTGTGTATATTTGTGTTTAATGTAATTGGAACTACTTTTATAGTTCGTGCTGAAATTGTGGTATTTTCTTCCTTCTGCCAATATTTAACTGTGTGTAGTGGCAATGGTACTACATGTTTTTTATTTTCATCAAATAATGTAATCCTTTTGTTTTAATACAACGCGTTTATTATGGCATGATTCCACAAATTATCTCTTCCAATATTACCATCAGCTGGCAGACCTTGTTTAGATGACACTACGTGTAGCTTTAAACCTAGGCGGTGTACGCCTTTGTGATTAAGTACCACGGAGCCTTTAGTGGTAACACAGCCACCGAATGCTCCACATAAATTCTTCACGTCGTTGTTATCTACATGTATGTTCCCCCACAACGCGTTTTCTTTTACTAAACTAGTGTCGGCTCCGGTATCAACTAGCAGAATGAGTTTTTTATTTCTGGTCTCTTCGCAAGGCAACTCAGTAAACACGTCATTCATATTAGATTGCTCGCAGTTAGACAGTCCCCTCTCAATCTTTTTATTTTTGTTATGCAGGTTATGAAATGAACACTCGCATTCACACCTTGATTAGGCAACTTTGGAAGAGAACTCTCCGTTTGGCTATTGTTTCTGATTTTATATGACTTGCAAGTGCTTTTATACAGGTAACATATTCCGTTATTCTAAGACTAATGCTCCTTGCTTTACAATGCTAGAAATTGCGGAAAATTGTTCTTATAATAAATACAGCAACCAATTGTGCCATCAGAAGTATTGTCATTAAACACTGTAACTCCAACTTCAATTATCTTTACAGCCTGAACTACCGATTCGTCTGATTTTCTCCGAATATTATTTTTGTTTTCTATGTCCTTATCAACTGTTTTTTCTACCTTTCTAGCCTTCTTCAATTTTGCTGAAGTTGGTAACGTATCCACAATCTCTTTAGACGAAGGACGTACTGTTACTACTTCAGTTATTGAGGCTGGTAACGTATCCACAATCGCTTCCGATGTCGGATTTACAGTTACTCCTTCACTCGACGAAATTGGTAACGTATTCACAATCGTTTCCGATGTCTGACTCACTGCTATCACCTCATTTGGCCTTAAATTACTGTTATTATTGGGTTCCCAGATTATTGGCCTGTTCTGGGCCCTTGCCAGTTTCCCTGGCGGTTGCCTTGAAACTTTTCCCAATTCCTTCTAGCCTCGCAATCTGCCACCATATGTCCTGGTCTGTTACACCAATGACACTATTCGGTTCGCTCTGTCCGATGTGTTCCCCGCACCATGATTCCTTTGCATACTGTTTGAAGCATTCGAATTCGGGTTTTCGAACCTTCTCTGATTCTGCTGTTGCATCGGATGCCAATTCCGCTGTGGTTGGTTCCTTTGTGGCACTTCCACTCTCCGGTTCGACTGATCTCGGTAACCATTAAATGGCTCTCTCGTGGTGTTATTTGATCCGTGGTCCTGTGTCGTCCGTTGATTGCCGCACCTCCAGTCTGGCTCATGACCGTAAACCAAACATTTCTCGCAATAAGGTGTATTTTTCCTTGTCAGATATTCATCCCTGGTATCGCCTTTTTTGTTGCAGAAACTACACACGATCTTAAGTTTGGGGTTGTCGCTGCGTTCTGCACGCATGGGACTGTCCCCTTTTTCTGATAAATTCACTCCCATTCGATTACTCGAACGGTATTCATTTGTCGCTTCTGGTTGTATTGGGGAATAATTTCTGGGCTGTACATAAGTGGAATCTCCCATACGGGATTCATACCCGCTATTCGTTTCCCTTGTGTACGTCGCCAACCCCCTTGGCTGAAGTGTGATCTGCTAACAACTTCATACAAATTTAGTGCCAGATCTACCAGCTTCTCCAAATTTGTTTCCGAGGAACCTACCAGTCTCATCCTCAGGGTAGAGTCCTGTAATCCTAATGTGAAAGTCCTTGTTATTGAGGCAGCTACCTCCTCTCGCAGAGCCTGATCCCCTGAACCCTTATAATGGTCCGATATATAGTCCTCCGCCTGCGTTCGTAAATCAATTAGTTTTTCAGCGAATTCCCTGATGCCTTCCCTCGGAGATTGAACAGTCATCTGTATCTCCGCCATCACAGTGTCCAGTGATTTTAATGGCAGGTACGCTTGTTTTACGGCAGCGTATAGCGCTTCTATCGTGGTGACATGCTTCCCCCTCAATAGTGTATACGCACTACCGTGAAGCCTCTGTTTCACGCAAGCAATGAAATCTTACATTTCTGCATTGCTGATGCCCCTCTTAGCTAATTCGCACCCCTTTATGAACTTGTAGACTTCCCCTTTCAAGTCGGGTGATCTCGTCCCTGAAAACAGAGGTACAAGACTGCTTGTTATTTTCGCGATTTCTGCTATACCCATCGTGGTTTTATCTGCCCCCGATTGCTTAAACGTAGGAAATGAAATTGAGTTATATTCCTTCGGACTGACTATATCAGCGGTAGCTTCTTCTAAGCGAACAGAACTACAGTCTTCTCTTGATTTCTGTGCAAATACCTGTTCTAGTGTTTTATTTAAGGTTTCTTCGGTTAGCCCCTTTTCCTTTAATAATTCCCTTAGTTTTACGTTCTCGTCCTCTAAGTTCCTTAATATATCCTCCTGAAACACTTTATCTACTAAATAATTATCTTACCTATTCTTCAGTGCGTTAAATTCTCCCATACCTTCGAATTTTCTGTCTTATTCTCTATTATCTGGTGTAGGAATTTAAGCAATTCCTCTACTATCGCGTCTGCTCTTTCTACACTTGTAAGGTCTCTATTCTAAACTTTATCAATTCTAAGTTTTCTTTGTTGCCTACTGTCTCTTTTAAAATTGCCCAAATTTTAGATATAAACTCCCCCAACTGGCGTTTTAGATCCTTATGGGTTCTCTCTAATTGTATATACGCTTGTTCTTGCAACGACTTGGCCATTAATTAAATTGCTTTTCGTTCTCTTTTTTCCCCCTCATACATTTAATATTTTCAATTAAGTAGCATTTAACCTGACTAGTTAGCAAAGCCGCAGCAATCAGCAATCCACTTAATTGCTACTACTGACCTAATTTCCCTTTTAGAATGACAAACTCAAGGCCAGCGACAGTGGCTGCATTAAAACGATGGTCAAATTTCTTGACTTGCTCCTCAGAGTTGAACGAAATAAAACCCACAAAACAAATTACCACGCTTACAATTTTGCAAACGCTTTCGTTCTGACGCGCTAACAAGCAAAACAATAAAGAAAAAAAACCACAGTAACTTTTGCGCTGAAATGTGATCTCAAGCAGGCGCTGACGCCACTCTTGAGTTTCGCTTCACGTTCAAATTGTACAATTTTTCCACCAACAATTATCCATTTATTTTCATTTCATTTAATAAAATGAATAAGCGGTCTGCTTCTTATGAGTTGGCTTTCGACTATATTAAAAAAAACCCATTCTTAATTCATTTATTCCATTCATTTATTTCCTTAATTATTCATTACAACCGTCTCTATTCTTAAAGTATAATTTTTCTGCATCCTGGAAGTTTTTATACCTGTTGTCGCGCTCTTCCTTTCGATCTACGTTGTTCCAACCGTTCTTCTAGGCTTCCTATTTCTTCCCATGCTCTGCGTGATGCCTCCCATGGAACTGGATTAGTGGTCTCTCGTACCACTGCCCTCAGGTATGCTAGGCGTTTCCTGTCCTGCGCTAGTTTACCGCCACGACGCTTCTTCGGTTTCGGTGTTTTCGATGTCGCAGTTGCCACTCGCTCTCTTTGCTCCAGTGCCGCTTACGATATTCCTCTATCGTTAATTTTGCTGGTCCCTGCTTCTTTATTTCCGTCGGAATATCCTTCGGTGCCTGTGCCGTACTCTCCGTTACGTACTGTGGCACGTATTCCATTGAGTCTTCTCAGTCCTGGATATATTCCGTATCTGACTACGAATAATCACTTTTATATTTTCCACAAAAACCATTTAAAGTAAACAATATTTTTCTCGCTTGCAATAAAATTTAATTTTTAGAACCCAATTTTATTCAGCAAACGACTCAAAAATTGTAGATTTTAGCTCCCGATTTTAATCAGTTCGCTCTAACTGGGTATTTACACACCCCACTTCGCGTTGGACAGGCAAAATGCCAATGTGGAACTCAGAAAAGCCTAAATCGTACATAACTCCGTTAAAGAACCAAATTGTCCTTACGGGTTTTAATATCCACAAAATTCTGTAAAGAGGTTACTGTATTGAGTGCACGTAAAAATTTCAACAAATAACTTCTTCCTAATTCGAAATTACATACGTTTAAAATTTCCATAAAAATTTCCCTCAAAAATTTATTTATTTCTCCAACAATTCACTTTCACTAAATTTTAATTTCACTATAAATTAATTTAAAAACTAGTCAAAAAATTTCCAAGTAACTTCTCAGAGTGGAAGGGTCGATCTCAGCAAAGGTTTCGTCAGGCGTGGAACGCCATTGGACAGACAAGAGTGCCTGTCTTGACGCTGGCACTCCTTTTATTTATTCCACAAATTTCACCAAAGTTTTCACTCACACCTTTACTTTCCTTCGAGCGATCCTCGGCTCGAAAATCCGGCTGCGCCAAAATGTTGTGTGTCCTCCTTGAATGGGGTCCCTCCCAAAGAAAAGTCCAATGTGCCTTCAACGATGTTTATTGTTTTTTCCTATGCAGCGGCGGTCTGCGCGCTGTGGGCTCACTAACAGAACTCTACTTTTAAACATTAAATCATTTCTACTTAAGCTCGGTCGACGTAGCCGTCGGCGAAACTAAAGTGGACCGGTATGTCGCAATTCTACTATTTTGCAATATTAAATTCTTAATATTAATATTTGCCAATATTAACGTCGGCAGAATTAAATTGGGAACGATTTAATTCTTCCGCGTTTGCTCTTTGCTTTTTATTTTAGCTAATTTTATTTATTCGGAAAGCTGCTTGGCTTGAGCTCGAGAAAAGCTATTTGATGGCAATTAGCTTCCACACTTGCTACCATGCAGACGGTGCTGGTTACTATCTTGGCTTTCCAGAGCTTTGCCCGGAGCTTATAATTAGCTTCCACACTTGCTACCATGCAGAGTGCTGGTTGCTAGCTTGGCTTTCGAGCTTCCCAAAACAAAATGCTTGGCTTGCACTAAAGGTTGAACTTGACCTTGACTCACTAACTGAGTTATTAACAAGTGTCAATGCTCTTGCCTTGACGGTGTGAATGCGACATACAACAGTGGCTTGGTAATGTGTTCCTGTTCTTCTAATTGCTTCTGTATTTATGTTCCTTTTTCTGTATATTAGTTTTAGGGGTTCGAATATCATGTCGGACGCGGTGTTTGTTTGTTCATTTATTATTCTGCCGTCAAAAGTTTTCTGTTTGTATATTTCCTTATTTTCTAATACGTTTAAACGTTGTCCTTTGTGTTGTACGTGTAGTAGCGTCACTGTCTTTTTCATGTGTGTCGGTGTACACTTATTGTTAAACATATGGTTTGCGTAGTTTGATTCCGGTGGTGCGCTTGGTTTTTGTGTCTTTTTGTTGTAGTCTCTTATGTGTTCGCGGAATCTTGTTTTTATCTTACGTCCAGTTTATCCGTTGTATAGTAGCTGTATTGGCATGCGCAGATTAGCTTGTATACGCCCTGCTTGTTTAATGGGTCTTCTTCATGAGGCCGGAACTGGTGATGGTGGAGGCGCGTGTCTTAGGGCCGGATCTGGTGATGGTGGAGGCGCGCGTCTTGGGGCCGGCTCTGGTGATGCGCGTGGCAAGAGGTGCCTCGGGACTCGCACCGACCGGGCGCGAAGTCGGAGGTCTCCGCGTCCCGTATAGATCGGTCTAGGAGTTGGGGCCTGACCGGAGGATGGTCCCTGCCGCGCCATGAAGTTGATGAATACCTGGGCCGTCGGGACCGGAGTACTACGGGAGAATCCAACTCCTAGGCCTCCTCGTCGGAAGCGTCAAGGACGAGGACATCATGCGGTGGGAACGGCGTACGAGAACTGTGGGCAGCGGTTGAAGGGCGCTCGGGGAGGCGCCGCGGCGCACAGCCTCGGTTGGCGCAAGCAAGCGTCCGCGTCGGAACCGCGCGTACTACCGTCGTATGAGATACATCTCGGATCTGTAACTTGAAAGCGTGTTAGTAAAGTACCGTCACGTACAAATCGCGTTGTGGAGTCTTCCACTTAGTACGGCGGGAAAGTTCTCTGAGATATTCCGTCTTCTATCGTTGACAGAGATGCTGAGCGAGGGCTTGCACTCGTCGCTATCAATTGAGTATGTAGAGCGAATTATTGCATTGTTCGAGTTCCACTGGAGCTAGTAAGGGACCACCAACTAGAAAATGGCCTGGGGTAATGACTACCATCACGGTTGGGTCTTCTGAGTATGCAGTGAGGGGGCGCGAGTTTAAGCAAGATTCGATTTTGATCAGAAGAGTGGAAAATTCTTCAAATGTGAATTTCATGGCTGGAGCAGCTTTGCGCAGATAGGTTTTGAGGCTCTTAACCCCAGCCTCCCAAAGACCTCCCATATGTGGGTCTCCTGGAGGTAAAAAATGCCAGGAGATGTTTTGAGGCGAGAAACTGGTTTCGATCAGGTCCTTTGTGCGAGACATGAAGTACTGGAAGTCGCTCCGGAGTTCTTTGGAGGCGCCTACAAAGTTGGTGCCGTTGTCGGAATAGATGTTGGCAGGGCAGTCTCTGCGGGCGGCGAACCGGGAAAAAGCAGCAAGGAATGTAGCGGTTGAAAGGTCGACGCTTAGCTGGATGAGCGTTGCGGAGAAACCGATATACGTATGAATATACGCGTAAGGCTCGTGGCAGTGACGAAAATCGTTCAAGAGGATCCTCATCGGTAGCGCAATGGGTGTGCAGCGTTTTGACAATCTTCTGCTCCAGTGTGGTGACATTCGTCGGAGGCGCGGAATTCGGGCCAGCGATCCTTGTCGTGGGCAAGTCAAGCAGGTCCATTCCACCAAAGGGTGCTCCTAGCGAGATCTTGGGGCGTGGCGCCGCGACTGGCTAAATCCGCGGGGTTGTCCTGGGATTCCACATGGAACCATTGGGAATGTGGCACTTTCTCGATGATTTTTGCGACTCGGTTCGCAACGAACGTAGCCCAAACGCACGGCGACTTCTTCAGCCAGTCTAAAAGGATGGTGGAATCGCTCCAACAGTAGACCGTGTAGTTGTGCAACTGCAGAGTAGGCACGAGGGCCTCGATCATCTTAGCAACTAAAGTGGCTCCACGCAATTCTAACCTGAGGCAGAATGTCATCCCATTCGATTTTGTCCAACCAGACTTGTTGAATCATAATTTTTGCTGCAACGATGATCGGAGCCAGCCAACCGGCTGGATCGAACAGCTTGGCGATCAGAGACAACATTTCTCTTTTCGTGTACGCTGATTGGATGACGATAGCTTGGACGTTACAGTAGAAGTCATCATGGGAATTCCAAGTATTTTGGCTGTGCACGGAGTGCCCCTACATATATATATATATATATATATATATATATATGTAGGGGCACTCCGTGCACAGCCAAAATACTTGGAATTCCCATGATGACTTCTATATATATATATATATGTAGGGGCACTCCGTGCATATATATATATGCCCCTACTCACTCACTTAAATGGACTTCCTGAAGCCGTCGATAACAGCCTGAAGGTTATACTGGCGCTGAATATTCCGACGTCTTTGGTACAACTTTAAGGCAGTATAACAGATCACCAAAAAGACAGTTGCGCCTAATCCGGATAATAAAGGCCTCCTCACTCGTCTCGTAGATTTTTGACACTTAGCCTTTGAAGATACGGTGGGCTCAATATCTCCTCATGCCCCGTTATATTAAGGAGAGTTGATGCTGCTGGTCCTGGGAATTTGTCAACATAGCTCTTTAGATTTTTATGTAGGGAGCCGTTGATTTCGACTTCATCGTCAAAGGTGAGAAGGAATGTGCCGGACACTGCCTGCATTGGCCGTCACTTGCTTTGATCGTAACGGTTTCGTCGTTTATAATAATCACGCCGTCATCGATTTGGGTTAACGGTTCAAACTGACTTGGACGAGTAGTGCAATGTACAACATCGCCAGAATGGAATTGTTGTGCGCGCGTTGGATAGGACAGTTTCTTACAGAATGTTGTTGTGAATGTTGTGCTGCAATTTTCTACTGACAATATTTGATCTTATAATTATGCTGGACAGGATATAAAACTAGTTTCTTACATACTAAACTTGGTTTAGGGAATCTAATAATAAAATGTTAAAAATTATTGTTTAATAGGTCTTTACCATGTGCTACTTCCATCAAATCAGTTACAGTTATATTTGTAAATCATTTACAGTTATTTCGAGTTCCGAGATTAAGATTCGATCTCTAGCGAGAAGGATCTCGTACAAGTGTTCTGTATCGATTTGTTTATTCTTTCAGTTTTTTAGTATTGAATTTAGTGTGTCAGTTAATTTATTTATTTGGTCTTGGTTGATAATTATCTGTTGATTATATTTTTTCTGAGGTTTTGTTGTGTAAATTTTAGTTGTTCGAAATCGTCGAAGTCCGGTGTCATAGCTACTACCTTCAAAGCGGTGCCCAAGATATTGAAACTTCTTGCATGTCTATGGTGGACGTCGTCTCTGTTTGTAAGTGGTATGTAGTCCGAATTTGAATAGTCCGTCAGCTTGGCGATCGTCGTCGTAACAAAGAGCAGTGTAATCAAAATCCTAAAATAATAATAAATTCTAACGTAAAAAATTTGAAATTCATCTTAGATTGTCCTTATGGACCACCCTCCCTTTTATGAGAACCGTTGTTCCCAGATCAGCTTCTACGGTTTACTCAACGTACAGGTGAGCTAATTTGTTTCCTAACCTTCTATTATGTTTTACGAGTGCTTTCTCACATACTTGGAAAGTTCAGTTCTGTGTGGATTCATTGAGTCTGCGTATTTGTATATCCTGGGCTTTATGGAGTTTGTTTTTAATATCAGCCTCGAATTCTGGAACGGATGCGTAAATTACATCAATTGGTCGTTTGTTCGTAACAGAGTGTACTATATTGTCTTGTTATATTTTATTGTTGCCTGGAGTATCAGCTCAATTGTGACGTTTACTTGTTTATCGAGTTTAAGGCACCGAGCAATTTCTGTAAGAGTACTATGCAGTCTTTCGACTTGTCCATTCGAAGTGCTATGGAGCGGCGGTGCATTTGCGAGTTGTACGTCAAAGCGGTTATTTAAAAGTGACTTTATTGTTTCAGAGTTAAAAGATGGTTCGTTATCGCAAAATATTGTTTTAACACGAGGGTAGAAATTAATGAGTTGTAATATTGGTGCTTTTATGTCTGTTATCGTTCTAGAGGCAATTGGCTGAACAATTGCGAATTTTGAAAATTTGTCAATACAGGTTAAAAAAAAATGTTTTGTCTGTAGAAAAAATATCAACGTGTAATATTTCGCCTACGTGTGAGGGAATAGTCGTCTTGCCGATAACCTGATTTTGTGGATGCCGGTCGTATTTGGCTTTCTTACAAACTTTACAGTTTGCGACTACCTCGTTCGCTGTGCGAGTAATCTTGGGGAAAAAATAGTCTAGTAGATTTGCTTCGTATTTTCTTGAGATGCTCTGTGAGCTCGGTTGTGCTCTGCAATTACTATTTTTTACTGTTCATTTGTATTTGTAATGTTTGCTACTATTCGTTTTGTGTATCGAAAAGTTGTTGCTGGGAATAATTCCATTAACCTATGTTAGGCTAGTATAGGCAATTCACAATAAATTGCGTTTACTACATCTTTTTTAACCACTTCAGCTACTTTTTCAATTACATTGTCCCTGTCTGGAAAACGTATGAAATGTCTTGTTTTCTCGCGGAACAAAATGAATGTAGAAGTCGAAGTCGAAGGGAATTTGCTCTGTTATGCAAATTTGCTCTCTATTACTATTTCATTTCGAAAACAATTTAATGGCTTATCGGTAGATTCTATCGCATATCACAATTCACTGTGTATTGTCGCAAGATCGGATTGTGCATCTTCCTCAAGAGCATGAATATTATGTCGCGACAAGGCAACGGCGAAGTGGTTTTCTTTTCCTATAAAAAATTTTAGCATTATGCTCACCCATAAAAGCTTTCAATCGCATTCAATTTAATATTCGCATTCGGGTTTCGGTCTGAAACTGCGAATGTGAGACGTTTTGTAACAACTTTTGGTCGTTCGTGGGAAGAGTGAAGAATCAGACGCGATCGTCCATTCCAACTCTCCTCAAGGATGATCAGATCTTCACTCACTCGGTTGATAAGGCAAACTTATTAGTCAAAATGTTTGCTGAAAACTGCTCTCTTCCTGAGAGTAGCCAACCACTGCGAGGATATCTCCAAGGCATTTGACCGGGTGTGGCATAAAGCACTCGTGTTTAAACTGACTGCTTATGGTGTCGGTAATACTTTCACTCGATGGATATCGAGTTCCTTCAGCGGCCGTTCTATTCGGGTTGTGATAGACGGCTTTGCTTTCGAGGTGCACTCCATTAATGCTGGACTTCCGCGGGGTCAAAGACTCATGCAATGTGATTAATATGCTCACCCATACTTTCTGAAAAAATTATCACGTCATCGACGTAAACATAGCATGACTTCCCAATTTGTTCCCGGCCATTGACGATGTGGTCAATGGCTCTCTGAAAAATGCTTGGTGCGTTTTTCAGTCCAAATGGGAGTCTGCAAAATTCATATTTGCCGTTTCCTACGGAAAAGGCTGTTTTTTCTCTTTCCTTTTCTGCTAACAGAAATCTTTTGCTAACAAATCTTTTCCTAGATTTGATAAAATGGCTGTTACTTTCGGAATGGGGTATTTGTCATCTACTGTTTTTAAGTTGAACTTAAATCTATAACCAGTCGTTTTTTCTTATTTCCTTGCCTACCATATTTATTTGATTTTATTTATTGTTTTTTAATCATATTTTTCAATTTTCACTATACTTAACACTTTATTTTCACTTTCAAAGCGTAAGAAGAACCGAGAATCCAACAGAATTTGGGCTTCAAAAAATCTTTCCACTTGAAGAATGTGTGGAGACTTTTCTCTCCTCACATCCCCTCTTTTTCCCGGAAACTTTTGAAGAAAGAAGTCTTAATGTGGCCATCGGGATTCGGTCGCTTATCACTTTTTGAAATATGTCTGTTACCAATTGGCTTGCTTCTATATTTTCTACATCTGTGAAATTTACATTTGAAAAACTGTATAGTCTCCGACCCGGTGTAGATCATCAATTTTTTGTTTTTAAAATCTAACAATACGTTTGTTTTTTTTTAATAGGTCAAGCCCGGTTATTCCTTCAAATTTTGTCAGATTTTGCAGTATGAAAAAGGTCGTATTAGTATGAAATATGTTCAAAAAGCATTTTTGATTTACGTTTGTTAATCCATGAAGTGACTTTACTTGAAAGGAGTTGTTTACCGGAATAACATGCTTCAATTGTTTTAATGGCTTTATATAATTTTTCGAAGCTCCTGTGTCTATTAAAACTTTGATTTTTCCTCCTGCAATCGTATTATTTCGATAGCCTAATTGGTGGGGTGGGTCACTTTCGTTTTGTTGGTGCTGTGTGGGTTGCCTAAAACGCGAGGACTGGTCTATATCCATCGGTTTCACCCGTTCTTGTTTTTAATGGCTCCGCTAGCGTACCCTTGTCGTTTATTAAAAAACGTTTTTTTTCCCTTGTTGGTTATAATTAAAGCCCCCTGACACATACCTATTTCTTGCTTGCTGCATATGTTCATATTTTTGCATCCTATCTTCTACGTTTCTAGAATAATTGCTAGCGAACATATAGCGTTCGTGATTAGATTAGACTTTTTGGGCTAAAGCCAAGGCGGAACGGAGGTCGTTTGGTCTCGCAGAGAAAGGTACGTCACTTAATGATTTCTTAGTCCCTGAGATGAACACACGTAATGCGTCCATTCTATATTTTTCGTTTAGCGATGCGGCCAAGATATTGTCATATGTCATGATTGTTTTATTTGTCAGCAGCGTGAGTTTTTTCTCGACTTCTGCATAGTATTGTAACAGGGTCATATTTCCCTGTTTTAGCGTAGAGAGCTCCTGCTCAATAAAGTATATTGGACTTTTATCCGCGTAGGTGAAGTCGAGTCGATTTATTATGGGTTAAAATTAAAAGGAGCATCAAATGATGCCAATACCATATCAGCTGGCCCTCTAATCTTATTCCTTATTATGCCTAAGGCTTGATAATGTTTTGAACTACCCTCATATTTTTCAAAAATTTTATACGCGATGTGAGCCGCTTTCCTCCATGTCCCATGTATGTCGCATGTTTCCCTTCAAACTCTGACAGACTCTTAACAATATTCAAAGTTTCGTTACAAATTACACTTTATCTTCTTTCTGCATCTTTATACGCTTCCACCTCAGGTGCATTGATGCTAAAATTATGTATCTTGGCGTTTATATCTTGTAATTTTAATTCGAAATTTTCTTGGTGTAGAACTAGCGCACTGTTGACAGCCGCTTCAACTACTGCTTTTAATTGTTCTAGGGTCAATATGTTTTCGGTTTCTATCTCACACTGTCCTAACTTACTGTCTTTACTGTTGAGTTTAAGTTGGCTTAGTTTTTCTAGTATGCTGCTCAAATTGCTGTCATCCATAAAAAACACTTGTATCACTCGAATAATAATCGGTCAATCACACAACGACTACGTCTTTTCAATTGATCGTAACGGTTTCGCCGTTTATAATAATCACGCCGCCATCGATTTGGTTTAACGGTTCAAGATGACTTCGACGATTAGTGCAATGTGCAACACCGCCAGAATGGCAGTTTCTTACAGAATGTTGTTGTGAATGTTGTGCTGCAATTTTTTACTGACAATATTTGGTTACCGCAGTCGGCTGGGATGTTGTTTTCGGCGAAATCAAGAATCTTACTTATCATTATACTCGACACGATATAAAACTAATTTCTTACATACTAAACTTGGTTTAAGGAATCTAGTAATAAAATGTAAAAAATTATTGGTTAATAGGACTTTAACATGTGCTACTTCCATCAAATCAGTTACAGTTATATTTGTAAAACGCTCATTGATTACGTATTTTAAGTCATTAGAATCTAAAATCGCGGCGTTAATTATTCCGACCTTTGTAAGTGTGATCGATAACATAAGATTTTCGAGTTCCGAGATTAAGATTCGATCTCTAGCGAGAAGGATCGCGTACAAGTGTTCTGTATCGATTTGTTTATTCTTTAAGTTTTTATACCCGTAACGGTATACACACTTCGGGCATAGGGTATATTCACTTTGTTCTTCCGTTTGTAACGCAGAGAAGGAGACGAGATAGATATAGAAAAGCATATATATTCTTTCCCAGCGTCACCTCATGAATCTATTTAGCCCTGTCCGTCCGTCTGTCTGTCTGTCTGTCTGTCTGTTTAAATCACGATTACGAGAGAACGAAAGAGTTAAGTAGGGCTGTTTGGGATTGAAAATGGGCGAGATAGGTAAACAGCCACGCCTACTTTACATACGGATTGTAAAGGCACCTCGTTTCAAAAAATTTTATAATCTGAATATTTCATAAACCGTGTGAGATATTAGGGTATAATTTTATTCCGGAACATATAGCGTAATTACTAAAACGTTTGAAAAAATTGGCGTGCCACGCCCACTGATAACAAAGTTGGCAATATCTCATGAACGGTATAATATATTGATATGTAATTTTATCCGGATACATAGGCAAGCATTACCAATAAGTGTTGTCTTCGGCCTGGCCGAAATCTAAATACCCTACACCCGAGTAACTGAAAAAATTATAATTTCGCCACTTAACAACTTTTGTGTAAGTAGGCGTACCACGCCCATTTAGGGCAAATGTTTTTGTTATGTCTCTAGGTACTGCTAGATAGAATTACTAACGTATTAATATTTTGACCCGTTTATGGGATATTGACAACTTTTGTATAAGTGGCCGTATCACGACCATTTTGTACACAAATTGGTAATACTTGTAGATACCTCGTGATAAAATTTCATTAATATCTTATACCGTTTACAAGATATTGACAACTTTTGTATGAGTGAGTGTGGCACGCCCATTTGTCAAGCTTATTGGTAATGCTTCCCTATATATCCTGATAAAATTATATGTCAATATCTTATACCCTTCATGAGATATTGCCAACTTTGTTATCAGTGGGCGTGGGACGCCCACTCCCTTCGGGTGTAGGGTATAAAAATGACGTGGTGCATGTTACATGCAAATTCAACTGAGCGGCAGAGCGGCATATATGCAAGTTATTCCAGCGAGGAGAGCAATCAATCAAATTGCGCTGAGTACTAATAACCTGATTTGTACACTGCACAACCCGAGTCAGAGAGTGCAGTGAATACATAGATCAGCTCTCAGCTCATCTAAAGTGATCCACTTTTGCAGCTTATATATTGCAAAAAAAACAATGTATGTAAGAAGACGGCAGTGAAGTTCATTGACCGTAGAACTTCTTAACCTTGGGAAAGTGGTTATTTGAAACAAATACTTTTTTGCACGAAAACTGCTTAACGGAGTACGAAATACCGCACTCCGTTAAAATCTAAGATTCTAGAAAAAGGCTCCAGTGAGTATAAGACTGACTTCAAAACAGAGCTCGGGGTTCAGTCTGCCTTTCGTTTCAGTAAGTTCAGTCGGTATCTCGTGTCAGTAAACTCAGTACGGTTCAGCAATGTTCAGCAAGTAAAAGTTCAGTCAGTGCAAGTCAGTTGAGAAGTTAAATTCAGTTGGTTCAGAATAAAGTGATAAAGTGCAAAAATATTGGCTGAAATCGAGCAGAGTGTCAGTCATCCCAGAGAAGTACGGCGATCACAGCGGAAATAAACCACGTCTTGCAATCCTGTGCACAGCTCAACAACACCCAGCCAAAAGCCAAGGTATCGTACTATATTTAAGTTATAAAATTCGAAAGTAGAACAACAGTAAATACACAGTCGCAGTGGCTTGAACGCCCTCCTGTTGCAAAAATCGAAGCGCCATAAATACGCAGTCGCAGTGGCTTGAACGCCCTCCTGTCGTAAAACTCGAAGCGGAAGAATTACGCAGTCGCAGTGGCTTGAACGCCCTCCTGTCGTAAGAACAACGCGCTAGAAGCACACAGTCGTAGTGGCTCGAACGCCCTCCTGTTGCAACAATCGAAGCACCAGAAATACGCAGTTACAGTGGCTTGAACGCCACTCCTGTCCCCTGGCAACCAAGGGTAACACTAGAAATAGCGAAGTTTTAGCACAGTGGCTAGTGTAAGCAAACTCACCAGACATACCAGAGAACGGTCGCGGTGGCTTGTAGACCTTTCCGTCAGTGCAGACATCAGATGTCACAAACGCAGTGAGATATCAGCAACTCAGCAGAACATCAATGATCTCATAAACGCAGTGAGATATCGATATTCCAGCAGAATACCAGTGATCTCACAAACGCGGTGAGATATTAACAGACCGACAGAATACTAGTGATCTCACAAACGCGGTGAGAAATTAACAACTCAGCAGGTTTCAGTGACCTCGAAACGCATAGGGGTACCAACGATATTATATTATTGTATTTCTAGCACAACTACCAATTGTATAAACAAACTAAACACAAATATTAGAATAAGCTAGTTGTAAGGTGAATAAAGATATTGAACCTAAATAATCTTGTTTTGTAATCGAACCCTGGAATCCCGGCGAGCTAATCCAAGCCTTAGAAGAAGACAAGAAGGTTCGTTACAAGTGGCGCCCGAACAGGGACAATATCATATTCACCAATAGGAAAAAAAAAACGACTAGAAATATATATTCTTCAGGTATAATACCTTCGGTTCAGGTATTCAACAGATCTACTCGGCTTTCCAGAACGGTGCACCCCTTTTACGTCTCGATCCCGTTCCAACGCACTGCCCACTACCGCGAGAATTCGTTTTTCGGTCGCGCAGTTAAGTTGTGGAATAGTCTCCCTGCGCATGTTTTCCCAGCCACTTACTACGTCAATGCTTTTAAAAGGGGTGTAAATCGACACTACTCCCACTTTTCCCCTTCCCACTAACCTTTTCCCTTCTAAAGCAACGAATGCTTTACATGGATAGGGGACATCCATGAGTTTGGTTCTATCTGCTATAAAAAAAAAAAAAAATATAATACATTAAAATTTATCATGGAGACGACTGGGGCCAAAACGTACCGAACAGGATGGTTATACCGGCTAAATAAAGAAGCGCTTGCTCAGTGCTTGAGTGAGTTTGGACTTGTCACAGAAGGAACCTTAAATGACATGAGGAAAAGACTCGTCGAGTTCGTCAATGAAGGAAACCACGCGGAGAGTGTGGAACGAAGGTTGAGGTCGTATGAAGCGGAAGGTGGTCGCACAACACTGGAACCCAATGACCTGCCGAAGGTACTGATGATGGATGTTCCGACGAGGGAACGCAGCCCGATTGGCCGAGGGAGCGTAAACACCCCGCGGGTGACGGACAGCAATCTGCTGGAAAGAATTGAGCGACATTCGTACCCCGATGTTATTGACAAGTTGAGGAAATGATCCGTGAGGTATGATGGCGGGGTCGACCCTTTGGCCTTCGTGGAGCGGATGGAGGAGCTGACCGAGACGTATGGCCTCGAACGTAATATGTTGCCACGTGCGATGCCAGAGTTGCTGGAAGACAAAGCCTTGCTCTGGTATCGAAATAACAATAATCATTGGCGGTCATGGGAGGCCTTTAAGCAAGCCTTCCTACTTCTTTCTGCCTAGTCGTTTCTTCGAGAGACTCGGCGATGACATTCGCAGTCGGCAACAACGCGCAAATGAGAAGTTTAGAGACTACGTCATAAGCTTGCAAAATCTGATGACACATAGCAGGTACACGGAGAGAGAAAAGCTGGAGAGAATCTATAAAAACTCTGCGTTTGAGTACCAGTTTTACATAAAAAGACAAGATTTCCGGGGGCTGAAAGAGTTGCTCTCGTTGGCCGAGGATTTCGAGTGCCTGCGATTCGCCAAGACGGACGAGTTTTCAGAAGAATACCAGACGCGGCTAGTAGCCTCAATACAGTGGCCATCTGAACGCAACCATGCGGTGAGCCAGGCGGTCTCAAGGCCTTTCAACCCAAAAACGGCATGCGGACGCTGCAGGCAGGAAGGACACATGCGCCGTGATTGCCGGAACCCTGTCGTGATTTTCTGCTGAAAGTGTGGCCGAGAGGGAATAAGGACCATTGACTGTTGCAGACAGGCACAGGGAAACGACCTGGGACCTCGCCGGAAGCGACAGGAGGCGGGCCCCAGACAGAGGATCTCTCGCAGAAACTAAAGCCCCTACGAATAAACAATCGACGCATCGTGGCCATGGTGTCCATCCAAGGCAAACAAATACAAGCGACTGTGGACACGGGAGCGACGCGAAGTTTCGTGAGCAGGGCGTTCGCGGAAAGACTGGTGGAAAGAGGCCGTTTGAGAAAGCGAAGGTGGAAATTCGCATGGCAGACGGGACAACCAGGAAAGTGTCAAAATGTACTACACTAGAAGTTGCTATGGGAAATGGTACATGCGAGTTGTCCTTCCTTGTGTTGACGGAAGTCCTAGACGACGTGTTCCTCGGAATGGATTTTCTGTGCGAATCGATTCCGGATGCATACCCCATTCCAAGAATTCAACATATTTTGGAGCGGCTGCGAGATGCAAAGTATATAAGTAGCCTGGATTTAAAGAGCGGGTACTGGCAGATTCACATGGCAGAAGACAGTAAGCAATACACGGCGTTTACTGTACGTGGAAGAGGACTTTTCCAGTGGCGGGTGATGCCCTTCGGGCTACATTCGGCTCCAGCCACTTTTCAGCGAGCTTTGGACCAGGTTATCGGTCCCGATTTGGAACCTAAAGCTTTCGCCAACCTGGACGACATAATTGTCACAGGATCGTCTGCGGAAGAGCACATCGCGAATCTTAGAGAGGTTTTCCGGCGTTTGAGACAGGCTAATCTCAAACTCAACGTGAACAAGTGTGAGTTCTTCAAGAAAGAATTGAAATTCCTGGGGCATGTGGTAAGTGAGCAAGGTATCCAGACAGACCCTGATAAAATTTCGGCGATACAAAATTTAAAACCACCTACCACCACCAGAGAACTACGAAGATGCTTGGGCATTGCCTCCTGGTATCGTAGGTTCGTGCCAAATTTCGCAAAGACCGTCCAGCCAATGACCACGGGAAGGTAAACATTGGAAGTGGGGCGAGGCGCAACAAGAAGCGTTTGAAACCCTCAAGAAAAAACTCACGGAGGCACCAATACTGGCGTGCCCAGATTTCAACGAGAGATTCCAACTACAAACGGACGCGAGTGACTTCGGACTTGGAGCCGTGCTCACACAACAACTGGGAGGTCAGGTTTCGGTCCTGTAAATCTTGCAGTACTACTATTTGGCCTTTTTATTCTGTCTGTCCCTGTCCTTGGTTATAATAAGTATTATTTCGATAGCCTAATTGGTGGGGAGTGGTCACTTTGGATTTGTTGGTGCTGTGTGGGTTGCCTACAATGCGAGGACTGGTCTATATCCATCGGTTGCACCCGTTCTTGTCTTGGTATGGCTCCGCTAGCATACCCTTGTCGTTTATTAAAACAGGGGTTTTTTCCTAGTTCTTTATAATTATTATCCTCTGACACATTCCTATTTGATGTATTTTGGAACGAATTTCCGTCATCCCTCGTCAAATTTGTTCTGTTGACAAACCGGTTTCGGCGTTGTGCCATCTTCAGTGTCGTTTTTCGTTCTCATTTCTTGCACTCTTATTTCTTGCTTGCTGCCTATGCTAATTTTTTTGCATCCTATCTTCTACGTTTCTAGAATAATTGGGCTTCTTCTACGTTTCTAGAAACTTCTTGGGCTAAAGCGAAGGCGGAAGGGAGGTCGCTTGGTCTCGCAGAGAAAAGTACGTCACTTAATGATTTCTTAGTCGCTGAGATGAACACATGTAATGCGTCGATTCTATATTTTTCGTTTAGCGATGCGGACAAGATATTGTCATATGTCATGATTGTTTTATTTGTCAGCAGCGTGAGTTTTTTCTCGACTTCTGCATAGTGTTGTAACAGGGTCATATTTCCCTGTTTTAGCGTAGAGAGTTTAAAGGGATATCAAATGATGCCAGTACCATATCAGCTGGCACTCTAATCTTATTCTTTATTATGCCTAAGGCTTGATAATGTTTTGAACTACCCTCATATTTTTCAAAAATTTTATACGCGATGTGAGCCGCTTTCCTCCATGTCCCATGTATGTCGCATGTTTCCCTTCAAACTCTGACAGACTCTTAACAATATTCAAAGTTTCGTTACAAATTACACTTTATCTTCTTTCTGCATCTTTATACGCTTCCACCTCAGGTGCATTGATGTTTAAATTATTTATCTTGGCGTTTATATCTTGTTATCTTAATTCGAAATTTTGTTGCTGTAGAACTAGCGCACGGTTGACAGCCGCTTCAACTACTGCTTTTAATTTTTCTGGTGTCAGTGCCATATTTGCTAATATGTTTTCGGTTTCTATCTCACACTGTCCTAACTTACTGTCTTTACTGTTGAGTTTAAGTTGGCTTAGTTTTTCTAGTATGTTGCTCAAATTGCTGTCATCCATAAAAAAACACTTGTATCACTCGTATAATAATCGGTCACTCACACAAAGACTACGTCTTTTCAATTTCGCACGATATAATTTTCTTGTAAAATTTATGAGCGTTTTACTTAAATTTTTTGTATTCTAATATTTCTAATATTTCTAATAGTATTTTTCGCTGCTGCTGTCGGTGTTGACGCTGATGCTGCCGCTTGTTTTATTTTTAACGTGAGTTCGATTTCTAGTTGGGCGCCAATTAAAGTTTACTGTGAATCCCTGTACAAATTAAAGTTTCCACTGTATGATGTTTCAAAAATTTTATTTCTACACCGATTGTAAGTTGTAAGTTCTTCAATCGACTGACTTTCTGTACAGAGAACTACACCGAAAAATGACTCCAAACGTCCGCCGAACACCCCGTTGCGAGTGATCCTGTTAACTTATACACGAATCTCTCAGCATTTAGTGCGTGATAATGCTAACATGATTATTACACTCAAACAATATGAAATGAATTTGAAACACATATAGAATGATCATGTGGGAACAGACATGACTTTAGAAAGTTTTTAAATATATGTAGAGAATGTTGGAAAGATAAATATGGATTTCTGGCAATCAGCAAAGACGATCCGATTGATAAAGGAAGTTATAGAAATGACTATAATATTTACATCCAATTACAAATAAAAGCATTCCCGATACTTTCATACTAGTATGCAAACAGTCTTTGAACTGATGTGATAATTGATATATCTGATCTGATCTAATCTGTTAGCTGATCTAATCTGTTAGCTGATCTGATCTGATAGCTGATATACCGGATCTGATAGCTGATACACCTGATTTGATCTGATAGCTGATATAACCGATTATAAGAATGAATGAAAAAAATATTAAAAGACCTGATACAGTGGATACTTTTATATATATATATATATATATATATATATATATATATATATATATATATATATATATATATATATATATATATATATATATATATATATATATATATATATATATATATATATATATATATATATGGCATATATATATATATATATATATATATATATATATATATATATATATATATATATATATATATATATAGTTGCGAGTAGTTTCGAGAAACAAAAACAGAAAACGTTATCGCCAGTTTCGCCCTTATCCCGAAATTAATTTCTAAGTAAGCGAAATTTTTTCACGCAAAAAAATAGATACGCGTGTCAGTTCTTTTTACTAAATTATGTTCTTTTTGGGACCTTAAGTGGATGAATTTTAAAAAATCCTGAAAATGGTGTGAATGAAATGAAAATGGTTTGTAGGCATTTGTACGCGAAATTTTTTTTTGGCGGTAAAATAGGGTCCATATTTTATCGCTAACAGGAAACCGTCTTCTAAATTAACGACGTTATATAATTTCTGAAATTCGCTCTCTCTTTGAGAATAGTGCATACAAATATGCGACTTCAAACCATAGAAAGAATTTGCTAGCTATGCAATAGGAAACAAGCATATGTATTTGTGAATAATTATTAATGTATATACGTAAATGGTTTTTATTTTTTTGTGATAATTTGGTGTATTTATTAGTAGTAATTTAATAATTAATTAATTAGAAACAACTTGCCAACACATTTTATAAAATTTTACTTTATAGATTTTAATATAAAAAGTTCTTACTCTTGGAGTGGAATATTGCAGTATACTGGCATAATGCTATCAAGCCATGACCGAGCCGCTGAATTTAAAAATGAAGTTATCGAGGAATGCTTTAATATTGACTGTGTTACTGCATGTAACAATATAGTAGTTGAGGCAAATAAAACTGATAAAGAAGCAATACATTCAGGCCAGTTCATGGTTTCTCACTTTGAGGCTGAAGAAGCTATGGATGATTTAGTGGACAGTGAGGTTAAAATGTTAGACCCAGAGGATCCGAATCTTTTGAAGTCAAATGAAAAAAATTCTTCCATGGATATACAGCTCTTCATGGCGCGAAAAGGACAATTTGAAAACCTAAAAGAAAGTCTCACAACTGATATAGTAACATCATCACACCTGGAGATTGAAACATCCTTAACAAAGCTATTTAATTGCATGAGCTTGGCATATAGGTGATTAAATTAAAAATATCTATGTATTTATTTGATTTAATTTGATTTGGGGGCGCTTTTTTATATTGTTAATTTTCCTTCTCCTTATTCTCTCAGACTGACTATTAGTCAAATAGCTAAATCTAGAGATATTACTATATTAGGTGAGTAAATAAATTTTGCACTTCTTGACCCCAAGGATAAGAAGTTAAAAAAGTTATTGTAATTTGTTCTTTTGAAGGCAATTCATAAATAGCACAATTCTTTTATTTTTAACTAACGCAGTGTAACGAAGTTTCTTATGCCGCGGTATATATAACTCGGGGTATCCAAGATTTGTTATAGAAAAATGTATATTTCTTGTGATCTTCGTTTAATTCAGAATTTATTCAAGTAATTAATCAGCAATTAACTGCTTAAAACAAGTTTTGTTCTGCAAACAACAGCACGGTTCGGAATGTAATATATATGCCTTCAATCCATCGCTTACCGTGGTAGTAGTGTCGTAAGTTTAAGCTGTGACGTAGTTGATGCGTAGAGAGTGTGCACTGTGTTGCCGTATGGAGGAGGGCGTCGTAGGTGGCATGCGGCGCTATGTTGATGCTCTTAGAGAGAGAGTTAGCACTGTGTTGCCATATCGAAGTGAGTGATGTAGATGGCATGCAGCGTTATGAGTCGGTTGATGTTCTTGAAGATAGTTCGCACTGTTGTCGTATCGAAGAGAGACCGCTTAAGAATGTCTAAGCACTTGGCTGCTTCTTTCGACACGACAAAAATGTGATCGTTTCAACGAAGATCGCATTGGATTGACATGCCCAGAACATTAAGAGCCTCCGAATCATTAATGTCACCCGCTAAACACTTGTTAACAGGCAGCATTGGGTTTTACGCGCATTAAAATCGACCCAATTCGCTTGATCCCACTCTTGGATTTTATTCAGGTCAGATTGGAGTGTGTCATTCATAATTCTGCGCTTTTCAATGACCTCCACAATAGAAGGACGCCTGGAGAATGAATATGTGCTCTCATCAGCAAACGAGTAGACGGGGTTTGATGTCAATGGCAGAAGGTCATTGATGAAAATAAGAAAAAGTGTCGGAGACAGGACCGAATCCTGTCGAACTCCAGCAATAATGGAGTGCTCTTCAGATGCAAAGCCGTATATCACAACCCGAATAGAATGTCCGCTGAGGAAACTCGACATCCATCGAGTTAAAGTATTACCGACACCATAAGCAGTCAGTTTAGACACTAATGCTTTATGCCACACCCGGTCAAATGCCTTGGAGATATCCAAAGCAACAACTTTACTCTCTCTGAATTGTTGAACACAGCTGTTCCACCGCTCAGTGAGGAACGCCATTTAACCGCCTGTGGAGCGGTGAACACGGAAACCGTACTGGCGATCACTGACCAATTGGTTGCTCTACAGATACCTTATCAAGTTAAAATTTATATTGCTCTCCATAAGTTTGGAGAGCATTGAACAGATTGCTATGGGCCGATAATTGGCAGGATTCGTAGCCTCACCTTTTTTGGGAACTGGCTGCACATTGGCAATCTTCCAGGAAATAGGAAATACTCCTGAAATATATAAGAATATATATTAAAGAGATTGCGCAATGGGCGAGCCAGTGATGAGGCGTACTTTCTCAACGCGTGGGCTGAAATGCCATCCGGTCCCGAGGATTTATTGACGTTGAGGTTTACAAGCACTCTTTTAACAGGCCGCGTTCGAAAGTGCATATCAGGCATAATATGAGACACACCATCGAGCACGGGTAGTGGTTGGCTACTCTTAGAAAGAGAGCAGGTTTCAGCAAATGGGTTGGCTAATAAGTTTATCTTATCAACCGAGTGAATGAAGATCTGATCATCCTTGAGGAGAGCGACCCCACGAAGGACCAAAATTTCTTATGGTATGGTAATGAAAAACTCTACGTTTAAGGCGCTGTTCGTAGAGAACTTTTTCGCGCTTTAGAGTGGCATTGCATCTATTTCTGGCCTGATTGCGCAGCAATTTAGTATCAGCAGTTTTGTTTAATCGACATGCTAAATGCTTCCTCTTAGATCTGACTGCTTGTCTGCAAGTCGCATTAAACCAGGAATGGTCTTTTAGTTTAATGGAAATTCTTTTATTGGGTATGAAAGACCTCATACCAAATAAAATTATATTTTCTATCAATTTTGCCGCAGCATTTATGTTTCCCGTCCGTGAAACACAATTGCCAATCGGAACGGCTTAAACCGGAGTTTAGCGCAACCCAATTAGCCTTCTCATAAAGCTACACTGTCCGCTTCGGAGCTGGCTGGTGAGCGGATTAAAAACTAGAATATGGGAAAGTAGCAAAAATTGTAGCGCGATCTGAATTACCAAGAGGTGCAAGAACATTCACATCATACTTGCTGTGATGTGAAGTTAGAAAAAGGTCCAGAATATTTTGATTTTATCTACCAATACAGGGAAAGTGCGTTTGTTCGTTCACTAATTGAGTCAAATTATTAGACTCAGCAGATAAATCAACATACAAACCCTCGGGTGTTGTGTCTCGAATGACGTAGCCAACTGCAATTATGAACATTGAAATCACCAGCAACAACATTTTCACTGTTCGGATACGATTCCAGAATTTTAGAAATTTAACCCACATGAAGCTAAATTTGGCATCCATCGTGCAAAAGTTTTGCTGACACTGGTACGCAACATCACTGCGAATGTATAAGGCGAGGCCTCTGTGTGGTGAAAACAATGGCAGTAAATTAGCAAATGGCAATTGCCGTCCTCGGTGGCGCAGTGGGTGATAACCTCGCTGCTAGCTCCGGGGATGCGGGTTCGAATCCCGCCTAGGCACGGATGTTAATTGTGTTGTTTTCAGCGTACTTAAGGCCTAGCCTAGCGCTAATAGTTCTACAAAAACTACAAAATAGTTCTACAATTTAAAAAAAAAAAAAAATAAACAAACACTCCTTACTCCCCTCCCTCTATCAACCCTCTTAACAGTTGCTCGTGCTATCGGCACAAAAAGCTTTGAAGCTTAGCAGCTCCTAAACTTTGATATAGGAAAAAAAATGGTACCCAGGCATGTGAAAATCCAGTGGATCTGCATCCTCAGACACCTGAGTCTAACCTAGTGCCATTACATGTGTTGGTGGGTACAAATATGCGCATAGAGCGATAAAATTCGCCCCAAGCTTCGTACATTAGTGAAATCTATGCGGAATTTTGTCATCGCCACCCACTGTAAGGAAGTGTAAGGTCAACTGTACAACCGGCCACGCGTACGTCGCAAGCAAAGCAAAACGCGACAAGGCAAGTGTTATGCCTTTATCTTGCCGCGCTTCAGCCCACGGTGCACTCACAGCCACCTGCACACGTAACGGGACCAGGAAGAAGGAGGCAGAGTGGAAACAAACGAAATGCCAAGCTAACTAAATGAGAGAACCTTCCGCGTTAAGATTGAAAATCATTTAGTAAGGCGCACAGTATCCAATACGGAGTCCCGCAAGGTTCTAAGTTACGACCACTGATCTTTATATTATACACCAATGAGATTCTAAGATATTTCAAAAAAATGTGTTCCATTCGCCTTTGCAGATATTCGCCATTCGCATTGTTGCAATACACAAATCGTTGGAGAAAGCAGTAAAAACTATGCAAGGCGAGTTTATTACAGCAGGTAAATGGTGCCATGATAACGAACTGGTAATAAATGGAGCGAAAACAAAAGTAATGCATATACGAAGTCCACAACTCTCATCCTTGAGGAGAGCGACCCCACGAAGGACCAAAATTTCTTATGGTATGGTAATGAAAAACTCTACGTTTAAGGCGCTGTTCGTAGAGAACTTTTTCGCGCTTTAGAGTGGCATTGCATCTATTTCTGGCCTGATTGCGCAGCAATTTAGTATCAGCAGTTTTGTTTAATCGACATGCTAAATGCTTCCTCTTAGATCTGACTGCTTGTCTGCAAGTCGCATTAAACCAGGAATGGTCTTTTAGTTTAATGGAAATTCTTTTATTGGGTATGAAAGACCTCATACCAAATAAAATTATATTTTCTATCAATTTTGCCGCAGCATTTATGTTTCCCGTCCGTGAAACACAATTGCCAATCGGAACGGCTGAAACCGGAGTTTAGCGCAACCCAATTAGCCTTCTCATAAAGCTACACTGTCCGCTTCGGAGCTGGCTGGTGAGCGGATTAAAAACTAGAATATGGGAAAGTAGCAAAAATTGTAGCGCGATCTGAATTACCAAGAGGTGCAAGAACATTCACATCATACTTGCTGTGATGTGAAGTTAGAAAAAGGTCCAGAATATTTTGATTTTATCTACCAATACAGGGAAAGTGCGTTTGTTCGTTCACTAATTGAGTCAAATTATTAGACTCAGCAAATAAATCAACATACAAACCCTCGGGTGTTGTGTGACTCGAATGACGTAGCCAACTGCAATTATGAACATTAAAATCACCAGCAACAACATTTTCACTGTTCGGATACGATTCCAGAATTTTAGAAATTTAACCCACATGAAGCTAAATTTGGCATCCATCGTGCAAAAGTTTTGCTGACACTGGTACGCAACATCACTGCGAATGTATAAGGCGAGGCCTCTGTGTGGTGAAAACAATGGCAGTAAATTAGCAAATGGCAATTGCCGTCCTCGGTGGCGCAGTGGGTGATAACCTCGCTGCTAGCTCCGGGGATGCGGGTTCGAATCCCGCCTAGGCACGGATGTTAATTGTGTTGTTTTCAGCGTACTTAAGGCCTAGCCTAGCGCTAATAGTTCTACAAAAACTACAAAATAGTTCTACAATTTAAAAAAAAAAAAAAAATAAACAAACACTCCTCACTCCCCTCCCTCTATCAACCCTCTTAACAGTTGCTCGTGCTATCGGCACAAAAAGCTTTTAAGCTTAGCAGCTCCTAAACTTTGATATAGGAAAAAAAATGGTACCCAGGCATGTGAAAATCCAGTGGATCTGCATCCTCAGACACCTGAGTCTAACCTAGTGCCATTACATGTGTTGGTGGGTACAAATATGCGCATAGAGCGATAAAATTCGCCCCAAGCTTCGTACATTAGTGAAATCTATGCGGAATTTTGTCATCGCCACCCACTGTAAGGAAGTGTAAGGTCAACTGTACAACCGGCCACGCGTACGTCGCAAGCAAAGCAAAACGCGACAAGGCAAGTGTTATGCCTTTATCTTGCCGCGCTTCAGCCCACGGTGCACTCACAGCCACCTGCACACGTAACGGGACCAGGAAGAAGGAGGCAGAGTGGAAACAAACGAAATGCCAAGCTAACTAAATGAGAGAACCTTCCGCGTTAAGATTGAAAATCATTTAGTAAGGCGCACAGTATCCAATACGGAGTCCCGCAAGGTTCTAAGTTACGACCACTGATCTTTATATTATACACCAATGAGATTCTAAGATATTTCAAAAAAATGTGTTCCATTCGCCTTTGCAGATATTCGCCATTCGCATTGTTGCAATACACAAATCGTTGGAGAAAGCAGTAAAAACTATGCAAGGCGAGTTTATTACAGCAGGTAAATGGTGCCATGATAACGAACTGGTAATAAATGGAGCGAAAACAAAAGTAATGCATATACGAAGTCCACAACTTAATTCGTCCGATATTGTGCTCAAAACTTTTAAGTGTGCTGGTGAGTCCATTAGTAAAACTATCGCAGTTATACGTGCAAATACCTTGGAATAACTATCGACTGCCACTTTCTCTGGGAACCGCATATCAATGTATTAAGAAGAAATTGAGAAGGTCATTGTTCGCACTTGCCTGTCTACGTTACAAAGCAAACAGAGTAATTCTAATGCAGGTGTATCATGCCCTCGTGGAATCAAGACTGCGGTTTGGAATTCTAGCGTGGGGTGAAGCGGCGCAAACTCACATCGACAAGCTGCAAAACATGCAAAATAGAGCGGTACAGCTGATAAAGGGAAGAAGTAGCTCTAGCACTCTAATATCGGTGAAAGTTTTGACTGTAAAACATATTTTTGAGATTAGTGCTATTTTGGAATACTACGTTGTCCAGCCTTTGCGGATACCAATTCGCCACCAGTGTAATACACGGAGTCACTTATTCTGTTTATTTCTCTCGAATTTCTTATTTCTCTCGAAATTATATTTACAAATGCATTTTTCTTACCATCTAACTTATTTTACTGCCGCTATGCTGCCGATACGAGTGATTACGTAACTCCCAACGTCAGCACATTTAATGGGAACGGATGTGTTGTGACGAATTGCTAAATTCCATGTACCATCTTATTGTTATCCTCAGCATATGTGGATTTGATGGAAACGGAATTTACTTTGCCGAGTTGAATGCATCGGGTTGCTGTTACCAGCATATGGTGTTTTGAATGTGAACGGAGTCAGCTCATAAAATATAATCAAAACTGTTACTTCGCAACATAATTATTGTTTGTCATTATTAATAAATGTGTGCCACTGCGTTTGCTTCTCACACAATTTTTCAGAATTGCATTTATTTTACTCATTGCTGCATTCCAGAATATTTTCACTAAAATATCATTAACTGCATGGCTACAGGAAGTGTGAGAACCATCCGCACTGAAAATCAAGGTTTCACGTAACACTTTTGTTGGCGCTGGCTGAGGAACGCAGCCAAAATTTGTCTACGCAGCGTCACTTAGCCAGCGCTACAGTTTCCCACGCTACACGTATATGTTAGCGTCTGTGTGTTGTCAATTTTAACTATAAATTGGAAACCCTCAAAATAAAGAGTCTGTCAGAATTCAAAGTTACAACGATTGTGTTTGAAGTTTAACTCGCGTTTTCACAAACAATTCATCCTGGTTCAAGTGCCAGCGTTGAATTTAAATAACTTAATAAAATCAAATAAAAAAAAATTTCATCCTGGTTCAAGTGCCAGAGTTTAACTCAACCCTTCCACACTCATCTACATCGGTTCAAGTGTCGTGGTAGATAACTACAACGTATAGAATTAAACATTGGAGGCCCCGGCGAGATACTTCTCACTTCTACATTCATCAACAATAGAGATTGGTCCAGCTTTAAGTCCAACAACAACAACCAAGATGAGCAATTCGGAAGGACTCATCCAGGAGCAGGATGAAAATGTCATCGCCCTCCAGAAAACGATCAGCAACTTTAAAAAGACGGCGAAGGATCGCAGGACCTTGGATTACGTGGAGAGGAAGTTTGAAGAGTTATGGCAGAAAATCGACGAGAAGAACGACTAAATATTGAAGGTTCAAAAGCTGACTTCCGAACATCTATACATCAAGAAGGGCATATATAGCATTGTTTCGGAGAAATATAACGAGGCACGAAAATATATGCAAGCTGTGATTCAAGCCATGAAGTTCGAGGCTGCCCACGATCCGAGAACTTCAACGCCAGCTGCCAACGAATAATCTACAACTCGACAGGATGGCCCAATACACCAAGGAGTGGCTATCCTTATTCGCAAACAACAGATGCTGATTGCAATCGTGCAGGAGATGCTGCAAACTGCTTTAAGTGACCCACCACGGTCTCAGCAGTACTACACCACTAAGGCAAAAATCATTACGCACCACTGGCAAGCAGTCGAAGATCTCGACGATAAAATTTGGGAACATCTCGATGACAGCACTACAACTGAATACGACTTCAACAAATACCTTCAAATCGAGGCTGATGTGCATGATCAGCTCATGGAACTGCAAGATAAAGACAAAATCTCAACCGATGTTTCATCAATGCATGTTTCAATCGACTATCTGCCTAAGATAACTCTGCCGAAATTTGAAGGAGATTACCTCAAATGGCGGCAATTCCATGACCTCTTCAACCATCTCATCCAATCAAAACCACTTCCTGACAACCAAAAGATATGGTATCTCAAGAGCAATTTGGTGGTTGAAGCAGAAAAACTCATCAGACATCTTCCGCTCACGGAAGAAAATTATCAAATGGCATGGAAAATGCTGCAACATCGGTATGACAACAAACGCCTGATCACTTCGGCCTTAATGGAAAAATATTCAACCAACCCTGGTAAATGGCAGATCACACATCAGTAACGGCAATCAAAAATCTGCACGAGACAACTGCGGAGACCTTACTCGAATTAAGAAATATGGACATCGAAACGACGTCATGGGATCCCATACTGGTACATCTGGTGATAAAAAAAATTGATAAGGGGACTCACATGGCATATGAGCAATCGCTAAAGGATCCCCGAGAAGTGCCATCCATTAAGGATCTTCTAAGGTTTCTGGAAGTCGTTTTCAATCCTTGGAAGCTGTGGGACATAAAGAGAAATCATCAGTGATTAAACCGCTAACATCAATGACCACTACTAAAAACCACTACTAAAAACGTGCAAAAATGTAGAGCATGCAATGACAAATTCCATCCATTATTTGCGACTTTCGGTTACCAACCGTTTTGAATTGGCAAAAGAACAAAATTTATGCATTAATTAGCTAAAATCTGTGCACATTAATAAAAACTGCGCGTCCAGAAATTGTACAAAATGCAACAAAAAACATAACACTCTGCTACATTTCGGATCTACCAAAAAGAATCTAGATCCAGTGAAAAAAGCAGCAGAATTGACTAATGCGGAAAATCAGTCTCAAAGTATTACTAACCAAAGTAGTGCCACGCCGACCTCAATCAACCTTAGTGCCACAGCAACCTCCAGACAATCAATGCCCAATAGATGCGTGCTTCTCAGAACTGCGGTCATCAACCTGATCGACAGCAATGGAAGAAATATAAAATGCCGAGCACTCTTGGACTCCGGATCACAGGTGAACCTCATTACCGACAAACTCGGCCACCAATTGGGATTGTCTACACAACCAACCATTGCACAATTAGAAGGCATTGGCATCCGACATCAAGTAGTGATTAATCTACAATCGCGATACAATCAATATTTTAATCAAGTCAAGGCATTCGCACTTCCAACAATTGTCTCACAGCAACCCACACATCGGCTGGACCCTTCAACATTGAACCTGCCCACAGACATCCAGTACGCAGATCCGCACTTTTTCCGGCCTGGAACCATCGACGTATTGTTAGGAGCAGAACTCTATCACGATTTGTTGTCAACAGAAAAAATTACATTGAAGCGAGGAGGACCCACTCTATACAAAACAGTTTTTGGATGTATACTCACCGGAAAGATAGCTGATAGTACCCCCGGACAGCCGTCTTGCTACATCTATACCCAAGACGAGGTAAACCATGTGTTGGGGGACTTAAAGCAAGTATCGATTTCCAGATTTCACGGGCTAGAAAGACGTTTCTCTAGGGATGCTGACGTAAAACAACAATATGTCCAGTTCATGACGGAGTACGAAGCGTTAGGACACATTTCCAAAATTGACATAAAAACCATCGCACCTCCAACATACTTCATTCCCCACCATTGTATACTGAGGCCTGAAAGCAGTACGACAAAGTTACGAGTAGTCTTCGATGCATCATCAAGGTCATCAACTGGAATAGCCCTCAATGAAATTATGCACATCGGACCAACAATTCAAAGTGAATTGTTTTCAATTTTCCTACGCTTTCGCTTGCCAAAATACGTTTTCACATGTGATATACTATACAACAAATGTTTCGACAAATTTGGATCCATCCAAGCGATCGCAAATATCAGCTCATTGCTTGGGGAGCCGATAGCAATCAAGGTTTGAACTATTACCACTTAAACACCGTCACATATGGCACAAGATCTGCGCCCTATCTCGCAACTAGGTGCTTCCTGTAAGCACACTGGGTACAAAAAACTTCTTAACGCATCCTCTTGGTGCCACAGCTCTCCTGAATGACTTCTACGTCGATGACTGCTTAACGGGCGCTGACAATCTCCATTTTGCAAAGGATATTCAAAAACAGCTTAACGCAATCTTGAACACAGTTGGATTCAAGCTAAGGAAATGGTGTGCCAACCATCCTGACCTCCTTCAGAATGTAGCCAAAGAGGATCAAGAAGTCAACTTAGACTTCAGCAATGACGTTGGCGACGTGGTAAAAACCTTGGGGCTAACATGGTTACCCAAGACCGACAAATTTTCCATAAAGGTGCAAATTTAACACCAACACGTCCAACAAAACGAACAATATTATCAGATGTAGCCAGCATCTTCGATTCATTAGGAATTCTCGCACCAGTGGTAATCACCGCGAAAATTCTAATTCAAGAACTGTGGCAGGCGAAATTATCATGGGATGAAGAAATACCACAGAACCTACACCTCAAATGGACAAGGTACCGCAATGAGCTACACAAGCTTAACAAATTGCAAATTGGTCGACACTCACTTTCTCAAGGTACACGGGATTCTATGCAACTACACATCTTCTGCGACGAATCAGAAAAGGCGTATGCAGCAGTCGCATACATCATATCAACCAGTGAGGAAGCGATCATTATTGTGCGAATTCTGTGTGCCAAATCTCGAGTAGCTCCACTTAAAAAGCAAACACTACCACGATTGGAACTATGTGCTTTAGTACTTGGTACACCCAGCTAGCAGACAGAGTCAAACACGACCTTAAGTCAGGAGAAATTCCAACATATTTCTGGTCCGACTCAGAAATCGTTCTGGCTTGGATAAACTCTTAAACCCCATCCTTTCACAATTTTGTTGCCGATCGAATGTCCAAGATCCAAGGGTTGTCAGATGCTATCCAGTGGTGCCATGTGAAGTCAACAGAAAATTCAGCGGATTTACTGTCACGAGGAGTACCACCAGGACAATTCAGATCTAAAAACCTACAAACGTAGAACGGTCCGTTGTTTTTGCATGGTAACAATAGAACCTGGCTGAAACCAGATTGTGGCAACTCTCTCAGTACTTTGAACATGGAAAGAAAAGAGTCAGCGTTCATGTTGACAGCTGCAGTACTTGGAGAATTGGAAGACATAATTTATAAAATCAATCATCAAAATTCCTTCAAGTCGCTAATCCACATTGTGGCCTACGTCCTACGATTTACGAAGCACTGCAAGAACCAGAAGAAACCAAGGGAATCCTCAATACATCTCACACCAGCAGAACTTCTGAAGACACTTAACGTCATCGTTCACGCGATACAACAATCGGATTTTAAAGAGGAGATCACGTCGTTGACCAAAAAGATTAGCGTAAGCAAATCCAGCACAATCAGCGAACTTAACCCATTCCTGGATGATGAAAGCTTAATTCGAGTAGGAGGTCGTCTCGATGCATCCGCCATCTCGTATGGAGCCAAACATCCATTAGTTTTGCCATACAACGACCCCTTGGCAAAGCCTCTCTTAAAATGGTTCCACGAAAAACACTACCATTGTGGACCTCAGACGTTGCAAGCCCAATTTCGACAACGTTTTTGGCCTGTGAAGGGAAAACAAATGTGTCGATCGGTGGTACAAAGGAGACCTACCAGCTTCGAGAATCCAACCAGCGCGGCCTTTCCCTAACTCAGGAGTAGACTTCTGCGGCCCCTTTTGGATTCGCCACAAAACGCGCGGAAAGAGACCAACGAAGGCATATGTCGCAAACTTTTGCTGCTTTACCACAAAGGCAGTTCATCTAGAGATTGTTGGCGACTTAACCAACGACGCATTCATAAGATGTCTCAAACGTTTCATTGGAAGAAGAGGACACTGTCAACATTATATTGCGACAATGCAACAAATTTCGTTGGTGCGAAGAATCAATTAGCAGACCTAAAAGAAGCGATTCATGACGAAGTTTCTCAGACTCATATCAGCAGGACCTGCAGCGATAAAGGCATCCACTTCCACTTTATTCCTCCAAGCGCCCCACACTTTGGAGGACTGTGGGAAGTAGTGGTTAAATCCGCAAAATATCTCTTCGTTCGAGGGGCATGAGGTTCAGCATTAACTTACGAAGAGTTGGAAACGGTAATGGTTGACATCGAGGCTATCCTGAACTCCAGACCATTGACACCAATTTCATCTAATCCAAATGATATATCCGCTTTTCCCCCGGCCACTTTCTAATTGGAGAGCCACTAACATCATCAATTGACGCCTCGGCAGCACCAAGTAAACTGTCCTTAATGACACGATGGAAATTAATATAGTTTCCCATTTAAGGCATGACTTTTGGAGAAGGTGGTCTAAGGAATACTTACGTGAGCTACAATTCCGGCATAAGTGGAAGGAATCAAGTGGAAACGTGGAACCTGGAATGATGGTTCTTCTGAAGGAGGATAACCTGGCCGCACTCCAGTGGCCCTTGGGAAGAATTAAGACTTACCAAGGACAGGACCACCTAGTTCGAGTTGCCGAAGTTTAAACAGCAAAGGGAGTATTAAAAAGGGCAATTCCTAACTTAGCAATGATGAAAAACACATCCAGCAGGCCGCCAAAGACACAAAAAATCAGAGCAACATCTCCCAATACCGTGTTGACACTGCTCTTTCTCTCAGTGGTGGCAGGTCAGCCCATCACATTCCGGAAATTCGGCCGCATTACGGGAATTTACTTCGAACAATTAGGAAAAGGCTGCGTAGTGTCAATTGAATGGAATCTAATTATATATATTACGATTTGGCGCCAAGACAACTGGAAATGCAAGCTCTCGCAAACAGTCCAAGTACTCTTGAGCACCTATGCGGACTAGTGCAACAGCAACCTCTCTGTGTAGACTTGATCTTTCAATTCCAACATTCAGAAAACAAGTTGCGATTAAGTAACAACCTACTAGCCCCCCGAAGACAAAAAAGAGGTGATTTCAACATCGTAAATTCCCTGTTTGGGATCTTGATTAACAATTACGCCACCGAGATGTCGAAACATTAGCAAATGCCCAAATTAACGAACAATACTTGCTTGAGTGCCTAAAAAACCACACATCTATCATTGACTCAACACTCAACATTATGAAGCTTAATCAAGAAGACGCTGCAAAAACTTTCGCACGGTTTGAAAATAAGCTCAGCAACATTACCACCCGACTTCAAACGAACGAGCTCCAATTGCGAGAAACCCAAACCTTACAACTAGTAACATCTATAGGCTTGGAACTAACACTAGCATCCGCAAATCTCCAACGAACACAAGCGGCCTTAATTGATGTCCTCATCAATGCTCATCATGGACAAATCAGTCCACTGTTATTATCCGCGCAACAGATGGAGTCCGAAGTTCGAAGGATCCGAGGCCATCTGCCGTCAAATACAGAAATACCAAGTGACCAAGACAACTTACTTTCGATGTACAAATTAGAAAAGGTACAAGGAAGAGTTACAGAAAATCATGTGATCTTTCGAGTCATACTTCCCCTACGAGGAGCGGACTCCTTCAACTTCTATTGCCTAATCTTGATTCCAGTTTTTAGGAACGACAGTCTGGTGACCATAAGCCTATCTACACCCATTCAATATCGCTCTACCCCGAAACAGCTACTTTCTCACTGATCAGCTACTCGCCGAACAAATATATCTATGCCCAAATACACAACCTATTTACCAAAAGGGGGCAGAGATATGTGCATGTGAAGTAAGCCTATTCTACAATCAAACCAAGCGATTATGCAAGTTAAAAAGGGCAGAACGAGAGGTCTGGGTCAAAACAAGTACTACCAACCAATGGATGTTCGCGGTTAAGGAAATCACACAAATTACAAATATCTGTGGCACAGAAATCGCACAACAATTTCTGGAAGGATCAGGACTACTAATCCTCAGTTCCAATTGCATCCTAAAAACTGAATTTGCTACCCTCCTGGGAAGCCGCACCATATCCACTGAAACTCTGCAAACGTTGCAAAACCCAATCAGTCTATCTTCCAAGACAACCAGGAAGATAGATACGTCACCAGACTCAACCAAATCGAAACCTTGCAAAAGGCACTCAACACACCAGAGTTAATAGACCTACCAAGACGACTTCAAGAAACCAGCTACCATCATTTTTCAGTTGGGTATTTGGCCTTAACATTAAGCATTGTCATCAGTATCATCGGATGTCTTCGGCATAGGAAGCTCATCAGACAAATTCCAAGCCCCCGCCAATACCTCGTCAACGAAACATCATAGAAGAGCGAGAAGACGAAGGCGAATTTGTAACCACCTTTCCATAATTGATCATCGGTCAATGCCGGGGAGGATGTTACTTCGCAACATAATTATTGTTTGTCATTATTAATAAATATTTGCCACGGCGTTTGGTTCTAACACAACTTTTCAGAATTGCATTTTTTTTATTCATTACTGCATTCCAGAATAATTTCACTAAAATATCATTTACTGCATGCCTGCAAAAAGTGTGAGAACCATCCGCAGTGAAAATCAAGGACAATTTATCAAAGTTTAATAAAAAAATACTGATATTCATTAAAGGTGACTGCCAACTCTTTAACTATAAACCTATTCCTGCACATCCAGACTAATACATTTTTTATCCTCCATTTATATGTCCTAATCCTGCTCTCCTTTGGATTGTTTAAATCTGACTTATAATAATAACATCTTTCAGCAGCGCACACAACAACATGTAGACCTCACTCGTGTTAACCTAGGATTAAATTTATTTTCCCTTAGTAAAAAAGCTTTATCTCTGGGAATAATTTTTTTCTTTCTTCCACATTTTCCACAGGAGTATGTTCACGCAATATTAGTATCTTGGCTTCTTGCCATTTTCCGCAGTGTGTAACGGTTTTAAATGGAATTTGTAACAGACTTTTTTGTGATGCAATGTACGCTCTTAATCTCTCTCAAGTTAATCATATTGTAAATGACCTAAATAGAATATTGGATCTTATATTCCTTAATAATGACCTAAATTATTATTTAACCAGGTGCTACATTCCTCTGACTAAAGAATCTATACACCATGTGGCTATTATTCTTAAGTTCAGTTTTTATGATTTTACATATCCAACTGAGAAACCATCGGAGATTCTTTATAATTTCAGTAAGGCAAATTACGCGTTCCTTAATTCATATTTTAACAGTTTTAACTGGGTGTCAACTCTGAAATCATTGGACCTGTAGGATATGTATTTTACTTTCAAAGCGATCCTGGATGAGGCCTTTGATCTATTCGTACCTAAGCGAGTTTCGAGATCGCGTACTCGTTTACCGTGGTATAACAAGCGACTTGTACAACAAGAATTTGAGGAATAAGTCTCACAAACTTTTCTTAAAATCTAATCTGCAGGCGGATAAAGAAAAATTTATTCAACGAAGGAAAGAATTTGATTTTCTATCAAACTTTCTTTATAAAAAATATATCGCACAAATTGAAAATAATATAACTAGTCCAAGAGCTTTCTGGATTTTTTATAATTCGAAACGTAAATATTCAAATTTACCAAAATCAATGGAATACCAGAACTTGTATGCTGATAATCCTCAAGATATTTGCGCTTTATTTGCAACGTATTTCTTTTCGGTTTTCGTGGAAGATGATCCCAGCATAAATATCAATAATTTCGACCAGCTGGTCCAACATTTAGATATCGGTTTTATGGTAATAGCCGAAGAGGAAACTGCAAGCTCTCTCAAAATGAGACACTAGTAAGGGTGCTGGGTTCGATTTGCTCCCACCGGAAGAATTGTGCGCAGTCGCTTTGTACTGCGCTTACGTTAATTTACAACAAATATCTGGCTACTGGCACTGTCCTTGCTGTTTGGAAAATTTTTTATGTAAAACCAATCCATAAGTCTGATAAAATAAATTGTATACAGAATTATAGACCAATTGTAAAGGTGTCCATTATACAGAAAATATTAGATAGTTTTTAAGTTAAACATTATATATCTGAACAACAGCATGGTTTTTTCGCAGGAAGATCCATTAGTTCAAACTTAGCTATTTTTAGTAATTTTTGTATAAATGCAATGGATAATGGCATGCAAGTTGACGTACTGGCTACGGATTTTGCCAAAGCCTTCGACAGAGTTAGTCACTCCATTTTATTGCATAAATTAAATGAAATTGGGATTCACTCAATATTTCTGAAATGGATAGAGTCTTATCTAATAAGAAGAAAACTAATTGTAAGAACTGATGGGCATTTTTCTGCCCCTATTTAGGTAAAATCTGGTGTCCCTCAAGGAAGCCATTTAGGACCTGTTTTATTCATACTATTCATTAATGACTTACCTGGGATTTTCAAAACCTGTAACTGCCTGATGTACGCTGATGACGTAAAATTATTCATGATCGTTAAAGACCTTTGTAGTTGTACACTGTTTCAGGATGACATAAACTAGCTAATTGCTTGGAGCAGCATAAACAAATTGTGTTTGAATATTTCAAAATGCAATGCGCTAACTTATACTCGTAAGCAATTAGCAATTCGGTATGACTACCGATTTGCATAATGATTACGTAATTTCTAAGTACAACTCACTTCTTGGTTTCCTAAAGAGAAATTCTACAGAATTTTCGGATATATTTACATTAAAAACTATTTTTGTGAGCTTGGTAAGATCTCTCCTTGAATTTGGTTGTATCATTTGGAATCCCTCCTATGATTGTCATACTGCTAGATTAGAAAAAATACAGAAGCGTTTCACCAGATTCGCACTGAGACGATTTTACGGCCCAGAAAACATGCCATCTTATGTTGAGCGTCGTCGCTTGTTAGGGCTACATAGCTTAGCTCAAACAAGAAATACCCTGGAGGTACTCTTCATAAAAGATATTATTGGTAGCAAAATTGATGCTCCAGGTCTATTAGAAAGTATAGATTTTTATGTCCCTATGAGAACAGGTTAGGTGTAGGGATCCTTTTTTTGCTAAATTCCATAGAACAAATCTTGGGAAAAATGAACCCATCTCAAAATGCTTGTCTGTGTGCAACGTGGTATCTAATGCCTTAGACTTCAGTTCAAACAGATTTAGATTTAAGAATGATTTGTTAAAATATTTTGATACACATTAATTGTATATTTAGTTTTTAAGTAATCTGTAGATGAATAAATAAATAAAATAAATAAAATAAAAATAAATAAAAGACTTTTCCACTAACGACACGTCAATACCTGTCAACAGGTCAGCACAGCTCATCAAGACTAGCTCATCAAGAGTACAAAGAAATGGCCGCTACGATTGACACAGTCATGTTGCCAACTTTAAAAACTAATAAAACATTAAAACAAGTAAAAGTGTTGCCCTCGGCCTGGCCGAAATCTAAATACCCTACACCCGAGTAACTAAAAAAAATTATAATTTAGCCACTTAACGACTTTTCTATAAGGACAACGCCCATTTTTTACAAATATGTTTGTAATGTCCCTAGATACTGCTGGATAGAATCAGGTATTAATATTTTGAACCGTTTATGGGATATTGACAACCTTTGTAGAAGTTGGCGGACCACGCCCACTTTTAGCAAATATTTGTTGTAATTCTCTAGATACTGCTGAATAGAATCACGTATTAATATTTTGTACAGTATATTGTATATTGGCGACTTTTGTATAAGTGGGCGGACCACACCCATTTTTTGTATACAAATTGGTAATACCTGTAGATACCTCGTAATAAATTACGTGTTAATATCTTTTATCGTTTACAAGATATTGACTTTTGTATGAGTGGGCGTAGCACGTCCATTTGCAGGCTTATGGGTAATTCTTCCGAATACGTCGTGATAAAATTACGTCTGAAGGTCTTATACCTTTGATGAGATATTGCCAACTTTGTTGTGAGTGGGCGTGACACGCCCATTTTTTGCGAAAATTTTAGTAATGGCGCTGTATGTTCCGGAATAAAATTATACCTTAATATCTCGCACGGTTTATGACATGCACCGATGAGGTACCCGTGCGGTTTAGCATGCATAGTGATCTGCATCAGAAAGCAAATTTGTCCATGTTTTATTAAATATTACGCTGTCTCCTGAAGCGAAAAATAAAAATTAAACTTTTTAAAATGTTTTTATTATGATTTTGAGAATATTGAAAGACAAGGAAAATTTAAAAAAAAATGGTTTGTATAAGATTGATTGTAATAATTCATCTGAAAAGTCTGGCCCGGTTTTGATAATGGCGGTCTGACCTGATCAGGTATAATTAGCAGTATCAAATATAACCTTATACGTTTTAAGTGGTGGACCTGAAGATGATATTAATAGGATGATATTAATAAGCTGCTATTAATAAGATAATATTAACGGTAATATCAATAGGATGATATTATAAGGATTATATTAAAAGGATGATATTAAGAGAATATGTTTAAAAGAATGACATCATGATGATATTAACAGAGTAACCGTGTAACCATAATTATCAGGATATTCAGAAATATTACAGGATGATATTAAATGCTGATATTAAAAGTATGATATTACAGGATGACATTAAGAGGATAATATTATAAGAAAGGTATTAAAAGGATGATATTAATAATATGATATTAAAAGGATAATATAAGAATGATAGAATGAATGAAATGATAGAATGAATGAAATATGATATATCATATAGAAAAAGATATTAACACGATGATACTAACAGGGTAGCAATAACAGGTTGATTTTAAATGCTGATATTAAAAGGTTGATATTAAAAGTATGATATTAAAAAGATGATATCATGAGAATGATATTAACACAATGACATTAACAGAATGGCGTTAACAGGATGATATTAAAAGGATAATATTAAAAGAATGATATTAAGAGTATGATATTAACAGGATGGTATTATAAGAATGATATTAACATGGTGATATGATATTTTAAGATTGATATTAGCAGGATAATATTAATACGGTGATATTAAAAGGATCATTTTATAAGAAGAATATTAACAAGATGATGAAGGATGATATTAAAACTAATTAGTTAAATGCGTCAAGTGTGGCCTAATTTTCGTAAGGTTAATTGCGATTCGCTGCACGCCAAAAAAAATTAGAATATTATGTAAACTTCTTTAATGATTTTAAGTTTATCGATGATGTGTCACCGAAGCGTAAACGACCGCATAAAAATTCTCGTAAGTCGCGGAATACGCTGAGCATTTGTACTCCACCCACTGTGAGCACTCTCTCGCTTATAAATATACTGCCCAGCTGGCAGTGCTATTGAAGCTGGTTCTAGTTCTTTGCCGGTTCTTTCACTTTTGCCGGTTGACTCGAATTTTAATTAGGACGTGCTATCGGTGCCCACTGCTTCAAAGGAGGTGGTGCCTAATATGGAGTCGCAATTGCTGCCGTTGTGGTGAACGGGACAGGTGCCATTCCTAAAAGAACTGCTATTGAGCCGCTAGCACCTATTGGAGCCCCCTTCCCACTAACCTGTCATCCCTTCGGAACCAACAAATGGATTGTGGACATCCCCTGAGCTTGGTTTCATCTGCCATAAAAAAAAGTGCTGCTGATGTCGTGAATGGCGCAAGTGGCGTAATTCCAGAAAGACTTACTTGGTCCACCAGGTTTGCCTTCTATAAAGAAACTTCTTGTGGTTCAAACGACAAAGACTATTCTCATTTCTCGATTTGCTCCGGATACAACTTCTGATGATATTCGTGAGCACATATGATCCCAGTTGAGATTAAATAATTTAAGCATTTCTGTTACTAAATATAAGTTTAAGGGTCGGAGATCTTATTCATCTTTGATTATACATTTACCTGTTCATTTATTGCGACGTGTTCTGGATTCTTAATTTTTGAAAACAGAATGCTGTCGTCCACGAATATGTTACTTCTAATTACTATTCACGTGAGATTATTTTGGAGGAGGTATTGGAAATTGAGTTCTGCTGTGTTTATGTCAAACTTGCTAAGTTCTGCATCTATATATGCTGTTCTTATATCCCACTAATGCTGAGGAGAACATATATGCTTCACATGCCAGATGTATTGCGGGTGTGTTGGAGATTATGCTACCGAGTGAGAGATTTATTGTTCTGGGTGATTTGAATTCGCCATATGTAAATTGGGAGACTTGTGCTGATGATACGGCAATTCTTTTACTGTCGTTTGAGCGTGAATTTAATTTCACCTTGGATGACGTGTTTTCTATAGGTCTTTTTAAAGCCATTTAAGAGCGTAATCAAAATGGCCGCCTGCTAGGTCTTATTTTTGTAGATGATAAAGATACATGTGATTTATCTTGTTGTGCGCCTTTGTACCACCTGAGGATAAACACCACCACACTTTGAAAATTGATTTAGTGCAGTCTTGCTTAATGCCTCAACCGGAGACTAAATTGCGAATGACTAAGAAATTTTGTTTCAAATTTGCTTATTATTTAAATTTAAAGGATGACATTTGTTCTATCGATTGGAGCTCTCTTCTGCGCTTGGATAACTTTTCAGCTGCAAGTTTGGATTTGGCAATGTTCCTTCAATAATGTCTTATTGGAGGCTTTGAAATCATCGGTGCCATTGCGCAAAGTTCGATCCTCTGTAAGCCCTTCTTGGTTTACTAATGAATTGCGTGCACTAAGGAATAAGAAAACCAAATGCTATAAATTCTATTGCAAAACGCGTTCAACTATTAACCTAACGAATTATTTATCTACAAGGAGCAGATTTCATCGCTTATGTAAACAGACGTATATTGACTATATCCTGAAAGTTAAATCTGATTTAAGACGTGACCCTAATCAGTTTTGGAACTTTATAAATACCAAAAGGAAGAATGCGGTTTTCCCCACTTTTATGAAGTTTGGGCATATAGAGTCTAATATTGCTGGACCTATTTCTCATCTTTTCGCTGATTATTTCAAATCAACTTATTCTTCCTTGAGTTGTTGTTTGGATATTTACCCATACAATGCTTCTTCGAGTGCTATTGTCCAGCCTATTATCGACGAATTGGTTGTTCTAAATGCCTTAAAAGATATTAAATGCCCTTATAATCCTGGTTCTGACAACATTCCAGCGTGCATTCTTAAAGACTGCGCCGATGAGTTAGCGATACCAATTACGGCTCTATTTAATTTCTCACTTGCCGGTTATTTTCCGCGTGCTTGGAAGTCCTCGTTTATTATTCCTTTGCATAAGTCTGGAAATAGACATCTTATAAATAATTATCGTGGTATAACTAAGCTCAGTGCTCTTCCGAAACTGTTTGAGAAGATAATTACGGATGAAATCACTCGTTCTGTAAATTCTTCAATTTCACCTGTTCAGCACGGTTTTCGTGTGGGGAAATGAACTACAATACTCTTATTGGAATTTGTGTCTCAAACTATATGATCATGAAGGCCTGGTCACTTCATGTGTAGATTCTGTGCGGTATTATTCCGCAACTCAGATTGCAGCTGACGTCTGATTCATTGCGCGTTGTTGTTGCGGTCGCGCCACGAGCATCGTTTTTTATACACGTACTTGTTCATAAGGTCGGGACTAGCGGTTTATTTTGGAAATTGCGCTGTTGCGGTAGGCCAGGAATCGCTCGCTGACTTGTGAATATTTCAGTCTGATTTAGCAGCCGTCGACTACACATGAGTCGTCAACCAATTTAATATTTTCTTTCTCATCATCATTGTAGTATTATCAGCGTAATATTATGAGAAACTCACGCGGATGGAACAACTTGAGCAGGTTTTTGAAGCATTCACGCAAAATACATACAGCATTCTGCCTCTCACAGATGCAACAGCTTATATAGTACAGATCCGAATGTAGATTTCGATGAATATGAGGAGAATTACTTGTCAACCAGGGCTTTATTGCTATCGTTGGAGTCGGAGTTACGAGCACAAGTGGAACCTACAAATCAATCATCAAGCGTAGCGCTGTTGGCAGAGCAGTAAGCTTCGTTTTTGCAGCAGGTCTCTAGTGCTAGCGCACCCAGCGCAGTTAATGAATTACGCAAAATCAATATTCCGATGTTCTCTGGAGATTATAGTGAACGGCCGTCGTTTAGTGCCATTTTCTCGAGTAGTGTCGCCACAAGATCAAGACTCTCCAACACGCAAAAATTATACTATTTAAAGTCGCTGTTACAGGATGACGCTGCCGAGTTAATTCGAAATATAGCGGTTACTGAATCCACGTTTGAGTCAGCTTGGGCGCGCCTCAAAGAGTGATATGATCGACCGCGGCAGATAATCAACTCCTTTATCGACACTACTCGAAGGTGGATACACGAAAGCAGAAGCATGGCTCGTCCAACGATTCACAATATTCTTGAGTTTCTCGACTCACGATGTGACGATGTGAAGAGCTTGAACTAGGAGCTGTAAACTGCAGTTCAGCATCGAAACAGAAGTCAGGGAACTGTAAAACTGCAAGGTCATTTGCTACCGGCCAACAGAAGTTTTCGTTGTAGTTATATTTGTACAACTATAACAGAATTCGCTGTTATAGTTGTGATGGATCTGATCGCATTTTCCACAAATGTGAGTCGTTTTTAAAGCGCAGTGTTAAAAAATTTTTTTTTGGGATATTTTCACGGCAGAGAAGCAGGCAGATCCAGAAGGGAACATCATAGCAGTATGATCACTATTTGGATGGGTAGTAACTGAAAGTAAACCGCGACCAGCTACGCATTCAGTCTCGTTCATCACCTTGGGTGACATTGATGCGTCGATTCGGCGTTTATGGGAGTTAGAGGATACCTCACCGCCTGCTGCTGATCCGAACGAAACTCTAGTCGAGCAGCACTTTGTTAGAACTCAGACACGTGCGCTGGATGGAAGATACGTAGTGTATCTCCCATTTAAGGAAACGACACCGCAGTTTGCAGGAACAGTTTCAGGTGCTTTGTCTCGCCTTTATTCGTTGGAACGTCGTTTCAACAAAGATGAGAAGCTGCGTGAACATTATACTTCCTTCATGCAAGAGTATATACATCTGGGACACATGAGACAACTCACAAGGCTCGTACAAGGGCGGAGGTGATATCTCGCTAAACGATTGTCTTCATGTCGGACCCAACCTTCAACGGAACCGATTTCGGTTTGCTTTCTCGGCCGATATCGTAAAGATGTTTCGTCAGATATGGGTTACCGATGCTCATCGTAATTTTCAACGAGTATGGATCCCTCCATCCTCTGCAGAGCCAGTACAGCATTTTCAGTTATGCACCGTTACGTATGGTACTTCCTGTGACCCATTCCTTTCGGTTCGAGTTTGAAGCAAGTGAAGCAATTAGCTGAGGATTACCCGATAGAGTTTCATTGGGCTTCAAAAGTGGTAGCGGAAGATTTCTATGTGGATGATGTACTATCTGGCGCAAATACAGAAGCTGAGGTAAACCAATTACAACTTGAGCTAATTCATCTGTTTTCTCGAGCATGTATGGAGTTAAGTAAATGTTGGAACATCAGACGGGAAGGTCACGGTGACTCTCATGGCGTCCCGTACTCTAGTGGCTTCACAGAAACCGGTATCGGTACCTCGTCTCGAGATATGTGGAGCGTTGCTGTTATCACGGCTAATTAAGCGGTTTCAATCGATCGGCTTAGGAAAGCCACTTAAACTATACGCCTGGACGGACTCCACGGTGGTACTCGCATGGTTGTCACAGGCTCCTAATAAATTAAAGACATTCGTCGCCAACCGCACTGCTGAAATCATTGACGTCCTTCCCCGTTACCTTTGGAACCATGTCAGTAGTATATATATGCCGGTTCTGGACCACAACAACAACAGGTAAAAGCACACATCGTCATGAGGAGAATGAGGATTTCCTCATAACAACAACAACAACAACAACCTCACGGAGTTGCCAGATCGAGGATTTTGGTGGACAGAGTGGCCAGATCGAGGATTTTTTAATTTATTTTCATTTTTTATTTTTTAATTATTATTTTTTAATATATTTTTGGGAATTTTTCGTGGGATTTTTTCGAGGGGTGCCAGCCCTGTTGGTCGAGTCAGAGGGCAACCCTGGCGGCCTGACAGACGAACAGTCGGCTAACGAACTGGCGGCTGGCGGCTGACGGTCGGTCGGACCGACGGTGTGTTGCAGGAGATGGTAAGGAAGCAGGGAGAGGAGCGACGTGCGTTATGGTATGTGAGAATTGGGTGACCAGCAGGTGACAAGGGGAGATGAGTGTGCTTAATGGATTCGAGTTTCAGCACTGTATGCGGATCGTGGCAGCGAAGGCAGAGTTAGTTGTTGATCTAAGACACTGACTAAGAAAATTTCATGTGAACAATCAGCGGGCTCGCCTTGTAGTTTTTGTTGTTACAGTTGTTTACTTCATGGAAACTCTGAATTGCGGAAAATGCATTGGGATCGAACTGCGGCTTATATTAAAATGGTTACGAAAGCAGCTGCGGCTTTGCATGCTTTGAAATTTGCTGACGAGAGCATATTTATGCTGGATTTATTAAAGATTACACTGTCTCAAGAAGTGAAAAATAAAAATAGAAAAAATAACATAAGAATTATGTTTTTTATTTTTAAGAGTTTCAGATAGAGGGTTTAAGGACCAGAAAATTATAACCGATCAGCATTCAGTTTCCATAAATAAAAGTGAAATTTACACTTTAAAGAGTCATCGCCACCAACAATAAGAAGAAGGAGAACAACATCTCCACCGAAAATAAGAACAACAGCAGAATATACGCCACCACCAACGGTAACAGCAACAGTAACAACAGCAACAATAGTAACAACAATTATGTATACCGCATTTATTAAATATATAGAGGAAATAATTTAATACTCCGCAAACACGTGCTGGGAGCATGACGTGGTGACAACAGAAAATATAAAAGAACATCTCAATAAATTTCAACAACAGCCATCACGGAGGACAGCATTAACCATTATAGGCAATATTGAGTTATTGGAAAAAAATTGATTCAATATAACTATAGTGGTTTCAACTTTCCAAAATGGGTTTTGGAAGTAATATTAAATTATTAATATTAAATAATTAAATAATTTGTAACGAACCTTCTTGTCTCTTTCTAAGGCTTGGATTAGCTTGCCAGGATTCCAGGGTTCGTTTACAAGACAAGAGTATATAGGTTGAATATCTTTATTCACCTTATAATTAAAAATCCTGCTGGGTTGTTGATATCTCACCGCGTTTGTGAGATCACTGGTGTTCTGCTGGCTCGTTAATATCTCACTGCGTTTATGAGATCACTGGTGCTCTGCTGAGTTTCTGATATCTCACTGTGCTTGTGAGATCACTGGTATTCTGTCGGTCTGTTGATATCTCACTGCGTTTGTGAGATCTGATGTCTGCACTGACGGAAAGGTCTGAAAGCCACTGCGACCGTTCTCTGGTATATCTCGTGAGTTTGCTTACATCAGCCAATGTACTAAAACTTCTCTATATCTAGTGTTACTCTCAGTTGCCAGGGGACAGGAGGGCGTTCAAGCCACTACAACTGTATATTTCTGGCACTATAGTTTTTACGTCAGGAGGGCGTTCAAGCCACTGCGACTGCGTAATTCTGGCGCTTCGATTTTTGCAACAGGAGGGCGTTCAAGCCTCTGCAAATGCCTATTTCTGGCGCTTCGATTTTTGCAACAGGAGGGCGTTCAAGTCACTGCGGCTGTGTGTTTCTAGCGCCTCTAGTTCTTACGACAGGAGGGCGTTCAAGCCACTGCAACTGCGTATTTTCTGTTGTTTTACTTTCGCATTTTTATAACATAAATATAGTACAGTACCTTGGCTTTTGGCTGGGTGTTGTTAAACTGTGCACAGTTTTGTTGTACAGGCGTTGTTTATTTCCACTGTGTTCGCCGTACTTCTTTGGGATGGGTGACACTCGGCTCGATTTCAGCCAATAATTTTGCACTTTATCACTTTATTCTGAACCAACTGAATTGAACTTCTCAACTGACTTGCACTGACTGAAATTTTACTTGTTGAACCGGAAAACAGACTGAACCGTGCTGAGCATACTGAAACGAAATACAGACTGAACTCCGAGTTCAGTTTTGCAGTCAGTTTTATACTCGCTGTAGTCTTTTTTCTAGAATGTTCGATTTTAACGGAGTGCGGTATTTCGTACTCCGTTAAGCCGTTTTCGTGCAAAAAAGTATTTGTTTGAAATAACCACTTTCCCTAGGTTAAGAAGTTATACGGTCAGTGAACTTCACTGCCGTCTTCTTACATACATTGTTCTTGCAGTATATATGCTGTAAAAGTGGGTCACTTTGGATCAGCTGAGAGCTGATCTATGTGTTCACTACACTCTCTGACTCGGGTTGTGCAGTGTACAAATCAGGTTATTAGTACTCAGCGCAATTTGATTGCTTGCTCTCATCGCTGGTATAACTTGCATATATGCCGCTCTACCGCTCAGTTGAATTTGCATGTAACATGCACATCACGTCATTTTTACTTTTCTCCGCATACTTTCTCCTGCCCGTCAGTGTGTGAACGTTTCCAGCGATCTTCTTTAGTAGTAGCGTAAACGTGTATGTGCTTTCTGATGAGAACTGTTCCCATTCTCCTTGGGAACAGTTATTAGGTCTGTTTGACAGCTTGATCTTTTGTGCGCCAAATTTGCACAGCAAATGTCACAAATTAATATTAAATAATTAAATAAAGTATTAAACCAATAAAATTCTTATAAAGTATCTCATTATTATTTATTAAAACTATATTTATTTCGTCAGGAAATAAATTAATGTAAACATTTCCCAAGAATTTGATGAAATCTTACACAATTTAGGGATGCATGAGCGTACATGCATAGATTTCTTTGTCACAATTTAGGATTGCATGGGTGTGCATACATAAATTTTATATCTTATTTGTTAATTCTTGGAATTAGCTTAATTAGCTCTTGGAAAAAAGTATACAACCTTAAATAACGTGTGAGTTTTTCACTTTATAAAATTATGTGATAGAACAAATAGAAATCACTCAACAATCAACTATTAACTGAAGTCAGTCAACAATCAGCTATTAACTAAACAATGTGAATCACGTAAATATAGTATACCAGGATTTTTAACTCGAGTTCATGAGTTTTTAGTAACTCACAGGGAAAATATACTGGAGGAGCATTTTGAATACATTTTAACCAACAATATAAAACTAAGCCAGTATAAGAATGCCTTTGCGATTGAGTCACGACATGAATGCCATTATACTACGTGTTGCTGGTCCTCAAGTGAAACTGTAGACGGACCAGACACTTGTGTTTGCCGCAATATCAATTTAATTGTTTGCAGAATAAATAAATTGATATCATTTTATACCAGATTATATAAATAAATAAAATTACATATTTATAAAATTACTTATTTCTTTATTTCTTATTAAAATCTTTATGACAATTTGTAAAATATGTTTCGAGTAGTAATTAAACCTAATTTCGATTCGAATTCGAAAGTTACTCAATTATGTCGGCTTCTCGTAATTCTTCTATGATGGAAATTATTTCGTTATTATAGAAGCTGTCTTCATCCGAAGCAGATAATAACAACAGGCGTAATCTATCTACTCCTTTCCTTTGTATGTCGTTGATAATTCTTTATCATTGGTTAGTGCTTTTACAATATGTATAGCCTTAGTATCATTCTGATAATTATAATTAGGTGTTTGAGGGTGTAAACTCATCACATCCGTTCCTTTTTTATGGTAAAGAGGTGTGGACGTCAATAATCCCTTTATGATGTTGGTGTACTTGTAAGTTCCCTAATTTGCTTATTTTCATCATAGTTATGTTTGTGAGCATTAGTATTGATTAGAATTGTTTTGTAAACTTGTAGATCTGCTTCGTTGTAATTTGATGGTGTCTTGTGAAACAATAACTGAAAGAAACCTGGCGTAAGGTTGAAAGAGATGGGGATGAGGTGTTAAACGGTTTGTCGAATATTAATATTTCGCCGTTTTGTATTTTGAAAGCGCTACATCCGAATCTCCATTCACCATCTAATCCTCCGTTCAGTCCGTATGCTGTATCAAGCTCATTTTGCTGCTCCAATTTAGATAAATCCATGTCTTCAGTTGATTTGTTTACATCTTCCTCTGAAACATCCATTTCAGAGAAAAAGTTACCATCATCATCATTATCATCGTCATCATTGCTCTTGGTAAGAGTTTCGTCCATAAAATCGATCTCTTTCTTTGCTTTAACTGGGGTACTGGTTTTAAGTTTGTTTGTTATTGCATCATGCATATATTCTGTGTCATCCTTGTTAACATTTGTTTCAGTTGTATCGTTTGTTTTATATATTCCCACTAATTCCTTCAAAGGTACTGAAACCGGCTTAAAAGTCTCATTCAATTGATTCTCTAAATCGACTTTTCTTAACTTTAAAGCCCTAAATTTTTGTTTCAGTTCTCGTCTAGATTTTACAAGTTCTTTTAATAGTTCAATATTCATCTTCAGTGTCTTCAGTTAGCTGTAACAGTCAGTTATTAAGATTAGGTGTATCAACTATCAAATCAGATCAGATCGGAATAGATCTGACATATCAGCTATCAGATGAGATGTATCTACTATCAGATCAGATCAGGTGCAACAGCTATCAGCTATTAGATCAGATCAGTCCAAAGGCTGTTTGCGTCCTAGTATGAAAGTGTCGGGTGCTTTAATTTATAGTTAGATGTAAATATCAAAGCCTTTTCTCAGTTCATGCGCTAGTAGCACCTCACATCGTTTCTTTTTTTCTTGTTTCTCATTCGGCTTCGCGTTTCTCCTATGCAATTCATTGATCGAACCAAATCCCATGCAGTAATGGGATTTAGTTCCTCGTGAGGAGTATGAGGATTACAACAACAACAACAATAACAGGCAAAAGCATACATCCTATTACTTTAAAAAAATAAAAAATTAAAAAAAAATTAAAAAAAAGCGAGCGAGCTAAATTTGTAGCTAGCCTTATTCCTGCTGTTTTTAATTAGAAACAAATTGTGGCTTGGCTCGAATTTTGAAGGAATTAAGTTAGTGTAAGCATTTCCGAAGAATACGATGAAATTAGGCTAAGCTGAGACGAACATGATTGAACATATACGGATTTTTATCTCGATGTCGCTTTTGTTGACATGTTTCTTTTTTATTTTATAAGGGTTTCAGCTCGAGTATGAGACGACTGAAACTTATTATCGAATTTCATTCAGTATCTGGATATAGAAGTGACAAGTTTCGGGATACGTCATTCAATTTTGTGTCTTCGCCGCTTTATTAAATTTCCAAGAAATTTTTATTGAAAGTGAAATTTCGAAGTGAATAAAAACGAAGAAAGTGAAAGAGCAACCAAAAAGTGACATGTAAACAAAAAGTGAAAAAAATTTTAATAAAAATTAAAAAGTGACAAGAGTTAGAACTAAAATTGGAAAAAAAACCCCAGAAAACATTTTAAAAAGTATAAATTCAAGACTTAAAAAGAATTACAAGCAAAAGTGTTGTCTTCGGCTTGGCCGAAATCTAAATACCCAACACCCGAGTAACTGAAAAAATTATAATTTCGCCACTTAATAACTTTTGTATAAGTAGGCGGACCACGCTCATTTCGGGCAAATGTTTTTGTAATGTCTCTAGATACTGCTAGATAGAATTACGCATTAATATTTTGAACCGCTTATGGGATATTGACAACTTTTGTTTGTCTAAACGCTTGTGTGTTAACAGGCAGAGTTATTGAGGTCAGATTGGAGTGTGTCATTCATAATTCTGCGTTTTTCAATGATCTCCAGAATAGAAGGACGCATGGAGAATGAATATGAATGACAAATGCTGCTGTCATTAGCAAACGAGTAGTTGCGGTTTGATGTCAATGACAGAAGGTCATTGATGAAAATAAGAAAATGTGTCGGAGACAGGGCCGAACCCTGCGGAACTCCAGCATTAATGGAGTGCTCTTCGGAAGTAGAGCCGTCTATCACAACCCGAATAGAACGGCCGCTGAGGAAACTCGATATCCATCGAGTGAATGTATTACCGACACCATAAGGAGCCAGTTTAGACACGAGTGCTTTATGCCACCCTCGGTCAAATGCCTTGGAGATATCCAAAGCAACAACCTTACTCTCACCGAATTGGTGCACACAGCTGTTCCACCGCACAGTGAGGAACGCCATCAAATCGCCAGTGGAGCGGTGAGCACGGAAACCGTACTGGCGATCACTGACCAATTGGTTGCTCTCCAGATACCTCATCAAGTTAAAATTTATAATGCTCTCCATAACTTTGGAAAGCATTGAACAGATTGCTATGGGTCGGTAATTGGCAGGATTCGTAGCCTCACCTTTTTTGGGAACTGGCTGCACATTGGCAATCTTCCAGGAAATAGGAAATACTCCTGAAATATATAAGAATATATATTAAAGAGATTGCGCAATGGGCGAGCCAGTGATGAGGCGTACTTTCTCAACACGTGGGCTGAAATGCCATCCGGTCCCGAGGATTTATTGACGTTGAGGTTTACAAGCACTCTTTTAACAGCCCGCGTTCGAAAGTGTATCTCAGGCATAATATGAGACACACCATCGATCACGGGTAGTGGTTGGTTACTCTCAGAAAGAGAGCAGTTTTCAGCAAACATTTTGGCTAATAAGTTTGCCTTATCAACCGAGTGAGTGAAGATGTGATCATCCTTGAGGAGAGTTGGAATAGACGATCGCGTCTGATTCTTCACTCTCCCCACGAACGACCAAAGTTCTTACTACCCTTATGGTATTCAAGAACTCTACGTCTAAGGCGCTGTTCGTAGAGAACTTTTTCGCGCTTTAGAGTGGCATTGCACCTATTTCTGGCCTGATTGCGCAGCAATTTAGTATCAGCAGTTTTGTTTAAACGCCAATTCCTAAATGCTTTCTCTTTAGACCTGACTGCTTGTCTGCAAGTTGCATTAAACCAGGTATGGTCTTTTGGTTTAATGGAAATTCTTTTATGGGGTATGAAAGACCTCATACCAAATAAAATTATGTTTTCTACTAATTTTGCTGCAGCATTTATGTTTCTATCCCTGAAACACAATTGCCAATTGAAACGGCTGAAAAAGGAGTTCAGCGCATCCCAATTAGCCTTCTCATAAAGCCACACTGTCCGCTTCGGAGATGGATGGTGAGCGGATTGAAGACTAGAATATGTGAAGGTAGCAGAAATTGTAGCGTGGTCCGAATTACCAAGAGGTGCAAGAACATTCACATCATACTTGCTATGATGTGAAGTTAGAAAAAGGTCCAGAATATTTTGGTTTTGCCTATCAACGCAGGGAAAGTGCGTTGGTTCCTTCACTAATTGAGTCAAATTATTAGACTCAGCAAATAACTCAACATACAAACCCTCAGGTGTCGTGTGACTCGAATGACGTAGCCAGTTGGAATTATGAACATAGAAATCACAATTTCACTGTTTGGATACGATTCCAGAATTTTAGAAATCGAATCAGACTGTCTAATTTATCAAAAGTTGGCAGCCTCCCTAGACCCGGGCTTCTATAAACGAAGCTAAAGTGCAGGATGTGCGACTGGATTTTGAACTTAACCCACATGGAGTTAAATTCGGCATCCGTCGTGCAAAGGTGTTGCTGACACTGGTACGCAACATCAATGCGAATATATAAGGCGAGGCCTCTGTGTGATGAAAACAATGGCAGTAAGTGGTACCCAGGCATGTGAAAGTCCAGTGGATCTGCACCCTCAGACACCTGGGTCTCACTTAGTGCCATTACATGCGGTTGGTGGGTACAAATGGACCGCGAAAAAATTCGCCCTCAAGCCACGTCCATTAGCGGAATCCATGCGGAATTTTGTCATCGCCGCCCACTGTAAGGTAGTGTAATGTCAGCTGTACCAGCGCCCACGCGTACGTCGCAAGCAAAGCAAAACTCGACAAGACAAGTGTTATGCCTTTATCTTGCCGTGCTTCAGCCCACGGTGCACTCACAGCCGCCAGCACACCTAACAGGACCAGGAAGAAGGAGGAGGAGTAAAAACAAACGAAATGCTGAGATTTACTGCGGAGAGCATAAATAAGCCCCTCGCTATGTTCTCCGCATTCCGTTAGACTGAATTTCTTTAATTTTATTATTGTTGCATGTTTATAAGTTATATTATTGGTTTGGGTTATGTGCACTGTGATTCTATTTTATTATGGTGTAAATGTGTTTATATTGCTTGTGGAGGGTCGGTTTTTATGTTAATTATTTCTTCGCGAGCACTCGACGCGAAAAATGAATTGTGGTGGGGAGTAACATCCACCTTCGCCCGCGGTCACATCACAACTGATGATTTTTTATTGTTGTTTCTGCTGCTGTTGATGTTACTGGTGTTGCTGTTGATGCTGTAAATGAAGGGAATATATTAAACTTACAAATCTACAGACTACAGGAAAAGATAATATTGAAAAATATTTGGAGAAAGAAAATATTACAATATTCTTATATTATTGTTTATTCTTAAATAGTTTTGTTTGTATTATTATTATACGATAATTGTAATTATACTTATATATTTCACATTAAACTACTAATTATTAATTACTAATAACTAAATACTATTTTTATTATAGGTATTTATTTTATAAATAAATTCTCTTACCTCGTAAATATTGTGGTTTTATTTTTCCACTGTTGTTGATGTTGTTGCCGTTCTTATATTTTGGTTGTTGCTGTTCTCCTTGTTGTTATATTGTTGTTCTCCTTGTTGTTATATTGTTGCTAATGTTGTAGTTTGTTGTTCTTGCAACAAGTTTTGCTGTTTTCTAGTTTTATCTTTAGTTTAAAGTTTTTGTTAGAGTTTTTTTCGCTCTTTAAGATATTTTTTCACTTTTTTAAAATGTTTTCTAAGTTTTTCTTAAATTTTTTCTAGGTTTATTGTTCTTGCAACAAGTTGTGCTGTTTTCTAGTTTTATCTTTAGTTTAAAGTTTTTGTTAGAGTTTTTTTCGCTCTTTAAGATATTTTTTCAGTTTTTTAAAATGTTTTCTAAGTTTTTCTAAAATGTTTTCTAAGTTTTAAATTTTTTAATTTTTTAACTTTGAAAAACGTCGTCTTCACTTTCAAGATGTTCACTTTTATAATTTTTTTTAAGTTTTCCACTTTTTAAAATATTTTTATATTTTTTAAAATGTTTTGGTTACTTTCTAAATGTTTTTCCAAGTGCACTTCCTCTTTCCTTTCTGAAATGTTATGTGCACTTTCTAACTAAATTTTCGATTTAGGTTTTTAAATTTTTTTAAAATATTTTGTATAAAATATTTTTGCTTTTATTCACGTTTAAATTTTCATTTTCACTAAAATTTTGTTTAAATTTAACAAAACGACAAAGACATAATTAAATTACGAATCCAAAATTAGTCACTTCTATAACCAGATACTGAATGCAGTTCAGTTATAAGTTCCAGTCCTTTCATACTCCGGCTGAAACACTTATAAAATAAAAAATAAAAATGTCAATAAAAGCGAAATTGAGATAAAAATCTGTATATGTTCAATCATGTTCGGCTTTGTTCCGCCTAATTTCATCGTATTCTTCAGAAATGTTTACATTAACTTAATTCCTTCCAAAGTGGAGTCAAGCAATAAGAAACAACAACAACCACAACACTACCTCTGCCAGTTTAAAAATCGGGAAGGACAGATTGCGCGATGGATACAAAGGTTGAAGAATTATGACTGTGAAATACAGCATCGGAAAGGTGGGCAACATGGAAACGCAGGTGCACTATCTCGACGCTCATGTGCATTAGAGTGTGTTTATTTGAACGGGTGGTTCGAAGGACCAATGTTTATTTTATAAATGTTCACAATGTTTATTCACTGACGGCACTCGCTGCATTTGCCTCTGAACGCGTTCGTGGTTTTTAAGCAAGAGACTGTGTGGGTCCAGCGACGATCGCTGGAAGCCGGTCAAACCGCGCCAGTTGCCGCGGAGAGAGCCCGCAGCCGGGCTTACGCTCACGAGAGAGGCGCCCCTCACGACCGGCAGGCTGACAGGAGAGAGACTGGAGTGCTCACTCCTGACACCCTACCGATCGATGAGGGAGCACCTCTGGCGAGCGGCAGTTGGCGTTAACATACCGCCCGCCTTGCAGGACTGCAAATCCCCAAACCCCGACAACTGGCGCCGTGCCTCGTCTCCGGCCTAGTGGAGGAGCGTGTGGTGCGCCTCCCGCACTTGCGGCAGCGCATGGGGCTCCGGCAGTCAGCCAATCTGTGCGACCGCGCCAAACAGTTATGGCACATGTGCCGCGCGTGTGCCGTTAAGTTCCGCTGCGCTGGTGTTTGTTGCAGAAACAGCCGACAACGGCTCAGCACATGCCGCCCCGTACACAGGGGACAGCACAGCTCGCGCTCGCGGCCCTCCGTAGGAAGCCGCTGGGCTGGCGGGAACCAGGCGTGCCGCCTGGCCGGCATCACTGGCGCGCGTCTTGGGGCCGGACGGCCTGGAGGCGCGTGTCTTGGGGCCGATGGTGCTGATGGAGCCGGCGGTGCTGGTGGTGCACGTCGCGGCGCCGGTTCTGGTGGAGCAGGCCGCAGACGTCTCGGGGCCGGTGTGGGTGGTGAGAGCGCAGGTCTCGGGGCCAGCTCTGGTAATGGACGTTGCTCGTGGCGCGGCGGATACCGCACCGACATCGTGCGAACTCGCAGACTTCCGCGATCTCAGAAGTCTTCGTGATAGATGGGCATCTGTTCTGGGGCCGGACCGAAGGAGGCTTCCTCAGGCCGGACGAGAGAACTCTGGAAAGCTCGGGGTGGCGGTGTGGGCGAGCGTCGTGTCGTGGCAAGCGCTTGTGCCTCGTCGGCCGAGACGTCGAGCACCAGGGCGTCAGCCGTTGGAGACAGCTCCCGAGGACGGTGGGCAGCAATAGGCGGCGCAGATGGGCACCGCCCCGGGTGGTGCCAGCAGACGCCCTCTTCGGGTCCGCGCATATTGCCAGCGGATTAAATACATGTGGGCTCTGTAATGAGAAAATGTGTTAATAATGGGCTGTCATGTACAGGGTTCGTTTCTTCTTCCGATGTAGGATGCAAGGCTTGCAGGTATGAGTCGTCGTTTTGGTAAGGTTGTAACCTTGGGGATCCAGAATTGGGTACGGACCAGACGAAGAACTAATTTTCGTGTATAAAATGAATGAGCAATCGCGAGAATCGGCAGCCGTATGGCAGGATAATCGGGTGCCGTTCGTCGAAAGGCAAATTGGGACACGAGGACAACCGCCCGCCATCGCGCATCGTGTTATCCGTGTGGAGAAAAGGGGTTCAACGAAAGTAAGCTGCTTTTAGATCGCAGCATCGTGTAGTTTTCTAGCGCGGCGTACTCGTTCGCGAAGTGAATCTTCTGGCAGGATATCGCGAGGCAGCGTTTCGTTTCCTTTATTTCTCCCGGGGGGAGGTGCAGGTTGGGGTGCGAGCGACCTTGCCGCTTAGCCGGATGAGAGTGGTGAAGAAATCGGTATACGTATGAGTATACGCGTAGGGCTCGTGGCAGCGACGAAAAACGTTCGAGCGGATCCTCCTCGGGAGCACAATGGGTGTGCAGCGTTCTGACAGTCTTCTGCTCCAGTGTGGTGACGTAGTCGTTTGAGGCGCGGAATTCGGGCCAGCGATCCTTATCGTGGGCGAGCCAAGCAGGGCCATTCCACCAGAGGGTGCTCGCAGCAAGATCTTGGGGCGTGGCACCGCGGCTGGCTAAGTCCGCGGGGTTGTCCAGGGAATCCACATGGAACCATTGCGACTGTGGTACCTTCTCAATGATTTTGGCAACTCGATTTGCCACGAACGTCGCCCAAACGCAGGGGGATTTCTTCAGCCAGGCCAAAACAATGGTGGAGTCGCTCCAACAGTAGATCGTGTAATGGGGCAGCTGCAGCGTGGGCACGAGAGTGTCGATCATCTCAGCGACTAAAGTGGCTCCGCACAATTCTAACCTGGGGAGAGACAAAGTTTTAATTGGGGCTACCCGGGTTTTAGAGTACAAAAGGAAAACTTGGACTTCCTGGGCGACCTTGATGCGGGCATATATGACTCCGGCGTAAGCTTTCTGTGAGGCATCGCAAAACGCATGGAGTTCGACTTCGCTTTCTAGGGTGTAACTTACCCATCGCGGGATGCGGATGGCGCTGATGTGCTGGTGATTCTGAAGAAAACTCAACCAGTTAGCATGAGTTACCTGAGGCAGCGTGTCATCCCAGTCGATTTTGTCCAACCAGACTTGCTGAATCAAAATCTTTGCTGCAACGATGATCGGAGCCAGCCACCCAGCTGGGTCGAACAGCTTGGCGACCACAGACAACATTTCTCGTTTCGTGTACGCAGCTTTGATGGCGATGACTTGGACATCGAAGTAGAACTCATCCTGGGTCGCGTTCCAGCGAATTCCGAGCATTTTGGCGGTGCTGGAATCTTCTAGCGTCAGAAAATCTGAATGGAGCAGATGGGATGCCGGTAAGTCTGCCAGAATGCCTTTATGGTTGGCAGTCCACTTGCGAAGTGAAACCTGCTGAGTCGAGAGCCGCTATGAGTTGGTCACGGGTCTGGGTAGCTGTCACCAGGTCATGCGTGCCTGCTAACACATCATCCACGTACATGGAATGCTGTAGAATGTGTGCTGCAAGCGGGAACTGGGGCTTCACGTCGTCTGCCAATTGAAGAAGGGTGCGTATTGCCAGGCACGGGGCGCAATTAACTCCAAACGTTACGGTTTGAAGCTCGAAGTCGATAAGTTCGGACTTGTACGGGTCTCGGAAGAGAATGCGCTGATATGGTGTGTGCTTTGGGTCGACCAATATTTGGCGATACATTTTGAATGTCTCGAAGCCCCTGAGCGGAGCGTGTCTCGAAAGCCGACTTTAAAGGCAATGGCGCGATGTAGCGGCCGTCATCGAGTCTTCGCGTATTTTTCTTCGCAAAACTTTTCGGAGTGGGATAGCAATCTAGTTTTGGGAAGTTCCTCCACCTCCCAAAAACGTTCGAACTGTTGTTCGAAGGTGACTTCGTTGTGTAAGCCGCTTTGATGCGTGCCGTGGCAGATTGCATGGTGGGAACCGCGCCGGTTAGGATCCAACCGAACACGGTTTGCTGAGCCATGAGGGAGCCCAGCACTTGGCGGCGGATGCCGTCCAGCAGGATTGCTGGGTATAAATCGGCTCCGATGAGGACGTCGACCTGCTCGCTTTTGGAGAAATTGACATCTGCGAGCTCGATGTGTTGAGGGAGGCCACTGAGAAGTGACCTATCTAACGAGTGGGAGGGCAACCGCCCTGTTATTTGTGAAAGCACAAGCGCCGTCACCTGAATTTGGAATTTGGGATCAAGCGGCGAATTCAGGAGAAAATCGCACGATCTTGATATTCTTGCTGACACGGTCTCGTTGAGACCGGAGACTTCTGCGGTAGTTGGCCGCGCTGGGAGCTTTAAGAGCTTTTGTATGCGTTCAGAGATGAACGACACTTCGGATCCAGGATCAATCAAGGCGCGCGCGATGTAACATGTACCGTGGTGGCGTATTGTTACCATGGCAGTCCCTAACAAAACCTGTTTTGGTGCTTTCGCGAAGCACACCTGATGCGTGTCCTGTGGATTTCGCTGTTGCGGGGGGGGGGAGAAGTGGACTGTATCTGCGTGGGAGGTCGCATCGAAGAATGCGGCCTTTCTTGCTGGGAAGCATGTTGAGTTGAACCTGGAATGAAGTTCGCATAGGCAGGGGCTTGAGTACGCGGAGCGTTATCATACCGTTGCTCTTGAGTTCGTTGCTGTGTGGGTGGAGGAGTGGACTGTATATGCGTGGGAGGTCGCATCGAAGAATGCGGCCTTTCTTGCTGAAAAGCATGATGAGTCGAACTTGGAATGCAGTTCGAATAGGCAGGGGCTTGAGTACGCGGAGCGTTTTCAAACCGCCGCTCTTGATGTGAGGCACGTGGGGTCGAATCTGGTACAGCATTCGATGAGGATGGAGCGTTCTCACGATGCAAGAGGGTGTGATGCCTGCCATTACATTTGATGCAATTAAATCTGCTTGGACAGTTTTTCACGGAGTGAGATCTGGCCAAGCAGTTGCTGCACAAGCGGTTTTTCTGAACGGTATTCAGCCGCTGTGGAACGGGCAAGCTGAGAAACTGAGCGCAGGATCTCAACCTGTGCTGCTTTTGGCAAAGAGGGCAGCTTTCTTGGGACACCTTCAACTGGAAGGTGTTGACGCGTTTAGAGGCTGGAGCTGAGTGAGTCGGAGCTGGGAGCTGTGTTGACCTCGATGCGGGTGTGCACTTAATATCTTGCACCGTTTCAAGGGTCTGGAAGCGATGCGTGAGAAACGCATCCAGATCTGTCCATGTTGGGATCTCCGTTTTGTTCGTGAGAGATTGTTCCCAAAGGGAAAGCGTTGCTTCTGGGAGCTTGCTGGAGCACAAAAAAACGATTATTGCGTCCCAATGCGAGGTATCGACACCTTGTAGCGTGAGTGCGGCGAGAATATTGTTGATTTCTCGTTGCAGGTCTTTAATAGCACCACCGGTTTCCTTCGTGATGGGGAACAGGCCGAAGAGCTTCTTTAGATGGGCGTTGGTGAGGACGCGTCTGTTCTCGTACCTGTCGGACAAATTTTTCCACGCTTGGGCAAAACCTTCATTCGTGAGAGGGGATTTCTGCACGATTTCTTTAGCTTCGCCGGTAGTTTTTTGATTCAGGTGGAAAAGCTTCTCGACCGGCGCAATTCTGGTGTTCTGAATGTACAGGGCCGAGAACATATCCCTGAAAGAGGGCCACGAGAGGTAATCGCCGTGGAAGGCTTGGGTGTCGCAAGGGGGTAGGCTAATATTGTAGCCTGACTGGGGCATCTCGGCTGGCATCGGCGACGGGGTCGCGGCAACTGGAGGGGACACGGCGGCTTCGATCAGCTGATCAATTTTTCCCGCGCAGCGCAGATATACCGCATAGCATTGGCGCCGCTTCTCCTTTACGCCTTCGAATTCTTTGCCTCTGTGCTTCGTCGAGTCCAGCTCCGCAAGCACCTTTTCATAGGCGCTTTTAATTAGCAGCCACTGTGATCGTATTTCCTCCCGCTGAATCCCAAGGGTGTGAACGGTGTGGTCCGCGGTGGGTGTCTTGTCGAAGTCCACCTCGAATTCGATCAGCGCATCTGCCAGGCGAATGAAGGATGCGAGCGCCGCCATTGTGTGTTTGGTTTACGAATAGGGGCGGTGAAGGAGGTCGCAAAATCAAAATGAAAATAAAATAAAACGCTCCGAAAACTAATTCCGGAAAAACTTTTTATTTGATTGGTAAAAAGAAATCGCAAAAATGTTTTCGGGTCGCTATGCGATGGCGTTGGGGCTTGGAAAGCTTGCTGCAGACGGTTGACCACTTGGACTCTAAAGTGCTTGCAACTAGTTGAAAAGAGACTAGTTGCTGTGAACACTTCTGCTTACTGGGTATGCAGCTTTGCTTGTTCACTGCAGGGTCACTGTTGAAATCTCAAACCCACGCTGCTTTCACACTTCTGAGAGTGCAAAACGACACGAAAACCGGTCTTTTGTTCTGTGTGCACTCTGTATGTATGGGCAGCGCAAGCAGAAGCGCGAACAGAAGCAAAATGTGCACGCGTATACTGACCAGCAAAAGGTGGTGGTTTTTCGCTTTGCACTGAGCGCGGTCACGGAGCACCCAAGTAAGTTGATACAAACGTGAGAGCGCGAAACCATAAGCAATCTCTCGGGAGAGCTCAGCAGAAGGCTGCTCTAAAGATTTTCTGTGCGGGAGCACGAGGCTTGCTTATGCGCCAAGCGGTAAATTTTGTGCGCAAAAATTATGGGCTTCGCAGCAAGCAATGCTTGCGAAGACGGTCAGCAACAAAATTTTCAACTTTGGTGCTGCCGTTATTTTTGGGGACCGTTACCCACGAATTGACAAGTCTCGTAAGGTTTGACGGTCAAATGATGAAATAAAGAGGACAGTTCCTTATATATATATATATATATATATATATATATATATATATATATATATATATATATATATATATATATATATATATATATATATATCTATATATATATATATATATATATATCTATATATATATATATATATATATATATATATATATATATATATATATATATATATATATATATATATATATATATATGTAAATATAAAATGTATATGGCCGGAAGGGCTCTACGGGGCTAGAGTGACGGGCACGGCTGCAAAGTGCGCCGTGTTCACTAGCTAGTGCACGAGACGCACTTTCAAACTCGCAAGTAGACTTGCGTACAAGCTCGCACAAAAGCGATGGCCAAATTAAATGAAATGCAGTGAACTTACCGTTTCTTACACGGCTTGGTGGTTCGGGCGTCGGTGACGATGATTTGGGCGTCGGTGACGATGATTTGGGCGTCGGTGACGATGGTATGGGCGTCGGTGACGATGGTTCCTGGGCGGCGGCAATCCGGCTCGTTTGGACCAAATGTTTATTTGAACGGGTTGGGTGGTTCGAAGGACCAATGTTTATTTTATAAATGTTCACTATGTTTATTCACTGACGGCACTCGCTGCATTTGCCTCTGAACGCGTTCGTGGTTTTTAAGCAAGAGACTGTGTGGGTCCAGCGACGATCGCTGGAAGCCGGTCAAACCGCGCCAGTTGCCGCGGAGAGAGCCCGCAGCCGGGCTTACGCTCACGAGAGAGGCGCCCCTCACGACCGGCAGGCTGACAGGAGAGAGACTGGAGTGTTCACTCCTGACACCCTACCGATCGATGAGGGAGCACCTCTGGCGAGCGGCAGTTGGCGTTAACAGAGTGTAAGCATTGCTCCAAGGCTGAAAGAAGCGAAGATATAGTCGACATCCGATTAACAAATCTGCAACCTGATGATGACTGGGAATCCAGCGCTCTAAGGAAAAGTCAACTGAGGGATGCGGATTTGGTTAAGGTCATGAAAGCGAAAGAAACAAGACCAACCAAGGAAGAAATGGCATCAGAGAAAGTCCATTGGCCAAGGCATATTCGGCGCAATGGAATAGCTTGAAGTTGATAAACGGAATTCTGCATCGTTCTTGGGAAAGTGAAGATAGTAAACACACTCGGGATTTGGTTGTGCTATCAAAGTCTAGAATAGCAGATGTATGAGAAGAGTTCCACAATGGACCAAGTGGAGGGCATTTCGGCGTCACGAAAACTCTGGAAAAGATTAAACAATGGTTTTACTGGGTGAATTTCCAAAAATCAGTTGCTGAATGAATTAAAAACTGCGCGCAATGCATGACAGCTAAGGGTCGGAAAGTTAGAAGCAGAGGAAGGTTGCAGCAGTACAATGCGGGAGCACCATTTGAACGCGTTGCAATGGATGTGCGACTATGTACGATGGATTCCTAGCGACTCTGGGAACTAATATGTGTTGGTGATTATGGACTATTTCAGTAAGTGGCCAGAAGTATACGCTATACCAAATCAGGAGGCTAAAACTGTGGCCGAAGCTTTTGTGCAGAATTGGGTCACGCGGTTTGGAATACCAATTGAGTTGAATTCAGATCAAGGGAGGAACTTTGAGTCTGCTATATTTCAAGAAATGTGCTCATTGTTGGGTATCAAGAAAACAATCAAACTCGAACGACAGCTCTACATCCACAATCGGATGGCATGGTGGAAAGGTTTAACCGTACATTAGAAGAACATTTACGGAAAGTACTGGGCAAATGTCAGCGCAATTAGGACAAGCACATTCAAATGTTTTTATTGGCTTACCGATCAGCAGTCCACGACACTACCGGCCATCCACCTGCGAGGATTATTTTTGGCACAGATTTGAGACTCCCGTCAGATCTAAAATTTGGAAAGAGCAATGAAGTTACTGAAACTGGAGGCTGCTATTATAAATTGCTTCAGTCTGAAATGGATGAAATACATGAACTCGTGAGGCAGCGAACACAGCTAATGAGCAATAAAATGAGGGATCGTTATGACCGAGCTATGAATACCGAAGGATTTAAACAAGGCGATTTGGTGCTGCTGTACAATCCGCAACGGAAAAGGGTATGTCTCCCAAGCTGCAAACATTGTGGGAAGGGCCATATAAAGTCATAAAGCGACTGAACGATGTTGTGTATCGCATACAATCCAACACGCAGAGACGAGGTAAAATTAAAGTCGTTCACTTGGACACTAGTCCCATATGGATCAAGGAACTTTGTCGGGACGATCAGACTTAAGTGGAGGGCAGTGTGACGAATTTACTATCGAAGTTTCGCGAAACCACTGGAAACCATCCAAATCGTGACATCTACATGCATCTAGCTTAAGACAGAAAGAGATAGATAGCTCATTCCAGAACCTTCTACAGCTTTCAAGACGACATCTAGCGTGGGATAGAACAAATAGAGAGATCGACAATTTGCTAGATAGAACCTTCCACAGCAGTATCAGTTGGCATATAAATAGTAGGGAGACTCAGAGAATTAATTAGAGTTTGGTTCTTGAACGGAATACGTAGACATCTTGTGAGCATAATGTCAAGTAATAAGTGTTAAGAAGTGCAATCAGAATAGAATAAATTTGTGAAATTAAGAACAACAACAGTTTTGAGTTTTATTGGATTATTCACAATACAGAGATCGAACCTAGGAGACTCGTACCCGTAAATCTAAATTTACGTAACAATTGGTGTCAGAAGTGGGATTGCTGAATAATCCTAAATCATGGTAAAGTTTGCTGAACTGAAAATATCCCAGCTGAGGGAAGAGCTGGAGGCTAGAGGTTTGCCTGTGACGGGGCATAAGGCAGATCTACAAGCACGGTTGCGTAAAGCAATTGAGAGTAAGGGCGTCGATGTTGAAGAACATGAGTTCTGTCATGATGCTTCAGGAGTTTCATCTAAAGTCGAGGAGCAGTTGGTAGAGCCGCAGCCAGCTCCAGCATTTGACATGAATGTGCTTCTAGCAGCAATGGAGCAACTGTCCTCACGTATGGAGGAGCAGCTTGCACAAAACACTTCACAACTGCAGGAGCAACTATCGCGCATAGAAGGGAATTCTTCCATATTGCTGGCGAGGCAGGATAAAATGGAGGATGAATTACACAGACTGAAATCAGAAATACAGCGGCTGGATGGTCATGTGCGAGAAATACAGTCCAGTGGACCAGTTAAAGCTGTTAGCGCAACGAAATTGCAAGCGCCAACGTTCGACGGAACTGTACCGTTTAAAATTTTTAAACTACAGTTCGAGACCACAGCACAAGTAAATCACTGGACTACGACAGACAAAGTGGCACCTTTGGTAGTATCATTGAAAGGCTCCGCCGTTGAAGTTCTCTAAACAATTCCTGAAATTGAACGTGGAAATTATGACGCGTTAATGGCAGCGATTGAACGACGATATGGTAGCGACCATAGAAAACAAGTGTTAAATGGAGCTGATGAATCGTTACCAAAAAGCTAATGAGTCGTTACAAGAATATGCAACGAAGATAGAGCGGCTCGCGCATTTGGCCAACGCAAATGCACCAGCGGAAGTAACTGAATTATTTAAAATTCAGGCGTTTATGAGTGGTATACGAGATGCGGATACCAAAAGTGCAGTCTATTCCATGCCAAAGAAGACGTTCGCGGAAACACTGTCATTTGCTTTGACGCAGGAAACAGCATGCCTTTTAAGCAATAAAGCACATAAAGTTCATCGGCTGGAAGTTGAGCCAAGTGATTCCCTAGAGAAAACCATAAGGGATCTCATCCAGACTATTTTTAAGAGGGTGCCAACCTCACGCAAGGGCTCTGAACTAAAGTGTTACAGCTGTGGAGCATCAGGACACCTGGCACGGAATTGTAATGCGTCTGGTAGGAAAAACGAAAACGCAAGGAAAAGAAGCACCGAAGATGCAAGTGGTGTTTCTGGAGAGAAACGATCGTTAAACTAAAACGGACCAATTCAAAGGGGCGTGTGCTGGTTCCCACAACTGATTGCCCCACTGTCTCCGTTTCACAAATACAGCGTAAAAACAATAATTTAACCATAAACGGGATTGTAAACAGACGATCGCTGGTCTTAACTCTGGACACGGGCGCAACACATTCTATCATTCGATCAGACCTAGCAGGGGATAACGTTGAGCCGCTGATTGGTTGCAAGCTACGAACAGCTACAGGGGAGGAAGCTGCGATTTGTGGAAAACTGGTGTTCAAGGTTCAGATTGGAACGTTAGAAGTGGTTCACACCTTCTTAGTGGCTGGAATAATGGACGAGGTAATAATCGGCGTGGATTTTATGCTAGCCCATGGTCTTACTCTGGATCTGAAGAAAAGAATGCTGACGTGCCAGAACATGGAGATACCCCTAAGCACTGGGTATGAACGGCCTCAGATCAGGAATGTAAGTGTAAGTCACCGTCAGCAGATTCCACCAAAGTCTGAAGCAGTACTGTGGGCATGTGTGGAGGGAGACTGTGGAGCAGGCAGGCTGTGGGTAGTAGAGGCATCAGAAAGGACTGCAAATATATTGGTTGGACGAACCTTGGTACAAACGGGAAATAATAAGCGGATCCCAATTCGAGTGATGAATGAGTTCAGGTCACCGATATTTTTGGAGAAAGGAGAGTTAGTAGGACAATGCCAAGCTGTGGAAGCCGTTGTTAATTGTGACAATCCTGCTCAGGAATGCAAAAACGAAGTTCTCAAAGATGGCATGAAAATTCCTAACATCGTGAATACCTGGTTGAATGAGGTGAGAGGGCCAGAAAAGATGAAAGCAAAACGGCTACTAGAGAACTATAGCTCCATATTTGCCAACGATGGCAATAAATTTGGAAGAACTGCCATTGTGCAACATCGAATAGACACTGGCGATGCAAGACCGATTCGGCAAGCTCCACGCAGACTCCCACTAGCAAAACGAGAAGAAGCGGGACAGATAATAGACGAAATGCAAAAAGGTGGAGTTATTGAACCATCAACTAGCCCATGGTGTTCACCGGTCGTGTTAGTTAAAAAGAAAGATGGAAGCACCCGGTTTTGCGTTGACTACCGGAAGCTGAACGATGTCACTAAAAAGGACAGCTACCCACTTCCGCGAACAGACGACACCTTGGACGCATTATCCGATGCGAAATGGTTTTCAACGCTGGATTTGCAAAGTGGTTATTGGCAAGTGAAGATCGAAGAATCCGATCGCGAGAAAACTGCTTTTAGCATCGGGGATGGATTGTGGCAATTCTCCGTGACGCCATTTGGATTGTGCAACGCTCCGGCAACTTTTGAGCGTTTAATGGAACACGCATTAAAAGGGCTTCACTGGAAAACATGTTTGGTGTATCTTGATGACATTATCGTCATGGGCCAGAGTTTTGATGACCACCTCAAAAATTTAGAACATGTCTTTCGACGAATTGCTTCTGCTGGATTACGGTTGAATCCAAAGAAATGCAATCTATTTGAAATCGAATTAACTTATTTGGGCCACAAAATCACTACTAGAGGAATTCGCACTGGTGAAGACAAAATAAAATGTGTAAGAGATTGGCCTCGACCTACAAATGTTCATGAAGTGCGAAGCTTTTTTGGACTCTTTTTACCCGGCTTATTACCGACGCTTTGTACCCGGATTTGCCAATGTTGCAAAAAGTTTGTATAATTTGACAAAGAAAAACTGCAAATTTGTGTGGAAAGAGGAGGAAGAGAATGCCTTTCAGAAGTTGAAGGAATTGCTTTGTACAGCTCCAATGTTGGCTTATCCAGTTCCTGGCGGAAAGTTCGTGCTATATACAGATGCTAGTGCACATGGAATAGGAGATGTAGTCTCTCTTATCGATGGTAAGAAAAAATTAATGGGGTACTATAGCAGAGTTCTTGGAAACCAGGAAAGGAAGTATTACGTTACAAGGCGCGAACTCTTGGCAGTGGTCGAATGCGTGAAACATTTTCAGAAATACCTGTATGGACAGCATTTCCATCTAAGAACAGATCATGCAGCACTCAGATGGTTCCGGAAAGACAGATTGCGCGATGGATAGAAAGGTTGCAGAATTATGATTGTGAAATACAGCATCGGAAAGGTGGGCAACTTGGAAACGCCGATGCACTATCTCGACGCGCATGTGCATTAGGGTGTAAGCATTGCTCCAAGGCTGAAAGAGGCGAAGGTATATAGTAGTCGACATCCGATTAACAAATCTGCAACCTGATGATGACTGGGATTCCAGCGCTGTAAGGAAAAGTCAACTGAAGGATGCAGACTTGGTTAAGGTCATGAAAGCGAAAGAAACTGATAAAAGACCAACTAAGGAAGAAATTGTGCAGAATTGGGTCTCGAGGTTTGGAATACCAATTGAGTTGCATTCAGATGAAGGGCGGCACTTTGAGTTTGCTATATTTCAAGAAATGTGCTCATTGTTGGGTATCAATAAAACAATCGAACTCGAACTACAGCTCTACATCCACAATCGGATGGCATGGTAGAAAGGTTTAACTGTACATTAGAGGAACATTTGCGGAAAGTACTGGAAAAATGTCAGCGCAATTGGGACAAGCACATTCAAATGAATTTATTGGCTTACCAATCAGCAGTCCACGACACTACCGGCCATCCACCTGCGAGGATTATTTTTGGCACAGATTTAAGACTCCCGTCAGATCTAAAATTTGGAAAGAGCAATGAACTTACTGAAACTTGAGGCAGCTATTAGAAATTGCTTCAGTCTGAAATGGATGAAATACATCCACACGTGAGCCAGCGAACACAGCTAATGAGCAATAAAATGAGGGATCGTTATGACCGAGCTATGAATACCGAAGGATTTAAACAAGGCGATTTGGTGCTGCTGTACAATCCGCAACGGAAAAGGGTATGTCTCCCAAGCTGCAAACATTGTGGGAAGGGCCATATAAAGTCATAAAGAGACTGAACGATGTTGTGTATCGCATACAAGCCTACACGCAGAGGCGAGTTAAAATTAAAGTCGTTCACTTGAGAGACTAGCCCCATATGGATCAAGGAATTTGATGTCTGATCGGGACGTCACACAAAGACATTACTTCGATTGTACACACAAGGCAAAAGTAAGCTAGAATTATTGTCACAGATGACATACTAATAAATTTTTGATGAATATTTGAGTCAGATGGCTTACTAATAAATCGAGCGTTCAGATTATATCGACAGTAGACAGCAACTCCACCACCCTTTTTATCACTCTTATCATTTCTAAATATTTTAAAATTATTAATGTTGCAATTTTCGTTCATTATTTTAGAACAAAACCACATCTCAGTAACACAGGCAACATATAACAAATACTGAGTGCTGAGTTGTGCTGAGTCACTTTTTTGCAAAGAAAACTGCAGCCGAAAGTCACCGTTTGCTCGTGGATTTGTATGATAAGTGTTTCGAGTGATTTCAACGCTTTAAAAGTGGCGATTTTGACATCAAAGACAAAGAGCGGCCTTTACAGCGGAAAAAATTTGAACATGAAGACTCGATCAAGATTCGTGTCGAACACAAGAAGAGCTTGCGGAATCATTTGGCGTGACTCAAGCAGCCATTTCCAAGCGCCTAAAAGCATTGGGATTCATCCAAAAGCAAGGAAATTGGGTGCCGAGAGACGTGGAAACGAGATTTTGCATATCTGAAATGCTGCGCCAGCGTCATAAAAAGAAGTAATTTATGCATCGAATTGTTACTGGTGACGAAAAATTGATTAATTACGACAACCCAAAGCGTAACAAATCGTGTGTGAGGCCCGGCCAACCAACCAAGTCGTCACCGAAGAAGAATATTCACGCTTCCAAGATAATGCTCTGTATTTGGTGGGACCAGAAGGGAGTTGTGTATTATGAATTTCTAAAACCGGGTGAAACCATTACTGGAGAGCTGTACCAAAAACAACTGATTCGTACATGAGCTTGCAATAATACTGCTGTTGTTATTTGTTGAGGGGGATACTGCTACTGATGATGTTGGTTGGGGGTGAATCAAAATTTTATGTCTCTGCAAGTTGTCGCGTCAGGTAAATTTCTGCTGACATTGGCGGTGGCGGTGGTGACGGTTTCAGTGTCGGTGGTGGTGTCGGCGGTGTTGATGCTGCTACTTTGTTGGTGGTGATGAAGGTGACGGTGTTGGTTTTTGTTGATTTTTTATTGTTGTTTCTGCTGCTGTTGATGTTGCTGGTGTTGCCGTTGATTCTGTAAATGAAGGGAATATATTAAACTTACAAATCCGCAGGCTGCAGAAAAAGAAAATATTGAAAAATATTTGAAGAAAGAAAATATTACAATATTCTTATATTATTGCGTATTCTTAAATAGATTTGTTTTTATTATTATACGATAATTGTAATTATACTTCTATATTTCACTTTCAACTACTAATTATTAATTACTAATAGCAAAATGCCTTTTTTATTATAGGTATTTATTTTAAAAATACATTCACTTACCTCGTAAATATTGTGGTTTTATTTTTCCACTGTTGTTGATGTTGTTATTGTTCTCCTTGTTGTTATATTGTTGTTAATGTTGTGGTATGTTGTTCTTGCAACAAGTTTTGCTGTTTTCTAGTTTTATCTTTAGTTTAGAGTTTTTGTTAGAGTTTTTTCGCTCTTTAAGACATTTTTTCACTTTTTTAAAATGTTTTCTAAGTTTTTCTAAAATTTTTTCTAGGTTTATTGTTCTTGCAACAAGTTGTGCTGTTTTCTAGTTTTATCTTTAGTTTAAAGTTTTTGTTAGAGTTTTTTTCGCTCTTTAAGATATTTTTTCAGTTTTTTAAAATGTTTTCTAAGTTTTTCTAAAATGTTTTCTAAGTTTTAAATTTTTTAATTTTTTAACTTTGAAAAACGTCGTCTTCACTTTCAAGATGTTCACTTTTATAATTTTTTTTAAGTTTTCCACTTTTTAAAATATTTTTATATTTTTTAAAATGTTTTGGTTACTTTCTAAATGTTTTTCCAAGTGCACTTCCTCTTTCCTTTCTGAAATGTTATGTGCACTTTCTAACTAAATTTTCGATTTAGGTTTTTAAATTTTTTTAAAATATTTTGTATAAAATATTTTTGCTTTTATTCACGTTTAAATTTTCATTTTCACTAAAATTTTGTTTAAATTTAACAAAACGACAAAGACATAATTAAATTACGAATCCAAAATTAGTCACTTCTATAACCAGATACTGAATGCAGTTCAGTTATAAGTTCCAGTCCTTTCATACTCCGGCTGAAACACTTATAAAATAAAAAATAAAAATGTCAATAAAAGCGAAATTGAGATAAAAATCTGTATATGTTCAATCATGTTCTGCTTTGTTCCGCCTAATTTCATCGTATTCTTCAGAAATGTTTACATTAACTTAATTCCTTCCAAAGTGGAGTCAAGCAATAAGAAACAACAACAACCACAACACTACCTCTGCCAGTTTAAAAATCGGGAAGGACAGATTGCGCGATGGATACTGTAACGGGATCTTTCCCTAGTCCTGTGGTCTATAGCCAGGGCGTGGCTCGCCGGCCAGTGTCCAGTCACAGAAATTTATAAAACGCAAGTGGCCCTCTAGACTTGATGTTATTATTTTATTTTTGGGTATCAGATTTCTCGAGCTGTGTGTATCTCGGGGTCCAAAAGGCCCCGTAGAAGATGTGGTGAAGGTTTGGTGGTCACTCCAACTGGGCAAGATGATTTAAATGACTGCGCCGTGTGGCTGACTTAATCAAAATATATTAAATTTACAGGGGTGCGTTAAATAAGTGCCCCCCGCGAGAAGCAATCAGATAACGGGTAACTTATGTAGCCCTATATGACCTACGTTCCTTAAATTTCTCGACAAGATGATTAACTATAGTCAATTACCCTACTTGTCATTTTCCGTTTGCTCGTTTATCCCAGCAGTGAGTGATCGTCAAGATTGCACTCACCGAGTACGGCTTACTTAAATATATCCTACACTGCGTTCGATCGTCGAGATTACGATACGCAATGAAGGAGATATTTTCGCAGACCAGGGATCCTATGTAGCCTTGTAATCCTACTAGAATCTCCTAATTGTCTTTGTCCGTCTGCCCGTTTATCCCAGCAGTGAGTGATCGTCAAGATTGCACTCACCGAGTACGGTTTACTTAAATATATCCTACACTGCGTTCGATCGTCGAGATTACGAAACGCAATGAAAGAGATATTTTCGCAGACCAGGGATCCTATGTAGCCTTGTAATCCTACTAGAATCTCCTAATTGTCTTTGTCCGTCTGCCCGTTTATCCCAGCAGTGAGTGATCGTCAAGATTGCACTCACCGAGTACGGTTTACTTAAATATATCTTACACTGCGTTCGATCGTCGAGATTACGAAACGCAATGAAAGAGATATTTTCGCAGACCAGGGATCCTATGTAGCCTTGTAATCCTACTAGAATCTCCTAATTGTCTTTGTCCGTCTGCCCGTTTATCCCAGCAGTGAGTGATCGTCAAGATTGCACTCACCGAGTACGGTTTACTTAAATATATCTTACACTGCGTTCGATCGTCGAGATTACGAAACGCAATGAAAGAGACATTTTCGCAGACCGGGGATCCTATGTAGCCTTGTAATCCTACTAGAATCTCCTAATTGTCTTTGTCCGTCTGCTTTTCCACTATCTGCTAAACCCTATGTCCTACTACCGAGCAATCCAATTATCCGACCGTCCAGCTTGCCTGTCCTCTACCAACTGACTTGTTGCTCTCCCGCGTTTATTTTTCAACCACTGCTTGCTTGTATGTTCTCTGTTCGTCGCTGCTTGCTTGCTTGCCACTCTTCTTTTCGATACCATTTGCTCGCCTCCTCGCGCTGCCCAGCGTTGTTTGCTCGCTCGCCTGCTCTTATCTTCTCCACATCTTCTTCACAACAAGAGCCATATTGTCTCCCTCTCTTTTCTCTTAATCTAGCTACTCTTATTCTAATACAAGGTGTTTACGAACTATTTACTAACTATTCAAATAACATGTTGACAAATGTAAATTAATTTTAATTGTAATTCATTAATAATATATTAATTCATATAGAGAAATTAAAATATAAAATAAAATATCAAATTCAGTATGTTGTTGTGTTGTGTTTGTGTTCTTAGTTTTGTGTTGTGTGGACAAAATTTGCTCTCGCCGAATTTTGGTCGTCACACTCCCCCCCTACTTTGGGTTGGGTGAAAAACGAGTAGATACCTTGCCCCTTCGTGAAATTCGGATTTGGACCGTCTGCCCATCAACCTCTCGACGAGCATTCAACAAACGTCCAGGCCGCCATTTTAGTTTTAGTTGGGCGATGACCTCATTCAGTGTCGATGATTCATGGCTCACGCCATCACCGATATCTATGTTCTTCCCTTCGGTTCCTTGTTGTGGGTCATCTGGTAGAAATCCCTCATTGTTGTCCCGCAAGTAACGCTCCAATTCTTCGATGATGTTGTTGTCTATTGAGATTGCATCTTCCATCTCCGTAGTTTGTGACACCAAATTGTCGATGTAGCCAGATATGCCAATATCTAGCGGTTCAAGCTGTATATCATTATTGTGGTCCGCTCTGTCCAATTCGTCGCATGCAGGAACCTGTATGACACCACTGCCGGATGGCGTTCCATCAGTGACAAATGGTGGCTGGTCTCTTGTGGCTGGTATATTATCAGTCCCAGTAATTGGTAATGGTAAGTTCTTTGGCCATCTAGTAGCGCTACTCCAAACTTCTTGGTCCGGCATTGTTTGGATCACTTGGAAAGTCGTTACATGTTGTATATAGCCAGGTATACGCACCACTTCCTCTTCGAATGTCGTAGTCACCCACTCTCGATCCGGCTGGTTTTCTGATTCCTCCTCTTCAGGGTCACTCGCATTTTGAGGTTCGGGTTCGGCGTCCTCTTGATGGGAAGGTCCCTCATCTTCATTATTCACGCCGAAAGCCTGGTCATTTGGTTCAGTTGCATCGCTGTCCGCATTTGTCTCGTTTTGCAATTGGGTTTCTAAATTTTCTTCAGCCTCATTTCCCTTTTCGTCTGCCACGCTCTCTTCTGGTTGTGTTACCACCTCGTCCTCTTGCTCATGTAGTTCCACAAATATGACATCATCGGATGATGACGAGCACTCCTCCCTTGTAACTATTTGCTCAGTCTCCTTCCTTTCCAGTGGGGGCTCCAAAGGTGTTACACGACTGAGAATGATACGTTCGCCTCTTTGTCCCGGTACTCTTTTGGACTGCCATTCTTCTCCTAACATCTGTGTCCTTGGAATACGTTCTTCCTCTTCCATCATTCTCTCTCTAAATCTTTCTGCACTCCTCTTAAATTTCTTTTCACCTCTGCGGTCATCCATGTCTAGTGTCTGCGTTGAAGGTTCACTAATGACTGTAATCTATCGCGAATTAGTTTAATTGAGTTGAGGATTGACTACGGGTTGCCAATTTTTATTGAGTTGATCAATACTTTGCTAGCACTATGTACTTGGGATAGCTTATTGGGGAGCAAACTCTGATTCATTGTATAATTATGCTGCTCCCTACTTTCTTGTTCTGTAAATGCAGCTGAGTAAAAGTTTTTGAGGTCGCTAATATGGGCGGTTTTAGAAGTTCTCCCGTTGATTGGCTTGATACGTACAATTACTGGAGACACATATTTTTCAACTTTAAAAGGGCCTCCATATCGTGGTGCGAGTTTGGCCGCGAAGTTATCTGATGCTTTCGAGAGGTGGTGTAGTTTGACCATAACTAATTGTCCAATTTGGGGCTTCCATGGTCGGCGGCGGAGATTATAGTATTTGGCCTGTTTTTCTGACGCTAACCTCATGTTTTCTCTGGCAATTTGAAATACCATTTTGAGTCGATCGGCATGATTCTTTATTGTAAAACGTTCCGTTCCGGTGCCAAGTGTGAGCTTGTCGTAAATAGTGTTAGGTAAACGTGGCTCCCTTCCTTGTACAATATATGCTGGACTGAACCCTGTTGATTCCGACACACCTGTATTAATGGCTAAAGTGAGTTCGGGTAAAAGTTCATCCCAGGTAGTTTGCTTGTTCTCTGAAAATTGCGCGATCATGGTTTTTATCGTCCGGTTGGTACGTTCGGTGGGGTTTTCTTGTGGCGTGTAAGGGGCCGTATACTGATGACTTACTCCCATTTCATTAAGGAAGTCCTTGAAGGCCTTACTGGTAAACTGGGTGCCGTTATCTGATATGAACAGTTTAGGTACACCGAACCGTGCTAAGATCCGTTCTCTAAATGCTTTAATCAGATTTGTACTAGTAGCTTTCCGACACGGTACTAACTCCGTCCACTTAGAAAACTTGTCTGTAAAGACCATTAACGTGTTATTACCGTGAGTGGACCGAGGAAGAGGTCCCACAAAGTCGGCGCTAACGATTGCCCATGGTTCTTCTGCAAATGTTGTAAGCATCTCGCCTGCTGTTCGTTGTTGTGAAGGTTTGAATTTCCGGCAACTTTTACAAGATCGTACGTAGTAGCCGGCTTGTCTAAGCATACCTGGCCAGTAGTATCTCTTCGCTAATCGACTGCGGGTTTTGTGTACGCCCAGATGGCCGGCACTCGGGGCGTCATGGTTTTCCTTGATGATCTGCTCTCTTAAGTGGTCGGGCACACACATTTTCCATGGGAAGCAATCTGTGTTCCCACCTAACTGATGGCGATAGAGGTTTTTATTTTCGATGACGTAGTCGGGGAATTTCTCCGGATTATTTTCTACTTCTTTGTACTTGTTAGCATACCACGACTTTTCTTTGTTGGCTCCCACTTGTATACAACTGAGTGTTTCTATGGGTTGTCGGGACAACGCATCTGCAACAATATTTTGCTTACCCCTTCTGTACTTTATGTCATAAGTAAATTGCTGTAGCTCGAGAGCCCATCTGGCTATCCGACCTGAGGGACTTTCGATTGAATTAAGCCATTTTAAAGACATATGGTCAGTGACTATGGTGAACTCGTAACCTTCGAGATACGGTCGCATTTTCCTCACTGCCCATACAATGGCTAGGCACTCCTTCTCTGTGGAGGAATAGTTCTTTTCGGCATTGTTAAGGTGACGGCTAGCGTAAGCTATTACTCTTTCTTTTCCTTCTAATGTCTGAGTTAGTACAGCTCCGAGCCCATAGTCGCAGGCATCTGTTTGCAGAATGAATCGTTGGTTGAAATCGGGGCATGCTAGAATAGGTGCCTCCGTCAGCCTTCGTTTTAGAGCTTCAAAGGCTTCTTGTTGCTCCTGACACCATTTGAAATGTTTCCCCTTTTTTAATAGCGACGTTAAAGGATATGTAATTCTGGCGAATTCTGGTACAAATCGTCTATACCAGGACGCAATACCGAGATACTGACGAAGTTGGCGCACATTTTGTGGTGGTTTTAATTCCCTGATAGCTGCTATCTTTTCCGGATCCGTGTGTATTCCTTTCTCGCTCACCATGTGTCCTAGGTATTTTATTTCCTTCCTGAAGAATTTGCATTTATCTTTATTTATACGCAGCTTGGCTTGACGTAAACGTTTGAAAACTTCTTTAAGGTTTTGCATATGATCCTCCAACGTACTGCCAGTAACGACGATGTCGTCCAAATATGCAAATGCAAATGGTTCGAGGTCAGCACCAATCACACGGTCGAGGGCTCTCTGAAACGTTGCGGGGGCGGAATGAAGTCCGAAGGGCATGACTCGCCATTGAAACAGTCCGCGCCCTGGAACCGTAAATGCCGTATATGGTTTACTGGATTCCTCTAAAGGGATCTGCCAATAGCCGTTTTTCAGATCGATACTACTGATGTAATTAGCATTTTTCAAACGTTCCAAAATGTGATTCATTCGGGGAAGTGGGTATGCGTCGGGTACTGATTTTGCATTTAATTGGCGATAATCCACACATAGGCGCCATCGTCCATCCTTCTTCCTCACTAATACAATAGGCGCGCTGTATGGACTTTGTGATGGTTCAATACACCTCTTTTCCAATAGTTCCTCGATCTCTTGATCGATAATTTTTTGCATTGCCGGATTACGCGGAAAATAGCGTTGCTTTATGGGTTGATCGTCCTTCATTATTATTCGATGCGCTGCTAAATCTGTTATCCCTTTAATGTTTGCGAATTGACTGAGCTCGTCTTGCAAGAATCGTTGTATGTGCTCCTCTTCTGTAAGGACGACTCCCTTCGAACTATTGCAGGAGACTTTTGCGTAACTTTGGTTTGTATTTCGTCTGTTTAATTTAACTGTGAGATTCCCGCATCTAATTTCGGTTTCAATGCCTGTCAAAAAGTCGAAGCCGAGAATAACATTATCCACTACTTCGGGTATTATTAGAAATGTGATATTAACGCTTCGGTTTCCTAGTGTTGCCTTAGTTGTAAATGTTTGACACACTTCTTGAGCGTGACCGTTCGCCATAGATACTTGCATCGTGGTAGGCTCGACTTTGCCTACACCACGGAGTTTTTCAGCCAAACATTTGCTCATGAAGCTACGGGTCGCGCCAGTATCGATTGTTGCCTCTATTGCCGTATTTCCCAATGATATGGTAGCAATAATGCGTTGGCCCTCCATTCGTAGTTGTTCTAATGGTTTCGAGGCTTTGGAATGTCCTGCTGACCGGCTCCTCGAACTGACGGCCAGCGACTCGCGTTTCCCTGCTCTCCACAGCATGCATTAGTGCGTATGTTTTTCCGGCCGCACTGCCAACAAAAAAGAACTTGAGTATTTCGGCAGCTTCCTGCGTAATGACCTTGCTGACTACATCTTCTACATGCAGAGCGTGCATTCGTGATGAATTGATCTTGCTTGTCCACCACTTGGCGATGAGTGTCTGATGTTACTTGGCGAATTTGAGAGTGTTTTGAGCCATGGGCATGTTGTGGTGGATGCGTGTCTATCCGTAAATTCTCCCAGTCACCTGCTAAACCGATTAATTCGTTTAATGTGGTGAATTCCTGACGCTTGATGTAAAGTTGAATCTCCCTTCTACTATTCTTGTATATTCGATTTAACCGCTCCGGATCTGACAGATTTGTGTGGCGCATGAGATTTTGGAGTGACAAAACATAATCTTTGAATTTCTCGTTTAGTCTTTGAGTTCTCTGCCGTATTTCGTCTTCGAGACATTCAAAATAGCGAGATGGTAGGAAAAATTCGAGGAGATCTTGTTTGAATGTATTCCAAGAGGTCCACCTTCGATTGTTATTTCTAAACCACTGTAGCGCCTGATCAGTTAGGAGCTGCGGCATTGTTCTTGGCAGCGAGTCTGGGTCAATACTGTATAACTGCGTAAGCTCCTCCACTCGTTCAATGAATGCTATCGCATCCTCTTTTCCGCTATAGGTTATATTCCACTTTCTTATGCGATCAATAATATACGGGCTAGGTAGAAACTGGTTGACTTGGGGCTGATAGGAGTAATTTCTTCCTATATCATTTGCTCTATCCATGTTAGAATTTGGTGAGCTTGGTTGTCCGGCTAATGACGATGCAGTGGTTTGCCCGTCAGGCCCTTCCAGGGTGATATTTATGTTCTCCTTGACGGGTTTACTTGACTTGGGCTTAACTTGAACTGGTAATGTGTCAAGCCCTGCTCCTGGTGATATGCTGCGGCGGTGTTCCGCCTCTAGCTCGTTTAGACGACTTACAATATTCTTGTCTAAGTTTTCGTCTCTTGCAAATGCAGCGAAATTTCTTCGAAGTTCATCTACTGTACCGCTGGTTTCTAGCTGAAATTCTTTCGCGTAGGTGAGAAGCTCTTCTCGACGAAGTTCGTGAATCCACCCTGTTCTCACCATTTTGATTCAAAGTATTCGGTAACTTACTAGGCTGAGAAATCACGATTTAATATTATTTCTAGAGGGTCCCTGCTCGGGCGCCACTGTAACGGGATCTTTCCCTAGTCCTGTGGTCTATAGCCAGGGCGTGGCTCGCCGGCCAGTGTCCAGTCACAGAAATTTATAAAACGCAAGTGGCCCTCTAGACTTGATGTTATTATTTTATTTTTGGGTATCAGATTTCTCGAGCTGTGTGTATCTCGGGGTCCAAAAGGCCCCGTAGAAGATGTGGTGAAGGTTTGGTGGTCACTCCAACTGGGCAAGATGATTTAAATGACTGCGCCGTGTGGCTGACTTAATCAAAATATATTAAATTTACAGGGGTGCGTTAAATAAGTGCCCCCCGCGAGAAGCAATCAGATAACGGGTAACTTATGTAGCCCTATATGACCTACGTTCCTTAAATTTCTCGACAAGATGATTAACTATAGTCAATTACCCTACTTGTCATTTTCCGTTTGCTCGTTTATCCCAGCAGTGAGTGATCGTCAAGATTGCACTCACCGAGTACGGCTTACTTAAATATATCCTACACTGCGTTCGATCGTCGAGATTACGATACGCAATGAAGGAGATATTTTCGCAGACCAGGGATCCTATGTAGCCTTGTAATCCTACTAGAATCTCCTAATTGTCTTTGTCCGTCTGCCCGTTTATCCCAGCAGTGAGTGATCGTCAAGATTGCACTCACCGAGTACGGTTTACTTAAATATATCCTACACTGCGTTCGATCGTCGAGATTACGAAACGCAATGAAAGAGATATTTTCGCAGACCAGGGATCCTATGTAGCCTTGTAATCCTACTAGAATCTCCTAATTGTCTTTGTCCGTCTGCCCGTTTATCCCAGCAGTGAGTGATCGTCAAGATTGCACTCACCGAGTACGGTTTACTTAAATATATCTTACACTGCGTTCGATCGTCGAGATTACGAAACGCAATGAAAGAGATATTTTCGCAGACCAGGGATCCTATGTAGCCTTGTAATCCTACTAGAATCTCCTAATTGTCTTTGTCCGTCTGCCCGTTTATCCCAGCAGTGAGTGATCGTCAAGATTGCACTCACCGAGTACGGTTTACTTAAATATATCTTACACTGCGTTCGATCGTCGAGATTACGAAACGCAATGAAAGAGACATTTTCGCAGACCGGGGATCCTATGTAGCCTTGTAATCCTACTAGAATCTCCTAATTGTCTTTGTCCGTCTGCTTTTCCACTATCTGCTAAACCCTATGTCCTACTACCGAGCAATCCAATTATCCGACCGTCCAGCTTGCCTGTCCTCTACCAACTGACTTGTTGCTCTCCCGCGTTTATTTTTCAACCACTGCTTGCTTGTATGTTCTCTGTTCGTCGCTGCTTGCTTGCTTGCCACTCTTCTTTTCGATACCATTTGCTCGCCTCCTCGCGCTGCCCAGCGTTGTTTGCTCGCTCGCCTGCTCTTATCTTCTCCACATCTTCTTCACAACAAGAGCCATATTGTCTCCCTCTCTTTTCTCTTAATCTAGCTACTCTTATTCTAATACAAGGTGTTTACGAACTATTTACTAACTATTCAAATAACATGTTGACAAATGTAAATTAATTTTAATTGTAATTCATTAATAATATATTAATTCATATAGAGAAATTAAAATATAAAATAAAATATCAAATTCAGTATGTTGTTGTGTTGTGTTTGTGTTCTTAGTTTTGTGTTGTGTGGACAAAATTTGCTCTCGCCGAATTTTGGTCGTCACAATACAAAGGTTGAAGAATTATGACTGTGAAATACAGCATCGGAAAGGTGGGCAACATGGAAACGCAGGTGCACTATCTCGACGCTCATGTGCATTAGAGTGTGTTTATTTGAACGGGTTGGGTGGTTCGAAGGACCAATGTTTATTTTATAAATGTTCACAATGTTTATTCACTGACGGCACTCGCTGCATTTGCCTCTGAACGCGTTCGTGGTTTTTAAGCAAGAGACTGTGTGGGTCCAGCGACGATCGCTGGAAGCCGGTCAAACCGCGCCAGTTGCCGCGGAGAGAGCCCGCAGCCGGGCTTACGCTCACGAGAGAGGCGCCCCTCACGACCGGCAGGCTGACAGGAGAGAGACTGGAGTGCTCACTCCTGACACCCTACCGATCGATGAGGGAGCACCTCTGGCGAGCGGCAGTTGGCGTTAACATACCGCCCGCCTTGCAGGACTGCAAATCCCCAAACCCCGACAACTGGCGCCGTGCCTCGTCTCCGGCCTAGTGGAGGAGCGTGTGGTGCGCCTCCCCGCACTTGCGGCAGCGCATGGGGCTCCGGCAGTCAGCCAATCTGTGCGACCGCGCCAAACAGTTATGGCACATGTGCCGCGCGTGTGCCGTTAAGTTCCGCTGTGCTGGTGTTTGTTGCAGAAACAGCCGACAACGGCTCAGCACATGCCGCCCCGTACACAGGGGTCAGCACAGCTCGCGCTCGCGGCCCTCCGTAGGAAGCCGCTGGGCTGGCGGGAACAAGGCGTGCCGCCTGGCCGGCATCACTGGCGCGCGTCTTGGGGCCGGACGGCCTGGAGGCGCGTGTCTTGGGGCCGATGGTGCTGATGGAGCCGGCGGTGCTGGTGGTGCACGTCGCGGCGCCGGTTCTGGTGGAGCAGGCCGCAGACGTCTCGGGGCCGGTGTGGGTGGTGAGAGCACAGGTCTCGGGGCCAGCTCTGGTAGTGGACGTTGCTCGTGGCGCGGCGGATACCGCACCGACATCGTGCGAACTCGCAGACTTCCGCGATCTCGGAAGTCTTCGTGATAGATGGGCATCTGTTCTAGGGCCGGACCGAAGGAGGCTTCCTCAGGCCGGACGAGAGAACTCTGGAAAGCTCGGGGTGGCGGTGTGGGCGAGCGTCGTGTCGTGGCAAGCGCTTGTGCCTCGTCGGCCGAGACGTCGAGCACCAGGGCGTCAGCCGTTGGAGACAGCTCCCGAGGACGGTGGGCAGCAATAGGCGGCGCAGATGGGCACGGCCCCGGGTGGTGCAGACGCCCTCTTCGGGTCCGCGCATATTGCCAGCGGATTAAATACATGTGGGCTCTGTAATGAGAAAATGTGTTAATAATGGGCTGTCATGTACAGGGTTCGTTTCTTCTTCCGATGTAGGATGCAAGGCTTGCAGGTATGAGTCGTCGTTTTGGTAAGGTTGTAACCTTGGGGATCCAGAATTGGGTACGGACCAGACGAAGAACTAATTTTCGTGTATAAAATGAATGAGCAATCGCGAGAATCGGCAGCCGTATGGCAGGATAATCGGGTGCCGTTCGTCGAAAGGCAAATTGGGACACGAGGACAACCGCCCGCCATCGCGCATCGTGTTATCCGTGTGGAGAAAAGGGGTTCAACGAAAGTAAGCTGCTTTTAGATCGCAGCATCGTGTAGTTTTCTAGCGCGGCGTACTCGTCCGCGAAGTGAATCTTTTGGCAGGATATCGCGAGGCAGCGTTTCGTTTCCTTTATTTCTCCCGGGGGGAGGTGCAGGTTGGGGTGCGAGCGACCTTGCCGCTTAGCCGGATGAGAGTGGTGAAGAAATCGGTATACGTATGAGTATACGCGTAGGGCTCGTGGCAGCGACGAAAAACGTTCGAGCGGATCCTCCTCGGGAGCACAATGGGTGTGCAGCGTTCTGACAGTCTTCTGCTCCAGTGTGGTGACGTAGTCGTTTGAGGCGCGGAATTCGGGCCAGCGATCCTTATCGTGGGCGAGCCAAGCAGGGCCATTCCACCAGAGGGTGCTCGCAGCAAGATCTTGGGGCGTGGCACCGCGGCTGGCTAAGTCCGCGGGGTTGTCCAGGGAATCCACATGGAACCATTGCGACTGTGGTACCTTCTCAATGATTTTGGCAACTCGATTTGCCACGAACGTCGCCCAAACGCAGGGGGATTTCTTCAGCCAGGCCAAAACAATGGTGGAGTCGCTCCAACAGTAGATCGTGTAATGGGGCAGCTGCAGCGTGGGCACGAGAGTGTCGATCATCTCAGCGACTAAAGTGGCTCCGCACAATTCTAACCTGGGGAGAGACAAAGTTTTAATTGGGGCTACCCGGGTTTTAGAGTACAAAAGGAAAACTTGGACTTCCTGGGCGACCTTGATGCGGGCATATATGACTCCGGCGTAAGCTTTCTGTGAGGCATCGCAAAACGCATGGAGTTCGACTTCGCTTTCTAGGGTGTAACTTACCCATCGCGGGATGCGGATGGCGCTGATGTGCTGGTGATTCTGAAGAAAACTCAACCAGTTAGCATGAGTTACCTGAGGCAGCGTGTCATCCCAGTCGATTTTGTCCAACCAGACTTGCTGAATCAAAATCTTTGCTGCAACGATGATCGGAGCCAGCCACCCAGCTGGGTCGAACAGCTTGGCGACCACAGACAACATTTCTCGTTTCGTGTACGCAGCTTTGATGGCGATGGCTTGGACATCGAAGTAGAACTCATCCTGGGTCGCGTTCCAGCGAATTCCGAGCATTTTGGCGGTGCTGGAATCTTCTAGCGTCAGAAAATCTGAATGGAGCAGATGGCAGCCGGTAAGTCTGCCAGAATGCCTTTATGGTTGGCAGTCCACTTGCGAAGTGAAACCTGCTGAGTCGAGAGCCGCTATGAGTTGGTCACGGGTCTGGGTAGCTGTCACCAGGTCATGCGTGCCTGCTAACACATCATCCACGTACATGGAATGCTGTAGAATGTGTGCTGCAAGCGGGAACTGGGGCTTCACGTCGTCTGCCAATTGAAGAAGGGTGCGTATTGCCAGGCACGGGGCGCAATTAACTCCAAACGTTACGGTTTGAAGCTCGAAGTCGATAAGTTCGGACTTGTACGGGTCTCGGAAGAGAATGCGCTGATATGGTGTGTGCTTTGGGTCGACCAATATTTGGCGATACATTTTGAATGTCTCGAAGCCCCTGAGCGGAGCGTGTCTCGAAAGCCGACTTTAAAGGCAATGGCGCGATGTAGCGGCCGTCATCGAGTCTTCGCGTATTTTTCTTCGCAAAACTTTTCGGAGTGGGATAGCAATCTAGTTTTGGGAAGTTCCTCCACCTCCCAAAAACGTTCGAACTGTTGTTCGAAGGTGACTTCGTTGTGTAAGCCGCTTTGATGCGTGCCGTGGCAGATTGCATGGTGGGAACCGCGCCGGTTAGGATCCAACCGAACACGGTTTGCTGAGCCATGAGGGAGCCCAGCACTTGGCGGCGGATGCCGTCCAGCAGGATTGCTGGGTATAAATCGGCTCCGATGAGGACGTCGACCTGCTCGCTTTTGGAGAAATTGACATCTGCGAGCTCGATGTGTTGAGGGAGGCCACTGAGAAGTGACCTATCTAACGAGTGGGAGGGCAACCGCCCTGTTATTTGTGAAAGCACAAGCGCCGTCACCTGAATTTGGAATTTGGGATCAAGCGGCGAATTCAGGAGAAAATCGCACGATCTTGATATTCTTGCTGACACGGTCTCGTTGAGACCGGAGACTTCTGCGGTAGTTGGCCGCGCTGGGAGCTTTAAGAGCTTTTGTATGCGTTCAGAGATGAACGACACTTCGGATCCAGGATCAATCAAGGCGCGCGCGATGTAACATGTACCGTGGTGGCGTATTGTTACCATGGCAGTCCCTAACAAAACCTGTTTTGGTGCTTTCGCGAAGCACACCTGATGCGTGTCCTGTGGATTTCGCTGTTGCGGGGGGGGGGGGGGAAGTGGACTGTATCTGCGTGGGAGGTCGCATCGAAGAATGCGGCCTTTCTTGCTGGGAAGCATGTTGAGTTGAACCTGGAATGAAGTTCGCATAGGCAGGGGCTTGAGTACGCGGAGCGTTATCATACCGTTGCTCTTGAGTTCGTTGCTGTGTGGGTGGAGGAGTGGACTGTATATGCGTGGGAGGTCGCATCGAAGAATGCGGCCTTTCTTGCTGAAAAGCATGATGAGTCGAACTTGGAATGCAGTTCGAATAGGCAGGGGCTTGAGTACGCGGAGCGTTTTCAAACCGCCGCTCTTGATGTGAGGCACGTGGGGTCGAATCTGGTACAGCATTCGATGAGGATGGAGCGTTCTCACGATGCAAGAGGGTGTGATGCCTGCCATTACATTTGATGCAATTAAATCTGCTTGGACAGTTTTTCACGGAGTGAGATCTGGCCAAGCAGTTGCTGCACAAGCGGTTTTTCTGAACGGTATTCAGCCGCTGTGGAACGGGCAAGCTGAGAAACTGAGCGCAGGATCTAAACCTGTGCTGCTTTTGGCAAAGAGGGCAGCTTTCTTGGGACACCTTCAACTGGAAGGTGTTGACGCGTTTAGAGGCTGGAGCTGAGTGAGTCGGAGCTGGGAGCTGTGTTGACTTCGATGCGGGTGTGCACTTAATATCTTGCACCGTTTCAAGGGTCTGGAAGCGATGCGTGAGAAACGCATCCAGATCTGTCCATGTTGGGATCTCCGTTTTGTTCGTGAGAGATTGTTCCCAAAGGGAAAGCGTTGCTTCTGGGAGCTTTCTGGAGCACAAAAAAACGATTATTGCGTCCCAATGCGAGGTATCGACACCTTGTAGCGTGAGTGCGGCGAGAATATTGTTGATTTCTCGTTGCAGGTCTTTAATAGCACCACCGGTTTCCTTCGTGATGGGGAACAGGCCGAAGAGCTTCTTTAGATGGGCGTTGGTGAGGACGCGTCTGTTCTCGTACCTGTCGGACAAATTTTTCCACGCTTGGGCAAAACCTTCATTCGTGAGAGGGGATTTCTGCACGATTTCTTTAGCTTCGCCGGTAGTTTTTTGATTCAGGTGGAAAAGCTTCTCGACCGGCGCAATTCTGGTGTTCTGAATGTACAGGGCCGAGAACATATCGCTGAAAGAGGGCCACGAGAGGTAATCGCCGTGGAAGGCTTGGGTGTCGCAAGGGGGTAGGCTAATATTGTAGCCTGACTGGGGCATCTCGGCTGGCATCGGCGACGGGGTCGCGGCAACTGGAGGGGACACGGCGGCTTCGATCAGCTGATCAATTTTTCCCGCGCAGCGCAGATATACCGCATAGCATTGGCGCCGCTTCTCCTTTACGCCTTCTAATTCTTTGCCTCTGTGCTTCGTCGAGTCCAGCTCCGCAAGCACCTTTTCATAGGCGCTTTTAATTAGCAGCCACTGTGATCGTATTTCCTCCCGCTGAATCCCAAGGGTGTAAACGGTGTGGTCCGCGGTGGGTGTCTTGTCGAAGTCCACCTCGAACTCGATCAGCGCATCTGCCAGGCGAATGAAGGATGCGAGCGCCGCCATTGTGTGTTTGGTTTACGAATAGGGGCGGTGAAGGAGGTCGCAAAATCAAAATGAAAATAAAATAAAACGCTCCGAAAACTAATTCCGGAAAAACTTTTTATTTGATTGGTAAAAAGAAATCGCAAAAATGTTTTCGGGTCGCTATGCGATGGCGTTGGGGCTTGGAAAGCTTGCTGCAGACGGTTGACCACTTGGACTCTAAAGTGCTTGCAACTAGTTGAAAAGAGACTAGTTGCTGTGAACACTTCTGCTTACTGGGTATGCAGCTTTGCTTGTTCACTGCAGGGTCACTGTTGAAATCTCAAACCCACGCTGCTTTCACACTTCTGAGAGTGCAAAACGACACGAAAACCGGTCTTTTGTTCTGTGTGCACTCTGTATGTATGGGCAGCGCAAGCAGAAGCGCGAACAGAAGCAAAATGTGCACGCGTATACTGACCAGCAAAAGGTGGTGGTTTTTCGCTTTGCACTGAGCGCGGTCACGGAGCACCCAAGTAAGTTGATACAAACGTGAGAGCGCGAAACCATAAGCAATCTCTCGGGAGAGCTCAGCAGAAGGCTGCTCTAAAGATTTTCTGTGCGGGAGCACGAGGCTTGCTTATGCGCCAAGCGGTAAATTTTGTGCGCAAAAATTATGGGCTTCGCAGCAAGCAATGCTTGCGAAGACGGTCAGCAACAAAATTTTCAACTTTGGTGCTGCCGTTATTTTTGGGGACCGTTACCCACGAATTGACAAGTCTCGTAAGGTTTGACGGTCAAATGATGAAATAAAGAGGACAGTTCCTTATATATATATATATATATATATATATATATATATATATATATATATATATATATATATATATATATATCTATATATATATATATATATATATATATATATAAAATGATCAAATGATGAAATAAAGAGGACAGTTCCTTATATATATATATATATATATATATATATATATATATATATATATATATATATATATATCTATATATATATATATATATATATATATATATATATATATATATATATATATATATATATATATATATATATATATATATATAAGGAACTGTCCTCTTTATTTCATCATTTGACCGTCAAACCTTACGAGACTTGTCAATTCGTGGGTAACGGTCCCCAAAAATAACGGCAGCACCAAAGTTGAAAATTTTGTTGCTGACCGTCTTCGCAAGCATTGCTTGCTGCGAAGCCCATAATTTTTGCGCACAAAATTTAAATTATATATAATTTACAAAATTTATTTAAATATATATATATATATATATATATATATATATATATATATATATATATATATATATATATATATATATGTAAATATAAAATGTATATGGCCGGAAGGGCTCTACGGGGCTAGAGTGACGGGCACGGCTGCAAAGTGCGCCGTGTTCACTAGCTAGTGCACGAGACGCACTTTCAAGCTCGCACAAAAGCGATGGCCAAATTAAATGAAATGCAGTGAACTTACCGTTTCTTACACGGCTTGGTGGTTCGGGCGTCGGTGACGATGATTTGGGCGTCGGTGACGATGATTTGGGCGTCGGTGACGATGGTATGGGCGTCGGTGACGATGGTTCCTGGGCGGCGGCAATCCGGCTCGTTTGGACCAAATGTTTATTTGAACGGGTTGGGTGGTTCGAAGGACCAATGTTTATTTTATAAATGTTCACAATGTTTATTCACTGACGGCACTCGCTGCATTTGCCTCTGAACGCGTTCGTGGTTTTTAAGCAAGAGACTGTGTGGGTCCAGCGACGATCGCTGGAAGCCGGTCAAACCGCGCCAGTTGCCGCGGAGAGAGCCCGCAGCCGGGCTTACGCTCACGAGAGAGGCGCCCCTCACGACCGGCAGGCTGACAGGAGAGAGACTGGAGTGCTCACTCCTGACACCCTACCGATCGATGAGGGAGCACCTCTGGCGAGCGGCAGTTGGCGTTAACAGAGTGTAAGCATTGCTCCAAGGCTGAAAGAAGCGAAGATATAGTCGACATCCGATTAACAAATCTGCAACCTGATGATGACTGGGAATCCAGCGCTCTAAGGAAAAGTCAACTGAGGGATGCGGATTTGGTTAAGGTCATGAAAGCGAAAGAAACAAGACCAACCAAGGAAGAAATGGCATCAGAGAAAGTCCATTGGCCAAGGCATATTCGGCGCAATGGAATAGCTTGAAGTTGATAAACGGAATTCTGCATCGTTCTTGGGAAAGTGAAGATAGTAAACACACTCGGGATTTGGTTGTGCTACCAAAGTCTAGAATAGCAGATGTATGAGAAGAGTTCCACAATGGACCAAGTGGAGGGCATTTCGGCGTCACGAAAACTCTGGAAAAGATTAAACAATGGTTTTACTGGGTGAATTTCCAAAAATCAGTTGCTGAATGAATTAAAAACTGCGCGCAATGCATGACAGCTAAGGGTCGGAAAGTTAGAAGCAGAGGAAGGTTGCAGCAGTACAATGCGGGAGCACCATTTGAACGCGTTGCAATGGATGTGCGACTATGTACGATGGATTCCTAGCGACTCTGGGAACAAATATGTGTTGGTGATTATGGACTATTTCAGTAAGTGGCCAGAAGTATACGCTATACCAAATCAGGAGGCTAAAACTGTGGCCGAAGCTTTTGTGCAGAATTGGGTCACGCGGTTTGGAATACCAATTGAGTTGAATTCAGATCAAGGGAGGAACTTTGAGTCTGCTATATTTCAAGAAATGTGCTCATTGTTGGGTATCAAGAAAACAATCAAACTCGAACGACAGCTCTACATCCACAATCGGATGGCATGGTGGAAAGGCTTAACCGTACATTAGAAGAACATTTACGGAAAGTACTGGGCAAATGTCAGCGCAATTGGGACAAGCACATTCAAATGTTTTTATTGGCTTACCGATCAGCAGTCCACGACACTACCGGCCATCCACCTGCGAGGATTATTTTTGGCACAGATTTGAGACTCCCGTCAGATCTAAAATTTGGAAAGAGCAATGAAGTTACTGAAACTGGAGGCTGCTATTATAAATTGCTTCAGTCTGAAATGGATGAAATACATGAACTCGTGAGGCAGCGAACACAGTTAATGAGCAATAATCTATGAATTCCGAAGGATTTAAAGAAGGCGACTTGGTGCTTCTGTACAATCCGCAGCGGAAAAAGGGTATGTCTCCCAAGCTGCAAACATCGTGGGAAGGGCCATATAAAGTCATAAAGCGACTGAACGATGTTGTGTATCGCATACAATCCAACACGCAGAGACGAGGTAAAATTAAAGTCGTTCACTTGGACACTAGTCCCATATGGATCAAGGAACTTTGTCGGGACGATCAGACTTAAGTGGAGGGCAGTGTGACGAATTTACTATCGAAGTTTCGCGAAACCACTGGAAACCATCCAAATCGTGACATCTACATGCATCTAGCTTAAGACAGAAAGAGATAGATAGCTCATTCCAGAACCTTCTACAGCTTTCAAGACGACATCTAGCGTGGGATAGAACAAATAGAGAGATCGACAATTTGCTAGATAGAACCTTCCACAGCAGTATCAGTTGGCATATAAATAGTAGGGAGACTCAGAGAATTAATTAGAGTTTGGTTCTTGAACGGAATACGTAGACATCTTGTGAGCATAATGTCAAGTAATAAGTGTTAAGAAGTGCAATCAGAATAGAATAAATTTGTGAAATTAAGAACAACAACAGTTTTGAGTTTTATTGGATTATTCACAATACAGAGATCGAACCTAGGAGACTCGTACCCGTAAATCTAAATTTACGTAACAATTGGTGTCAGAAGTGGGATTGCTGAATAATCCTAAATCATGGTAAAGTTTGCTGAACTGAAAATATCCCAGCTGAGGGAAGAGCTGGAGGCTAGAGGTTTGCCTGTGACGGGGCATAAGGCAGATCTACAAGCACGGTTGCGTAAAGCAATTGAGAAGTAAGGGCGTCGATGTTGAAGAACATGAGTTCTGTCATGATGCTTCAGGAGTTTCATCTAAAGTCGAGGAGCAGTTGGTAGAGCCGCAGCCAGCTCCAGCATTTGACATGAATGTGCTTCTAGCAGCAATGGAGCAACTGTCCTCACGTATGGAGGAGCAGCTTGCACAAAACACTTCACAACTGCAGGAGCAACTATCGCGCATAGAAGGGAATTCTTCCATATTGCTGGCGAGGCAGGATAAAATGGAGGATGAATTACACAGACTGAAATCAGAAATACAGCGGCTGGATGGTCATGTGCGAGAAATACAGTCCAGTGGACCAGTTAAAGCTGTTAGCGCAACGAAATTGCAAGCGCCAACGTTCGACGGAACTGTACCGTTTAAAATTTTTAAACTACAGTTCGAGACCACAGCACAAGTAAATCACTGGACTACGACAGACAAAGTGGCACCTTTGGTAGTATCATTGAAAGGCTCCGCCGTTGAAGTTCTCTAAACAATTCCTGAAATTGAACGTGGAAATTATGACGCGTTAATGGCAGCGATTGAACGACGATATGGTAGCGACCATAGAAAACAAGTGTTAAATGGAGCTGATGAATCGTTACCAAAAAGCTAATGAGTCGTTACAAGAATATGCAACGAAGATAGAGCGGCTCGCGCATTTGGCCAACGCAAATGCACCAGCGGAAGTAACTGAATTATTTAAAATTCAGGCGTTTATGAGTGGTATACGAGATGCGGATACCAAAAGTGCAGTCTATTCCATGCCAAAGAAGACGTTCGCGGAAACACTGTCATTTGCTTTGACGCAGGAAACAGCATGCCTTTTAAGCAATAAAGCACATAAAGTTCATCGGCTGGAAGTTGAGCCAAGTGATTCCCTAGAGAAAACCATAAGGGATCTCATCCAGACTATTTTTAAGAGGGTGCCAACCTCACGCAAGGGCTCTGAACTAAAGTGTTACAGCTGTGGAGCATCAGGACACCTGGCACGGAATTGTAATGCGTCTGGTAGGAAAAACGAAAACGCAAGGAAAAGAAGCACCGAAGATGCAAGTGGTGTTTCTGGAGAGAAACGATCGTTAAACTAAAACGGACCAATTCAAAGGGGCATGTGCTGGTTCCCACAACTGATTGCCCCACTGTCTCCGTTTCACAAATACAGCGTAAAAACAATAATTTAACCATAAACGGGATTGTAAACAGACGATCGCTGGTCTTAACTCTGGACACGGGCGCAACACATTCTATCATTCGATCAGACCTAGCAGGGGATAACGTTGAGCCGCTGATTGGTTGCAAGCTACGAACAGCTACAGGGGAGGAAGCTGCGATTTGTGGAAAACTGGTGTTCAAGGTTCAGATTGGAACGTTAGAAGTGGTTCACACCTTCTTAGTGGCTGGAATAATGGACGAGGTAATAATCGGCGTGGATTTTATGCTAGCCCATGGTCTTACTCTGGATCTGAAGAAAAGAATGCTGACGTGCCAGAACATGGAGATACCCCTAAGCACTGGGTATGAACGGCCTCAGATCAGGAATGTAAGTGTAAGTCACCGTCAGCAGATTCCACCAAAGTCTGAAGCAGTACTGTGGGCATGTGTGGAGGGAGACTGTGGAGCAGGCAGGCTGTGGGTAGTAGAGGCATCAGAAAGGACTGCAAATATATTGGTTGGACGAACCTTGGTACAAACGGGAAATAATAAGCGGATCCCAATTCGAGTGATGAATGAGTTCAGGTCACCGATATTTTTGGAGAAAGGAGAGTTAGTAGGACAATGCCAAGCTGTGGAAGCCGTTGTTAATTGTGACAATCCTGCTCAGGAATGCAAAAACGAAGTTCTCAAAGATGGCATGAAAATTCCTAACATCGTGAATACCTGGTTGAATGAGGTGAGAGGGCCAGAAAAGATGAAAGCAAAACGGCTACTAGAGAACTATAGCTCCATATTTGCCAACGATGGCAATAAATTTGGAAGAACTGCCATTGTGCAACATCGAATAGACACTGGCGATGCAAGACCGATTCGGCAAGCTCCACGCAGAGTCCCACTAGCAAAACGAGAAGAAGCGGGACAGATAATAGACGAAATGCAAAAAGGTGGAGTTATTGAACCATCAACTAGCCCATGGTGTTCACCGGTCGTGTTAGTTAAAAAGAAAGATGGAAGCACCCGGTTTTGCGTTGACTACCGGAAGCTGAACGATGTCACTAAAAAGGACAGCTACCCACTTCCGCGAACAGACGACACCTTGGACGCATTATCCGATGCGAAATGGTTTTCAACGCTGGATTTGCAAAGTGGTTATTGGCAAGTGAAGATCGAAGAATCCGATCGCGAGAAAACTGCTTTTAGCATCGGGGATGGATTGTGGCAATTCTCCGTGACGCCATTTGGATTGTGCAACGCTCCGGCAACTTTTGAGCGTTTAATGGAACACGCATTAAAAGGGCTTCACTGGAAAACATGTTTGGTGTATCTTGATGACATTATCGTCATGGGCCAGAGTTTTGATGACGACCTCAAAAATTTAGAACATGTCTTTCGACGAATTGCTTCTGCTGGATTACGGTTGAATCCAAAGAAATGCAATCTATTTGAAATCGAATTAACTTATTTGGGCCACAAAATCACTACTAGAGGAATTCGCACTGGTGAAGACAAAATAAAATGTGTAAGAGATTGGCCTCGACCTACAAATGTTCATGAAGTGCGAAGCTTTTTTGGACTCTTTTTACCCGGCTTATTACCGACGCTTTGTACCCGGATTTGCCAATGTTGCAAAAAGTTTGTATAATTTGACAAAGAAAAACTGCAAATTTGTGTGGAAAGAGGAGGAAGAGAATGCCTTTCAGAAGTTGAAGGAATTGCTTTGTACAGCTCCAATGTTGGCTTATCCAGTTCCTGGCGGAAAGTTCGTGCTATATACAGATGCTAGTGCACATGGAATAGGAGATGTAGTCTCTCTTATCGATGGTAAGAAAAAATTAATGGGGTACTATAGCAGAGTTCTTGGAAACCAGGAAAGGAAGTATTACGTTACAAGGCGCGAACTCTTGGCAGTGGTCGAATGCGTGAAACATTTTCAGAAATACCTGTATGGACAGCATTTCCATCTAAGAACAGATCATGCAGCACTCAGATGGTTCCGGAAAGACAGATTGCGCGATGGATAGAAAGGTTGCAGAATTATGATTGTGAAATACAGCATCGGAAAGGTGGGCAACTTGGAAACGCCGATGCACTATCTCGACGCGCATGTGCATTAGGGTGTAAGCATTGCTCCAAGGCTGAAAGAGGCGAAGGTATATAGTAGTCGACATCCGATTAACAAATCTGCAACCTGATGATGACTGGGATTCCAGCGCTGTAAGGAAAAGTCAACTGAAGGATGCAGACTTGGTTAAGGTCATGAAAGCGAAAGAAACTGATAAAAGACCAACTAAGGAAGAAATTGTGCAGAATTGGGTCTCGAGGTTTGGAATACCAATTGAGTTGCATTCAGATGAAGGGCGGCACTTTGAGTTTGCTATATTTCAAGAAATGTGCTCATTGTTGGGTATCAATAAAACAATCGAACTCGAACTACAGCTCTACATCCACAATCGGATGGCATGGTAGAAAGGTTTAACTGTACATTAGAGGAACATTTGCGGAAAGTACTGGAAAAATGTCAGCGCAATTGGGACAAGCACATTCAAATGAATTTATTGGCTTACCAATCAGCAGTCCACGACACTACCGGCCATCCACCTGCGAGGATTATTTTTGGCACAGATTTAAGACTCCCGTCAGATCTAAAATTTGGAAAGAGCAATGAACTTACTGAAACTTGAGGCAGCTATTAGAAATTGCTTCAGTCTGAAATGGATGAAATACATCCACACGTGAGCCAGCGAACACAGCTAATGAGCAATAAAATGAGGGATCGTTATGACCGAGCTATGAATACCGAAGGATTTAAACAAGGCGATTTGGTGCTGCTGTACAATCCGCAACGGAAAAGGGTATGTCTCCCAAGCTGCAAACATTGTGGGAAGGGCCATATAAAGTCATAAAGAGACTGAACGATGTTGTGTATCGCATACAAGCCTACACGCAGAGGCGAGGTAAAATTAAAGTCGTTCACTTGAGAGACTAGCCCCATATGGATCAAGGAATTTGATGTCTGATCGGGACGTCACACAAAGACATTACTTCGATTGTACACACAAGGCAAAAGTAAGCTAGAATTATTGTCACAGATGACATACTAATAAATTTTTGATGAATATTTGAGTCAGATGGCTTACTAATAAATCGAGCGTTCAGATTATATCGACAGTAGACAGCAACTCCACCACCCTTTTTATCACTCTTATCATTTCTAAATATTTTAAAATTATTAATGTTGCAATTTTCGTTCATTATTTTAGAACAAAACCACATCTCAGTAACACAGGCAACATATAACAAATACTGAGTGCTGAGTTGTGCTGAGTCACTTTTTTGCAAAGAAAACTGCAGCTGAAAGTCACCGTTTGCTCGTGGATTTGTATGATATGTGTTTCGAGTGATTTCAACGCTTTAAAAGTGGCGATTTTGACATCAAAGACAAAGAGCGGCCTTTACAGCGGAAAAAATTTGAACATGAAGACTCGATCAAGATTCGTGTCGAACACAAGAAGAGCTTGCGGAATCATTAGGCGTGACTCAAGCAGCCATTTCCAAGCGCCTAAAAGCATTGGGATTCATCCAAAAGCAAGGAAATTGGGTGCCGAGAGACGTGGAAACGAGATTTTGCATATCTGAAATGCTGCGCCAGCGTCATAAAAAGAAGTAATTTATGCATCGAATTGTTACTGGTGACGAAAAATTGATTAATTACGACAACCCAAAGCGTAACAAATCGTGTGTGAGGCCCGGCCAACCAACCAAGTCGTCACCGAAGAAGAATATTCACGCTTCCAAGATAATGCTCTGTATTTGGTGGGACCAGAAGGGAGTTGTGTATTATGAATTTCTAAAACCGGGTGAAACCATTACTGGAGAGCTGTACCAAAAACAACTGATTCGTACATGAGCTTGCAATAATACTGCTGTTGTTATTTGTTGAGGGGGATACTGCTACTGATGATGTTGGTTGGGGGTGAATCAAAATTTTATGTCTCTGCAAGTTGTCGCGTCAGGTAAATTTCTGCTGACATTGGCGGTGGCGGTGGTGACGGTTTCAGTGTCGGTGGTGGTGTCGGCGGTGTTGATGCTGCTACTTTGTTGGTGGTGATGAAGGTGACGGTGTTGGTTTTTGTTGATTTTTTATTGTTGTTTCTGCTGCTGTTGATGTTGCTGGTGTTGCCGTTGATTCTGTAAATGAAGGGAATATATTAAACTTACAATATTAAACTTACTTTTTCTGCAGGCTGCAGAAAAAGAAAATATTGAAAAATATTTGAAGAAAGAAAATATTACAATATTCTTATATTATTGCGTATTCTTAAATAGATTTGTTTTTATTATTATACGATAATTGTAATTATACTTCTATATTTCACTTTCAACTACTAATTATTAATTACTAATAGCAAAATGCCTTTTTTATTATAGGTATTTATTTTAAAAATACATTCACTTACCTCGTAAATATTGTGGTTTTATTTTTCCACTGTTGTTGATGTTGTTATTGTTCTCCTTGTTGTTATATTGTTGTTAATGTTGTGGAATGTTGTTCTTGCAACAAGTTTTGCTGTTTTCTAGTTTTATCTTTAGTTTAGAGTTTTTGTTAGAGTTTTTTCGCTCTTTAAGACATTTTTTCACTTTTTTAAAATGTTTTCTAAGTTTTTCTAAAATTTTTTCTAGGTTTATTGTTCTTGCAACAAGTTTTGCTGTTTTCTAGTTTTTTCTTTTGTTTAAAGTTTTTGTTAGAGTTTTTGTCTCTTTAAAATATTTTTTCACTTTTTTAAAATGTTTTCTAAGTTTTTCTAAAATGTTTTCTAAGTTTTAAATTTTTTAATTTTTTAACTTTCAAAAATGTCGTCTTCACTTTCAAAATGTTCACTTTTATAATTTTTTTTTAAGTTTTCCACTTTTTAGAATATTTTTATATCTTTTAAAATATTTTGGTTACTTTCTAAATGTTTTTCAAAGTGCACTTTGTCTTTCCTTTCTGAAATGTTATGTGCACTTCCTAAAATTTTCCTTTGTCGATTTAAGTTTTTACATTTTTTTTTAATATTTTGTATAAAATTTTTTTTTGCTTTTATTCACGTTAAAATTTTCACTTTCACTAAAATTTTGTTTAAATTTAACAAAACGACGAAGACAAAATTAAATTCCGAATCCAAAATTAGTCACTTCTATATCCAGATACTGAATGTAGTTCAGTTATAAGTTCCAGTCTTTCCATGCTCCGGCTGAAACCCTTATAAAATAAAAAACAAGTAAAAGTGTTGTCTTCGGCCTGGCCGAAATCTAAATACCCTACACCCGAGTAACTGAAAAGGTTATAATTTCGCCACTTAACACTTTTTGTATAAGTAGGCGGATCACGCCAATTTCGTAATGTTTTTGTAATGTCTCTAGATACTGGTAGATAGAATTACGTATCAATATTTTGAACCGTTTATGGGATATTAACAACTTTTGTATAAGTGGGCGGACCATTATTTGTATATAGATTGGTAATACATGTAGATACTTCGTGATAACATTTCGTATTAATATCTTACACCGTTTACAAGATATTGACAGCTTTTGTACGAGTGGGCGTGGCACGCCAATTTTTGGCAGGCTTATTAGTAATGCTTCCCTATATATCCTGATGAAATTACATGTCCATATCTTATACCGCTCATTACATATTGCCAACTTTGCTATCAGTGGGCGTGGTACGCCCATTTTTTTCAAACATTCTAGTAATGACGCTACATGTTCCGGAATAAAATTATACCTTAATATCTCACACGGTTTATGAAGTATTCAGATTTAAAAATTTTTTGAGACGAGGTGCCTTTACATTCCGTACGTAAAGTAGGCGTGGTTGTTTACCGATCTCGCCCATTTTCAATCCCAAACAGCCCTACATAACAAAGAATATTTGTGCCAAATTCGCGATATCTCTTTTCGTTCTCTCGTAATCGTGATTTCAACAGACAGACAGACGGACGGACAGGGCTAAATCGATTCAGGAGGTGCCGCTGAGCAAGAATATATATATATATATATATATATATATATACTGTTCCATATCTATCTCGTCTCCTTCTCTGCGTTACAAACGGAAGAACAAAGTGAATATACCCTACTCCCTTGTGTAGGGTATAAAAAATGTCAACAAAAGCGAAATTGAGATAAAAATCCGTATATGTTCAATCATGTTCGGCTTTGTTCCGCCTATTTTCATCGTATTCTTCGGAAATGTTTACATTAATTTAATTCCTTTCAAATTGAGGTCAAGCCACAGTTCGAAGCAAGCAATAAGCAACAAAAACAACCAGAACAATACCTCTGCTTACGCAGCCCCTCAAGCCAAAGTTCCATCCATTAAGTGAATGCACTTAATGTTTACATTAAATTTCTGAGGCAGCATCTAAAAAGCGAAGCAATTAAATAAACAAGAACAACAACAACTACAACACTACTTCTTACGCAGCTTTTGCTTAGGCAGCCTCTACTTAGCCACCTGCTACCCGCGAGCACACATACACATTCCCTCAGCTCTGTACCCTAACAAAATTAAAACTACAACACCAACATACTTTATATTTCATAAAATAACTTTACTGACCAACCAATCATTTAACAATATGCGACACAAGCCCCAGTTCATTTCTCTCATAAACAAAACGAACAAAACAAAAAAACACACTCACACTCTACTTATTCATAACAACAATTCTCACCCACCCGACAAGCATCTTGCCACTTATGCTCTCCCAATACTCACAGCCTTTACATTTTTATACCCTACACCCGAAGGGAGTAGGGTATATACACTTTGTTCTTCCGTTTGTAACGCAGAGAAGGAGACGAGATAGATATAGAAAAGTATACATATATATTCTTGCTCAGCGTCACCTCCTGAATCCATTTAGCCCTGTCCTTCCGTCCGTCTGTCTGTCTGTCTGTCTGTTGAAATCACGAATACGGGAGAACGAAAAGAGATATCGCGATGAAATTTGGCACAAATATTCTTTGTTATGTAGGGCTGTTTGGGATTGAAAAGGAGGCGCGCCCCTTTGGAGGTGCGCGCCTCCGAAATACACAGGAGGTGCCATATAGTCCAGAAACATCTTATTTATTCAACTGATATCTGGGAAATATCTTGATAGAGTAGGGAATAACTGGTAGATTTAAAATTGTGATAAGATATGATTCATTTGCGGAAAAATTTACCTTTAGAGAACAAAGCTCTGTTGAGGAGGTTTCACGATGTATTATTTTTCTTTACTACCCTAATGCCTGATTACATGACTGACAGTGTTGATACCAGAACTCTCGTGAAGATTTTGTGTAAAATAAGGGATGGGCTCAGAGTGTCGCATTTTAATTCTAGAAGTTTGAATGCTTACAAATTTGACTATTTTAAATATGTTTTTAAAGATTCCTCCGTGGATGTTATTTGCATATCTGAAACATGGTTCTGTAGTGATCTTAATGATTCTCATTTTAGTATAAAGAACTACAATATTTTTCGTAA